>OX392462.1:224838446-225451232 GCA_947623515.1 Neoascia interrupta
TACGCATCTCAAGGGCAGCCATAACCCCTTGATCGCGAGTAAATTATATAAAAAAAGGGGGGATCTGGTGCACAATAGTCTGACATACTAACCCCTGCACCACGGCGCCCAGATGTAATGCTTGAGAGCTGAGGAATACTTTCCTTGTTATCCTCTTGCCTTCCCCGAAACGTATTCTAGGGAACAACACATGTGGGAGAAGGTGTTGGTGCTTATACGATGTTTGCTTTAAGGTATCTTAAGGACGAAAGTATGAAATTGTTTTCTATAGCATTTTCTTTTTTTTTTAAATGCTATAAAAAAACTTCTGAATATTTTCTCAAATTTCTTTTTTTATTTAAAAGAGCAATCTTTCCGGCTAATAATGAAAAATAATTCCAATTAAATGGCTGCCTCGGCTGGCCATGCAGTAGCTTACACGATCGGTTCAATTTTTAAACACATTATCGATTGTGTGCAGCTGTTTTTTACCAATGGCTTCACGAATATTGTCCTTTTAAGCGTCAATTGTCATCATCAGAGAGGCCACATCAAGCCAGAGGCTTGTCAGCGTAACACTTATCTTTTACGGCACCTCACAAATAATAGCCAACGGTGTCAAATCGCAGCTCCGAGGTGGCCAAACGACATCAGCTCTGCGGCTGATAATGCGATTTTCAAAAACAGGGCGCAAAACATCGAGTGTAGCTTGGCTGTGTGGCACGTAGCGCCGTCCTGTTAAAACCAAATGTTGCCAATATCCTCCTCTTCAATTTTTCTGAACAAAAGTTCGTTCAACATGGCCCGATAACGATCGCCATTGACTGTAACGGCCACTCCATGCTCATTTTCGCAGAAAAATGGCCCAATTATTCCTCTGGACCAAAATCCGCACCAAACAGTGACTCGTTTTGTGTATCGGCTTTTCAATGTATTCGTGCCGGTTTTCTGTGCCCCAAATGCTACAATTTTGCTTGTTTACATACCCGCCAAGATCAAAATGAGCTTCATCTGAAAAGATGATTTTTTTTGACAAAAACACATTCTGCAACATTACCACGATTTTCAAAGTAGTGTCGCAATATTTCCAGCGTTGTTCAAGCGTGTACACAACCATATTCGTTCAGCGGAAGGATAAAACTAATTATCTGTCAAATCAGGCGTGAGCTTAGTGTTACCATTCACGAAATAAGCATTAGTTGAAAAAAAAAACGTTAGATGGCGGACCCTTTATTTAAGGGTACAACACCTGTGGAAGAAAGTGCTCTGGAACGAAGCGAAACTATAACAAAATAAAAATCTTTGAGCGTCTGCCTCAATATGAAAAACTTTCATTGCATTGTCGGCGTCTGTTATATAGGTTAGGGTCAGCCAATTCTTAGACCTAGCAGCTGAATACAAGCATTTTCAATCTTTCGACGCCTTTTCTCTCGGGGCGACATTAAAATGAGCGAGCTGCAACTAAATACTTTGCCGGTTACAACATGGCTTTGGACCGTAAAGACATAACATTTGCGGGAGAAATCTTTTGTCTTTCTTCTCAGGATTTTTATGTACCGACCTTGTTGCACAGATATTTGTGTTGGAGCGGGTACACTACATCTTTTTCCGTATAATTCTTTCCACTCACAATATTTTCTCGTGTTTTAAGGGTGGCTCCGCTTAACTCCCCTTAATCGCGAGTTCATTATGGAAAAAACTGAATATAATTTTACCGGCAAGAGAAAGTTATTTGAAATTATTTATTTTACTAGTAAATTATTTTCACCAGCATTTAACAAAGCCAAGCCTCAACATTGTTCTGCTTTTATTGATCTCAAGCCCTAGAAAGCCCGTTAATACTAGGCACTTTCGGAAGCCTTTCTTAAAGCGTAAAAAAAGTTAATGCGGCGAGGGCAAGTATTACGGTCTTCTCCCTGATGGTAGTTTTAAAACTAACTACTTGCTTGTCACCTGTCTTATATGGTTTAATCCATGACAGTGAGTGAGTCATTTTGGTTTATTTAGTGTCTGATACACAATTTTTATTATTTTTGGTGTGGCTTATACATTTTTTAGTTGTTATCCTCCTTTTTCATTGTTGTAGTTTTATTATCCTTTTCTTAACACTCAACGAAGTGTAAGTCAACTTCTACTGTGGTATCATACCTTTCAACTTATTGCTAAAAGATGTCACTAACATAAATATAAAATAAAGGTTGTATAACACTCGCTAAACAGTTTTACAGTAATTGGATGGTGCGAAGCCGATTCTTTAAATTAATTAAGACACAAGTTTAAAATCTTAACTTTAGTTCAATAAAGTAAGACTAATCTTGAAATGCAAAGTCGTATAATAAATTAATGATATTGTAATTAATTATGTAGTGGGGTGCCGTGGCGTAGTGGTTAGTGTGTGTGCTTACTACGCCGGAGGTCTGGGTTCGAATCCTGCCATCGTCACCTGAAAAAAAAAGACTTGTTCTTTTTCACGGCCCCCACCTCCGCGAGGGTCTGACAAGCCCTCCGAGAGTATCATTTGTCTTAAAAAACTTCTCAAAGTGCCGTTCGGATTCGGCAAAAAATTGTAGGTCCCTTTGTATGTAAAGAAATTAACACACCAGCATACATTGTTGAGAAGTTGGCCCTGGTTCACCTCGAGCTGTTGCGCCACTCAATTTATTTATTTATTTATTTATTATTAATTATGTAAATATAATTAATATTTTCATTGACACATCCTGCTTAGACTTGAGACATGATGCATCTGTCATCGAATAACCTTTACACGAGAAATCTTATAAGGAAAAAAGTTTCTAAATAATAATTTAAACTTTTCAAAGAACGCACTATAACATTCCATTAAACAAACACCGTTTTAGTGTGGTGAATTTCAATTTGTCGTCGGGTGTAATTAACGTTGTTATTACGCGCCGCCTCTCGTTTGATGACAATCAAGCGCGATTACTTATTCATCACTAATTGATTAGATCTGACAACATGTGTGAGTCTTTTAATTGGACGTGACGTTCATTTTTCATGGCTCAACACTTCCAGGGGTTAATTTAGTGGTAGGCCACTGTCCAAGTCCACAACTGATTGTGTTAATTCCCTGCCCTGGGATTCCTTTGGTAATTAGCTGCGATAGTTAAACAGTGATAACCCTTTTCCCCAAATACAAAAAAAGAAAGACCAAGCCCGATAATTGTTCGATAATTATTCCGAGTAGGCCGATTAGGACGGAGTGCTATGCCCATCAGCGGGCATTTAGAACTTCTTTCTCCATGTACAGTACGCGGTGCCTGGTTAACTAAGTAAATTTACCCAAGACATTGACTAGTGGAAGACGGAAAGGGTGTCTATCGATACGAATCGGCTTTAATTGGGGGCTTCACCGACTTAAAACCATGACGAGGAGGAATGAGTGCACACTTCAATCGGTGATAGGTGGCACACAATGCTGGTGCACACATGTATGTTACTCCATGTACACCAACCCATTGTGATGTTGATCCGCGTTAATTAAGGACAACAGCGATCGATTGAATTCCTGGCGCGAGATGTGTCCGCTCGCTAACAAGAGGAGCTCTGTCGTCGCTGCTCGTGCTCTACTAACCAAGTGGCACGTCATTGTGTCCCGAAATAAAAACTAATTTGGACATGATGTGTTGTGTGTTGGGGAATGGCCATTCTAAATTTCTCCCTAGGGAGCCCATATTTGGTGGGCAAACGCGTACCGCCGCCGGCCGCTATTAAAGCTAATACTCAGAACACGCGGTATAGCAAATAGCAGCACATTACTTTCGAGCAAATAGGGTAAACAAGAGGACGTTTGTCACCTCGAGCTCGCAGGCTCTCTATTTGCGGAATCGTTTGTTTGCGCGCCGCTTGGTGTGAGCTTTCAGCTATTTTCCCATACCAAAACTGTCCCATTGAGTCGCCCATTATGAAATGAAAATCTGAACACGCAAATCTACTTGTGATTTGTGCCGCGACTCGAGAACGATGACATTTTTCTAGCTTCTGCATTATTGATGAGTACACTACAACGCTATTCATTTATCCACACACGTATAGGACACACGATGATTTCGATTTATTGAAACCATCCGGACAGGAACAAAAAAAAGGACACTTGAGTGCGGTGAGCTGTGTGCATGGCTCTTATCAGATGCTAGCGTTGCCGCCTCTCAGGTTTGGGGGCGGCGCGGCATGCGGCCTCTCAGTGGGCGAATATAGTGGAAAACCACAATCGACTGCACGATAGTGATCTTTGTCATCGCTCGCATCAAGGACGAAACTAAATACACGCCCAGGATCTAATCGAACATTAAATATTGAACATCATTTGGCTAATTGTCTCTCCTGTGGGCATTTTTTCCCCCTTATCATGGAATAGATTTGTGTTTTGTTGTTGGCTTGGTGGTAGATAGTGTGTGAAGCAACCCACATGTTAAGTGTGTTGTCCATCAAGCGAAATTACCACACGCGGTGGTGTTTTGGTATAGGCACCTATACTCGTGGATTAAATGAATGTTTTCTTGTTTATTTGCAGGTTGGACGAGCATTTGGTAGTGGCACATCATTATCGCAAGGACGAGTACAGCTGTGATTTGTGTGTGAAGAGCTATTGCTATCGGCCGTCTTTGCTGAAGCATCGTGCATTGGTTCATAACGATATCAGGAAATATCCTTGTGAAAACTGCACCAAGGTAAGTGAAGAGGTGAATATTTATATTTGTATACTTCAAGAATATGTTACGAATGAGGCGAGACCAGCTACCATTTGATAAAAGAAGGGCTACTTTTAAAAGAATTTTTACTACATAACCACTTTGTTCCAGGGTGCCCTCTTGTGTACGTATAGATTTGAGTGCAAAAAATTTAACGCTTGAGGGGTTTTTTTGATTTTTCGATCCTTAATCTGGTCAGTAAAACTTGATACTAGTTCCCTCTTGTGTACGTAGATTCGAGTGCAAAAATTAACGCTTGAATGCGTATCAGTTTTTTGATCCTTAATCAGTAAAAACTTGATACTAGAAATATTCAGAGTTTCAGCGATTTTCGCAATTTTTTGGAACTCAATAAAAGTCGTTTATAAAGAACACAAGCTCAGAAACTTTAATGTAATAATTGAACTCATATTTCGGTCAATCTCTGATCAATCTTGATCCAGCGCTGTTGTATGTAGAGTCTACACGGTTTCAAGATTCATTTTTTGGAAATAAAATGTTTTCATTTAACCATCTTGATAACTAGGGCATCAGTTCAGTTTTTCAGTGCTGAGTTAAGTCCGGGTTAAACCAAATCTGTTAATGCCGGAGTAAAATGAAACTGGAGTTGACTTAGTGAGCTGTTTTTCAGTGCAGAGTTAGTATCAAAATAAGGGTAAAAACTCACGAAATTATTGACCCTCTCAACTGTCACTGCACTTAGACGAAGAGGTAATGAATTTCTAGTAGTTCTCCAGATTCTGCTTAGATGCCAATTTAAAGGCAGTTCGAAATGTTCTCCAGAGTTTAACCTGGGGTAAACTCAAGAAACATAGCGAGTTATACCGAGATTGACACTGCATAAAAATTGACCTGAAAATCTTATTTCTGGGGTTAGTTTTAATTTAACTCCGAAGCTCGGATGATCTCACGCTAATAAACTGGCCCTATGCTGTTGTGTTGGGGTTTGAACCTGAGACATCATTTGTTTGCGTACTAACAACCGCACTTCCAGCGATAGTTAAATTTGTAATCTTGTATCAATCTTATACCATTACTGCTGATTAAGTTATACATTTTTAGTGATTATAGTTTTTTTTGATATTACAATCCACTTTAAAGGCCTATGGCAACCCTTATTCTAAATTATGAAATTATCGTTTTACTTAAAAGGTTGAGAGGAAAAAGGAGAGCAAGAGCTTTTACACTTTGGTTAGAAATTGATGAGGGCCGAAATTAAACGAAAAAAAATGTTCAGTTTCAGTCTGTTAGACAAACATACGTTTTACTAAAGAAGGGGTTTTTCGATATTGGTGAAATGATGAGCATTTTTTTGAGGGTACTGTAGTTAGATTTGAGGTGGAATCAGGCTGCCTATTGCACACTTCGACGTAGTTTTAAAGTGCTTGATTTTGGATCCTATTCAAGATGCAAGGTAGGTTTTGATGCTCCTGGCCTAGACACTAAAATAACACTCCAGTTTTAGGCTCTGGTGTCCCCACTAAAGTTACCTAGATTTTATCCTTTTTATTTTGTCGAAATTTTGTTATTTCTTATTGATTGCAATAATATCATGTCTCCGCATGAAAACCCTAATGCGCGATGAAAATAAATCTAAGCTAATCTCCTATAAATCGCGAGATTTACAAGTTAAATTCCCGCGATTTGTAAATCATTTTTAAATACCGCTTGAGTAAGTAAAAATTTTCCTTCCCCCTTACACAAGCCTCTTTTATGCCCATTTAAAACCTTTCTTTAAACCTTTTTCGCAGTTTGAGTCTTGAAAAAGGAAACTGAAAACCTATAACACATCTCTCATCAACACGTTTTCAATTGTGATTTCTACAACGAAATTGCTTTCCCGCTCCTCGTTAATGTCATCGTCACCAGGGTTACCGATGGACAATTTGAAAATGTCGTCAAAAAAGTCGTGGGAGCCAAAAAATGTGTCCCACAGAAAAAAATAAATTTATGCTTCATTTTTACAGATTCTGTATAAAAAAAAACTTCGTGACAACTTCTAGCATCAAAATTACAAAAAAATAATCATTACCTACTAATTTTGTTGATAAAGTAAAGGAAGAAGCTTTCTTAGTAAAGAAACTTTAAGTTGAAGTTCCAAAGTGGCCTACCGAAAATCATGAGAAAGAGAACCAGTTAAAAGTGGAATAAAAACTTGCTTAGACTAAGACAATAACACAGGGTTGGCAAAGTATTGCAATTCCAGAGTATACTACTTAAAATATTGAGTTAAGTTAGAGTTAAATATTGAGTTAAGAATCAGACAAGTCAGCATCATCCTTAATATGACATCATGAATGGTCGGCTGACCTGCATAACAGAAAAAAATTTAGACCAACGGTTTTCAATTAAAGAAACTGGAAGTTAGACGTGAGACTTAAATTTTTTTAAGATACTTACTATTTTTGATTAAATCCCTACAGGCTTTGAGAGCCCAGCAGTTTGTGCATATCAAGGATATAAATTTAGAACTAAGAGCATTGTCTGAAAAGCAGCAGCTTTATTATTTGGTGGCGTAAGATTTTTTCGAAGCAGTCTTCCTATTGTAGTTTTATTGTACACAAATTAAAAAATTTATTCGAATATTGTATTTTGCTTGGTAACAATCAGACTCAGTAACTCTTTTCAATTCGTACCTTTTATTTGCATATAAAATTTGAAAATTAAAAATACGTCCTAAAGCCGCCTGATTTTGAAAAAGAGTCCAAAAACTGCTTGCTTAGAAATATGGTTGCCAAGCGTCCCGATAGTGGAAAAGGGGCCCTTCTGTAACCCTCATTTGTCACTCTCTGTTCAGAATCACCACAACAGAGAGTCTCGGTGCTAATGTCATTTATATGACTTTTTTATGGCTATATTATAATATCGAAGAAGGTTTCTTCTGCCCCAAAAGGATTCCTTTAACCTCATATCTTCTTATAAGCGTAAGGAGATTTGAGGTTAAAGGAGACATGGAAGCTCATCAAATCGAAGTTTGAAATCAGAGGTTTTTTTAAACTCTAAACAGTACAATTTTTAAATGTTTCTGATTATAGCACAAATTATAGACAGCAAAAGGTGATAATTTTCACTATAGGTATTTTGACACACCGGTGGCTAAAAACTTGACACTCACTGGTTCTTGGCACATAATCGACCTGCAGAACGGTCAACTCGCATATTATGTGAAAAAACAAATTTTGAGGCCAGTTTCAGTCTTTTAGACATAAATCATCGCGTATAGATTCAGCAAGACGATCAGCAAACTTCTCTAGAACCAACGCCATTCGCTTCCAACTGATAATTTGTGAATTTTTGCACCAGAAGTTCATGAAAATGGTTTACAACATGTAACGCAGCATTGAATTAACTCTTAAGATTATCGCATTTAAAACCTAACTTACGATCATTTCCTTTGAGGCTTATTGAGGAATCGTCTGCCGCGATAAGTCACCTTCAAGTCGAAAACTTCAAACCAATATTGTAGCTGATATAACTGAAACAACGACTGGTATGTTGTGTATTGGAAGAGTGGTGTAAAATAGGACTTCGAAAACTTGAAACCAATATTGCAGCTGATATAGCTGAAACACCGATCGGTACGTTTTGTATTAAAAGAGTGGTGCAAAATAGGACTTTGAGAAATGATCATCTAAAGCGTTGTAGGGGTCACCATTTATACGAAATTATATCAAAAAATAAAATGTCATAAGCCAGACTAAGTGCTAGAATATAGGTTTTATGAGGTACTAAACGATATGCATGTTATATTATCATCTTAAAAACGCACCCCTTGAAAAATCACTCATTATAAATGAGTAAATAGTTCGTATATGTAGCCTCTACATAGTTATTATAACAAGCACTAAGTTATAAGCCTGTGCGAGCACGCTTTTGCTTGGTAAGCCCCTCTTTGTAGGTTTCCGTCTTCAAAAATATGAGGTTTGATATTTTTATGCAAGAAATGCGTTGGTTTTGTAATTTTTACGTAAAGCGATGACTCTTTTATGTGTGCAGAAGTTTAAGTTGAATATACATCGTCTGCAACTACTTGTTTTACAGAATCGCGTTTTTATCTGCTAGCTACCTAGTTTCTGCGGTGGTAGAAAAAAGAGAAGAAAAGATAAAAGATACATTAGATGCGAATCTTTGATTGGCAGGTTTTATCAAAGAAGGGCAAAATCTGCAGCGGCACTATACTAGACATTCAATAAAATGTTATTTAAACTTTTACTCAAGCCTTTGAAGGATGAGAAGTCAGGCAAACCGGAATCAAACTTGTTTCATAAATTTGTTGATCCCCATGGTAAATACCAAAGATCCTCTTCATCAAAATGGAATATACCGCATACCAGAAGCTAATCGTAATTCATAAAAATTCTTCCAACGATGCCTGCGGATTACCTTTGTATATCTCTGTGAAATGTCCAACTCACTTGGCCTTCCCCGCGTCCACATCCGCCTCAACCGATCGCCACTGTAAAATACCCCATAACAGATAGATTAATCCAACAAATATCCGCATGTAAGGCACAAAGCGCTGCTCATGATTTCCCTGTCAGAGCGAGGTCGACCACTCGGTCCGCCCATCCATCTATCCTCCTTCGCTTAAACGGAACGAATCTAGGTGACAATTTTCCTATTGTAAATCGCTCAAAGTGCTACGAGGCTAGCTAATGGCACGACTTGAGTAGCTACAACGACGACGAGAGAGTTTATAAATCGATCGAGCCACTTGTTCGGCGGCAAGCTCGGTTATCAGCTTAATTGATCAGTAATCGGGCAGATAATGTCGAACCCTATACACATCCATCTATTGCCATTTACTTTTGATTTCAACTGCCGAGAGAGCTGTTCGTTTGTTGGAAATTAGGGCGTGCACACACTCCGAAGATACAATTATTCTCGGTCACTTGTGAAATGTGGACCGTGGCACATGAAATAGCCGAAAAAATTCCAAGACTCTGTTGCGGAGGAGATGATTAGGTCGGAGCATAGGTAGACTCCTTTGATCGATCGTCTGGAAATGGCTTTTCGATTTTGAAATCCCATCTTTGATCGTATTCAACTGACGGATTCAGATTGTATTTTCGATCGAGATTGGAGATCTCGATTGAGTAGGTACTTTCCTTTCCCCAAACGAAGCGCGGAAGACATGCGCGCATGCCTACTTGTAGTTGTACCGCTTCGTAGGCACCTTCCAATGGTTCCTATACTCTAGGGGGCCTGCCTGCTTCAAATCACACAATTTATCGCCAAAGGCGTCGATCGATTGAGACACTTTTTGCCTGTTTTCATTAGGCGAAGATTGCGCGCCCCAACAATCTGGATTTTATTGTGACAATGTGATTAGGCATAACGATCTTTGTCCGTTGGAATCAAGTGAGTGATGCAGGGTAAGAGAGGTTCGGCGGGCAGTATATAGACACTTTTAACGCTCGTGGCATAGGTACAGAGCGCAGTTTTGCGTAATCCTCGCGCCCGCACTGCCCCCGAGAGATCCGCGTCTCTGTTTGCCCAGCGCCACATATGTAAATGATTGATGGTAGAGCGAGGTTGTGTGTTCGATTGTTGTCGTTTAATTTGAATGAAAATTGCATGAAATCCGATACAATTGAGCGAATGGTAGCTGGTCTCAGCGCGCGCCGCTCTAAATTTGAGTGCGTATGCGCGCCGTCGCTGTCTAATGGCGTATGGCTAATGTTGTTATAATTAAATATTTTTTAGGTTTTTTGTGATCCATCAAATCTTCAGAGACATATTCGTGCCCACCACGTCGGCGCTAGAAGTCACGCGTGTCCGGAGTGCGGTAAAACATTCGCTACGTCGTCTGGTCTGAAGCAGCATACGCACATCCACTCATCGGTGAAGCCGTTCCAGTGTGAGGTTTGTTTTAAGGCGTACACGCAATTCTCGAACTTGTGCCGCCACAAGCGAATGCACGCCGATTGTCGCATGCAAATCAAATGCAATAAGTGCGGCCAGAGTTTCAGCACGGTGACATCGCTTTCGAAGCACAAGCGCTTCTGTGATTCAACAACTTCGTCGGCGCCAACAGGAATACCACCCCACCATCCGCATCATCCACACATGCCGCATCACCAGTCGGTGTCGAGTCACTCCAGTCAAGCAGCACAGGCACGAAGTCTCCAGGCAAACGGCATCCCACCGTCAGCAATGAGCACGCCACCGAATCCATTCTTCATGTTCCGTGGACCACCGACATTCTTCCCGCCAGGATTCCCATCGTACGGGCTTCAAGGAATGTTTCCACCAAGTCCGGCTCAGGCTGCGAATTTTCCGCTACTCTTCCCGAAGGCTGCCATGGATATGAACATGCCGCCATCGGTCGAGAAGGATTCCAGTTCACCCTCAATGAGGCCTCTTCATCGAGGTTCTTTGGACAAGAGTTATTTCGCACAGAACGCCATTAATATGCATCGCATGGAGAACGGAGATCGAGCAGAAGTGAAACCAGCAGCATTGCCGCCCCGCCACTCACCGGAAACGGAGCGGTTTGGTGGGCATTCGCCTCGCAGTAACCCCTCTAGGGCATCAGACGAGGAAACTAGCTCGTCCTTAATTGAAACAAAACCACGGGACGATTTGATCAAAACAGAAGAACAAGAAGTCGAACCAGAGCCACAACAGGACTGCAGCGATGAACAGGATCAAGATTCAGGCGACGATAAGGTAAGACAATCATTTTTACACATTAAATCGAGATTAACACAGTTTTTTTCTTCAGAAATCCATAAACGTGACAACACCTTCACCGCCTATTCCGGAGGAGGATGCATCTGAATCGAACGGGGAGCAACCACTGGACCTGTCCGTCGGAAGAAAGCGAAAGCTTACCGAGGACAATGTTGCTGCGGTTGAAGAAGCTGCTCCCACAGCCCCAGCAGTCGCCAAACAAATTGAAGACAACGAGCCTGTTAAGAAGCGTTCACCATCCGTAGAAGTTCCTCAGCAACCGTTTCAAGTCGACAGTCCCACACCATCAGTGTCACCAGGTCCAACGCCATCACCATCACCGCCGAGCAATGGTCCAGCTGCCATGGCATGTCCTCGCCCCATCCACCCCATGTTAATGGCTTTCTACAGCCAAGGCCGACCATCCGGCCTGGGAGTGCGACCAGAGTTCTCACGGCCGTTTCCTTTTTTAGGACCAATGGGCGGACGGCCAACTTTTGATCACTTGCTGCACCCCAATGGACCGTTTCCGCCCAAGCCGACGTTTCACGAAGCTCTCATGGCTGCAGGAGGCATATCCGGAGGACTCTCAGCTGCCGCTGGTAAAATCAAAGACCGTTACACCTGCAAGTTTTGCGGAAAGGTTTTCCCACGATCAGCCAACCTAACGCGACACCTTCGCACTCACACTGGCGAGCAACCATATACCTGCAAGTACTGCGATCGCGCCTTCAGCATTTCCAGCAATCTCCAGAGACACGTGCGCAACATTCATAACAAGGAAAGACCCTTCCGGTGCCATCTCTGCGATCGGTGCTTCGGCCAGCAAACCAATCTCGACAGGCACTTGAAGAAGCACGAAGCAGACACAACAGGACTCGGAATCGGTCTGGGCGATTCGCCTTCATCGAACGAGGCCGATCGCGAGGACTCGTACTTTGACGAGATCCGCTCCTTTATGGGCCGAGTGACATACAACGAGGACCTGTACACACCGACCAGCATCGGTGGTGGTGAGAATGACACCGAGTGTAGCAGCGACGTGGAGAATGACATAGCGCCCCCCAGTAGTACCAAAGACAGCATAAACAACAATGATGCCGCCATCGAAGTCACCACATAGACACAGGACGCAATGCCTTAGACTAGATTTGTTGGTAGTTGAATTTTACATTTCCCTACTCGTTGTTATTCTCGTTATAAGTTTATATATTTAAAAAAAAAGTATTACCAATGCAACACTGTAACACCGTCGCGGGTGGGCGCTTCCTTGTGTGTACATATAGACATTTGCAAGGAACTGTCCCTGGCGTTCGACCGAATTAAGAATATTAACGCGCATAACCAACGTTTTTTTATTTGTAAATAACGCACACTCCTGGAAAAAAGGATACATCGAAAGTATGTTTAAACACACACATACATAATGTTATAAATAATAAAATACTAATTAAACACTATTGCTATCGCAATCAGTTTGTACCATGATACATTTAGGTTGAGACGAAACAACAGGCATAGAGAAGAATTATTACGATTGTTGTAGCTTACGGCCTACACATCCCAGTTAGTACTTTATATATCTATTAAATACTGTATATGTAAATACCTAAGAGAACCTTAATTAGTTTAGTTTAATGTAAAATCTTTTTGCTATCTACTGAACTCTACTACTAGATATCTTAAATTATTATTATTGGAGATGAAATAAAATGAATTTTTGAATTTAAATTTTATGTTTTGAATCTTCTGGTGAAAACTGTCAAACCGAAGGTTTTTATTTCAGCCTGGTTTTTGTGATAATCAAGTGTGAAATCATTTGTGAAAATCAAGATAATCACTTTGATCAGGTTTCTAGTTTTCCTAGTCGTTGTATTTTTCAAGGGACTCTAAAAGCTTCAGATCTGTTTGAAGCTAAAGTTGTGTTCGAAGACAAAGGTTATGTTGAGGGGACATTTTTTTGGCGGATTAGTAACTAATCTTGTCTATAAATCTAACTTATGAAAAGCACAGCCAAATAAAAAATGTGGATTGGAATGGAACAGTAGGCGCAGTTGACTTCGCTTAATCTCCTTATAATATGTCAGTAGCTCTAAGACTCCGAAAACCAGTACAGACCTGGCAAAGCGATTGCTAAGGCTAGGGCGATTGCGATCTTTGATCTTCAATAAAAAAGAGCTGGGAAAGTGTAGTACGTGCCACATAGAAAGAAGCGCATTCTTAAATGGAGAACCCAGAGTTGTTCACAAAAAAGTGACCGAATCGTTTCAATATTGACCGTAACAATGATTTTAAGGTCTATCGAGAAAGGGTTTGAGAGAAATGATAAATGATACTTCAACAAAGATTTTTTGGAGGTTGCGGGACTGCTCCTAAAATTTGAAGTTTTTTTTTGAAGCCGATGACTTGTCGTTAGGGAGGTTCCTTTCAACTAAAAAGTGCGCTCGTAATTTCCAGGAAATTCAGATTAGCTTGGTGGCAGCCCTTGTACCACTTTATCGGGATTTTCAGCGAGAGTTAGTCGTATAAGCCGACCATTGGCGCGCCTCAGTATTTAATCCGAATATTTTCTTCCCAAAAATAAATAAATCTTAAAAAAATCAAATTAAAAAATATTTAGGGTAAAATAGCATAAATAACTCTCTTTTCAGGAAAATTATTCCAAAAGTGCGTGTTCCAGATCTGTAATCGAGCCTTTGTTGCGGGAACAGCAGTGCTGGCAGCGGTCTGGCAGAGGCGTAACCGACCAGCTTTTTACTTTGAAGGTTATTATTGAGAAGGCCTGGGAATATGCCAAACCGGACTGCGCGTGTTTTGAAGATCTGGAAAAGACCTATGACCGGGTTCGTCGGGATAAACTCTGGAGGGTTTTGCCAACGCGTTAAATCCCAACCTTTTGATGTGTGCGTTGGACTTCGCCAGGGCTGTGTTCTATCGCTTCTCATTTTCTTAGCATATGGACTGGATGGAGAACCGCAACATTGGTGAGGAATCTTTTGAAATGGCTGGTGTCTATCTCGCATCGTCCAATGGCTGGATTTAACTATCCTGGCATCGTCCGAGGAGGAACTTCAGCGAGCACTGATGGATGGGTTTGCAGCCATATGTGGTGAAGCTGGGATGAAGGTAAAGGTGAGCAAATCCGAAGTGATGGTTGTTTCCCGAACTACTGTGCAGCGTAACCTTCACATAAATGGAGTCCAACTGAAACAGGTAGAGAAGTTTAAGTATATCGGGGTCTTTTTCTCGAAAGATGGAAGGATTGATACTGAGTTATCCTATAGGATTGGCTAAGCTGGAGCAATAGTAAAGGAACTGCGCCAGCCGGTCATCAGGAAAAGCTGAGCTAAAAGCAAACATCTCAGTTTTTATACCCTATTCAACAGGAATGGAGTACATTAAGTTTGATACAGGCGAAAATGTAACATGAAGAAATAATGACGATAGACCCCCAAGACCTCAAGGGCATATGATCGAGACCGACTTCTGAGTAGAATGAGCCATGTCCGTCCGTCCGTCTGTCCGTATGTCACCAATATTTAGGCCTTAAATTTTTAGCTACGAAGTTGAAATTTTGTACGTAAGCTCTCTGTCATCCGAAGCAATACAATTCTTAAAATTTTTCAAATCCGCCCACAGACACGCCCACTATCGGTCTAAATGAGCAACAACCTTCGGTTCTTTCAAGACTGTAAGACGTCGTGAAAAGCTGAAATTTATAACTAAGCATCTTCTTATGACAACAAGTCATAATAAAGTCCGCAGACCGCCTTTTGTGGGCGTGGCATCGATATTTCAATACAATTTATTCATTTTGTTCCAAATCGAAAAATTTTTACTTCATAGAATGGCTGGCTTTTACTTCACTTTTTTTTTAAATTTCTTTCATACAAAGTTTTGGGCCACGCCCACATTTAAGGGCAGAATTCCATAAAAACCTAAAAATTTCCAGTAACACATGGATCTCGACTTCTTTTTAGCTTTACAAAGTATAGAATAAGAAATAAAATTTACCACATGAAGAACACCGGATGCTATTTCAGATTTCGTTCATAGAAAGTTTTTCGCCACGCCCATCCTTAGGTCGATTTCACAAAATTATTGAATTTGAACCAAAAAATTACAGTTTTGCGTACATTTTATCCGCAAATTTGGATATTTTTCTATGCTAATATTCATTTTCGGTTAAAGTGGTTGGACATGCCACGCCCTTTAAAAAAAAAGTAAACAAGGACTTATAAGGAATAGTTTTTTTTTCTATTTAAAATGATGCAAATGGTAGCGGAATCCTTCCATCGTCACCTGAAAAAAAGGCTTGTTCTTTTTCACGGTCCCTTTTTCATCTCCCCGAGGCTCTGACAAGCCCTCCGAGAGTATCATTTGTCTTGAAAAACTTCTAAGTGCCGTTCGGATTCGGCAAAAAATTGTAGGTCCCCATGTTTGTAAAGAAATTAACACACCAGCATACATTGTTAAGTAGTTGGCCCTGGATGGAAATACAAATGTTTCACTTAAGTCTTCCAGTCAGCCTGACTCATTTGGTAACGAAATAAATTCGTCCTCTTATTCATGATATCTTAGGAGGACGAAGATATCATGAATCTCGTCCGCTTCATTCATGATATTCCTTTTGGCGTATTTTGATCCTTTTCGGAGTTTTTTTTTACCTTTCAATTGTTTCAGGGCCTATCTACATTTTTGGACTTGTAAGTCCAACTGCAACTAACTTTTGGTCAAATTGTAAGTTGCAGTCAAAATTCAAGACTTTTATAACTCCGGCTGGGTTTTATATTCCCTGAAAGAAAGACTGAAGAATATAACAGAGGCTCTGCTCTTGCATGTTATGGTGCACAACTTGTTCGTTGCTGTACTACAGCGAGCACAAAAGATCCTAAGATTTGAGTACATCCAAATGACGTCACAAACAAGACGGTAAGCTAGCTGCTGCGTTTTGGATTGTGGACCAAACAATTTTCCTATAGGGATGAACAATTAAGACCCCGGCTTGAAGCTATAGTCAAGCACGATTCAAATGGATCCTGGATGGACATTTTCAAATTTAAAATGAACGAATTAGAAACAGAAGACTTACACAGGCAAAACTCCTCCAAAACAGACATTATAATTTCGACAGCTGGGAAAGTAATGGCAACGATTTTAAGAGATTCCAGCGGCATTATTTTCTTTGACTACTTGAAAAAATCATCTTATATAATGCGCAATAATTAGAAAAAATGGTCCCAATTTAAGAACAAAAGCGGCTCTAAGGATTGTGTGGTGGCATGCACAGGAGTATGATTTGGTGTTGTGTGGTATATTGCAAAATTTCGATTTTGCTGTGCAGTGTGAAGAATGGCCATCTTCCAGATAAGAACTTGTCTTATCCTACGCCACCAGCTCCCTAGGCACGAAGTGTTCTTAAGGCCACGAAAAAATGTCACGTATTTACATATAAGCAGATTTGGTGCACATGGGAACCACCTGGTGGCATTCCATCTTTGAATTCATATTTCTTGTTTTTACAGGGAAAGAAAAAAAAATAGTTAAGAAACAGCTAAATTTTTCATAAATAAGTCACCTTCAAAAACACAGGCTGGGCGGTACGGAAGTTCCTTCCGCTTAAAAAGGGTTATTTGCTGGTTCGGGAGGAAATGCTGAATGGCCGAATGAATCTATCCAGCCACGTTAAAATCAGGTTGCTTCTTATGGGATTTAACATAAAATACTTTAGTTATTGAGGAGCATTCAGACAAAAGAAAGTATTAAGGCTACAAAACAAAGTGTGCCTACAGAGAAAGCCGGATTCTTTAGTATAAACGTTTAGACTAGAACTGGAATTTTAACAACCTGCTATTTTTTTTTCAAAGACTAAAGCAATATTTCCCGCTTTTAATATAGCATTAAGACATAACAATTTACCAACGCTTAAAGATTGCGTTGACCTTAACTTAAAAAAACCCCAAATCAGTTACTCCCACTTTCTTATAGCACAAGACAACTTTTAAGGTCATTTGTCAGAACTTACGTGGTTCGCGCCACAACTTAACAGCATCTCCATTGCAACAGAAATTGCTTCCTACTTTCGGTCCGATATTTCGATGAAATCTCAATTAGCAGCGATAAATCATCACGCTACGCAAAGAGCGTGGCTCCTTACATCCTGCCATGTTTTACTACGCGTACGTACAAGCTTGGCATCATGTCCGCCTTCGCCTTTCTTCCGAAAAAAAGATATACAAAAACCAGAAGAAAAAGGCCGAAGCCGCAATTAAGTAACCGCTTGCTTGCATGCACTCAGGTACGGCTCCGGCAAGCGCACAAGGCACAAACAATTGTTAAGTATCAGCACTACCAGATTAAGTGTGCGATAACGGCCTCCGACAGATGAGTGAATTTCAGGCTGAAATTGCATTCGGAACCTCCGCTCCATTTATAATTGAGTAATCTTATCGTCTAACTTGAGCTTGAACCATAAATAAAGCACGAGTACTGCGCCGTAGACGGTGCGCGCTGGTGCTCCATCTGAATTCGGCCCAGTGACCATTCGATTCTGAATTCGGCCCAGTGACCATTCGGCCCAGTTGACCCAGATTCCCGGTTTTGGCACAAGACGATAACCTGCTATCTGCCAACGGGCAATCATTCAACTGAGCAACCTGACAAAATGTTGAGTTTCCCTCTTTTCTTTTAATCCCATCCTGATGTCCATGGGACTTTCAAAATTACGTTTCGTAAAATCATCTGCATCCGAGCGACAGCAGACGCTTCTCGATTTGCGATACTTTGTTGTTGTTTTGCCCTTTTGGGGGGATTTGCCATCTCTTTGACATGGGCCCGAGATAACTCATCCAACACAAATTGGTTGCTTGGTCACCTTTCATTTATTTACTTTTTTTGTCTTGGGTCCTTCGCACTTTGTGTGTTAAATGTCAGAAACAAGAGATGCAAGAAGAACAAGAAGACCAATCTGAGTCCAAGTCGACGGACGGGTCAGTTAAAAAAAAAGTTGTAATTTTTGAGTTCGAATGAATTTTTGATAAAAGGTTCAATTATTTTCCTTGACCGGGCCCTGTGCACGTATAAAGTTGGAACCAAATCCTTTCTCTTGGACTTAATTGTTTGGGAATATGCCTCATTTGTATTCCTCTGGAAACTACTGTTAATGAAGTGGATGGTACTCGAAGGCAAATTCAGATTGACGCGTTAATAAAGAAGCTTTGATTGTAAGTGACGAAATCGTGACAGCATAAAGACCCAATCATCACAACTGTTTTACAAAATCTGGAAGGGGTGTGCCTGTGCGTTTGGATGAAATAGGGACAATAAGAGATGGATAAGCATAAGTTGAAAACACTTTTCCTGGATTCTTTTAAACGGTCGTAGAACCAAATACTTTTTCACCCTAGAACCAAATACTTTGCACCTGTAGGCCATTGAATGAACGCGTTCATTGTGAGAAACGCAAGGCCGGAAGTTAGAAGCCGAGGTATGTGATTTAATTGTTTTTTTTTTTAATGGTCGGAATCCAACAATTTTGAAATCCCGACCAATCGACTCCCAGATCAGGCGCTAAGTTTCAGCTCTCTAGCTTAAAGTGTCAGACCTTAAAGATGTTTATATGGACGGTCGGACATGACCATATTAGTTATCCTATCGGTCTCGATCATATCGATCATATCTCGATCATATCTCTAAAAGATCTCAAAAGGTATTTCTACCGAGTCATAGATACACGATCTAATAATGTTTTCTTTAAATCCCGAAAAACTAGAAATTTGAATCCCCGAAAAGATTAATATACCGAGTTTTGTAATAATTCTCTCCAACACATGATTTCTAAAAACAAACCTAACAGAATTCGTCAGAATACTTGTTTTTATGAAAGAAATCAAACAAACCTTTTATTGACACATGGGTTTTATAAAAACAGCTTTGTTTGTTGTATTTTTTAATAGATGCGCGGAATGGCTGATGGTTATTTTCTAAGATGTGGTGAGACTTGTCAAAAAAGCTAAATCAAATAAAAATAAATGTGATTATTTCTAAAAAATGTTTTCCGTAACGAATAATAAAATATTATGTTCGTCGCGTATTGGCGAATTATCATTTGAATCATGCAGTAAAATTCTATTGCGTTCACAGTGTAGACGACATCGGCATCACAAAAATTTCGGCGAACTGTCATTCCAGTCAGCTGACAGCAAACCGACATTTGAAGTTCGAATTTCGACATCGAATTTTTCCTCCAATAGAAAAGTACCTACCAGCGGAAAAATACTAATGGAAAATTAGCAAGGGGGAAATTTCTCGAACGTGATGAATTTGTATAAATAAACGGATGACAGTCTCAGACGAGGCTTAGAGAGTTAAAGTAAAATGCGTTTGAATTGAAATAAAGTGGCAAACTCGAATTAATTGCTATTTGAACTTCAAGAAGTCGTGTTTGGTAAATAACGTGTTTCGTTGTGAAACCTAAAGGGTGAAATTGAGATTTATTCGACGAACTTCAGGCTAAATCATTACAGCATGGAATGAAAGGTTTAATTTTAGAATGAAAGGTTTAATTCAAACCAAAAAGAGAAACGACGAATTAAATCACCCTTAAAAAAAAGCAATGCGTAAACATATGAATGTTCTAAGAACCATATGTTCTAAGACTTTATACAACAGAAGTAATAGTAATACACCTGTATAGGGTCGAATTTTTTCAATATTGGCACGATCTGTTTTGTAATTTGATATTTTTACTTTTTTAGGTGATCATAATCATAGTTTCAAATCACATGGCATTTCTCAGTTTTTATAGTTTGTTTTTAGGCGATTTAACACTGATCCAGAAGGCAAAATTTCAACGCAAAAGATCGTATGCCGGTCAAAAATATTGTCGTGGCGATACAATAGCCATAGAATAACCCGAATGTGATCTAAAGGCTAAATCAACATTAGTCAAAAAGGCTGAACAAACTGAATTCGGTACTTGACAGCCAATATTCACATAATCTGTTGGCAAATCTGTGGAGAACAAACATTTTTTTACACCAGATATCTGGCCCATCCTGAGCTTACTGACTTACGAAGAAGCAAAATAAGAGAACGCTTTCCTTCTCTTTAACGTATTTACTCAATAAATAAATAAATACTATAAAATACTAAATAAAATAAATACTCAATAAATACGTACAATTCCATTACCTTCCTGCATGGATTCGCAGTATATCACTTAATTTCCTTCACTCAACTTCAAGGCTATCAAAGCCATTAACAAGACAATCGTGATGGAACCTTTGCCAAGGCCGCGGCCATCCTGAATGCCAACTCTATAATAATAAAGCTTCCGCAAAGCAAAGACTTATACTACGAGTTCATGATTCATGACTCGAAGTCGTTCCAAGAATACACAAAACAATTAATTCCGACTAGAGTTTTAATGTAGATCAGCCTCGATTAATTCAAAACGATTTGAACGCCCTGCCGGCTAGCTAGCACTCCCAATTATAAATCTTCCGCTTACGAAATTCGCTCTGAAAGTCCCACGCACTGTGAGCTCTGCCACAGCTACAGAGCCCTGAGTAGCGATGATGCAAATTCCAACGATTTTCAACGCGCAGAGGCCAAAGATGATAGCTCCTAGCTTTCGGCTAACTAATGCAAGGTAACGAAGAATCAGCTAATTACCCTTCGTGGCTGCGCTACGCCCTGGGTTCGATGGTACGTGCCAAGCTAATTAAATGGCATTCATCATGTCTGCGTGAACGGACGGAATTCCGACACCTTAAAGACAAAACGAACAAATAAACGCCTAAACGTCGGACACTTTCATTTGAGCTTTAACGACCGCCATGGCCATGACCATAGCCAACAGTAGCAGCTTTGTTATAGCATTTAGTTCCTTGCATATCGATAAAGTTTGGCTCGATCGCGATATCAAGCAATCGATGAAACAGCGCCCCTTCAAAGGCTAGACGCCGATCGCGCACCTCAATCTCAGCCAGTCTGGGGCAATTTTCGAGCTAGATTCGGAGCGCGGATACGAGCTGTTTTATTGACGTCAATCAAACGCATCACATTTAGATAGACGATCAGCCGAATTAGTGTGCCACTTGTACACCAGTCGGTGCGTCAGGGGGAAGGTGGGTTAGTAGGTACAGCGCTAGCAGGTATAAGTAGCTACCGAGACGCAGCTTTGCACTGTCCGGTCTGACTAAGCAAAAGAGAAAGGTCGAGCGCAATTGGTTTAATTAATTTAATTTTTATTGTATTATTAGTTTAATTGCCTGCTTTATGTGGTCGACCGCATGTTGACGCCCGTGTGTGGGGCTATAAATTTTCGGCTGGTCGCAGGTGTGAATCGTAGTTCGGTTGTTTGCTCGGCATAATCGGCTAGGTACTCGCGAAATGACCTCTGCGCCGGCACGGCATAAGTGTTTCGCGGCTGCGCATGCCAGGGAGAGGAAAAGTGGTCATGCCATGCCCATATTTTATTTTATGATTCCTGGTTTCAGTGGGCTTCTTGACCGAGCTATTTTATTACATCATTTTAATTGAATAAAAAAGTGATATGTCAATTACGATCGTCGTCGTCGACGTAGCACTGGTTGTTGTCGTCGCCTCGCGTCATATCGCTGGTGGTTAACTAAATGTTTGCAATTTTATTGCGCTTTCGTAATTAGCATGATACAAGACGAAACTCTACAAAAACAAAAAATCCTTTAATGCGTTTGTAATCATTCGACCTTGTTTTCGGATTAAACACGATTTACCTGCCGTATTAGTTTAGTTTTTGACAGGGATTATCACCTACCTGCTATCGGGCTACCGCGATCGGAATTGAGGCAAAACGTTAAACGAATTGCAATAGCGAAAGGGTGTCGATTAGCCTGCTTAATAGTTTAATTTGGTTTTGTTTAATTATATGCAGTGAGGCGAGGATTACTGGGTAATTGTTCAATATGGTACCAATCTGATAAGAGCAACTAGCATATGGCGTAAACAAAAAAAAAAGGTTTAACACAATTGCGACTAGAATGTAGACACAAAGATATCGTTACGATATGCTGATCCTCGATAGTTTTAGCTCAAGGTGTTTTATTTTCATGGTTCAAGTTTTAGATGGCGTTTAGGCCGTTCAAAATAGTTTCAATTTATTAACTGTTTTACATAAGAAAACAATTAAAATACAGTATACACTGGCCTAATAGAATACATCAGCAAGGTGGAGGAATATTTATAGAAATGTTAAAATTTTTTTGTTTTTCTAGTTTGTAAAAGGATGAGTTGTGACTTTTTTTGATGGGGTATTTATTGTACTTTATGCTGATTACAAGCCTTGGTAGGGCAAATGGCATCAGAGTCACAAAAGAGTCCGAGAAGAAATTTCAATGTCTAATTCAATGCGAGTATAATTTGAAAGATCGTGCCTCTGGTGTTGGCACGAGAGTTCTGCTCAATCCCCTTTAAGCAATTTGTTAAAGATGTCATATAAAGGTGAATCGCCCCAATTTAATTCCTCTTTTTTACAATAAAGGGATCGGTGAGGAAAAGGTGGTGGTATCAATTTAGAGTTCCTGAATATTTTCTAATGGTGGACCGAAGCTGAAGTTTTTACCCGTAGACTCTGGCCAAACTCATCTGATATAAATTAATCACGAAGGTTGATAAAGAGCTCAAGGCGTTCACGAACTAGGCAAAAAAAGAGAGATCTTGTATGCGATGTTAATGAGACTGATGCCTCTCCTTCATCGGGCAATCATGCTTTCCTCTGACCATATCTTCCAGATGAGTTGATGCATGCTCTAAACCAGTTATTTTCTTGATTAATGTTTGATTCATTAATGTCTTGGTTTGTTTTCAACGTTATTAAATCTGCAGAAAAGTTTTTTTTTTTTAAATTCTCAGCAACGACTATATTTTCACTACGATGTTCTCTTGGTTATCCTAAGAGCCTTCAGCTCTAACTTTGTACCTTTTCCAGGTTCTTTTTACCTTTTGGTAAAACTTAAGAACCTCACTTTATCACGCTTCTCTCGTGGTCTCTTTTTTTCTTTCAGGAAACTGAAAACTGACTGGATATATAGCTGGCTTTCAAAGCTAGGTTTTTGAGTAGCACATTTAATTCGGCCTCCCCTAGGAATGGGTAAAAATAAGCAAGAAATTAAATTGTAATGGAATTGATGGTTTTGGGTATTAAAAAAGGTTGTACGGGTAGGGCGGGAAACTCAGACTTTCATGGTTGACTTTTCAAAATTTATCCATACAAACCGATTATGTAGGTGGTTTCCCTCTCATCAAAAAACTGTCGGAAAAACTATGTGAAATAGCGCCCATGTGAAAACGGTGAAAATTTTCCATTCCTTATTTCTCAAAAACTTTTCAATATTTTGCGAAAGTTCGATTTAATTATGAAAATCCATCTCTAATCTTTTTTACGGACTTTATTAGTGCGCCAAATTTTATCTTTCTATGGCTTTGCGCTTAAAAGTTACAGGTGCGGACGGACGGACGGACAACGGAGCGATACCATAAGGGGTCCTTTTCCCATTTTGGGACGGACCGCTAAAAATGCGATGATTTCCGGTATTTTGAGTTCGAAAATCATGCATTGTTTGGGTGGTTCTATAAGACTCTGCGTATCTCTTCGATTCATCCACCGGCCGGTATTCAAAATACCGGAGATCAGACAGTGTTTGTTCGATTCTTAAAAAAAGGCTTCGGGCGTCTCTTCGATTAATATGCCGGCCGGCCTTCAGCCTCAAATGCAGGTGGTCAGGGCGTCGCTACGCGGCATCCAGCTTTAAATTTTTTTTCAAATGTCTATCGTTCTTTAAAATTTGGGGCAGTTTTTCAATTTTAGTTTCGAAAGTGTTGTATCGGCGTAAAAATACATGTTGCAAAATAAGGAAAATAAAAATAAGAAAAATAAGGAAAATTTTGATTTGATTTGATTTCATAAGGAAAAATTTGCCCAAAATTTGAAAATGAAAAATCGCCCAAAAAAATGAAAAATATACCCAATTTAATAATTTTTCGTTGTTGTTGCCGTTCACGTAAGCCCATAATGAATTGATATGAAATTATTTGGCCATTTTAAACCGTTCGACAAAACAGCTTTCGACTAGCCCGTACCTCTTATGTCAAGAAGATTTGATAGAAAATTAACGGTGGTAGGGCCAACTTCTCTAGAATTAATATTAAATTTTAATGTAGTTCTAGTGAGCATCGCACGTACTTACCCACATCTTACCAAAACCATTTTCATAATTGCTGAGTGGGTGGTGCGTGAAGGCAAAATTTTTTTATTTGTGCAGACGAGTGTACCAGAGCTTATGGGAATATGCCACGATTGTTCTTGCTGCCAAAAAGCCGCAAAATGCTCCACTCAATCGGCAATAATGGCGCCCAACGTGGAACCAAAACCCACGACCCTGAAATCAATCATGTTCGACCAATAGGTTTGGTCGCAATTAGCATTGGCTCGCGAGTCCTCGTTATGTCCTTGCTCAATGGTGTTATTTTAGGGAATGGACAGCTCTTTATAGCCGACCGATATGCTCCAGACCGACAGGTGTATCAATTAAGATATGTCCGTTCGTCCGTCCGCTTGTATGTGTGTAGTTTTAAGGTCTTCAAAATCAAGCTAGAGATCTGAAACTTGGCACACGGGTTGGTTCTTCCGTTGCACAGACAAAATTGGTTAAAGTCGCCAACTGCCACGCCCACTACTGGCTTTAATGTAAGACAACCTCTATTTCACATTTTCTTTCAAAATGCCTTTTGATCAAGTTAGACAAGGACTAGGAGCTCAAATCTTAGTACAGAGCAATATTGGTCCAAAACCTTTAAGAGGGCATAAACTGGACCGTCCACAATATTACTATGCCGACTTTTGTTAAATCTTTAAAAACCCGATTCCTCGGAAAGTTCGCTATAAAGCGAAAAAAAATTATATGACAAATATTAAAGATATTATGATTTGGTAAGTTTGCTCCATACAAAGTTTTGAGCTCCGCCCCTTTTAGGGGGCGTTTATAGGCAGCAAGAGACTTCAACAGACTTCAAACAAATATTGCTTATTGCTTACTGAAATTACGATTGTTCATACATTTTGAAAGACCTTTGTAAAGTTTTACATTAAAAAAAAAATTGTACCAATGTTACTTCTTCTGCGGAAGAGCTGCAAAGACTTATGAAGCAACCTTATAAAGCCCGTTACATTTGTCCTGATAAAAGCCTTCCTAAGAGAAAAGAAAAAGATGAGAACAATTTTTTTCGCAGATCTTTTGCCGGTATTCATCCGAGTAAAGATTTAACACAAATTTGAGTCCTGTATGAAAAAATATAATGCCAACCACAAAGGCAATCAAAATTGAGACAAATTGACCTTGCGAAAGTAGTTAAACTTGTGATTGTACACACGCATTGCCAACTTCCTAACAGTAGCCTCTTCTTATTTAACACTAGAAAGACGGGAAAATCTTCTTACCAAGAAAGACGGGAAGGGTCATTTGACCCTTTGATAGTCAAATATGACCCATATAGTAAAAGTGTAGAATTTGGTCTTGTTTTTCATGTAAAAGTGCTAATCGATCAGTTGTCAAACATTTAAACGGAAAAAGAATAATATTAGGTAACGTGTTTTATTAACAGAAGTTGTTTATTTCTTACAACAATAATGACAAATAATTTCTTTTGACTGATTACATTTTCCACATAACGGATTTTTGCAAATATCGCACACATGACTAGATTTATTGTTGCAGCCGGAAATAAAACAGTGACGTCTTTTACCTGTACCTACAGCTGAAGGCTGCATCGGTGTTGGTGGTTGTGTTGAAGTACTAGGACCTGATTCTTCCGACATGTTGCTGAGTTCAAGAGCCAACTGAAGTATAAAGTCCCGTCTACGCACTTGCTTGTTTGCCGCTTCCTGATACAGAATCCAAGCATTTATCGCAGCGAGGTCTAATATATTATAAAATACTTGTACCGGCCATCTTCTCGAAGCTGCCTTGACACTGAACATTCTAGCCATTTGGTCAAGAACATCAACACCATATTTCGTAGAATTATAGAATACAACGGTTTCAGGTTTTTTTTTCGAACATTGTCATGTAATGTGCTTAGCAATAACACCATTTTTGTTCTTTTCGCTTGATAAACTGTCAGTAAACATTGCTCATCTTCTGTTTTCAAAGCTTTCGTTTCGTACAAGTTTAGTTTCATGTTTTTGACATATGGGGGAATATCGCGCCTTCCTTTGTTTACAGTACCCACCAGTGTTGTTCGTTTGGAAAGTAAGCTTCTTGCTAAGGAAACAGATGTAAAAAAATTGTCAGTAGTCACATTTCTACCTTTATTGAGAAACGGTTTTACTAGACTCATGACCACATGTTCTCCAAGACTCTGATTTTCAGGACGAGTTTCATCCTTGCCCAAGTAAGGGAAGGCATTCAAAAGATATTACGAATTCTTGTCTGCGCACAGCCAAAATTTTATTCCAAATTTATCAGGCTTGTTCGACATATACTGAATAAACGCACATCTTACCTTCGTTGGAAATAATTGTTCGTCGACTGTCAAATTTTCACCTGGCTGGTAGCAGGATATGCAGTTTTCTATGAAACGGTTCCATACCTGAGAAATAAGTGCAAACTTATCTGTTTGCATTCTTGAAGATCTTTCGGATCGCAAATCGAATCTTATATATCTCATTATCTCTTTGAACCGATCTCTTGACATAGTTTTAGAAAAAAAAGCTATACCCCAAATCTTACTCCACAAGTCATTTACAGAAATATTTTTAGCAGCATACGCACCTCTGACATATAAAATTGAGATGAATTTATCAAGTTCTTCGAGAGAAATAACCCAGTTTGAATGGCCAAGTACCCTCTTAGCTTCAGATTCTGTACATAATTTGATGTGACGCAGTATATAATCATCAATCAAGAGTCTCCAAACTTATCACAAACTTATCACCAATTGCTCTTCGTGCGTACGGAGTTGGTCCTGGCTGTTGACTCAAAATGTTGTGACGTGCTCGTCGACCCACAGTCTCATTTGCAGTGGCGCTTTTCCATAAAACTCCACCTGGTGACATCATACTGTTCTCCTCAACGCTTCTCGGGGCTCGCATACCACGGCCACCACGAAAATGTCTTTGAAGACCTCGTCCCCTAGTTCGTACTCGATCTTGCACATCAGCTGCATAATACATAATAAATAACACTCAGAATCACATAATAGCAAAAAGTAATTACCCCTTGACACACTATCATCTGATTCGTCACTACTAGAAGAATATGATTCGGGAATATTTGCAACTTCTTCGGGAGCAGGTTGAAGCTCCACATCTTCACCCTCACCATCTGATTGATCTTCCGGTAAAGATTGTAAAATTTCTAATATTTTGCGATCACCAAGTCGAGACATTATAACAGATCTAAAATAACTTTTTCTGACTACGAAATACCAGTTTTTATCAATCAAGAAATAACTTCGCTATCACAATCGCGGGTATTTGAAAATAGAGCAAGTGCACAAAAATTGTTTTGCCACTCGTGAAAGGCGAGGCTTATAGTATTGTACATGTCAATTTTTTTCTTATTTTTACGATCCAGTGACCCGTTAGGATATATGCGTTTGTTTGGTTTGATATGGAAAAACATGTAAACGGTGCTATATGACAGATCAATCAACAGAGACAGAAACCACCGAAGTTGACAGTCTGTATGGAAAATTACACCTACGGGTCAAATGACCGGTGCCGTCTTTTTAGGTAGATGTTATGTTAATTTAATTCCTTATGAAGATATCACAATGGCACTATATGTAAATTGGAGCATAAACTATTTCAATAAAAGTCACAAGAGATCATGCCATAAGAATTAATATTTTTAAAGTTACAAAGCGCTTAACTTCAAAATGGGTCAAATGACCCCCGCCCGTCTTTCTAGTGTTAATTTATGTATCATGATGGGAAGATTTGATAACCTTTAAATGATTTATGCTCAATGGAATTTGCTTCTAGTAATTGGCTCGAGCACGCACTTTTTTCAAATGTGAAGCTTCAATTTACAAGGTCAAGAATAAGTCTGCCGACAAGATGTACCTACACAAAAACTGCGAACCAATTAACTAAGATTAGGATCATCTAAGAACTATTGAAGAGAATACCTGAATTTAAGTGCGAATTTTATTGGAATTCCCCATAACTTGCTGCGGGAGCATCTATCTCTACCAACGGATCTATTTCGAACAATTAAAAAGAAGCATAAAAATGTGAAGATAACCTTGCTCCTATAGGATACAGATACTCCGAACTCGTGTGAGTAATGTACCGACTACAAATAAACAATGTCAAACACACACTCAGCACGAGGACCATCTTAATACAACAACGGCATGAGCCGCAGCCATAGCCCTTCCTGGCAGTGACATAACTTTGCATGCCAAGCACCAGTCTTTCGGTTCTGTCTTCTGTACCACATAAAATATTGTCATGTAAACTGGAATGGCCTTATGGAGATATGGCGAACGAAAAGTAATATCTGCTGTACCTATACTCCTCCTAGAGCCAACTCCATAGGTGCTCCAAATATCCGGACACACGACCAACGTGTTTTAATCGAATTGGAGTACACCAACACACACAGGCAGCATCCAGCTAAAAGGAAAAAAACAAAGCTACAAGACCGCATACGAAACAGATAAAACCCCTCGCACCTACTACCCAGCAACGTCACTCCCCTGTCACGGCAGAGGGTCTTTTGCTATTTCGAACGAAAGTAGTTTATTTGTTCTCCGAGCTCGGCTTTAAGTTTATTTTTGCTGTTAGCCTTAAGGTCCCCAGCGTTAGCTAACAACTCATGTTCCCCGTCGTCGTCGTCATTGGAATGGCTGAATGCTATGGTAGTGCCCAGCTCTTCTCAGCCGCAGATATAACCCATACGATACAAGAGCCAACCATATGGGCCACACCCAAGCCCGAGGGTAAATTTAAACCTGATGAGGTCGGTTTTGCATCTCGCCAATATACACACAGTCTCCGCCCGAAAGCAGCCTGGATTGAGAGCTTTTCGCTTTGTCTATCGGGCGGCAGCACACCAACATCATCGCCGCGCGCATAGACAAAAATGTCCGATTGGCTTCGCAAGGGGGGGAAATAAATCGCATTTTACTCACGCAGATACATGTCTATGAATAGAAAAAGATACAACAGAACCAGAGCTACTTTACGTGCGCTGTTAAATTGGGATTAGATGATTTGCGTTGCTGTGGAGGAATTCGCCTACAAATGCTGCGCGAAACCCGTTTAAGAGATACTTGGCGTACACTGGACAGACGCGACGACTGTTGGACAGATAGACAGATAGCCTATTGCCCGTTGTACCTATACTATACTCGCCCAGCTGAACATAAATCTTTTTTTTTTCCTTCGAATCCAGTTCACTTTCAGTTTCAATGTTTTGTAAAAATAATATCTCGTCCGAGAGCCCATACATAACTGATAGATCGTAGTCACACTATCTAATTGGGTGGTGGAAGAGGGCGAGTGCTAGACGAAACCGAAAGTGGATTAAAGCTGGCCGCACGAAGGTGTTGCTGTTCTACCTTTTGTGTGCGAATTCCATCGGCGAGATGACGCATCGGAATCGGCCTTAAGCCGGAAGCTTATATAATCCCGATGATGGTGCGATGATTCGTCTGCTGGATCACCTAAGGCTTATCCCAGTGCCATATCAATTACAAGATACTAAATCCTTCCAAATACTGACTCGGCGAAAAGACTGACTCGTAACGACTCTTCCAAAAGACATAAATACGGCCTCGTCGTTCTGGTCGTTGATGGACGACACAAATACACACGAGCAAGTAATGAAGAAAACCACTCTGATTGTTGGTCTAATTTATGAATATTTATTTACCATTAAAGTCGCAGATATACGGCGGTGGACCGTGATAGAGAAACGACAGGCTATGCCTGTCTTTGGCCAGCAAGCACCGATCTAGAGCAATTATATAATGCGAAGACACGCGAGCGGCACGGGACAATATTTCATTTTCGGTTTTGCTTTCGTTTGAAGGATTTCAAGCGCCGAACACTATTTGGACTACATTCACTCGTGCCTACCAGTTATCAGATCCAGTCCGCATATATATCCTGCCTGTCCACTTAGCAGAGATATTCAAATTAAATGCGCGTTCTTCCCAGTGGGAAACTGTATCGGACTCTAATGGATGGTGATGTGAAACGATCTCTGACGTGTTTGCTTAGGTAAAGTGGTTGGTATTTATGGGCCTAGCGAAGGAGCTTGCTAATAGGACTCACAGGTCACATAAGACTAAGCAGACTCACAAATGGGGCGGATGGTTTCGGATTAGAAGTTTATCTGTCAATGACTGACCTGCTGCTACTACTGTTGAAAATGAGGTTTGAAATACCCCCCAAATCTCCCAAAAAGTGACGTGCATGGAGTTGTGATTTACAGACGAAGCCATATAATACACTTTGGAGTTATTTTGGACAATAAACTCTGTCGAAAACTGAAATATACAAGATCGTGCCAGGGAGGATTCGATTGCTTTTTTTCGATTGCAATAAAACGCTCACAGACACGCCCACAATCGATATAAATGTGGAAGTGCCTCCAATGCTTTTGAAACTGAAACACTTCATAAAAGTCTCAAATTTTAAATTAAGCATCATTTGGTTTAAGCATCTTACAATGTAAGACATACAAAAGAGAAAAAAATCGCTAAACCTCCCCTACTGGGCACGGCAGCGATTGAAAGGGTAATTTTTCAAAGGCAATTCATTCAATATTTTTATTTCAAACTTAAAAAAAAATACTTAAATCGTATATTATTTAGATAACGCATCATTCTACATTTTGTGCAAGCAAGGCTTTGGGCCTTGAGCAAGGCAAGGCCCAAAAATCGTGAATTCTTGAAATCGTTATCGTTAAGCCTAACTTATGAGAATAAAAAATAAAAAGTAGCAAATTAGGTAAACCAAGCTCCATTCTAAGTCTTCTTCATACAAAGTTTTTGACCACGCACCTAAAAATTGGCAAGTTTAACAAAATTATTGTATTTGAATAGAAAAATTAATATTTTGTGTACATTGAGTAACAATAACTCAACGGTTATTTTTTTCTAGTACTCAGAGCACAGGTTCTTAAGTTATCGGTTAAAAGACCGCGTTTTTATACCCGACCGAAGGTATATTAATTTTAATGCATAGTTTGTAACACAGTGAAATAATCACCTTAGACCCCTAAGACCTTTTAGAGATATGATCGAGACCGACAGGTAAGTCGATTAAGCCATGTCCGTCCGTCCGTCCGTCCGTCCGTCTGTCCGTATGTATGCAGTTTTGAGGTCTTTAAAATTGAGCTAGGAAACTGAAACTTGCAGCGTTGCTTGGTTCTCATTTCGTACAGACAAAGTGTGAAAATTGAGAAAGTCCGCCCACAGCCACGCCCACAATTGGCGAGAATGTCAGACAACCTCAAATTTACATTTTATTTCAAAATACCGTTTGGTCAAGATAGACAAAACATATGAACTCAAATTTTGGTGGAGAGCAATATCAACCAGAAGCCTTTAACAAGGCAAAAATTAGACCGCCCACTCCATTGACCATGCCCGCTTTTAACATCTGAAATCTTTGAAAACCTGATTTCTCGGGAAATACATTCTAAATTGAAAAAAAAAATTCTATGACAAATATTAAAGATATTTCCATTTGCTAAGTTTGTTGCATACAAAGCATTGAGCTCTGCCCACTTTTAGGGGGCCTTCTTGGGAAAAAAACTGTTTTTTTAAGCATATAAATAATATAGCGAATAGCGAATATAAATATAAATATTCGCTTTTAGCCCATTTTCTCGTGTTTCCAACGAAATTAGAGTTAGTTGATTTAAATTTTCAGCCTACGCCCTTATTTAGAAGCGTGGCCAACACAAATAATTGACATTCAATATATGAAACAGACCAAAAATTTTTAAATTTGGTGTTGATGGGTAAAGAGGGTCGGGTATTTAGAAGTTCGTTACAGACGAACTCTTGCACTTACTTACTTGTTTAATTATTTTTTTAAAACGTTTCAGAAAATTTTAAGTTAAAAACGCCATTTTTAAAGGATCTTAAAAGTTTTTAAATTCCATTCATGCGTTTTATATACAAACCAAATTTCATTATAATCAGTACCAACGTTAAGATTGCAGAATATTTAAAAAAATAGTTTTTGAAATCCAGTTTGGACACCAACGCCCCGGCCCGGAAAATCTTCGAATCCACCCCGCAGGGACGACGCGGTAGAGGAGCACCGAGACTCAGGTGGCGCACGCAAGTGGAAGGAGACCTCAGCCAACTTCGCGTGCGAAACTGGAGACGGCTAGCTAGAGACAGAGCTGGCTGGCGAAGCTTGTTGGCCGAGGCCCAGGTCCACCCCGGACTGTAGCGCCACCTTAAGTAAGTAAGTAAGTTTTTGAAATGCTTTTGAAATTTTCGAGTTAAATCTCAGAACCTGCTTAATATTCGAAAATTTCCATAGTTTTCCAGAAAATAACAAATAGTTCTCGTTGCGTGTGATTTTTTTTCAAAACATTTGACCGATGCTAACTCGAAGATAGTAGTGGGGACAAATTTTTTTTCACGATTTTTTTTTTTCTACAGAAAAGTATAGAAAACTACAATTCTAAGACCGTTTAACCAAAATTTTATTTTAGCTCTTGGTAAGCCTTTGGCTTCTCTTCATATAAAGAAACCAAAGGCTAATATCGGCTTTTTAAATAAAGTGATGAAAAAGTTATGACGTTAAACACATTGAAAATGGGTATCTATTTTCCATTCCTTTTTTCTAAAAAACTTTTCAATATTTTAGAAATTCGATTTTATTATGAAAATCCAATATTTAGTGTATGTTTCAATTTTCTTCTTTCTGGCTGTAAAGCATTTTAAGATAAGGCCAAAACAGTTTTTGTCTTTCTTTCGATCAATATTCAAACTGTTATTAAACCGTTGTGTGTATTTAAAAAAAATTGCAGTTGTACGCATTCTCATTTTTTTCACAAACTTAATAAGTGTACCAAATTTTATCTTTCTACGACTTACCGTTTAGAAGTTACAGCTGAGGACGGACGGACGGACAACGGAGTGATACCGTAAGAGGTTCCTTTTCCATTTTTTTTACACAAGGTGGCGGTACGGACCTCTCATCATCATTTTGACTGCATGTTTTTCATTTCGGTACCATCAGTAAGTCAAAAGCTAGCGAAAAATCGTGAATTTACTTTAAGGACATACAATGCACCCAACAACTACGCCACTTTATAGGCTTTAACAGCAAACCCTTTTTTAAGCATCCTCATCCAACTTGCGTGTATTGCTTAGAGTTTTACTTTTTACAACAGTAATCCACAAATTTAGGGTCACTGGTAATTCCTTTCTGACAAACACTTCCAGAGCAAAATCTGCAAATGATTGCGCCGTTCGAAATCTGAAAAAACAGTTCCTAAGTCCTGTTATATGTGAAGACCAGAGCGCACACAGCATACAAGCATACATGATTTCTTGAAATTTGGGAGTCTCTTAAAATCCTTGGCGAACCCATTCTTCATAACCTTTTGTAACCTTTTTTTCCTTCCCAACCTCAGCTTTGAACTCAGCTAGAACTCAAGTTATACCTACTCGAAGTCGGAAAAAAAAATCAGTGGTCTTATTCTCCTTAAACTAAAGGATCGAGAAAAAGACAAGAAGACATTGGAAAAGGTAGAAAAGAAAAAGAGGCTGTATACTTAAAGTAACATATTCACTCTTTAAAATAAGATCAACCAACCAAAACATAAAATAAAAAAAAGCTCCATGAAAATTCTGCAATTAATGACGCTTTTCCTCACCCACTAACAAGCCATTTGGCTGCCAAGCGACCAGCTTTTTAAATGCCAATGAGTATGAGTCACATTCAAAGTGCATATCCATGGGCAATTGGCCATCGCCCAACGCCACCGAAGAATGCTAGCCTTGCGCATAGCCATGTCGTAGTCGGTTTTGGATCGCGTTATTTATCGGTTTTATTAATTACGTCCCGTTTTGGCCGTTTCATATGTGTCGCGTTGCTTCGCTCGTCAGAGTCTAGCAGGCGCTTAGCGCAGCCCCGCAACAAATAAGTAAAATTGTGTGTGTGTTGTGTGCTAATGCTTCGAGATGAAATTCCGCGAAATTGCATCTTATGACTACAAACGCCCGAGAAAAGGCTGCGGCGCAGCTCCGCATCCAGCTGATTTGATCTAATCCAATATCCATTATAGAGACGATTGCGAAATCAATTTTCTATCGAAAAAAGGAACCCAACCACGAACATATACACACAAACAGAGGCTTCATCTAAGCGTAGTACATTATAAACGTCCGTCCTAGATGTTGGCAAAGTCATTGAACATAACCATTAGCGGGAGTCCTCGCAACGCGACGTCCATTCAGCATCAACATATCCGTCGTGCGCCTCTGCAGACTCACTCATTCGGAATGAAAAATGCATATCAGATAGACGTAGCGATAGTGCGCGCAGCAGTGGCGGCAGCACCGTAACCGCGCAGCCTCTTAGCCAGGGCATATTGCTGTTCACTATGCCCCCAGAGGTATGTTGTACTCAGAGCCAACCGAACCCACCACCTCAAGCAACGAAAAGCATGGGTCTCCTTGCAGCCAATTCAGTAAGCTACTACACCACCACCGCCACACTGCTGCGGCCATTAGGCCAAAACGATTTTCATGCGCGCACTCTCAAAGTGTCGCTGTGCGGAGCGACGGGCGGACGTCGGTAGGCATCCATTCCTCGGTGGAAGGTATTCTATGATATTATACAGCACAGCCTTAAAAAAGTTGCGAAATACTATATAGCTCGTTTCCAGGCAGTACTGACCACACCTTGTCGTCGGCGGCGGCGAGTATATCGTAACGCGCACTTGGTACGATTTTCGTTTGGACCGCGCGCAGTTGAGGCTCCACATGATTGCACTATTTATAGTGATGCATTTTAGTTTATGGTCTGCAGCTACCGCAGCTGCCCGCCCAGCCGAGCAGCCAATATGTACCTTGCCTGCCATGCCAATTCACTTTCGCAAGAGATACCCATTCACAAATTGGAGGCAAAAATATTGGTTATATTTTTTTTCACGGGATCATAACAGACCCAGATGATACCGAAACTCCGCGCGCTGATGGAGTGTGCAGAATGATCTGCGCGAATGTGCTCTATAAATTTCTGGATGATTGCCGAGGCATGTCCACGCCATTTGCCATGGCAAATTATACATATGCCTTCCACAATTGTAAATTTCGTCAGAGCAAATGCAAGCAGCTTGTTACAGCACATCACCCAAAGGATATATCGCATCGATTAAGACATGTGGAATGTGCCGATCCTTTTGCCTGGTTTGATGTATGTTAAATGATTATCGCATTTTGGCTCAGCAAGTGGTCACATCCATTAAATTTAGCCAGCACCTAGGTTAACAACCTGATGGGTGACTATCAGAAGGATTTGGAATTGTTATAGTGATTTGACTAAAATTGGAAACGAAAATTAAAATTGGCTGCGTCTTATTCGCGTGTTCTTAAACGTCATTTAAACAAAAGCTACTATACAAGCTTATACTTATCTTAGCTATTTCTCATCTGTCACAGGTACTGTATCCTGTGGAACTAACAAGAAAGAAAGGGTTAATTCAGAATTTTATTGGTTCGTAGTTATAAGCCTAATTGAATATAAGTCCCTCTTTGACTTCCCTCTTTTTTTTTTTGCTTGGAATTCGTTTCGAAAAATATATCCGGGGTAGGGCATAATTATATCAAAATAAAGCTTAAACAGTGTTAAAGTGTTTAAGTAGACCACGCCCCAAATGTGGGCCTGGGCTAAAAATTTAAATCAATTTATTGTAGTTTCGTTAAAATCATGAGAAAATACGGTAAAAGCGAAAATTATTTCAGAAAAAAACACTAAAAACGCCTATAAAGGTGGTCAAAACTTTATATAAGGCAAACTTAGCAAATAGTTATATCTTTAATTTTTGTCATAAATTTTTTTTTTTCAATTTGGAGTGAACTTTCCGAGAAATCGGGTTTTCAAATATCTAACATGTTAAAAGTGGGCATGGTAGATATTGTGGGCGTTGCAATTTTTGCCTTGTTAAAGTTGTTGGGCCAATATTGCTCAGTACCAATATCTGAGTTTAACTTGAGCAAGAGGCATTTTGAAAAATAATGTGAAATATAGGTTGAGTCACAATAAAGCCAGTAGTGGTCGTGGCCGTTGACGGATTGTGCCAATTTTCACACCTTTTCTATGAAACAGAAGAGTCAAGCCGTGCAGCAAGTTTAAACTCCCTAATTTGATGTTGAAGACCTATAACCTTCACACATATAGGCGGACGCCGGACATGGCTTAATCGATTCACCTGTCGGCCTTGATCGTATTTCTAAAATACCATTGGGGTCTACGGTGATTTTTTCACTGTGTTACAAAATATGCATTTAAATTAATATACGATTTTTATAAGCCCGTACATTTTGTATGCTGCCTTATTGAATATAAACCCTTCTTTGCCTCCCCTGAAAAGCTCCTATTTGACTTGATATTTAAATTTGCAGTAGGCTCGAGGTTGGATGTATGAAAAGAATGTAAAACAATTTTACATCGTGGGTCTTAATGTCCATTTACTATCAATAATTTCTTACAATTCTTTAAACAGAATAAAAGTAATGGCTGGATTTGAAAAAATAAATAATTTATGAAGATTGGTGTTGAAATGTTAGTGGACGGAAATGTCGAACAAAATAAATCGTGAGTGGTTCACCGGCAGGGTACGAGTAGAGTCAAATAGAATGATAATTATATCACAAAATGAATATTTTTAGGCACATTTGAATGGAAAACTCTATAAGTCGGTAATCATCGACTTTTAAATAACCACATGTATGAACAGGATCAAAATGACACTTTGTTCACTGAAGAGTCTAGTTATTTTGAATCCCAAACGAAACATGTCGATTTTTAGGCTTTGGAGTTGAGACCACTTTGGTTTTCTTAACATAGCAGAAAGTCTAGTCATATTCTGGCACTACTTCCAGTAATGCATTGACATGTTTTCCTTTCGTTGCAGGAGAAAAATAAATCATAATTGTTCCACGTATTAAGACTTACACGCTTCGGGTAATTATTGAAACCACTCAAACAGACCTCAATATTTAAAAACCCGTTTGAATTGAAACTGATTTAAGGAACTCAATCTTTCTATTTAATTACAGCTATAAAATAATATTAAAATTCAAGCCAGACTCAAAGACCCTAAAGACACCTCATTATGCTCCGCAAATTACCCGTGCGCAAATTTTAATTCAAATTCATCTAAGACACCCAGGTGCACTCTGTAATTGCACCACACCATCTACATAAAATAAAAGTACTTATCTGCACTTGGGTGCCTTGCTAACATCACCATCTATCCGCGCGGCTCATTTTTGCACAGATGTAGTTTATAAAAGGCGCAAACTACACGTATGTTGCAACAAATATTGTCTCCCCCGAACAGAGAAGTTTAGGTAACTATGCCAATGCAGCCAGGGCGTTGCTAGCCTATTTCGCAGCTGCACAACTACAACATCACTTCAATTTCAAACAAAATCCTATCTATTCCATCGGTCTGTTTTATGGGGTATCGCTTGGAACAAGCTGGCTGTTCTTATCTTATGGTAAGAGGTATGCACTTCGCAACGCGTGATTATTGGCTTGGGTGTGGCAAAGTGCCTGGCGCTAGCGCAGTCGCTATGTCCACCACCCAAGGTCAGTGCGAAATCTGCAGTAAGCTGCGGTTCCGGACGTTAATAGATCTACTCTGCTAAGAATCGCCCTTCTAAGGAACCAGAAGTTGTATACCGCCCATTGTGTAACCGACTTATCGTTTTGATCTAAATGCACCGGAGAGAGAGACTCGGTGGACTTGTGCAATAAATCCATTAAGGCCACCGCGCCGCTCGCCGCATTATTGATCGCAAAATTCATCCGAATTTAACAATCAAATCGTCAGCAATTGGCAGGAACTTTGTGTGAAACTTCCTTCACTCCAGACGGTATACCCACTGCTTTACTTCCCTCGCATGCCACAAGTTCATTTCGTGGAAGGAACTGCCGATCACGATTTTTCCGGTGAGGTGACTTCACGGAATTATAAGCATTTCTCATAATAACTTTATTACAAATCACTTAGGACCATTATGGCTGTGTAGACTAGTGCTCAAGTGGTATCATCATCTCAGCCCAGAAATCCAAGATCATGCACGTGACTGGGGATTCATTTTGTAATGGGATCACCCCTAACAATGGAGTGATTTATTGCGAAATTTTTCAAAGTCTTAACATTGGCGCTTGCTTTTGGGAATTATGTCTTTTTCGTTTCGTACCGTGGTCTCGATGATCGTGAGGATTGAGCTGTTTGTGAAATACAGCAGCACATACGATCGACAAAGACATTCTGTTGGCTGGTTGCCGCATCTGCATTGAATTATCAGTGATTTGTCAAATTTTCGCTGTGATTGCATCGATAAACAAAAGAGTTGGTTAGCGAACTTGATTGCGTTCAAACTGGGGGTAGTTGTTAATTTGATTACGAGACGCATCATTCAACGCGACACGTTATTTCAACCTCCTGAAATTAAGACATCAAAGCTATTCAGTCAAATGACACTCATTATGAGCGATATAGTTTACAAAATTACCGTTCCATCGGTAATGTAGTTCGCATTACGTTCGATAGTGCATTGGACGTCGTAAAATTGAATTTAATTCTCACATTATTTTCATTTTATGATATGAGTTCGCGCCGCAAAATTAACGGACGGAGGCCGCGAGTCCGCCGCACTCTTATCGAATATTCGCATCGAGATTCAGGTAGATGCTCGAGCTCGCATGTGTACACGGACATCAAAAATGGCAACGGTAGAGTTGTACGCTTGGTCTGGGATAACAAAGTACAAACACCGACAGGCAAATATTAATTTTCGATGGTCAGTTCGACTCGAGCGACTTCGTTGCCTGCGCATGAATATGAGGAAGCTGGAGACACACGAGTGTGCAGCAATAACACCGGCTGGCATATCGTCGTCGTTATTGTCGTTGTCGTCGTCATCGGCATAGTCATCAAATGTGGATCGCTGTATTGCGTTAAGCGCTACAATTCCGTTGGGTAATTATCCAATCTTCGTTTGATGATTATTGTAGTTAAGTTAATTAGTTTACATTAGCTTCGAAATAAATTATGTCCGAAGTGTTCTCCGGCAACTTGCACACGTTGCTGAAGCGGTCGTCAATAGTTGCCGATTCCATCACTCTTCCAGCTTTGCACGAAGCGAATGAAGCGATGCCACATTTGCTAATGGGAGAGGCTCAGTGAATATGTAAGTGAGGCGTAAGCAAGGTTGACTTGAATAGCGTCGCACACACTGCGATGTTGAAGGTAGAAAGTGCTTCGATTTGATTGAGCTACTTACTGCGATGTGATATCACCATCTTTTGTTTTAATTCGTCTAAGTCATCCGAGCAATTAGCGAAGCATGTAATTGGTAGAGTCCGAGGTGAAATGAAGAAAATTAATTGTCAGCTGGTGGTAGGATGCCATTTCAATTCCATTGGGTGTTTTATAGACGTTTAGGCATTTGCTTTACTTTCACTTTGAATCAATTTGCATAACGGTATTCGCGGACAGTGATTAAATATATGTTAATTTTAGACAAATGGTTCATTGGTGTGGAAGGTGTTAAGTATTTGATATTAAATACTAAGAAAATCGTGTCCTGAATTTACCGAAAGCCAGAAAACCAAATAAAATTTGGGTTTTTTTTTAAGCTTAAATCTAAATAAATAAAGCTTAAAAGCTCTAAATAAAGCTTAAATTTAAATAAGAATTGTTTATTTTTCTTAAATCATTTACTTTAACAGACAGATAAATTCTTGGCCAAGATGTAATTTCTTATTTTGTCATCAGGGAGCAGTTTAACTTAATCGAACTTCACTCTTAAATTAAGTGTTAAAATATTTTCTGGATCTTTTTGTAGAACTTAGAAATCTGGCTGCGATACTGGTGATGTCACACTTAAGGTGACAGTATTTCAGATTTCCTTAAGAGGAAGAAGAAAGCACTTTGTTTAGACGTGTTCAGAAATCTCCACATTATAGTCAGGTAATGATTTCGTATGTAAGACTGCCACGTGAAATTGACTTTCTCATTTGCAGGTCAAAAAAGCCATCGCCTTACCTCTGGCTTGCCAATGCTGTTTGCGTTCCAGGTACACTGACACCTGAACTGCGGCGAATTATGTGGCCTCTCATAAGAAATGATGGTCTTAGAGAGTTTGTCATACCCTGGAGGTGGAACCAGGAAGAAACGAGACAGCACTACCGCCTACGCACCGTTACAGCTTGTGTAGTGCTAAGCAGTTTCAATGTGACTTCAGCGAAAGGTTCGGGGTAAGTACGGTTTGCACTCATAATTTATTACTACGCGGTATATCCCTAAGAGCTTAGACCTTTAAAGTTATATCTACCCACCGCCAAGGTCGTAAAAGTAATATCGGGAAAAACTATTGTTACCCCGCGCTTGGGTTTTCGAGCCCAGCACCTCGTGTAGTCCAACACACTTTCAAAAAGTACAACCTTATTGGTCCACGTTTCTTCCAATACTTAAGTGGGTCGATTCTTATATTCTTACCAGGTATCTACATTATATCCAATACAATTCCTGATTTCCTTGATCTCCTTGGCAATTTGCGAAATATCTACATAGGCAAATGTGGCCTTATTATAATAAGTCTCGAACTAACTCATTTACAATTATTAAAAATTACAGAAAAACTCTTTTATTTGAAGGAATACTTTCTGGTCACAATAAACTTTAATCATCATGCTATCATGCTATGAAATTTTGTCTCGACAATGTGGCGGTACAGCACGCTACGCGGATATGCCTCATTTTCTGTGCCACTAAGTAGGTTAAGGAAAGGAACTTCAGGGAATTATTCCTTCCAGTACATTTAAGAACTGTTAAGTGCACCCAATAAACTGTCTGTACAGGTACGCGAAATCATCAAGGTGGCTGAATACGGGAACTAGAAAGAAAATGGACCATCCAAAAATGCACAAATCAAATCGTTGGAATTACCCCATCCTAATTGACCACTGTCAAGCTTAGGATCGCTTCATGAATCTTGGTTGCTAAATTTTAGTTTTTAATACTTTTAAGTCAGTTAAGAATCTCCTTCCTGAAAAAAGAGGCGTGGCCTCAACCCCTTTTCAATAACATCGGTTTTTTGTTGATATTTTTAATCAGAAGTGGGATACATGTGTTGACAAGATCAACGCACATATGTAAACATTTTATAGTGCAAGTTTCTTGGATTTAAAGCATATCACCATAGAATATGACTATGCTTCCTATCTAAGTATAATAAGAACTTTTGGTTGAAGAAGACTTATTGAGAGCCCTTCGAGAAAAAAAAGTGTGTTGCATTTTTTAAAAATTCCATAATCTGCTTTTAACGTCCTTTTGCAAAAAAAAAAATCAAAACCAACGCAAACAGGGCGCCTGAAACGAACATTCGACCAAAAAGTCCAACAGCCTTTTTATAGTATTGTGCTCATCCACAGAGCATGCAACAAACCTAAACATTGTCCTTTTCTCGTACGACATGTATACAGCGTCTAGCATCCTTCCATCAGAGTGTAGGTACCCATGCGAAGAACCACACTGTGGAACTAATTTCTTTGCGTTGTACTTGCTAAATTTATGCAAAACGCTCTTGCATTGAATTTCATGATGACATTCGAGACATAATTCAAGCCCACGCATCAACATAAATTTTCCTAAGCCTAGGGAGACCCGAACATGCATGCGACTCGCCGCATGAAGGTGGCTGGCTAGATGGCTGTCCTGAATAACACAGGGTCGGAGGAATCGCGCGTCTTAACGGAGCGAAAGAAATACGATTATATTTCGTTGATTGTTGTCGCCGTGGTCGCATTACCAGCACCGCACCAGCCCATAGTCCTTGGGGAGATGTGTTGGTTGTGTGTCTTCTTCTTCCCTCGACCGAGGGCAGTTGTGTTGTCAGCGTCTTCCTGTTGCCATAAAGATTAGATAACTCCTTTTTGATTCTTGTTTCTACGTTTCCAGATTAAAGTCAGATTGTGGTGCAAATTGTTGATTCCCCACTGATCCCGCCCTACAATGCAGATTTGATTCGATTAAACGTGTGAGTGCCTTGGTGGTGTTTACTCGGATGGTCGCGTTCCTTTCTTCACGATATGATATATGTGACATGCGCCAGGCAATACCACCAAATCAAGGCCCATAAATAACCGTCATGTCGTACAGAAGAGTATAGGAGTCATACACAAGTCGTAATCTTCATCAGATTTAGTCATTCGCCATTCCATAGGATGACTGTATATTGGAAGGGCTATCAATTGGGGGATTACGTAGAAGACGTATCGCCCAGCAGAGCATCAACAAAAACTGCCCAATGAAATGATTGCCGTCGATGCAATTTAATTTAGAGCCTGCGAGCGGAATTTCAGTTTTCGGTACGGTTTTCTTGTAATTGGTTCACAATTTCCTGCAACAGCAACAAGACTGTTACACAGATTGGAATAGAAACTTTCGCCCCGTTTAATTTAGGTACCAGAGCACAAGCATCCTGATTGCGCGCACTGAAACAACTCCCGGAGGATGCGCTGCACACACCAAAGCAGCCGTCGACGTCGTCGTCTCTATCGTTGCATCGCGCTATGGGCCAGCATTTCGTGGCCATTGCACATAATGGATATGCAAAGATCCGAGCCATTCTGCATGTAACGAACTGACATCTGCGCGTTCACTTGTTCGACAGACTTTGGCTCGCTGCCGCCGCAGCCGCCCTCAAACATTGGGGGTCTTTATGGATCAAAGAGGTACGCGTGATATCCATTGGGCATGAATAAATTCCACTGAGAAATGTCTATAATAGCTTTATAGTCGGCGGGTCAATCTGCAGCCGTCTATTACGAGGGCATACACAGCGCCAACGGAGGCGCATAGCATCGTTAAAATGGTATACTCGAGGTATTTTGCGCAAAGCAGAAAAAAACCTCCAAATCGTAGCTATAACTCAGTTTTGGGTATTTTTTTTATGCGCGCAGTTTTTTCTGCACAAAACAAGGTTTCAGCGTAAAGTGGTTTTCTATTTAACAAATATGATCTTTCGACGTGTGTATTAAATAATTAGGCTGAAATGATGAACGAGTTTGGACTAATTTGCGCCTTTGCCAAGTGAACCGACACTTAACGGCTTATGGCCCACTTTAGACGCTCGTCGTGCGAGCCAATTTTGAAAACCGAATCAAAGTGGCAAAGATCTCGTGTTTGTTTGAGTAACTTCTGGTGTTACCTGAACAACGTTTTTATTATTTATTTACGATGTTCACGGTATTTTAAAATTGTGTTTACTTGTGAATGTTTTATGACTTCTTGGTTGATTTGTAATTGCAGCTTATTGAATTGCTTTACTTAATGGGCCTTAAAAAACCCTGGCAGCGCGGAAATGGTTCTTCGATTTTGGAGGGAAGCAAACAGCTTAGAGTGTTAATTTATTTTTTAGTATCTCTTTTTATATTGTTGTGCCATTCAATGGTCTTGTTTAAATGAATAGGCCAACAGGCCAACTGATACTGATTCACAGGTGCAATATAATCACTTCGAAATAAAAATGTTCCGAAACAATGAACAAGGCTTGAACCATTTAAATGATCTCGTATAAAGTGTATGGGCAACATTCATTGTGATCCCAAAAACTTTGATTTGGATAGAAACTAATCATAAATTTATAAGACTACTAAAATGTTAATCTGAAATAGCGTTGTTTGGCCAGTTGGTTAAACGTAATTTCAGAGTTGAAACTAGCAAAGCGAAATAAGCAATTTTTTAAGGTATTCTACAATTATTTCACTTTTTATATGCGGCAACCTATGTCGTGTAAGGGTAGTTGACCAAAAATTTGAAAATATTGCATGAAGAGTGGAAGCATTACTACTATTATGCGTTGCATAGGTATTAAGTTGCTTAAAGGTGACTGGAGCTAATTTACTCAAAACTAATTTAAGAAAATTTATTCAAAACTCTCGCCGAGTTCCTGAGTGGTATTAATATGATGACAGGCGCCCAACTGACGATCAAACTGTCACGACTGTTGTGAAACACCAAAATGGGGTGGAAGACTACCTTCATAATTTCTTTGAATATTTTCAAAAGGCCCCATAAGCATTTTATATAAACTTAAACTAGCATCTTGCTAGCTGACTAATAAAATGTTTAATTTTTTGGAATTAATATGTTTAGCCAAACGTCTAAACATATTAATTCTTCTTCTTCTATTTCTGTTTTCGGCTTAAAAACTTTGAACCACAAAAGGAATGCGGCCAACCCGCATAGGTATAAAACGTTGGACAGGCCTGTAAAGATGACAACTAAGTTTCAAGTTTTCTTTTGAGAAGCGGTTTGTAGGATGCAAAATTAAAAATTCAGGCTCAACTGTATATAAAAGTGCATACAAATTTTAATGTTTAATAAAGTGCATAGTTCTTTTTTTCCAGGAAAAGCTAGAGCAATAAATCGGCAAACATGATGCGTAGCACTGTACTTTTGAAAAAAAAAAAAAAATCTGGCTTGATTAAGTTTTTAGTTTTATACTTTTTTTCTTCCTGTCATGCACCTTTCTCACACCATCAGATGTAAAAAAGTGTGTTTAATACGGCAAGGCTTGGTCCTTTAACCTTTTGTTCTCTATATATTTGCTTATTTTCATAACCGCTCATAGAAGACATAGCCGCTTTTCCACAAGCTGGTTACGATAAAAATTGTGCAGATCCAATATACGCTCTGGGCGTTCTGCTGACATGAATGAGTTTTTCAGAATGTCGAAACTCAACGTGCTTTTGTATAGCTTCTATTTAAATGGTGGCCTAGACTAAATCGAGGAACGGCGAGTTTCGATCTAAAGTCTGTTGACCAGTTTGAAACGTGATGCTAAAGGTAGAAGCAACGTGTTGGGGTGCCTTCGAAAACTGGATAGGCACGTCTGCTTCCTTGCTTGTATATTAAACTGCAGAATATGGAGAGCTGCCATACAAATAAGCTTAATATCTGTCAACCTAAGATCACCCACTATAAATTAAATGGCTTTTGATAATCTCAAAAGCCTTCCACACTCTCAAAACGGCCCCACCTGACAATATGCCACAAAATTCAAGGAAATATCTGAATCCCCCTTTGAACTGCTATTGAAAACTTCACTAACCAGAGACTGCGCTTTAGCTCCACCGACAGAACCCACAAAGAATGAAAGTTCCGAAAACTTTTTCCTTACAGAATACTGGTTTTCTACGCCGTACATGCAGTTAAGCCTGCGAACCCGAGAGAAAGAATTTGAGCCCACTGATGCGGGCTTCCACTGGGAAATGCGATGCTTCCACAGATGTTTTTCAAGCAAAAGCTATCTCTAAGCTAAAATCACTACGTCTTCAAAATATAACTTGCTACTGAGCCAGAAAAAAAGGAAAAACCAGTCAAAAATTTTCTTTTAGATTGAAGAACAGGCGAAACGAGCAAGGAAAACGATTTTGACTTAAACACTATTAAACGAACAAAGTAAGCCAACTAAATTGAGAGTTTTACAAATGTTCCCTATGCGTCCATTGTTCAAAGTCGCAAAATATTTGCAATATTTCCTTGTTAGATCAATTTCAGACAACACATTCCACCACACGTCCTTTTCTAATTACTTATATCACACTACCAAATCAAACTTAATCAAATCAATCATTCAAGATAACACAGCACAAGCCCATGTTGTTAATTTGAAAACCATCTACAACATCTATCTGTAGTAAAAGTGAACAGTAGCACCTCATACATAAATTGATTAAAAGTAAAAGTGTTAGTACGTAAGCAAATAACAACAAAACAACTTAAAAAAAAATAAATAAAACAAAACCAAAAAAACTATATCGGAAAATAAACAAACAAGAAATCACTCAGTAATAAAACCGTATACAAAGAAAACCAAACGGCAAAACAAGAATCGAAGGAAATAAGAGCAAAAACAAGATTTTTCATAGTCGATTTAGAAAATAAATAAATAAATACATGTACTGAATGTATGTATGAATGCTTGTACTAGTGTACGTACAATGAAGAAAATCGCACGCCAGCCAACAGCCAAGGTGAAAAAAATTAAATGAAAATGTAATCACAATCCACATCATGACATGGGTGTGGTGTGCCATAGAAGAAGTTTAAGACATTCACTTCATCCCCATCTATAGGCTTCGTCTGGCCCCGCAGCTGGTAAGGCGACTGCACACAACACAGCAAGTCTGGCTGCCGCCTTCATCCATCGTTGATAAACAGCCTCATTTGTTGATCCTTTTTTGTCTCTCTTTCGTAATCTGGCTGTTTGAATGGTACGGGAGAGTGCCAAAACAAAAGAGTTGAGGTGAAAACTCAGAGTGCAAACTCATCGGGTAACGGAATCGCTGAAGGAGCTTTTTTCATTAAACGGTTTCTATCTCTAACCGTTAGTGAGATAATCCACTTCCCGGTCGTAAGAGACTCACAAAACAAAGAGAAAAACCCAACTCATGCTCTTCGGCTAGTTGTATCACACCCAATATCACAGCAGATCGCATTGAAAGCAAAAGTCGTTGTAAGCCGTGAGGCTGCTGAAGCAAAAGATTGCAAAACGTGTTTTTTTTTCGTTCGCCATATGAGCGCTTTCCCCAGTTTACTGGCATTCGAAGCGCGGAAAGTGTCGCATGCCTTGCACAAACTGGACTAGCGCCGTAAACTCATTTTCTATCACGCACTAAGTATAATTTTCAGATGACATGTTTGGTTAGGAAATACATTATTGATGCAAGGTTCAGATTCCCTTGAAGCGGGTAGCCCGATACCATGAAGTCGATTGATATGCCCGCCGGAATTGTTCAGCAGACACAGAGTGCCTCATCGAGCACTGCAGAAGTGTCGGTTTTTATTGCGGTCTGTGTCATTTTTATTGAATTTTATGATTGCTTGAGGCAAATCTTCTGATGGACTGTGGCAGGAAGAATAAAATGACAGGTTGTGCAGTACCTACAATAAAAATGTCAATTCATTGCAATGAAATTCAATTCGAGTCGTTTTTATTCGATGCTATATTGGTAGTGCCACTGACTCGAGATAAATTAAGATTTCAATTAACTGTAGTTAATGATAGGTCGTATGATGAATTGGAGTTTAGTTATGCATTGAAATGATCGGGATTGCAAAACACTCGTAGAAGAATGCAATAATAGTCGAGTGGGTAGAAGGAGCTGAGTAAAAGCTGAGGGTGAATTAAAAAAGTTGCCCTGAAGGGATCAAAAACAAGTAGGTTGGCAGTAAAATAGGTTGTGTACTTTTTTTAAGGCTTCAGGTACCTTTTAAGATATAACTGCAGACCTTTAAACAATTTTTGCAGAGCCGAAAGCCCAAGATGCTTGTGCTCGTTTCTTTCCTGTTAGCGTAATTTTAAATAATATGATAAAATAAAAGAATTTAATCAAAAACCTAACCGAACGCATAGTTGCTCATGTTGGGGAGCGGCTCCTATGGAAAAGCCATAAAATTACAACTCTACAAATATTATAATAGTGGCTTGTCCTATGATTATTTCAAATGCTGCCAGGCGAACGTTGTCAGCAACCTGTATAATAACAGGAAAAATTCTCAATTAAGGGACTGTTAGTATCATATAATGATACTTACATGATATGATCCTCACGACGCAGGTTCGCCTGGCAGCATTTGAAGCGATCTTAGGATCAGCCATTGTTTTAATGTTTGTAGAATTGTAAATTGTTGTAATTTTTAACCTTTCAACTTACAAAAATTTTCTTTCCTATCAAACAGAGGTAAGAAATTTAATTATTGAATAAAGGTTGTGAAAACTAGTGTTATTTCCTTTCTTGATAGAGGCTCTTTCTTTAGTTCTTGTCAATTTGGTTTGAGGTTGGAAAAAATACGGAAGACGCACTACTAAACTTTTGTGTTCATGTTCATGAGAGCTTAAACAATAAAAAGTTTACTGCGGCTCTCTTTATAGATGTAAAAAAAGCTTTTGATACCGTGGACCATGAGTTGTTGTTGTCTTATTTGGGAAAAGTTGGTTTCCGAGGATTTATTCTCGAATGGTTTGCTTCAAGATAAAATAGCCAATGCTTTTAATTGTTCTTTGTCAATTACAATTGTGTCCCACAAGGCTCCGTACTTGGGGCTATTTTGTTCCTTATATTTATTAAATTAATTTTTTTACCTCTGTTAAATAGGAAAGAAAGTCGGGTTTGCTGACGATATCGCTTGCTCTTCTGCTAGTTATTCCGTGTTGGATTAACTGGCAGATATAAGCCATGATTTGGATCTCTAAAGGCACTGGTTTGCCTCACATAAACTTGTCATCAGCGACAAAACCAAAATCATGTATTTTAACCCTTCGTCCTTTGAAATGCGACCTCCAAACTTTATCTTTCACAGCAACACTTGTAGTAAATTTAAAAACTGTGCTGATTGCCTTTCGATCTTCAACTGTGAGGTAGAGACTGCTGTCCTAAGTGCCTTGCTATCGAGATGTATCCGAATTTAAGTATTTGGGCTTAAATGTCGACAATCCCAAACTTGAATTGGGGTGCACATACATCCCTCTTAAAAAAAACACTTAAAAGAACCCAACTCACTTAGACCTATGTAGGTCCATTGTGATACCACGTGGATCTGGAAAAATTGCCTACTTGTTGAACCATTTTGAGCCACTAACGTAGCCCAAGAGACGTTTTGGGTCAGTCGTGCTAAGATCACTAAGATCATTATGGAAGAAAGCTCCAAGGTGAAGATTTCGGCTCTTAGAGAGAGCGGAGCATATGCAGAGAAGGTGGAGAGTGGTCTTTTCTTCCTCCTCGTCCATGCAGCTCTTCTCTTTCAATCGTTAGAAAAGACACCAAGCCTTGTCGCGTGCTTGCCTATTAGACAGTGTCCTGTAATAACACTGATTGTAGCACTATCAATATCCTATTGCATCCAGTTTTATCATGAGTTTGCATGTCGAAATTGGAATGTCTAAGGAGCCTTTATCAGGCGAAATTGAGAGAGTAGTTAGCCTTGCAGTTGCCTGGAATGTCCCTTTGCCCTAGCACCCAGCACAGGAGTATGTAGAACTGCTCTGACATCTCTTTTAGAGACGAACGGCAGTCTGAGGCTACTTTAGAGTTTATAGAAACGGATTCCATCCAGGCACTTGATAGCCGCCTGGCTGTTAGAAAAAAACGTATATCCTTGGCGGATATAACGTTATTCCTAAGCCAGGACAAGGCTCCCTTAATCGCCAGGATTTCAGCCTGGAAAAGACTACAATGATCCGGAAGACGAAAAGAGAGACTAAGATTTAGTTTTTCTGAGAATCCGGAGAAACCTGTACCTACCCCATCATTTGTCTTTGTTCCATCCGTGTAGAAGTGAACCGATTCGCATTCCAGAGGCACACAGTCATCCCAAGAAGACCTTGGGATAGTTGTCTGGAAGTTCTTGTCAAATTGTAACTGGTGTATAGTGAAATCTATGTTTCTAAAAGGGGATCTGTTTGTAGTCAGAATAGCGTTGTGAACCATCTCACTACAGGTCCACTCCCAGGTTGCTTTGAGGCGAGTAGCCGTGATAGCAGCTGCTTGTCTGCTGAAAATATCAAGGGGATTTAGATGGAACAGGGTGTCTAATGCTGCTGAAGCAGTGGTGCGAAGCGTTCCGCTTATACATAAGCAGGCTGACCTTTGGACCTTGCTTAGCATGTCGCGGTTTGAGCTTTATTCAGAGCGGATCACGAGACAGCCGTTCCATACATCAGTATCGGTCTGATGACCGAGATGTATAGCCAGTGTGTGATTCGGGGTTAAGGTCCCCACTTATTGCCGATGGCTTTTTTACAGGAAAAGAATGCTATCGTAGCTTACCGGGCCCTTTTCTGTATATTAGATTTCCAGCTGAGCTTTCTATTTCTATGGGGATGAGACCCAGATATTTAGCTTCTTCGGAGAAATTTAAGCTAGTGCCCTTGATTGCGGGAGGGTCGATATGACGGATTTTATATTTCCTGGTGAAGAGGACAAGTTCAATTTTGTGGGGGTTGACACCCAGTTCACAACTGTCAGTCCATCTGGTTAGCTTGTTTAGAGCGTTCTGTACGAGTTCTTTAAGGCTGTTTAGGTGTTTTCCCGAAACGGCAATGGCAACGTCATCTGCATAAGCGATCACTCTGCAGCCCTCTCCTTCCAGGATAACCAGCAGTTCGTTCACCGCTAGATTCCAAAGGAGTGAGGATAGGACTCCACCTTGCGGGGTTCCTCTGCTGACAGATCTTGAGATAATATATATCATGTACCACCTTTGACAAATTTGCTCTCATAAGCTTCTGGAAACAGTATATTATGGGTTGGTTCAATCTATGCTGCAGTATGGCCTCATTTGCTGGGTAGGTACTTATAAACATAAACTTCAGCCCTTACTAGTCTTACAAAAGCATGTGTTGAGAATAATGTGAAAAAAGGCGCCGTGAACATAGATCTCATTTATTCTTCAATTCGAAGCTTCTGCCACTTAAGCACCTTTATTTTTATAAGGTTCTAAGAATCTTTTTTTCAAAGAAGTGGCAATCCGTTAAGTCAAAACTTAGTGGCCCGTAATTTCCGCAGTAATCATTGCTATCTGGCTTCTATTCCCCCTCATAACACTTTCAAGAATTTCAACTTTTACACATCGGTAGCACCTCGTGTTTTTAATAGGCTGCCTTTTTCTATTAGTAGCATTCGTAATCCTTATATATGTAATAGAAAAATTAAAGAGTGGTTATTTACTTTGGATTATTGTGAAATATTTAGTCTTGTTCAACCGTTAGTATAATCCCCAATTATTTATATGTGTATTTTGATTCTGTATGTAACTTGCTATTACTATTTTTGAATTTATAAAATTAAATTTTAATTACTGTAAAAAGAAAAACACTATAGAATAATTTTAGCGCTAGCACCCCACTGTAAAAATGTATTTTAGTTCTGCAAACGTAAAAACATCCGGTACTAGTTCTTAACTACAGGATGTTTCTTGTAAATTCAATGAATTATCTTCTCATATTAAGCGGATTTTGAAGCTCGTTAGACTTTGTTATTCTTAGAAAATCTTATTTCTGAAATTGTATTCATTGAATGAAATAAATTAAATCAATCAATAATATTTGTATATAATAAATTGGAATATAAGTATTATTCCAATTTATGTCGCTGAAGATCATATTTAGGACCACATTTTCTGTTCTGTTGCCTATCTACAAGTCAAATCTCGTTCTATGCACTGGCCTCCTGGTACAGTCGAAGAAGGTGTGTTGGGCGTCATCTTTCTCGAAGCATCCATGCTGGCAGGCAGCACTGTCTTTTTCACCGATTTTGTTGAGGACAACACTGTCTTATGCATCTCGTTAACATGAGTTATTGGTTAAATTGTTCAACTGATCTTCATTACCTCTCACACTTTATCTGAAAATAAATTTAAATTTAGAAAAATATAAAAGTGAAATCCGCGGTCGAATTAATAAAATGAAGCAACTTAACGCGGAGGAAGTTTGTCTTCAAAAACAATAAGAAGACGAACTTTAATATCTTTATATTTACTGCTGATAAAAAACAGTAAAAATTAACTGTCTAATACTTGTTTAGAAAACTTACACCTTGCAGGTGATGATATTTAAGATTGTTTAGGTAAGAAGGGCTGCTGAGGGATTGCTCCCTTTTGTGGCTATGGGGATGAGGACTGCTAAGATTTTGGTTCGAAATACTTCTAGACTTTAGAAGTCTTCCGATCTTCCTATCGATCTGTTTATGGCACACGCTTCTCCAGGCCAATCTTAGTTTGTACATGATTAAACTGTGGCCTGATAGTAGTAGATTCCAGTTGTTTGCCTAACAATACATTAAAATTTTTTGTTGTCTCGGTTTTTGTTGCCAAGGCAGCTTTTCTACTAGACTATTTTTGGTTGGAATGACAACGAAAGTATGGGAGACATGGGACTCTGTGAAAGACAACATTGCAGTTTCACATAACTTTCGAAACAGGGCTCAACCTTAAACTGATGAGTATTTATTGTGCGGAAAATTCTTAAAGGGGTAAAAGACCATTTTGGGAAAACAAAATGGTGGACAGCAGTCACTCTAGTTATAATTTAAGGAATCAAATGAGTGGAGCATAATAAGGGTTCATGATTTATGTTCTACTACTCCAATACCTAACGAGCAAAAAAAGTGAATTCCATTCCGCAAAAAAATTACCTGAAGTATTAAGCCTTGGTAAATTTTTGTTTGCAAGAGTATGAGCAGCAGTTTTGGGGAGCCTTTAGATGTTATCGTCAAGAAAGTACCTAAAGTCCTTGTAATTTCGAGAAAAAATAATTTATTTTTTGGGAAGGTACCATTCGCAAAGAATTCGGAGGAACATACACACTGACAGATAACTTGTTCCAGCAATCACCTAGTTGGCAAGCGCTTATGTAAGACTTTTTACCGAGCAGGAGCTCGGTAAGTCTTTGGAGCTTTTCACGAAAAAAGGAAGCAACGAAAGCCGCTACCATATTATTTTACTACTAGGAACTCATTGCTACAGCCGCTACCATATTATTTTACTGCTAGGAACTCATTGTTACACGGGGAGCAAAGAACTTAGTGAATACTTAGCGAAGCATTCAGTTAAATAAATTTTAAAATAACGATATTAACACTAAGCATGAGAAAAATGTAATATCTGGCATGAGAGAAAATTTTGTGCACGCGACTTTCGCATTCCATGATACATACATAATTTCAGTGTCACGAAACGTGCAATATAAAAACAACTGGCAGCAAATAAAAGGTACATAAATTTTGCTCCCGCGTACTCGTCGTACTATAGGCAACCAAAAACGAGCCCCACTTACAGATGCTCGTAATCACTCTTGTCATGTTTGTTACAACCCGAATAGCTACGCATTCGACATCCACTTTACAAGTAGTAATTAAACATGACCCAAGTGTTACAATTTTTGAACAAATTTCCCCTGTCACGAAACGTATGCATCTACACGACCGAAACACAACAAAGCTTCCTTCGGCTATGTGCCGCGAGCGAAGAATCATCTTAGCAGCTCTAGCAATAAATTGCAAAAACAGCAGCCAGCTGCAGCATCAACTGTATGCGGCTGGGAGGAGAATGAAAGAAAATCAATACACCAAGCAGAGCATGGAGTGGTAATATTCATACATCCACAGCATTGGAATCTATCTATTATAGCAATTTGTAAAAAAGCTAGACCTCAAAGGTCTTCCACAATAAGCTACTGCAGCCACTCCTTCTCTCCTGCCAGTTTGCGCATACCACCACTACACCGAATCGCGCGCTGATGATCAGATTTCGTGCAATTTTCATTCAGCCGGAGTGGCAGTGTTTAGGCAGAGACTTCTTTCAATGGAAATGCATAGCGGCAGCCCCTCAATGAGGAGTACATGAAAACGAGTCCAACACCGATATCATTAATTGAATAGATAGAATTCGAACCGACTACCAACAATTGCCACAGGACGCTGCTGTGTGGTTGCTGCAATGGCCTACTCAGATTTTTAATGGATAAACTCCAAAATTGCCTCCCACCTGAGAGCTACGATCTAGCTGCAGCAACTCAATCAATCAATCAATGGCTTCATCATTTATTTCTTCGATATGAATCGCCGGACAGGGGCTATGCCGAATCGGAATGATATGGATCGTCTTAGGTGTCGTAAAAGATGCATTAGTCAGCGGCCGAAAGATGTTCAATTAAAAGCGTGTAATGCGTTGGAATTTCTTGGCCAGCAACAGAAACCGACATAATCTATAAGTGAACTAGTTTGCGGTCATTACAGGGAGTAGGTACATCAATATGCACTCGTATATCGTCAACACGACTAAGTCGAGCCAGAACGACAAAGCATGTTCAACCCCAGCCCCTTGTGTTTCTAACAACAACTCAAAGATACACACATACACATTGCGCGTATGTGTAACAGAGTTAACCAACAAAGAAATTCCTGGCGAAGACCGCTCGCTCGTGCGATTTCGTAATCATTTCGAACAGAGTGCGCTGAGGAAACCCTACAGCTATTACACAGCATATACACACACAGCTAGACCGGCTTGGAGGAGCTCACAGCATTGCAGATCGCCGGCTGCAATGCAATTAAACGAAACGTACCATAGCACAACCTTGAGTACCGCTATTTGCGGCGCAATAATGGCGACCACACCCGCGCACTTCATTACTTTTATGTCTTCTATCGAGTGCTCGATTCGTCGTAGTCGTAGCCATCGTCGTCGCTGATTTTGTTGTTGCCTTCGTGTACGCTAGTAGTGCGCCAGTGCGCCAACTCAATGTTGCAGCAGCATCACCGTCCAGAGAGGTGACTTAGAGACGTTGGCGCAGCTGAAAATATTCGTGCCCCTGCCCAATTTGCGCAGCGCGTTTTCTTGCCTTTTTTCCATCTACTTCTTCGCCGTTTCTATGGTTTTCGTAACTTACTCTTAAGACACCGAGTTCGCCTCTGATGGCGTTACCTTTGGCGCAATCTAGTTCGCGAGGATCTCTTCGCGCGAGTGCCACACACTTGGTCCCCCCCCAGCTCCTTCGTCTTTTCGTTCGTCTTATATGCTAGTTGTCCGCCTGGTGTAGCTGCATGGTATCTTGACAGATAAATCAATAACAACACTGCAATTGAGCTAGTACCATTAGTTCGAAATGTCCTAGAACACACTGGAATTAATTTAAAGCGTTCCAAAGTGAGTGGGCACGGCTTGAGAATTGTATTCGACGTGGTGAGCTTCAGTGTGGTTGTTATTTATGTATTGCCTGAAAATTATACAATTATAGAGCAAAAAAAAATTAAAAAATTAGTTTATTGAAAAATTATCGATTGGGGTAGTGAAAATTGTATTGAATTTATTGCTCACAAGTCTCAATATTTTGTTTTTTTCAAGGCAGAATTGATCCCATATACCACCTCTCCAAATGAAAAACAAAAACCCTATCGCAATTGATAATAGTCATCTTCTTGGAGTAGTAAGCAATAACTCTTATAAACTATGGCTTTCTCACATATATTTAGAGCAAAAATATATTTTTTGCCGCTCTATTACTCTAAACACAAATAAGACTAATGCTGGAATGTTGTTTCCACAATTTGAGCTCCGCACTCCATCACTCCGCCTAATTGATTCTATCTAAAAGAGAGATATTCGTTTAAATGATATCCCTGAATTGACACTGAATCTCCCATATTTACCTCACTTTCAACTCGCTGCCGATTTATGCCTTTACTTATACTATCATGGCGAATTTTCAAAAAATCTGCAAGGTTTGATTCCAGAAATTCTACTTTTGCACGTTCTACAAGACAGACAATAAATGCTCATCAGATAACCTTGAAAAATGTCTATTTCAACCTCACTATACTGTTTTAAAACTCTTTTTTCTACAGAACAAGTATTTGTTTGCAATTCACTTCCCAACAGCATTTTTCCGGACACTTTTGACTCCAATTATTTTAAATTAGAATAAATAAATATCTTTGAACATATCGTGGCACTGATTCAGTGTTTTCGGTTCGCCTGTGCTATTAATTCGCCTGTAGTATTAAAAAAAAAAATAGTTCTTAAAGTTCGCGCCTCAACTCTTTTGTTTCAGTTTTCACTTTGCGACAGGAAGAGTAATATTCGCGTGAAAATTGTTTACAACACTACGTAAAGACATCTCTAATAGTTCAAGAGTCACGCTAGACATTCAAAAGAGCTCAACGGCTACAAAGACCTCTAATTGCATCCGTTCGGTTTAGTAAACTAGAAATGGAAGTCTAGCGGATCAACATTTCGAGCTGGTTGACGGATTTTTCAAAAGAAAATTGACATTTGGAAAATAAATCTGCTGATCGTTTCTATCTAATAGCGGTAGCGGATACAGAATTATTTTTTTCGGCGGACTAAGGGTCGGTTTCTTGGAGCAATGTATTTTAGCAAATCAGTTTTCCTCCAGATTTTGCTCTACAGTGTGGGCCAAAAACAGTTTTATTTTTAAATGTAATAAAATTAACTAAATTGGTATATTTTTCGTGTATTATGAAAATTTATTTTATTTTAGTAGGAGCAAAGATTTCTATTAATTATGAATAAAATGTGGTCCAAAATGGCTGCCTTGGCTGACTCCAATTTTCCAAAAAAATTTAATGTTCTTGTAAAGGCTGTAGCCCAGGCATTGCATGGATTATATTCGAATTTTTATTTTTGCGCAACGTCTTAACATATTAAAAACAATAAAAGTTAATTTTGCACTCTGCTAGGGCTTTGTGGCATCGCGCGCCACATTGCATAAGCCAGAGGTCATTTTAAAGTCATGTATCAAAGTTTAATTACGCAAAATCGTGGCTCTGTAATGCGTACCGTTAACGGTAATGCTGTTTCCAGCCTAATTTTCGAAATTACACATTTCGAACTCCACAATTCGCACCAAACTATCGAGGATAAGTCGGCTTTTCGGCAATTCCGTGCGCATTCGCCGAACCCCAGATACGGTAATTTTATTTGTTTACGTCGCCGCAGAGTAAAAAATGAGCCTCGGATTACAACAAAAAATTAATGAAGTTTTAAAAAAGTTCGCACCTCAACTCTTTGGCTTCAGTTTACGCTTTGCGACGGGAAGAAAGTAATATTGAAAAATATGATTTTACTTCTTTTTTAATAGCGCAGAGTTTGGGAAGGCTACGAAGCACTCAATTTGGATACAAGTTTTTCATATTTCCTAACGTTGTTCAAGCGTAAAGCGACTCATTATGTTACGCAGATAATGATACTTATTTGCCAAAATACTATATATTTTTTTGGCAAACAAATATAAATACTATACACCTAGTTATGTACGTACATAAAATTAATATTTTACTGACAATGACCAAAGATTGTTTTATATTTATCATTTCAAGATAAATATTTAATCTTTATATATTTTATTTGTCAAGACAATCCACCCAGACACACATCTTTTCGACTATTGCCGAACATCAATTGTAAAGATTGTCGAAGAAATACAACTCGAATAACACACAAAAAAAATTCGCGCTCGGTGCTAGAAATTTCCCATGCTTTATGCTAGTTTTACAGCAAAAAATCGTTATAGTGCGATTTTCGTTACTGATTGCTGGCGAGGTGCTGCAAAACACTCACGCATAAAATGTAACGTAAACTGCTAGAAAAATTATATTCGCCCAGATATATTACGCCGACATGGCAAACGACACTGCCATAAGCAGAGTTTTTTCTAGCCGGACAAATGTCGGCATTAGTACAACAAAAAAAAAAACTTCTCGCCCTAACTGGATGTTGCTGCTGAATTAAATCCTGCTCTTGAATCTGGGTCCTCGAGATCAGATAGACAGTAATCGTTTTACCCCCTATATTTTTGATGATTTTTACTAATTTAGTTAACTAGCCTAAGTAACTTAACTATCTAAGCATAACTTACTGGCCCTTCGCGGGCGTTCTAAGCTAAGTTTAGCTCTAATAAACTATGTTTTTCGACCTAATCTAACTTACGTTGCAATATTTAATATATCAGGAACAAATTTAAGACTAAGGAGAAATTGTTGGTTAAGGAAAACTAAGTATCTGAGCGGTCTTTCTTTTCTTACATATAAAACTTCAAGCTAAAATATGTAGCAGCCAAAGCAAAACAAAATGCTTGGCAGGTAACTGCTGTACATATTTTTGGCAACTTAAATTGGAAAATAAGGATTTTTATAGCTGTCACTGCTGGAAGTCAAGCACCTTATGTATAGCACATAAATGATGAATTTAGCAAAATAGTTGTAAAACCTTATGTCATTTGTAGTAACTCAATTTTTGTGTGTAATATAACCAAAACATCAAAAATGGTTTTACCACTTACCAAAATTCAAAAAATTAATTCTGAGTAATGATTTGAATATGCCGTGACTAATAAATAATTTTAATAAATAAAATAAATGCAAAAAAACAATAAAATTCTTGGAAAAGCCACTGAGGATGCAAAGATCGTTGAAAAAACACACACCGATCACAAAAGTGGGTTAAAGCCCAAATGATCTTAAATATGAAATTCAGTTTCAACCATAACAAAACATCGCACATTGCGATCTGATTGGCAATAGCTCACAATGTGAGGATGAAAACATTTTTATTGTTTGTACCAATTTAAACTGACCTTTGGAGAAATGACAAGACTGTTTTCTTAATCATTTTCTGGCGGATTTTTTTCATTAATTTAATCTACTCGCTGGGTCCCTTACTTCGTCATTAATATCTTTTATTTGAGATGAAGTATTGAAAATCTCTTTCAGCAGACCTTTACGTTAACACGATTGAAAACATTTTATTTCCATTTTTATTTAATACTAATCAAGTACTAGTTCTGAATTTTTTCATGACTGATAGGCTGATGTTTGTAGGGTGCCGTGGAGTTGTGGTGTGCTGACTTCGCCGGAGGTGTGGGGGTTTGTTTTCCAATCAGTCATATGAGACAAGCTATATTCGATTCTTTAGGCACTGGTTTCAAGTTTACTTGAGAAACTAATTTATTGATCACCGGAATCGTCAAACTTATCGTTCGATCCAATTTTTTTCCCCCATCTTATTGAAAAATAGCTCGATTTCAACCAGTTAGGATAAGAAATATTTGCTACACAATTATACGCCTATAGCTCTGTTATCGATTCTATCTAAAAGTATGGAAAAGGCTGTTATATACAAACGATTAAATATTAAGAGCGACATACCCTTTTAAGGGATCATCAAAATGGTTTTCATCATACACGTTCAACTGGAGCCCTGCCAAGTCTTTTTACTCACATCTGGACAAAATCTATTGAGAAATATGGTGAATCTAAAGTTGTTACTCTCGATATTCCCAAGGCATTCAACCTTGTGTGGCATAAGACTTTTATATCTAAACTTGTGTGGTACGGTTTATCGCAACAACTTTGTGGTTTGATAGAAAATTTTCTCTATGGAAGATCAATTAAGATCGTAGTTGATGGTAAATCATCCGATTCGCTTACAACTAACGCAGGTATTCCACAAGGTTCAATTCTGTCTCCGACTTTATTTCCTATTTACATAAATGTTTTTTTTTTTAAATTCCGCCAATAATAAAATATTTAGCTTTGCGGATGACAGTACTCTTATAGCATCTACCAACAGAATTCTTATAAGTGCTATAATTTCTAAGATGCCAAGAAAATAGAAAATGCAGTCAAATTAAATCACTTCTGATCTCAAAAAGATTTTAGATTGGGGCAAGGCAAATTTTGTTGCTTTTATGTCTTTTCAAGGAAAAAAGCATCTACTGTACCACCCCTCAATAAAGCAAAATCATTCATGCAAAAGATAATGTCCACCTCCTTGGAGTGATTGTTAACTCTTAAATAACTTGGCATCAAAACTTATCTAATATTGCAAAATCTGCGTCGTCAAAATAAAGCTATTTTTTTTAGAGCAAAACGATTCCTTTCCCCTCCTCAGTTACTTCTACTTTACAAAGCTCAGATAAGACTGGCATTTGAATAATGCTCTCATATTTGGAGCTCTGCTCCTCAGCATTATCTTTGCCTTCTTGATTCGATTCATTCGCTTAATCGATAATCCGGAATTTAAATATCCAATCACTCATAGACCGTAGACGTGCTGATTTATGTCTTAATTATAAATACATACTATAATGGCAAATGCGTTGAAGATTTACGAAATTCCATTCCTGATCATTCTTCTTTAGTTCGATCTACAAGGCAAGCGTTAGCCGCTCATCAGTTCCATATTCATCTCGAAAACCCTCGCTTTACACTTACAAAATTCTTTCCTCAGCATACTTTGGAATTCACTGCCTGAATTCATATTTCAAGACACATAAACTGCAAACTTTTAAAAATAAAGAAAATTAATGTCTCCTTGCATCTCGGTGCACGGGTTCAGTGCTATAGGTTTGTCTTCCTTCAGAGAAGAATTAAAAAAAATAATGTTCTTATAAAAGCCATTTTGTTTCCGAAATGTTAAAAACTGATTTGTTAAAAAAACAGCAAAAATTAAATAAGTAAGTATAAATAAAAGTATGTAGGTTAGGTACATTATGCAATAAGATTAATTAATTTTTAAGCACAGAAACTTCGTTGTTTTGTATTAGATGCCAAACCCTCCCGTAAGCGATTTTTTTTTAATTACAGAAAGAAAAAGAGAAAGAAAGAAAGTAAAAAAAACAACCTGTGACCGTTAGCAGTCTTGAGATATGTGTTTTTATTCTAAACCATCATCAGGCTTGTTGGCCCCCTTTAGACTGTCGTTATCAAACAAAGCCTTAGGATTCTAGAAATCGTTTCATTTGAAACCAACGAAATGCATAACATTTGTCAGTAAATTTGACGATAAATCGACAAATCTTTTCATGAAATGAAAGAGTTGAGGTGCGAACTTGTTGGTCGCTCCGCATTTTTCCCTAATTTTTCAGGATAAGCACCAGCTTATTAGCCTCAATAAGATACTATTTTAAATGTGTTTTCAGCTATGATACTAAATTGGTCAATAGCCAAATAAATTATTTTTAAAGCACACAGTTTCTTATCTAAGAGTGCAAATTGCTAACCTCCAGCCTATAAATCTACAGCATTCATTTCTAATTCCTAAGTATTCTATCAATTCGCGGTTCCTAAATGTCATATGACCTACCACCTTAAGTCCTTCCCTAACTCAATTCTCATTTTCAAGTCGTCAGCAAAAAAGCAAACAAACAAAATGATTAAAGAAAATGTCTCCTGCAACATTTGTGAGACACAAGGTTCTACTAGTACCCACCAATCGGCCAAACATCATTGGCGCGCTGTACTAGAACGTCAATGATGTTACAAAAACTGGTAAGATAAAAAGCTAAAACAACAACAGCAAACCAGCCGCCCAAATCGAAGCACTTCAGCATCTCTCAACTCAACCCAAACTGTTAGCAGCTCTGGGTGGCTGTGTCGAATGCGAAGGTTTACGGGTTATAACTGCATATACCCGGACGACGGGCGATTTTTTTTTTATCTTCGGCCCGATGTGCAGCAGTGAACAACTCTGCAACACCAAGGAACTGGCGAGGAAAAAAAGATCGACAAACAGGCAAAATCGCTCGTAATGTGCAGCACGCGCGAAATTCGTGACAGGGCGTACGTCTGGCAATAAATCTCCGCCGAGATACTTATTTAAATGTGGTGCAGTATGCGCCCAGGCGCAGGCGTTCGTATCAAGTGGAGATTAAGTCGGCGCGGTGCGGCGGTGATCACCTCTAATTTTTCTCGTCTTCTTTCGTGTAGTCAGTATATAGGATCCGAGGATTGACTGACTTCTGTGCTTCGGTTCGCGTCTTGTGTTTTTGCCTGGATTTGCATGTCTTCGGAGGCTGATGGCTCTGAAGTGTTGGTTGCCTCGAAAGTGGATTTGTGCCGTCCGCGTTTCACGACGATTTGGGTGGTGATGTGGTGGGGTGTTAACTGCCCCAAAACACATTTACTGCCGAGTCCAAGCGAGTTTCACTCGGACTAGAAAAAAATAAATAATTGATGCTGTTTTCGATGAATTCGAACGAGCTTGGTTGGGCCATTTATCGGGCACTTAACCTAGTTTTCTCACTTGAGTCAGACCACAGGTATTTGCGGGCCGCATCCCAAGGCCCACGCCCTTCATAATCGATAAACTTTTCGAAATAAGTTCCATCAAATCTTTGTGAGAATAATTACGACGTCTTAATTGAGCTCTGCCTTAAGGTGTGGTGGCCGAGACCCAACAAAGTACTGGCTATAAAAAGAAACTGAAAACGCGGATGTTATGTAACCTCTAGCGCGCTGATCAGAGGTGGCAGATGCGAAGCATTCAGAGGCAGTCTCGACAAGGGTGGCTTCCACCCGGATTAAGGACGTCAACCAGTACCCGCCCTCTCATTAAATTGCGTGCATAAAGTGCACAAAAATCTGAGCGCAACTGCATGCCACGCTAACCGACTCCATAGCAAACCATTAGAGCATCGTCGCCGGAGCCCCATGTGTCTTGGTTGCTGTCGGCTGTCGGTTGTCCGCCCGCCTTTGTGTAAGCACTTGGCTTCGATTTTTATTGGAGCAATCAGCAATGCAGGCTGCGAAGAGAAGAAACGACCAACACAACTAAAAGCGAGTGGACCGTATCGGATGCTTTGGAAATATGAAAGTAGTTTTCTAGAATGAGACCACACCTAAGCCCCAGGGCAGTTTCCATCCAGTACGCCGCCGCCGTTCCTCCTCACCGCGTGCATAGCGGTGCTCATGATGCTATTGCCGTGGTTAATGTTGTCGTAGTCACAGTCGTCGTCGTCGTCGTCGCGTTGTCCGTGTTGTTGTTGGCAATAGCAACGATGTTGCGCAGAGCACCAATTGTGGGCATTACTACCAATAACAATGTGGTGCAAAAAATAAGGCGGCTGAAGACAGTAGTAATTGTGTACATTAAAAGTGCAAGGAATCGGAGTCGCAATCGCGATCAACGGCGACTACAACGACGACAACTATTGCACACACACGTTTCTGGGCAGAGCGCTTAAATGAAAACCATTAGGAGCTGGAAGTTGGACTTTTGTCCACGCCGGCGAGTGCAGCTTTACCCCCGTGCCGTCGCTGCTGGGGCGAGGTGCCGCTTATAATTTGCGTCCACTTTTACATTTTTAAATTAGTATCGGAAAATATGGAAAAGTCACTAGTGGCTGCCTTTGTGCGCAGCGGCAGCGTCTCGCAGAGATGAAGAAAACCCAAGGGTATGTGCGAGCATGTTGCATTTGACAAACTGTCCGGCGCAGCCACGCTGCGGTGGGGGTGGGGTGGTAGCCGTGGCTTAAGATAGCGGTGCTTGCTTTGTGCTCGCTTCGATGGTCTGGTGGTGGTCTAGTGCGAGTGGCGGCGGGTGTGGATTGGAAAGACGGAAAAGAGTTAGCCCACTGGTGCAACGTTGCGAGCTTGGTATCGCCTGCTGTGATAGCCAATTGCGTTGACATTGCTAATTAATGAAATTCTGTCAAGACATTGGGCTGATTAATTTCTTAGTGTCGACTCGATCACTCCTTACGGGGAACAGAGTAGATTGCGTGGTTTTCGATATATAAAGTCAATTTGCCGCTGAACTGGTCGACATCTACCTAAGCGGTTAGCTTCAATCTAAGCGGTGTCTTGCAGTTATTTTACAACAGCAAAAGTGTGAGTTTTATTCTGCGCAATCTTGAGTTATGAATGTCATTTGATTGCCATCACGTATTGCAATAAAAACAAAACTTTACTAATTGGCACTTCCAGCTCAGAAGAGCCATCGCCTAACCTCTCGTACAATCAAGCATTTCGTATGCGTTACTGGTTTTATTTATACACATCAAAGCTACGTATCATTTTTTGCCGATTCCAAACGGCGAATTCAAAATTCTCTCAGGACAAATAATACTCTCGGAAGGTTTTTCAGACCTTCGCGGAGAAGCGACATCGTGAAAAATTTTATTGCCCCGATCGGGAATCAAACCCGGGACCTCGTGCATAGTGGTCCTACACACTATTCACTGCACCACGGCGCCCACGTAATAAAAAAAATTTGCTCCCGAAAACAAAAAGCATTTAGCATTTAAGGATTAAGCATTTGCAAGCAACGAAAATTTAATTATTGGATATGAACGTCGGAAACTGTAATAATTTGAAAAACCTTTCGTAGGAAGAGGTCCAACTTCCAATTGTTAGAAGGTAAATAAAATAACAAAAGACTGTGCGATAAACAACAGGCTCCCAAAGGATCTCACCCCTGCGAAGGCGGGCTGACGACAAGAAAATTAAATAAATAAAAGCAGCCTTACACCATCCAGCGCAAATCTTATTATCTTATCATCCACGTATCTGCTGGTCCAGATGGAATATCCCCTTTTGTTCTGAAGAGTGTTCATCCACGCTGGCAAAACCATTTTGTAAGCTTTTTCATCGCACCTGCTTTTCAGTCTTCTTTCCGAGTAGATGGAAAACAGCATGTGTCCAGCCCGTCCCTAAGAAAATGTGATTGTTCTTCACCCTCTAGCTACCGTCTAATTGTACTAACGTCCCTTCATTGTTCGAGGTCCTTGAAACGCTGACTAATTTCCAGCTCATGAAATTCCTTAATGACCGACAATACCGGTTTCTTAGCAAAAGGTCCACTGATGATTTAATGGTATATCTCACCAAAAAGTGGAAGCAGAATCGTTCCTTGCATCCTCTTGGAGAAAGCATCAAGATTGTTTCTTGATATTTGCACTTGATATTTCAAGAGCATTTGATATAGTTTGGCATCAAGCCCTCTTGTCAAAAATGCGTGCATTTGGAATCGACGAATCTCTAATTCAATGGATTAGTAACTATCATTAGAGCCGTTCACTATAAGTTGTTTTTGATAGTTTTAAGTCTGCAGTTCATAAAACAAAACCTGGGGTTCCCCAGGGTTTATTTTTGTCTTCGACTCCCTTCCTCATGTTCAAGAATGATCTACTGTCTGCTACCACTAATCCAATCCTTTCACTCCTTTGCTGATAACAACACTCAAAATGCTCTTTAGTAGCACTATTGGTTTCGTAAGGTTTCGTTATCTTCGGGGTGCACTGAAGTTGTAAGGCTTCAGTGCTATGAGTGCTGAGGTGTTAGGTTTTAAAGATCAGGTTCTATAGACATTTCTAGCACCTATTTTACAACACTACAAGTTTAACACATCCGAAAAACTGCTTTACACTCTTATATAGCATTTGGGGGTTGCCAGATGTCATACAATAGAAAAAAAATGCAATTTACAGAAATTTTTGTAAGAACATTGCAAACAAAACATTTAGATAAAAGAATTTTATTAATGGAATGATATGAATTTTTACTATAGATTAAATTTTAAGGTTGGCAAATATATCACACAAAAATTTGATTTCTAGACAATATTCATCTCTTTTTGCTATTTTTTCTATGGTCAGCGGGTAAGATAAGTTATGTATGGGCCTTCTTGGTCCAGCAGATCAAGTATCTTAGCTGGTCAGTGACATGCCCGCTTTTTAGGCTCCCTGGAGCTTAAAACTCTTAAGGTATATAATTATTCGAAGATATCTGCACTCTTTAATACTCATTAATTTCATCACCTTGTTTAATACGAATGAAGTTATTTGTGCAAAAACACCAAAACTTGAAGAGTGTAAGATAAGAATGTATATATACCCAAGTAAAAGCAAAACCACAGCATGAAAGTAATAGGTGAACACCATAAAAGTGTTTGTGCCTTTTTTTTAATAGAGTGGCGCAACAGCTCGAGGTGAACCAGGGCCAACTTCTCAACCATGTATGCTTGAGTAGTTTTGTGCCTTTTATGCTTGAGTGTTTGTGCCTACAGTTTTTTTTTTTAATGGATTAACCGTCAAAAAAGTTCTATAAGAGCCCGAAGTAGAACCCGTTTTGCACACAAAACTAAGTTCTATAAAGTGTGAAATCGCCCTTATAGGGGTTTTGTAAGGGGCTCGTTACTTGTGTAAAACCGATTTCAAGAACCTAAGGTTTTATGTTGTGGTGCTGTAAACGTAGCGGTGGCCATACCAAGGGCTTCTGAGTTGCTTATAAAACATCAGGGCTGATGCTGATAAAACATCACTGCAGATAGAATAGACAACAAATGGATGCAAGCAGCATGCCAAATGTTTTCACGAACTCCTCCGCTAGTTTCTTGCGGATTATTGCTTTTCTCCGTGAAGGCATAACACTTGCGGGGCTAGGCTTGGGTGTTTCTGTGCAGAGCGATCATAAGCGTTTGTGTTGGATCAAGAACAAATTTCGCGCTTCTATCTTTTTTATCAGATCCTTTCCGCTCGCCATGTGCTTATAATCTTAATCTGTTTATCAGTTTATGTTTATAGGGTTATTAACAATTAAAACGGTGTCCCTGACGAAGTCTGCAAAAAACCAACGAAAACAGGGAAACGAAGGAAAGTGTTTCCTTGTTCCATTTTGAAAAATTAACGACAACAAAGCCTCTAAGGCTCTAAGCACTATAATAAAATATTGCTTTAACCGTACACCTACCTTAAATAAGGCAAGACTCTGGAATAAAGCTCTAGAAGATTTAATAGTGTATCATCCGATGCTGCAGGTAGATTATGAGAGAAGAATTCGGTTAAACTTTTCCGTTTACATACAAGGATTGGGAAGGTACCTATATAATGACAATAATCGAAGGGTAATTTGTGTAGGCGTAAGTTACCATCTCGAAATCTCTTAATAAGCAAAGTCCAACAATCGAATGACTTATCGAAAAAAAACAGTTCATGGAGGCGAAGTTTGTCAAAGCAGGAAGACTGCAATGAGTTGGGAAAGAAAGCGTTTCTTCCGTTTACAAAAGGCGTCCTTGAAAAAGACAACCAATTCTAAAACGATATGGAGTGAAAACGATGCCGCTAAAGAAGGTGATTATTCTTTTTTAACCACTTAAGAATCCTTTACCGCTCCAAACACTTGGTGTGTACAAACTACGCAGTCCCTTGTAGCTGAGCTGTATGGAATGGGAAAAATGTTAAATGATCTCTAGGCATCGACAGAATTGTGGCGGCGCATCATTCACCGTTTGTAAACACCAATAAATCAGACATGGTGGGTACCGGTATGGAAATATCTAGGGCAGAGCTAAATTAGCAACAAACGAAAAAAAACAGGAGGGTCTGTCTACAAATGAGCGGCTTCTGGTCAGCGTCTGTTATCCAGTTTAGGGTCGGCAGAATATTGAACACTCCTTCCAATGTGCAAATAAAATGCACAACAATAAGATGCATGCATCAGATGTTTTTTAGAATTACTATGCTAATAATATTATTGCTTTTCTCCGTAAAGGCATAACACTAGCGGGGTTGTAAGCTTAAGTGTCTCATCAGCGTTAGTCTTGGATCGAGAATTAGTTTCCTCTTATAGATTTTCTATCATATTCTTTCCGGTCGCGCTCCCTTCATCGCGAAATAATTATTAAACAAAACATATCTTACTCTCACTTTGATCCTTATAGGCTGGAGCGTAAAGGTGAAATTGTTTTCAGAATTGAGAAACCACTGGAGGAAGATAATTTTTAAGGTACCACGCGTGGCTTTTAGTAGTTTGTCTTCTCGTTGAAATGAAGAGAGACTTGCATTGGACTGTAACATCCTTATGCTGGAATCGAAATGTTGCGTTGCTGCGTGCGTACGTTAATGGCCTTTGCCATGCGTTGCCAAAACTTTACGATACTTTACGTCAAACTACGCACGCAGCAAATTTGCAAAACGAAATGCCGCGTTGCGTTTGGGGGTAGGAAATTGGAAACTATCACCTCAAACACATTCAATTTCTGTTACATTAGCAAAAGAACGAGCAGAAAAGATGCTTTTTAAAAACGAACCAAGTTGCCCAGCAATGAAAATAAAATTATTTCTGTTCATTACCTGTTTTTTTTTTATTCTGACAAGAAACAGAAACAACCCTTTTTCGTCCCCACAACTTACTGACGACAAGAGAACATACTCACTCACCAAACAATAAATGAGCATGAGGTTGTTCAACGGACGCAAAAGTAGAAAGTAGATCTACTTTTGCGTTGTAGATGCGTCTACGATATTTACGGTCAAACGTGGGGTGAAGTTTTGAAGTAACATTTCGTTTTGCCCCATATGCGCCCGTTGTTTCTACTCTGCTTGCCATCGAACGCACGCAGCAACGCAACATTACGTTTTGGACTTTATACCCAGGCAGTGTTGTCCTAGTGCCAAGATCAAAGCTTTGAAATTCTTAGAGTATACTACCATTTGAGCTTTAACTCGAATCAGAGAAGGGTTTTAAAAGTGCTTGGAACCTTTTTTTCTTTTCCCTATTCTCTAGATCTGCAATAAGTGTTTTGCAGCGTTGTAGGATGAGAAAATGGAATATAACCCTTTCCTGTTCTAAAAAAAAAACAGTTTAGAACTCTGGGGTTTGAACACCTAAAAAGAAACTCAGGAAATTTTAATTATTATTTCTCTTTGTTAAAATCTACCAACCCGACCTTTGTTAAAATCTACCAAATCTACAATCTTTAAGGCATTGAAAAATCTCATTCACTATTCCTCAACCGAAGCACAACTCTTTGGTTCGCCGCAGGCTTTTCGTGTGTTAGCTTTGCATATCCAAACATCAAGGCAGCGAATCGCTGATAAAATCGATGTAAATGTATTGACAAAATTCTGAAGTTACCCACAGGTAGTTTCTTTTTATGGAGACGACTCATTTCCAAAGCCAGATCTTTGTATTCACAGCTAAAAATTAAAAGATTATCATCTTGTCCAAAGATGACTTGCGCGCACGCATACCTACTCTATGTAGCCGGATGTTTCCTTTCTTCTGCCAAGACACTGTTCGCCGCACCACTGTTCGAACGCAATAGATTTTCGATGATTATTTTGAGTGGAGGAGGGACCAATTCCATCTAAGTAGACATATCATTAACATCGACACCTCAGCCATTGTTTGTGTTCATCAGCGTCAAACACCTAGACACATTGAAGAGGTGGATCACGGATCACCATTGACGCGTTCCAAGAAAAGTCAAAAACAAATTGAAAACGAGATTAAAAGATACATTTGGAGCTGTGATGTGTATACCCGGTCCTCCTTTAGGCTAGGAGAAGCATGACAAACATCAAATGATTTACACTGGCAGCGGGTCAAATTGTATATCAATAGGCGTTTCACCGACTTGAATTCCTCGCACAACGGCCTCTTTTGGAGACATCGAGTGCCTCTCATCAGCACTCGCTAAGTGCGACGAGGGCAATGTGATATTTCAATCGATGTCGTGTCGATGTGCTGCGTAGGCGCGACTCTTTAAAAGTCGAAGAGCGACGACTGAGGAGGAATTCCTCAAACATGTCAGCGGATCAGAGGTTTGTGTGGTGTCTTTTTGCATCAGACAAGTGTTATGCAACAGCTGAAAGCCACCACATCGATGACTTAACTAATCCTTTGGTTTATCACAAAGACATCAAGCCTCCAATATACTAGGTTTCCTGTTCTGTTGCCTGTTAAGCTAACAATCTGCAGCATGCAATCAATTTGACTGGATTTAGTGAGTGCATGCATGAGATATACCCCTGAGAGTGGTGGCCACAGTAACCCATCGCCGCGCCGCTCACCCCACTGGGCACTGATTTGATCTGCGACGAGCACAAGGAAATCCAATAAAAGATCTCAAACACGGATACGTACGCATCTCGGCTTGTTAAGCGCAGCTCTAGGGCTTCGCCACCAAGCTAGGCCAATGAAGACGAAACACATACCGCATCGCAGCGCAGCGAGGAGGACGAGGACTTTGCGGTAACGAAGTCCCGATAAAGCCGATTTTTAGGTACTACACATCGCGCAGTTCCAAAACTATCTGCAAATATGTGCGCAGTGCTACACATTGGTCTATACCGCATCGACCGAGTTTCTACGGCCGATGCATGGTCTGTGTCTGTGCTGCCAGTGTGATGTTTAGTCCGATTTGAGAGCCCATTCGGCTATGCAATATTTCCTATAAATGGTATCTTGAGTTATGCACCTAAAATAAAGTACTCCAGTTGTTGTTGCTCGTGGCAGTATCGACAGTCGTCGATCTTGGTCGACGAGCAGAGAGAGAGCTCGCGCTGGATGTGGTATTAGTGGTGTTGCCGGAGGTTCGCGTCGAATGTAACAACAGTGCTGCGCAGCGCTGCTTCCGCCAAGTGAGTGTGGTCAGCAAATTTCCAATCTTCCCGATGAAGATGATGATGATGATGCCGAAGATGATGATGACGATGATGGTGCGGATGCAGCTGGAGGTTTTGGTGAGGTCAATAATGTGGGTACATAAAATTGCCTCGGCGGCGCAATGTGTTCCAGTTTATTCTGCTACATGGATATGCGCTCAAGTTACGATGCGCAGCCGTTCAGTGTTCTCAGTCCACTTGAGCAGCGGACACAGTTCAGTGATCCGCTTCATTATTTCCTAGTTTAACTGAAACCGAAAAGAAATAGCGATTTGCGGTTTCACAGCAGCGATGCGTCCCGAAAGCATTTTCAGATTTTACACAATAAAATAGGACAAATCGAATCAGTATTCAAATGGCTTTCATTGTTGCGCTGCACTGTCGTCGTGGTTGTGTTGCCCTTTCCTCTTTGTCTCAGCATCTAACGATCCGCTTTCGATACAATTACAATGGGTGCATACCAAGTAAATTGGATTGGGAACTCGCTATAGTCGTTGCGGATGAGGTATTTTACCCAAAACGCGGATATCCTTAAATGAACTAGGCTTCTTGAACAAACAGTTACGGAATATTTGTGACAATGTTTTCAACTGATTAATTGGTATCAATTGACACTGAATACAGCCGCTCACTGGGTTTCTCGCGTGCTGCCGTTTGACAAATAGTATTACGGCAAGATTAGAATTTAATTACAATAACAAGCAATCAGCGGCGTAAGCTGCTGACGTTCTGTCATTAATCTGCTGTGGGCTCACAGGTGTTAAACGAGATGAGTGTTAATAGTTTCAGAGCTCGGTTCATAAGCAGCAAAAAGCTCTGGGGAATCTGATGAAGTCACTGGTGGGTTTAAGAAGAATTTCCGATGAATAAGGATTTTACGTAAAATTATATGACCGGATCGCAATGAATTTAGAATAGTTTTTCGTGCATCCTGAAATACAACAGTGAAATACAAATGTGCTTTTTGGAATTCGTTAAAGCAAATCAATAAATTGTAGCTGAATGTCGGGAATTTACAGTGAGTAAACTTCCTGATCGATACACATTTAGAGTCGGGTTAAATGGGCCTACATATTTGCGGATTACGGAAGTGTATATCACATTTTTGAGTGAAATATATTTAAATGTTAACAAATGATGATTCGGAGACGATGCATTATCTGATCAAATTCATCAATCTCTCCTTCTCATGCAGGTTCTCTGTACCAATACGGACGGTCCCAGTTTACTTTAGTCAGAGCCAAACAGACGATCTGAAAAATCTCTAATTTACCTAAAAGGCGTGACTGGCATGAGGACCCTAGTCATTACACGCGTGATACCTTATGAGCTCATAGAGCATAGAATCTACCAATATTATAAAATCTGCGCCCACCAACACCAACTACTAATAACTCTGATCTGTCATCACTGCCAATAGGTTACAACATACATTGAATGCTTTACTCAAAACCACCTAGCCCGACTCGTACATCATCTAGGGGGCCTATCAACTGTTGTTGAGAGTCCACCCTAGCTGGAGTCCTTCCCCTTCTAATAGATTTTTGTTTGTCTGACGATAGGGTAAAATATAGATTACTGTATATGAGCTTTTTCGGTTTTCTGGCTTTATTGTACTTTGAAATTCGCAGTGGGCGAATTGCTGCAAATTTTTGTGTGCGAGTAGTGCAATCGGGACTCCAAAAGGACATAAAACTAAGCTTGAGTTCACCTCAACAAAAAGCTAAAAGTGGCTTGAAACGCCGCCGTGACTGACCTATGTTGACCTATAACTGGATGAATTTATGTATAATTTGTATGAATGTGTTATGAATGTATGAATGTGTTATGAATACCCTTAAACTACCCTTAAAATGCGTAGCACATCACGAGCGGAAAGAATTTAAGCACAGAAGAAAAAGCAGAGAAAAGAATTTGTCTATCCCAGAAAACCGCTGATAAGCTAGTACGGAACATGAAAGGCCAGCAAAACCAAAACTTACCCCCGTAAGTGTTATGCCTTTACGGAGAAAAGCAATGACATAACCAGCAGAGTATTCAATAAGAAAATCTGGCAAACACCAAATTATTGTCCTTTGTAATAATTGTTTGTTGGAAAAGAAAAAAAAAGTTTAATATTCCGCCGATCCCAACCCTGATAACAGATGCCGACTAGGGAGCCGCCCCTTTTGAGTCAGACGCTCCAGGCGATTTTTCGTTTGTTGTTGGAATTGGTCCGTCCGGGGTATTTTCCAAACCAGTATCCACCATTTTTAGTGAGTGCTCCCCTATCTGCCACCCGGGGGACCGGGTGGGAGAATCAGAACCCCGCTTATTGTTTTGTCTCGGTACATATTTATCAATGGCCATAAAAGTTAACTTAGTGGCTAACTCCTTGCCACTTTGGCAAGGATTCAGAAACAATTGATTATTCAAAAATATTTAACTTTGAGAAAGTGCATTCAACTGGGCTTATTCTCCTGGCAAATCGCCAAAGATATTTATTTATTGCTAACCCTTTTAAAGTCCAGGCAGCAGAGCGACTTTGCTGTCCAGCTACAGAGAAACACCAAGCCACAAAGTTCAATTGTTGAACAAAGTAACCTACCGAAATCATAGTCCTTTCTAAACTAGTCCTTTCTAAATTATAGGTATAAATCTCAAACATTATTTCAAGTTAATCGCCAAGCAAAGAATTTATTTATGCAGGTGTTATGCAAGGATGAGGTATGGAATATCGTTAGTGCTCCCCAAGTTGGGTGCGAGGAGAGGAAAAAAAATACATTCTGGATTGGCTTTCATAATCTCATCAAGAGGATCCCAAAGGAATAACTTTTATTCGGGATTTAGCGTGGACTATGAAGACTGCCATGGTGGACTGGGGTATGGAACTAGGAACTATTGTAATAAAGAAATTCCAAACGTTTACAAGTCATACGTTTACAAGGCACCTGATCACTTACAGCAGCGGTGGGACTGAGACCCACATTGACTGTCATTTGGTTCACAGTTCCCTAGAACCGCGGGTAAAAGAATGCAAAGTAATTTTGGGTGAGGCGATCACAACTAGAGATTGCAATTCTGGACGGTTTTTCAATCCGACCAAGGGCATATTATTTTAATGCATGGTCTGTAAAACAATGAAATAATCACCGTAGACCCCTAAGATCTTTTAGAGATATGATCCTTCACACATCAGATCGTCCGTCCATCTGTCCGTCTGTATGTGTGAAGACGTGTGAAAATCAAGCTAGAGAACCGAAACCTGGTACGGTTAAAGCTTGATTCTTCTCTTGCACAAACAAAGTGTAAAAATTGGCTCAATCCGTCAACGGCCATGCGCCCATTACTAGCATCAATGTGAGATAACCTCTGTTTCACATTTTCTTTCAAAATGCCCTTTAGTCAAGTTAAACATGGCGTAGGAGCTTAAGTTTTGGTGCTGAGCAATTTCGGCCCAAGACCTTAAACAAGGCAAAAACTGGACCGCTCACAATATCGATCATGCCCACTTTTAACATGCTAGATCTTTGAAAACGCGATTCATCGGAAAGTTCACTCCAAAACGAAAAAAAATTATACGACAAATATTAAAGATCTATTTTCTAAATTTGCTTTATAAAAAGTTTTAAGCTCTGCCCCCTTTAAAGGGGCGTTTTTAAGGGAAACCGTTTTTTTTCTGAAATAATTTTCGCTTTTACCGTATTTTCTCATGATTCTAACGAAATAACAATTAATTGATTTTAATTTTTAGAACATGCCCACTTTTGTGGGTGTGGCCCATGAATTCCGGCCAATAAACTTTGAGATTTGGTATTATACGATATAAAGGGTCGGGTCGGGTAGAAGTTTGTCACAGACGAACTCTTGCACCTCACTAGTTGTACATATTTTTTTATCAGAAGTGGTATACACGTGTTGGCTAATACTCAAAAACGCCAACAAAAGTGGGCTTAGCAAAAATTTATAAATTTCAGTTGATAGCTTACACGCATACATATCTGAACATTTATAGTGTTAGTTTTTTGGATTAAAAGAAAATATATCGAATAAAACCGTTTATTAGAATGCAAATTAAATATGACTACGCCCACATGGGGCGGTTTTTGCCTTTTTTTGGAATGCCAATTAGAATGCGCTTAACGAGGATAACGCATAACAAATTGCTACATGCTATTAAGTAAAGTGGGCGTTTCAGTGGGCAGATTTCAAAAATGTTTCCACTTAAGCTTTAAAAAATCAAATCAGTAATCAAATTTAATAATTAATTGAATAAAGACGCGCTTTCTTAAAATCTTAAATCTCTTTGAAAATATCGTTTTTTAGTGGTGGTTGTAAGCGAAAAAAACAGAATTTTTTACCGTTATTTTAAAACTCAGTGCTCGGAATATTAGAAGGAATATTCGAATAATTACTGCGTTAATTTTGTGTATAAGATTTGAAAATACACAAATCTGTCATTCAACGCATTAAGTAGGTATAAGTAAGGTACTAACTCCTATGTGTCCGAACAGTTTTTTTCGGACACATAGGAGTTAGTACCTTACTTAGCAGCAATTTTTTAGTCTCCTCCTTATGCAACTTTTGATTAAAAAAATCAGCAAACATTCATTATTTGCTAAAACACGTTTGAACCTCTGCTTTCACGGCTGTCATGCGTCCCTTCTCGGCTACTAAAGTGTCATTCAAGTTAACGCTGCGCGAGGTGAAATCCTCGTGTCGACCCGGCTAACAATCACTTTCATTTTCTGTTAAATCACTACACCGAATTCGGTTATGCTCACTTTTGATGTTTGGCATGTCAGAGCCAAGAGACCGTGTAATCCCGACAGGGCCAATTAAGTGCGACAGAATTTTTTTTCTTCAATTTCATTTATGGATCCGGTGCTACCTACCTACATCAAATTAAGTGCACAATGCAGAGCAAATTGATTTTTTTGTTCGCTCTGCCAAGTTAAAAAGCCTCAAGAGTGAAGGGTTAAGGATGGTGCAATCGCGTAGCACTTAGGTGCTTAGACGCGGTACCATCAATCGGTTTTGGGTCAAAACTACACAACGTTCAATGCCGTTGTGCCCGTAAAAATAGGCTGACTGTCAGAGGCTATACCAAGTACGCGGTATAGCGGATTTCAGGCTATCTGACGAAAACGAGGAAATTGTAAGCGCTCGGTGATCGCTTTGCATATCAGTCATATAGTGATTCTGTCCATCAAAGACCGTTTTTAATCTGATTTACTTTCAAAAAATGAAAGTAGCTAATCCGCGCCGTTTGTCGATCAAATCGGGCAGCTCAATGGACAAGTTTATGATCGCCATTCGCCACTGATTGAGCTCGCACTCGATTGATCGCTGGTGATCGGTGGCATTCACAGTGGCAGTAGCAGTAGAATCTTTCAAAACAATCCACGATCGAGCAAATGACAGATCGTCAGATCGAGTATGTAAATACCTACCCATAAATTCAAATTGGCTAAAGGGAGTGACGCCTGCTTATCGCTATATACAGACGATAAAATCCGTCCTCAACCAATTAGACAGCACAGACACAGCACATAAGATACAACCGTGAAAACTCTCGACGAACCGCGCTACACAATCGACTGTCGGACGAAGTGTAATTATGTTAATTTTTTTCGATCGCAGTTGGATGGGCGCTTCGCGGTCTGGCAGATGCACGCACAATGGGTAGACTGCAGGTGCTTCACTTGGTTGGGCGCCACTGGTGTCGTCTTCACGCCGTGTGATACACGTCCATAACGTACCACCACCTTTGGCTTGGGTTTACCTCTGCTGACCGAGAGTGGACATGGACAGTAGTCCCGCCCGCCTCTTCAAGCGGCGGAATGTGTGTGATTTACCTTTTATTTTCCGCCAGCCACTCCTGGCCAAGAGATTCGCTTTTTCGTCGCCGCTGTTCTGGAGGGGAGCTCTTACCACCAGACAGCGAAAAATATAATCGATAAAGAGTTACATGCTCGCATCGCGAGAATGCCACTTGGCCGAGTGGTGGTCTTCAGTGTGTGCTCACACATGTATATGGGGGCCCATTGATGGGGCTCGGAAGCCGACTGGCTGGGGCGCTGTAAATAGAAAGCTCTCCTGCCATTGGGTAGGGGAATAAATTATGTGAGCATGAGGCATTTTCGAGGCGGACATTACTGGTGTCTATGCTCGTAGTTGGTGTGGCGTGGAGCATGATTAGGTGATTAGCATGCCTTGGCGTGTCACAGCGCACATCTCGCTTGGATGAATTCGAAGCGCGATGGACTTGGTGCAACTGAAAAACAGTCGAAAGAAATCCATTCGTGGCATCTTCATGCTGTACCTTTACAGTCGTTGGGGGTTCGCGTGGGCGACAATTATTGCTACCAGAATACTTCAGATAAATATCGATGAACACCTGACAGAGGCTTGACTTGGAAGCATTTTTCACATGACTACGGATGATCGGTTTGAACCTGTTGCAGCTGATTCTCGCTCACTATACAGGCAGACTCATGAATGAGCTGGAATAATGTGTAAAAAAAATTACTTAAGAGTAGTTTTGTTAAAACTCTTGATTGCTAGTTTTCCTGTCAAACTCGTGATTTTAATTAACACATTCGATGAATATTTATAGAACATGGTCGATCTTAGATATCATCGGATGATTTATGTTTGCACACCACACATTAAGCATTCCAGGAACGTCATTTTTGCATATGCTACACTTAAATGTGCCTTGTTTTGTTTTGAATGGTAGTTAATAGTTACAAGGAGTTTTCTGTCACAAAACTATAGTATTCACGATTTAGATGAATTAAATTAAACAAAAAAAAATCGAATCAAATAATTTTTTAAGATCTCAACTCTTAGAAACCTTGACCTGCAAATAGCAAGTTTATTTAAGCAACGAACTTTTCGAATTTTTGAAATGAATTTTTGTGCATTTTGTATTATAAAAAGACCGTCAAGTATGAAGACATACACGGAGCGGTCTGTTCCATCGGCTTTTGCTGAAGGTTTGGCATACAATCATCACTTAATTTACGGATAAGAAGTTGTTTAGTATATCTGCGACTTTATGTTTTTCTTTTAATGACAATTTAACACTTTATAGCATTTTTTCCAACTCTTTTCCTTTGCTTTGCTTATATAATATTTATATAATAATTTTTCGAGTGTAATTTTAAGAAGATATGTGTATAAGATCTGTATATACGAGTTACACTGAAAATACTGAAATTGCAGTGAAGTAAAGAAAGCTGCAATCTTTGACTATTTATTCAAATGGGGTTTCAATCTTTCAATCTTAAAAATATTCTTTCATTAATTTTAAGGTACCTACTGATATTTTTTATTTTTTTGTTTAGCTTTATATACTTATTATAGGCAAAATTTAAGTTAAACTACTCACATTTTTTTTTGAAATGCAGGGAGACTATTAATTTTTTTATTTTTGTTTAAAAAAAAAATGGAAAAAGTTGACAGACGGGACTTTTGTTTTTAATTTTTTTAACATATTTGGGCTTGCTACTCAAGAGGTATATGCTTGCGTTAAGTGTTTGATAAGATGGAAACAATACAGAGGCTATTGCTATTTTTTAGCACTACCATTTAAATAAATCTACTTCAATGATTTTACACATATCTCGAAAACCGTTCAATATCTCGGGCCTGCTATATTTTTCTTGCGAACCCCAAGAAATTTTCGATATCTGAGATTTTTTCGAAACGGTATATATTACCGTTTCTTATTTGGGGGGGGGGGGGGACACGCGGTTTTTTTTAGCATTTTTCGGATTTAATGGATTAAATTAAATAAATTTTTATTTTTTTTTTTTTTAAATTTTATTTAAATTTAAAATCTATAAGACGACTATTTAGAATTTAGTTTTGAATAGGTACCGTTACATTTTTTTTTTTGAATTCTCATGTACCTACTTCGCTTAAGCAAGGGTATATTAACTTAAATGCATAGTTTGTAACACAGTAAAATAACCATCGTAGCCCCATAAGACCTTTTAGAGATATAATCAAGACCGACTGGTGAATCGATTAAGCCGTGTCCGTCCGTCCGTCCGTACGTCTATATGTGTGATGGTTTTAGTTCTTCAAAATTAAGCTAGAGAGCTAAAACTTGGTATACGGCTTGGTTCTTTTGTTGCACAGACAAAGTGTGAAAATTGGCTCAATACGTCAACGGCCACGCCCACCACTTGCTTCAATATAAGACAACTTCTATTCCACATTTTCTTTCAAAATGCCTTTTGGTCAAGTTAGACAAGGCACAGGAACTTAAATTTTGGTACTGAGCAATTTTGGCCCAAGACTTTTATCAAGGCGAAAATTGGACCGCCCACAATATCGACCATACCCACTTTTAAGATGCTTGTTGAGACATCAACAAAAATAGCTTCGGTCAACAAAATAATCGATCGAAGCGTCAACCGAAGCTTGCCCTCCAATATAGATAGCACACAAAATACGCCCCAAGTCTCAGCTTTCTAGTTCAATTTCAAAGGCTTCAAGACTTCATACACATAAGTGAAACAAAACTAAACTCATAAAAGGAATCCTTTGAAACATTTTAAACGCAAGAGCCACATGCAACATGCTTGTTAGTAAGTAGGTACAGTTTTGCATATATTTTGAATTGAAATTAATTTGCATTTCTGGGCACTATAAGTAAAATAATTGTTTCAGAAGCATGTTTAGTTTTATTTTTTTTTATTACAAAGAAGCTTAAAACTATATAAAGAACAATTAATGTAAATGTTAAAAAATCTAACCTAAAAAATTTTAAAAGAAAAACTAAAAATAAGTAGGGTTCATTACTCTTTCCGTGCAAAAAAAAAAAAAAAAGCAAGAAAGAAAAAATAGAAATGAAAGAATTACAAAATTGAAAAAGGATCGTTAAAGTTCTGTTATCGACTGATCGCCTCCTAGATATCTGTGCAAAGATTTTTTAAAGTGAAGAATGCTTTGAGCTCTCTTCAGATCTGTTGGTAGCGAGTTCCATTAACGACTGGCATTGACGAAAAAAAAAAACACTCAGAAGTGAGAAATAGAAAATGAGGCACAGTGACGGCGAAGGTTCGCCTTGAAAGAGGTTCTTGAGATTCTCGCGGTAACTTGGACGACCAGAGCGTAAAACACTTAAGAAAAACACTAGAATACGGAACTTGAGGACAGGTAAGAGAAGAGTCTTGGCTAGCATTTTACGAGTATTCAAATGTGTGTAGTACTGGGCAGCCCGCAAGCTTCTTAGTAGCGTATACTTAAGCTTACTTACGCTTACTCTTAGCGTATACTTTTCCGACAGCCTCATTTACGTGGTCATCCCATTGAAGAGTGTTGTTGAAAATAAGCCCTGGGTTCTTCGCTGATTCAACGAACTCAATAGTTGTTAAGTATAGGCATTTTTTTGTTTGGATTTAGATGTAACGCGTTATCCGAAGACCACAAGCCGATTGTTTTTAGATCTTCATTCATAAGTGCTACGCAGTTTTCAATCAGTCCAGTAGGACAGCTAACATTTAATTTTGTAAAATTGTTCCCCAAGAAAAAGAAAATCTTCGTGGCAATTAAGTATAAAGGTGGTCTTGCACTGAGGAACTTCAAGTCAAAAGAATTATGGGAAAAGCATTAAGACCGAATGAGGTGAGCGCAATCAAAAGTTTTAATATTTTCGAACAGGTGACTTTATTACACGAAGTGATCAACATTTTTTAACTCATCTTTAAAATCTCATAAAAACTGGTCTTTAATGAGCTCCAATGAAGATTGCTGCGGGATGGCAAAATGTTGAGCAAACCAAAGAGTTAACATATACACTGAATATGTGTGGTAAGCGAAATAGCTAACTTTCTTCCGTTTACATCGCTTTTTGATTGCGCTATGTCGTTAACAATGTGTGGTCTCTTAACTCAGCCACACCGCAACGTTAAGTGAGTAATAAGAAAACGATAAATCATTGAAAAACTTTAGATACACCAACATTACCCCGACGAGGAGTGAGTTAATTATGAGGTAAACTGTTTAGGATAGCTTTCGTCCATCATGGTGGTCAATTAACTCGAAACTCATTTCTGTGATGTGGAAATAGTGACCTAGTTTGCCGTGCGCTGTACTGTGCTGCACTCGCCTCGCGCCATTAGAACATTCAGCGAAGATACGAGTATCTGGAAGTGCAATTACATTTGCGGTTCGGTTTCGCCTTACCCAACCAGAGCACCGATCGAGTGCAACAACAGCGATTGCTATTGCAGCCGCGACTGGATCTCCTGGCATCCAGTTTTCGAACGGCCACTTTTGATTATATAGGTGAGTGAACTGTGAGGCAGAGGTGTATCCCCATTAGGCGAAATACTCGGCTCTAACGACTACGACGACTACGTCGACGACAAAGACTCGTATACTACCTACCGCATAAGCACATCTGTAGCTGAAATTGCTCCAGTTTTCACTTTTTTTATATCTGATAGCCCCGACGTCCAACGTCGTCGTCGTAGCTGTTGCCGTTCGCATGCAACACATCGTGGTACGCTCTGGCTGCATCCACAGAGATGCCATAAGTAAGTCCAGTTACGAGCTACACGAGCTGTTGTTTTATCTCTCGAAAACCGCATTTTACTGCCATCATAGGCCGTGTAAATTTATCCCCTGATTAAAAAAACAACTTCGACTATGAGTCGTGGGCAGGCTGGTCGCGCTGGTGTCCTCAACAATGCTGCCTAACGAACCAGGCTGCCTCTGCAATTAGACAAAAAGGAGTACATAAACGAAAACTGAGTGACATAATTGGTTCAGTTCGAGCAGGATATTTGAAATAGAAAGGAATCCTCGGCAGCCACGCAACTTAATTTCGCTTTTCAGGCAGCACGCCTGGGCTGGGCGACTGCGACCAGCTTGGTGTCGATATTACTCAATCCGCTCAAAAACCAGTCCGGAAGGAGAACTGGATTCAGAATGCGCTGAAACTGAACCAATTTCCACATCATCCATCCTTCACTTCTATTAATCGCATCGACGATGCTAACACGATCCAGTTGAATGCGAATGCGAATGCGAGTGCGCGCTCGCGCATGTTATTCGTTTTCATCCGCCCATTTCCTTGGCGCAGATCGAAGATACCGGAGCCATAACATGGCCCATTGTGGCTTGTTAAGATCTAATTTACGTAAGCGTAAATAGAACCGAATCACCTTCGGATGGTAATCGCCATCGGGCACACACACTCGTGCACCAAGCACCACTTCCTAGTTGGCAGACAGTATCTATAAAATTCATAGAAATGTCGCCTACATGCGCGCCCAGTTCCAATGGCTTTTTAAATTATGCGCGCGCTGAAAGTTCGGCGCTGCCCGCGACTGCGCCAATCTTGGTGAGTGCGCGCTCGAGCTGTGCCTTATACAGCTCGACTGGGAGGGAGTTGGTCGCCTCTGCGTGTCTGCTGATTGTTTTTAGAATGTCAACCAGGCTCTCAAAAAGCGCCTAACCCGCCCTGATCAGTGTGCGTTGCGTATGTCGTCCACCACACAGACTGGACAACCTTCTTACGTCGAACGTCGAGCGTATAAGCTCATTTGCATTCGCACAGTCACCATTTGACCATCTTTTGAGTCTAGGATTTTATTGGATTAATTGCGGGGTCGCGTTACGCCGGGGATGGATCGCATCAAAAATTCATAAACCAGGTGGGTGCGGTTCCGGTTGTCGCAGCCGCGACCTGACAGCATCACTTGAACATGAGCTGAACACCATCGTCCGCACTAAGCCTAAGCCGCATCGGGTGACAAGTAGCGCTTCCAAAATTGGAATCTACGCCAAGATTCGGTGCGGTGAGGCACATTGGAACACTCGCATTAACCTACGTCTTGCTAGACAAGCGAGCCATGTTCCTTGGCGAGTTTTATGCGACACGATTGTTGCTTTAGGAAAAAATGTGATCGGTTTTGCGCTGGCCTTTTATTTACGATGTCTTGCGCCAAATGCGAGATCTTTCACTGCAAATCCATAGCTATAAAGTATCGCCCACACCATCGTGTAATATTGCTTGTTCGGATCGTTCGCAATGTAGAAATATATCAAGTGGTCAGTAGCGCTGGAGGATTTGGCTTGTTGTTGTCGTCGTCGTCGTCTTGCTCTTTGTTTTGCTTCCTCTTTTCGTGGTCGCACTGTGGCAGTTGTCGCTGTCTGTCGCTATGGCCGGCCGCCGAGTCTCAGAGTGTGTGTGGAGGGAGATTGCTTTATGTTGGCCAGAGTTTTGTTGGTTCGTTAAAATGTTGACACTTTCTTGGCCACATACCTATACGTATTCGATTCAAGATCCTGCGGAATGGAGCGATACTGTGTAGATACCACCTTACCTACCACCGGAGAGCTCTATTTGCGCGAAAGTCAAATTCTGTGCTGTGTTTGGTGTCTCAGCTGTTTGTTCGGACTATCTTTGTGGGTGTCTGGATATTTACGAGTCGACAATGATAACAGTACTGGCCAGGGTAATGGCATGTTTTAGGTAGCCCTGACGAGGACTTGAGGATTTAATATTTCACTCGAGTTGTGTCAACTTGACGTGTAGCACATTCACTTTGAGGAGTAGAAAGTCGCTGCTCTATCAGCACCACATATACCTATCATCTCCTCGAAGCGACCCAATCTAGACTGGAGACTCAGGCTCCTTTTCACCTGTGTCACTCTTTCACATTTCGCTCTACATTCATTTTTATTTGACGCTGGATTATTAATCAAAAGAGCAATTCAGCTCCGGTCGCATTCGATTAAGACGATGGGTCCGGTGCTTGTGGTTGCCGTGCTTTCGTTGTGATTAAACGGTCTGATCACTTCTTTTTTGAATGAATGCACTTCCGACACGGACCGCGAGCATCGGAAAGATGCTGTGTGCTGTGGGCTCCTTTCGAATGGTGCATCCAATGGAGGGTGCCAACAGCGAAGACTACTGCGAGACAAGTGCATTCGGCTGCACCAAGTTCAATAAGCACCGCGCGTTGCTTGTGCTAAGGTAGCACTTGTTCCAACATCCAGTCCAGTGATTTCGCCAGAGCGAAGACAGCTCTTCAGCGTCATCGGGTTTGTTCCATGGAAGAGTGATGGCTGTGTCGTGGCAAAAGTAGGCAGGTATAGTTGGATGATTCGGCTTGTAATGTGGTAGCGGTAAGTTGGCCGTTTGTCTTTCAACGCGCATACGAATCGATCAAATCACGCTGGCATTCGGACATGACAGTCACAATTTAGATCATCCGACAGGCAGATGATACGCTGATATAGAAAATCTGTCCTGGACTCTGCCTGGGAATGTTATTTATGTAGTTTATCACGAATGTCAGCGATTGTCAGTGATTGTGAGACAGAATGGCTGTTTCAACAAACAGTAATAGGGTCGCAATCTTTTGTCGCTGGTCAATTCTTGTATAGCAACTCGGCAAAAATGGTCTTGGTCAACAAATTATTTTGCATGACTTCGCCGCTTGTAATGCTGAATATATTGATTTAAAGATGACACAAAAGGATATAGAAACCCTTTTCCAAATTTTCGGGCTATAGGGTAAGGATTTGGGTTTAAAAAATATGGTGACTTGGACAAGGCACTCAAGGCATTTATAGAAGTCATCCTGTCTCCGAAGCCGCACTGGTACAGTAAAGTCTGGTACAGTCCTGTCTCGAAAGCCTATATAACATGAAATTTTACTTAAAAAACCCATATATAAAAGAACCAAAGAGTGTTAAGAAGTTTTGGCGAATTTCTCAAGGGGTATGGAACGCACTGTCTCTTTTTCTGGAAACTATAACTACAACAGATAAAACCATTTTGAAGGTCAAATCATTTATCTTTTAGCAAATGACTTTTGACGATTAAGAATTCGTAAGAGATTTGTTTATTTCTCACCAGCTTTCAAACACTCAGCGTACTTACATCCTCTAAGCTGACTTAAGCTCACCTAAGTATTTAAGCGTTTAAGCCTTTAAGCGTTTGTGATATGAGCCAGTGCCAATCTCTCATGTATCTCTCTCAGTGCAACCAATGTATTAGGTATGCTGCTTTTCGGGATTCCTTAAAAATTTTATTTACAGAAGCGAAATTTCTATACGCTCACATATGTATGTTTAAAATCATTATTTTGGAAGTCGGAACGATTCTCGAAAAACCTAACCCCTAAAGACCAGAGCCAATTGGGATTGTGGGTTTTCAACCCAACCCATAATTTCCATCACATTAACGAATTTTTGGCGGGCCAGCTAGAGTCCCAGGCGATTTGGGTGCCGCCATACTCTGCCAGGCACATCCTATTGTATAGGCGAATAACCTTTTTTGTATGCGCTTTTGGATGCGTCTGGCAGGACATGACGGCACTTTAATTGTCTGGGACCACAATATTCTAAATTAAGGCCCAGTTAACTTTAGTTTGTATATATTAAAAAGTGGTTATATCTTCTAAACAAAAATCTGAAAAATTACCGTTTTTAACACAGCCTCCCTCCGTAACGGCGACAAAAGTAAGTTTAACTTTGGAATGGTACTTTTGTTATCGCGCAAATACGTGAAAGTATTTTTTAAGCGTATTTTGATTGAGTCCTGATTGCAAATACATGGGCATGGGCTTCGGGTCTTTTTAGTTCAGCCTTCCCTCACGTAGTACCACTGAAAGTTAGTTTTTTTTTCGTGGGGTCTGGTAGATAGAAACCTGCATTAGAAATGATAAAAACCTTTGTACATTATATATTTGCAATTAAGACAGCGTGTTTCTTATTTTGAGCCAATTGAAATGGTTTGACCTTTGATAATAAGGGAACCATTCTTCGTGTAAGTAAAATAACTTACACCACTACGCTAACATAATAGGGGCCTGTGTCGCTAGGATCTTTTAGGTTACATTTGCATAAGACATATTCGAGAGCGACAAGAGACTTTATTGGGTCATGTCCGTCCGTCAATTTTTACGTTAACAGCTTTTAAGGCCCAACCATAATAGACTTAAATTGGATTAATGTAATGTTATCACTCATCAAAATACAACGAAAATCCCGCTCAAATTTCGCCAGTTGGTAGTGATGGACATAATATAAAAATGGGAGATTTTTTTATAAAAGCTGGCGTACTTTAACTTAAAGCATTGTAAAGAAAGCCAAGCAATGGGGTTGCCTGTTCATATTTCACTTTTAAGATAATATCATTATATATTTAGAAACTTTGGCTTTTCGGGGTTATGGGTTACCCAGCCCATAAATTCCATTACATTAACAATTTAGGGCGGGACGAAGTTTTCCGGGCCAGCTAGTAATTTATAATTAAATATAAATAATTGACATGCCACGCCCCCTCTTTAAAATATATTAAAAAACCTTATACCTAAGGAATACAATTGACACTCGTCATTATTTTCAAATGATATTTCCAAATAGCACAAAATATAAGAATTTTCGCGATGTTTTTTTTTTTTGCAAAATTAAAAGGAGTATTCGAACTTTTTTTAAAAAAAGGTAAACTTACGCCCTGGCTTACATTGAGTTGCTTTATAAGCGTGCTCAATATCAGATTTGTGGAGCGATTGGCTGAAAAGAAATGGTCTAAAACACTTTATTACGGCATACTTTGAACTTCTGATTTCTCAAAAATGTTTCAATATTCTCAAAAAACTGAAGTTTCTATAAAACTTCAACACTTACTTGACCCAAGCTTATTTTTTGTAGTTCTTGTTAACAAGACTTTTGGAAATAAGTACCAAAAAGTATTACAACCATTTTCACGTGAAATAACGCACTTTAATAAAATGGATAAAATGAAAACAGAAAAAAATTGTCCTAATATGTTTTCTCTTACAATTTCCGCAGTTTAAAGGAACACAAAATTTTGTTTTTCTACGACTTAAGTTTTAGAAGTTACAAAGGGTTTTTGATGGTCGGACGAACGGACGGACAACATAGCGATACCATAAGAGATCCTTTTTCCACTCATGGACGAACCGCTTAATAGTAAAAAATGGTTCATTGTTTGCATTGTATACGGCTTATTGTTGCAATTTTTTTAGCAAGCAGTTTTGTGGTAAAAATTTTAATTTTATAGGCATTATGACATAGTTAAAGAAATAGCTTGAAACAATGATCTTTTTGTTGCCATTAGTCTTAGACTGTGTTAAATTGTAGACAATATACTTCTTGGATTGTCTGGTACTAGTTCTCTTTGAAACTTTTCGGTATTTGTTTAAAGTATCTGGGAGCTGGGAGTTCGCTGGAAACCATATGTACAATTTTATAAACAATTTTTTTTTTTTCATCAATGACAAAAAACGAAATAAGTAACGAAAAAAATTGCTTTAATGAAAGACTTCGCCTTATTATTCATGGGCTTAATGCATTTTTTCTTGGTTTTTGCAAGATCTTTCGAAAGGGCCAGTAAGGAAAAGAGGCACAAGTTGGGTGCAAAGGCAATTCGACTCGCTGACGCTTATTTATAAGGCGACATGAAGCTCATGTGCATTCCTGTCTTTATATTCTAAATGGCTAGCTACCGGATTAAGCTAAAGCGGCGTTTTCCCATTAAAAGACACTTGCCGCTCTGGCCACAACCATACCACTTCATGTGTGCTAATTTCGCCGCTCTTTCGGCTGGGTTGTGGCCTTATTTAATCTTAAGTCTGTAGTGTACGTTGTGACATAAATGTTGAGGAAGAAAAACAATTTTTTTGCAAATCTGGTTAATTTTTTCTTGTTTCATATTTTATTTTTTTCTGTTTTTGAGTATCCGGGTAAAAGATTTTTTTTCAATGTAGGAGTTCGGTATATGTACTGTACGTGTTGGCATGAGTTTTTCTTTATTCAAATTTTTTCGTTTTCCCTGAAAAAAGTCTTTTTGATTCTTAGGCTTTGACGATTCTGATAGACAGACGAGGAAGATTTTCGGGAAAACCCTAAACTTTTTCTTTTTCAAGGGCTTACAAAGGCACACACCCAAGAAAAAAAAATTGGTCTAGCGCTGAACTATTCATAAACTATGAACGCTACTCAATACCGACTCAGTCGTTTTTTTTTTAGTCGCATGATTTTTCTTGTATACAGACAAAAATACACTTTTTCAATACAAAATAAACTTTTGTATTTGTAATAGCTGCCATGGCTTAAAAGATAAAAATAGAAATACGCTTTTTAGTCTAATAACCCCGCTTATACTTTTTGTAAAAAAATTTCATTGGTGAGGTTGTTGAGAACCTACCAGTCTAAAGTAATGAGCAATGTTTTTCCAAGCAATTGGCTAACTATGTTGCAAATTTTAAATTCATGTCTCGATAAAAGTAAAAAAAATTTCCACAACGACTATTTCTGAATTCTCTGTTCATAAATATTCTTAGCAGCCTTGACTATACATTTAAGCTTCCATTAAGAGATTAAACTAACCAACCGTTCAGATTTCCACACAAATTTAATGAAAGCCCGTCGAGTAACTTAATAAATTTCCTTCTTTCTGACATTTGCATCTGATAAATGATCACATTAGCTGAAATCTATTTCTATGTTTAAACGCCTAAACCAGACCCCGCCTAGCAGAGGCCCAAACACCTTTGAAGGCCATGTACGCTTTAACCGCAATGACGAGAACATCACTTGATATTGCCTTATAAGAAGGCTGACAACACTCTACAAGCAGAACGGGAAATGTTTGTCGCGAGCTTTTTTTTCTCTCGATCAAAGTGTTTCCACCCTACCACAACATTCGAGCGCTAAAACAGAGACTCAAGACACTCTTTCTCAACAATCAGTCATAAAAGCTTTTTTCCTCTCTGTTTACAAAATCAGTCTTGCTCCAGTTCTTCCTTAACTCTTCCATGAGTCACAGCCTTTAAGAGAACTGTTTGTTAGGTTTAAGCCGCACTTTAGGCCGCACATGTGCCATGGTATGACGGGCGATGCCTGCTTGGGTACCTATAATGGGGATGGGGAGTCACTTTTAGCTCTCTTTCGATCCTCTCGTGCATTTCAATGTTGGGTGTGTTTGTATGCGCGTGCCTCACTGCGCGAACTCGTGGGCTGTGTACGTCCATCCGCTGCTGCTCAGAAGCAGCAGCAACTCTCGCACTTTTTCAATGAACCAACGATCGAGCGATCTTCTGCGATGCTGTGTGCTTGTGCTGCTGCGGCTGCTACTCTTGTTGTGTTTTTGTTTTGCTTCTTTTTTTCTCCGTTGTTTTTCTTTTCCATGCACTTTATTGTAACAGTTTTATACAGTTTTTTTTATTCCTCCTTGCTTCTTTCTACCGACCGACAGCGACTACGACTACGACGACGACGACCGATCGACCGAGGCATGTCTTTTTGAACTGCCCGCAACTTTGGGTATGCTAAAAAGTTACGATCGTTTTCAGTTCAGTACCTTAACTCGAACTTGTAGCAGACGACACAGTATACGGATAACGGTGCACATGATGCCTTAAAGTGTTTCACTCGAGCCTTTCGTCTTCCATCATTGAGCAGAGCCACATAGCGCGCAGCCGCAGCATCTATCGAAAGAGCGTATAGTCTGTTTGCGCCCGTTTGGCTGTGTTTATTCAATTTCGATCGAGCATTGTAGTCGATTCGGTTTTGATATTGGAGCGGTTACCGTTTATGCTTGTCAACGCGTGTGCAAGTGGCGCAGGATCTCAGCAAGGGGTCAAGCGTTCGGTTCTTTTTCTTGCGTGTTTTCGGGGGTGGTGAACTAACTGCCAAAAGGATAACAAGGGATTTATTCTGTTTTTGTTTCGGAAAATTTGTTTTTGCCCGGTTGAACTTTTTTTTTATAGTAAACTGCCTGCGTAGTTTATTTGTGTACTGTGATAATTGTGGATACCCAAAGCAATTTTTAAACCCTGATGCTGAATATGCCCTTGTAGAATCTGATTTGTGATGCTCAAATGAATTTAAATATGAAAATGAAAATACGAGATACCCTCATCAAACCATTTATCAGAGTGAAAAATCAAAACAAAAGTGAGCCTTGATATATATTTATTTTTAAAAAGGAAAAATCCTACCCCCACCCTGTAAAAGGATAATAGAAAATCAGCTATAAAAGGACATATGTAACAGCTTTTCACGAATGCAACAAAGTAAGTAGAATTGGCTTGGAGTTGGGGTTCCGTCGGAACTTTGCGTTATACATTTTTTTAAGGCATCAGTGATGCTGGACTTGAATTCGCTTGCACCTTAAATGAAATTCTATCAAAACTGTGACAAAAAATTATTGTCTCGTAAAAACCTTGTGAGTAAATGAATTTACAGAATCAGGTTTTTTAAAGCTGCGATTATATTTCAATGACTCAGAAAGTTGACAGTTAACAGTAATAGCATCCCTTATGTCATATGATGTGTCTTCGCTCGGGGAATAACAAAAATGAGTACGTTCCTATAATAATATCTATTATTGGTACTTTCCAGTTTTTTTGCTCACATAAAAACAAGAACATTAAGTGTGACACTACCGGTTTATTAACCAAGTCTTTCCGGAAACTTATTGTTTTTTTAAAAGGTTGGTTTATATTAAGATCCAAAGTTCAAACGTAGTAAAAGGATTAGCTGTCAGACTTTCTGAATTTTCTCAAACTTTTTTTTTTAATTAAATGGACCGATGCTATCTTTGAGTAGCATGGGTAAACCCTGGTTTATAGATAATGACAACCAGTTCGAAAGTGAATCTTTCTTGTATGGAAAACAGTATCAGAGTCTATAATCTGGGTGGATAATTTTTAACCTTTGCTAAATTAAGTTTTATTCGACATAGAATTGGTCAAGTACGAAGTGTACGAAGAAGAGGGTATTCCCAAGATTTTTAAGACCCTTTCGAAATTCATTGTGTCTAAAAAAAGCCTGATGTTTTGAACAATAATTTATCTACAGAAATCAATGTAAACATTTTAGAATTCAGTGATGAATAGCATTTTTTTTAAAACAAATAGAAAATATAAAAAAATCGTCACATTAAAGTCATACACGGAGCAGTCCGTCGGCTTTAGTTGAGGGTCACTTGCACATAAATTATGTAGTTCGAGTTGTCACATTATTGAAATAATTGTTCCATAATATTTTACATATTGCTTAACACTTTTTTGTTTAAAGTCTTAATCAAAATGAACTAAAACACTCGTTATTCTATCCTTATTATTTTAAAACACATGGATGGAACTTCTTTTTTCTAAAAAATAAATTATTAGATATAAGCTAAAATTTGTTTAAAATTAAAAAAGGGTTTTTTAAGTTAGCAAGCATGCCTTGCATACGCTTTTTGCCTAAACTAAGTACAAAGGAACAAGATAGTAGCTAAGATACTAAGAAAAAATAACATATTTTATTACAATTGTTTGTTTTCATGTCAAACTTTTGTAGTTTTTGAATCTTAGAAATTCGTTATAGTTTTTAGATCTGGTTGATTCTTAGATCCTACCCTAGGGTATATTTAGTTTGATGCAAAGTTTGTAGCGCAGTGAAATATTGTCAGACTTTTAAGACACATGAACGGACAGGAAAATTGATTTAGCAATGTCCGCCTGTCTGTATGTAAACAGTTCTAAGGCCTTAAATTATAAGCCAAAGAGCTGAAAATTGGTGGGTGGGCTGGAAGTAAAAATTCAAATTAGATTTAAAAAAAAAATTAGTTGAATCCTTCCACCTACACGGTCATAACAGGCCTGTATGTGCTGCCATCTTAGGCTATGCAATAATGGTGCTAGTACACCGATTTTTGGTATGCTTTGCAATTTGACCACGCCCACTTTTTAAGGAGTTTTACATACTACTACTTTTACTTACAAGCATAAAGCATTCAAAATTTTTATTTTTAAATCCCGCCCACTTTTTGGAGGCGTGGAAGTTTTGTTCCTCAATGGACAACCATGGAGGACTTTGGTTGTCCATTGAGGACTATAGACCAACCATAGTCCTCTTGCCTATGGTTGGATTTTCTTTGCATTATTTCTGTATCCAATTGGCTTTGTCAACGTAGTGGTTCATAAGTTTTGGGCTTAAAAAGGGCACCATATACTTTCAAACCTTAATTTTTCAAAAGTATGTAACAACTTTGACTTATGTAATTCTATAAGGTTATTAAATTTTATTCTCCAGTGACACTAATAAAAATTTATAAATTAGGAAGGATTTAAGTCCTTATAAAGCACGAATTAATACTAATACTTAAGGACCTTGATAAGTATTTAGCAAAAGCACAGAAATGTCTTCATAAATTCCCCGTTTTCTTGAGATTACTTTGTTGAAGTGATTCCGAGCTTAGACTCATGGGTAGATGGGCACTGCTTTCCGCCCAAGAAAGACTGCTGTCCTAAGCTACTTCTTTTCAAACCCCCTAGTCAAAAAACCTGCATGGATCAGGCATAAGTAAATTTTTATTTAAGGAAGAAATCTTTTACAATAAATTGTGTCAGCTTTGAACCATGCTAAAATTGTTAAATGGTTAAGGTTAAGGACAATAGAATTAGGAATATTGTCTGTTTTTTTTTTTGTGAAAAAAAATGTCCCAAATATGTGAAGAAATGTATTACATGATAATATTCAGGACTTCGATCGGTAAAAAAAACCTACACAGAGAATTTTAAGTTTTCTCATCCTATTAGAGTTTAGCTTTTTCCATCAAAAGTCTTGGAGAAGATCCTAGCTAGCCAAAATGATAAGTTCTTTGGAGCAGCATTGTTTATTGTCAACAGTTCAGTCTGGATTTCGATCACATCGCGGTTTTTCGTCTGCCATTATAAGAATTCTCTATATTGAATTTTCAACTGGTTAATTTGCCATTTTTCATTGTTAGTTTTCCACACTCACTTTTCTAATTCAAATTGAAATGAATTTGATTAAAACATTTTTCACGTTACTAGATGCATTTTTTTAAAGTAGGTATTTTAGGTAGAAATAAATATATTACAAGATTCTTACTGTTTTCAAAATTTCTGCAAAATTACTTAGAGACATTAATAGCCTTCGTCTTTTAAGTTTTAGCTTTATGGTTGCGTTTGTTCTCACCTTCCTTACCTCCTCACTGGCAAGCCCTCCGAGAAAAATGTCTCGAAAAACTTCTTAAATCACCTTTCGGATTCGGCAAGAAATTGTAGGAAAGATGTGATAGATGCACACATAGCTGACAAGGTTTTGTGCCTCTCGTTGTTTTTTTTTTTTGTGTGGCGGGACTGTAAAAATTGCAAAGTCAAATTCGGTTTTACACAATTCCGCTTTTTAAAATTTTGTTTTACAAATACCTATGTATGTTTACATTTTTCAACATACTGGGAATTAAAATTTTTACAAAGCGGCGCAGTGAAACATGTGTGGTAGAGGCGTGAAACCCTGCAACTTCCCTGCGACCCCCTGCCTGATTCTTTGCTTCCAAAAGGTAAAAATTTTGCCTAAATAAGCATAATAAGAAGAACTTTATTGCTTAAGTCAGAATTTTGAAAAAGCCAGAAATATGACCCGCACCTTAGACCTTTTAAGTATTTTATTCTGAGAAAGCATTGCGGTCAAATTCCTTAGGTTGGCAGTTTTTTTTAACAAAACCGCTTTTTATCGAATGAGCCTATCTTTTTCCAGGTACTCACACTTTTGACTGTTGAATGGAATTCTAGCTGTTTAATAAATGATGGATAGTACCACGCCTTTAACCCTTTAAGGACTACAAAAAGTATTTAATTTAATATTATTGGTTACGGCCTCTGTAATTTCTTCCTTACAATAATAATTATTTCGAAGATACTTCCCGCAGGAAAAAGGAAAAAGTTTGAAATGTCCTCCTATATATTTTTATACAAAGAACTTAGCGAGTACAATTATGAGAGTTTTTTTTTCTGTTTTGAAATGATCCTAGTGGCTAGTTGTAGAACTGTGAATTGTTGTAATTTTTCACTTTTCAATATTAAATTTTATTTTGTATGGCTTTACCGTAGGGCCGCGGCTTTTATTCCAAGTATTACAATGTTTATATAAAAAATAAGATCTTACAAAGACAACCTGAGGTTTCTACTTTTTTTTTAATGTCTTCTCTCAGGAAAGGCGAACCTATAACACGGAAACAGTGCCCCGAGCAAGGAGATACTTATTTACTTTATTTATTAAATGTTTGCAGTTTTAAAGTGTTAAGAAATATGAAATCAGGAGGTGAATTATAAATGGGGACAGTCCTAAATTAAAAAAGCATTAATTAAATGAATAATGTTTAAGATTCATTCATAAATTTTGGAAATATAGGGGGCTTAAAATTAAGTGTCAAAGGTACCCCAGTTGCCCCTACACATAAAGAAGTGTTATTCGAATAAAATATTAAATTAGTTGATGCAGTTTTCATTACTTTTTTTACACAGTTTAAAGATGTTTCCAACTTTGAGTTAAGTTATAAAACATTATTATAAGCGCACTAAACTTATTACTAAAGCAATGTAAAACCTGATCAATTTACCCTATTAAACGGAGGCTTCCAAGTCATTTTTTTATAAGTTTTAGTTTAAGCTTTTCTTAAGAAATAAAACTCAGCTGAGAATTTATTACTGGGTGTGTTCTGGGCGTGTTGTTGGTTGATACCATCCAGATTGTTTATTGAACGACTTAAGTAAGGTATGGACGTATGGAAGTATAACAATGCATAAATGGTAAAAAAAATTATAATTCAAGGTTTTTTTCAGTATTCTTATTTCTTGTGCAAACAAAAAGGATATATGACAGATTATCGAACAAAATACAAAAAGCATGAAAGTACTGTTTGAACTGAGAGAGCCAATAGGCAAAATTTTATTTACACGTTAAGTTTATGAACATAATATGGAAACAAAGTTTTAATAATAGCTTGAATATGAAAAACATAATAATACCCCGCGGAAATCGACTATCGTGGCTCATAAAAAGTGTTTTCTCTACGGCTTTCAATCAGCTGTTGGTAACGAATCAGTATTCGAGGTATTTGCACATATTTATACTGGTAATAAACTGCTTTAAAAACATAATGAGTAGGTACTTCAGCTGTTAAGTCGACTGTTTATTACCATATTATCAATAAACATTTGATAGATTTATTTAATTATATCTTTAATGCTACCGAGGTTTTCATTGCAGAGCTTCTTCATGCTCTGCTGATGTGATCCAGGTCAAGAAATTAATTACATTAGCTATCAATTTTTATTCTTATGATACGAATCACGAAATACATGACTTCTAAGGAACGGCTGGTAGAAAGGCTTCAATAGATATTAAGGTTCACCACGGGGTTGACGAAAATGTTGGCCAGCAATGTTATTATGTATCTCAAAAATTCAAGTAACACATTAAGTTAACGTTCACAAAAATAAATAGCAGCATCATCATAATGGACACCTTTATCTACCTCCTCATACCTAATCCGGGATAGGCGATTTTCTAGTCCTGAGAATTACTAGTTCTATCCCACAGTAGATTACCAGGATGCTTAATTTAAGAAATAAGTCAAACCTTTAACCGCCGTCTCTCACGTTTAACACCATTGTTGCGATGTTGTTAAAGCCTCAATGAATAGTTTTGATATGTGAACCTCAATTTGGGTTCTAGGTAGGTGCTCCAAACATTGACCAAACTCTAAAATTGTACTTGAAATTGATATAGTTTTGAGATGAATTGAGTTTTTGTTACTCCTAATCTTTAAAGGTGTCCTTCATATCAAAAGCTTAAGCTGGCAGATTAACAGGTTCGGGAAGTGAAAACTTTTTTGCCAAACCGTACTATACCTGCTGTTTGTAGTTTTTCTCTTTTCAATATTAAATATTATTGTAAATTTAGTATGGCCTTGCCATAAAGTTAGCTTTTTAGGAGAATAAGAAGCACGAAGATCGTATGTAAAACAAGTATGAAGATCGAACGTACCACGTACAAGTACCTTAAGGAAAGTGGAGCACGACCGGTGCAGTTGGTGTTCCCGCCATGTTCAAAGCAGATATCATATAAACTCTGCCAAAAAGGCAATGTCAATCAACATTCCAACACAGTCGCGAAAGAGGGGCAGGCTTAAACATTCATGGCTCACACAAATGCAACAAAAAGAGCATTTTAGACCGGGTGACCGACCTGGCGGTATATTCTGAGGTCCAATCGACGTACCTCTCAGGTGGACCATTAGGAAAGCAATAGCAGTGGGAGGGTTATGATCCCTCAATTCAGATTATAACCTCGCACCTAAATGAAAGAAGTAGAAGAACACGTGCGGTTAGCTTCTTCATGCTTGCGTTGAATTTTGTTTCAGAAACTATTCAGTGAGTCTCCTAAATGGTGTCACAATGGTGCGGGTTTTCCTCTTGTCTAAAGGTGTGTATTTGCTCGTCAGATCCAGGGAAGATAGTAGAAAAGACTGTAAGCAAGTTTGGTTTAACAAGATGCATATAGGAATCGGCAGCTTTTTTTGTAGTCCATTAGTTTAATACTCCATGCTCCGATCTTTTTTCACCAACTAAAGGAATTGGTAAGGGCTATACATGACTGTTAAATCCTTTTTTTGAGGATAATCCTTTTTCTTGAATGGGTTCTCTGATGCCGCTTAGATATGTTGAACTACTCTGTGTGTCGGGCCTTTGATTTTACAAAATGTTGGCAAGTCCAGAACTTTACCAGGGATTCCGCGTCAGGCTCAGTTGAACAATCCTTGTAGATTGTACGAAGGAGGTAGTATAATAAATCCCTTATCACTGCGGCCACAAGTGGTCCTCTTGTGATGTCCTCCAATTAAAGCTCATCCATGATGCCGCAGTTTATAAAAAGGCGACTAACACTTTCGGTGTGCTGGCAGTTATGTCCACTGATTCGAGGTAGAACTTACCTAGAAAACGTTGATGTGTTTTTATTAAACAGTTACAGTCACATAATATGTTTTCTGCTGTTTCTGCGTCCCGGTTGCATAGTGTGTATGTGTTATCTTACCCTATCCTCATGGTCACCAGCTGTTTTCTTACTCGAAAGTGCCCTGTGAGGAAGCCAGTGACCAATCTAATCTGATTTTTTCTTAATTGCAATAGCTGTTTAGCTGTAATAGCTGATTGATCCTTACTTACAATAGTTCTTAAAGGCTCGTCTGGCATTGGGAATAGTTTCAGACCAATGAATCCCAGCTAGTGATCTTGACGTCGACGGTGAGGCTATAATGTTCACTGGTGGCCACTGACGTGCTATCAGCGATCACTAGTGTCTTAAGCTGGACTCTCGACGGAAAGGAGAAATTGACTGCAATGGCGAATATCGGTCAGCAGTCACGCTTGCGGTGTCTCCCTGCTTTCAGCACCCGCTGTGGATTTCTTTGTAAGGCACGAACAGGAGCGGATTAAGGCAAAGTGCCGCCCTGGGCCGCATATTTTTGCCTCCCCCTGGGAACATCTACCAAAAAAAACGTGACTAAAGTTTTGTGGGAGGGGCTATGAATTAATTCTTTGATTTTCTAGGGCCACGTCTACTGGGAATCGCGTTTTGGTTTTATTTTTTGTTTGTCAAAGTAATATTTTTGACTTTGCAACTTTTTGCCAATGTCAAGGAAGCATGTCAGTGGGATTTCTAAAACTTTACGCTTATACTACTTCGGGACCTTAAAATTCCAGATATGTAGTTTCAGGCTGTCTACCCCGCAATCGACTCACAATTCTGTCTCGATCATATGTATGCATGTATGCATGTATGTACCCAATTCTGGGAAAATTCGGATGGGTCACAACGGTTATAGAATGGTGGCGGGCATATTTTGATTAAAATCGGGTATGCTACGGGCTGACTGCCTATGGATTTAATAACGGCCGTTTCCTTCCGGTGACTCAGTTACTGCCTTCCGGTGACAGGCAGTAACTTTCAAGGAGGCGGGAAGTTGGGAGTAGAAAATCAACTCTCTGCGAGTACTCTCGGGACACTCAAGAGTCGTGATAAGCCTAAGAGATGCTCGCAGGCAGCAGCTTTACTCGCAAGTGGACGTGCGCCGTAAGGCTTAGGAATTTACTGTATGGACCTAGGAACTTAATTCGTGGTCAACCAGCACGCGAATAATTTTTTTATTAACTTTATTAGGGACAGATTGTGTTATTTAAGCATGGTTATATGCCACTTCGGCTCAAAATACTTTTTCAAAAATGAATTCAACAGATCAAAACGGAATTTAGAAAGATCAAACAAGCTCAACATGTACCTAACAAACATGAATCCATTCAGTCAATTGAATTTCAAAATTTTTTTAATGTGTGTGCCTAAAGATATTTGAATTTACGACCCCATAAAGTATTTTTAATTAATTTTAAAGTAAAGCAAATGACACCGTGAAACCATAATTGCCACGAGCTGTCTTATTTCGGCTTGGTCGGACCAGGAAAACTGCATCCCGCAGAAGTCTCAAATGGACGCTGTCGCGCGCCGCTCATTATAGCCATAAAAACTGCTCCGTATGCATAAAATTTTAATGTCAATAATTTGCAGTGAAAATTGCCAGCAAAAATTTACCACGAAGCAATGCACGCGCGCGTCAGTTGCCAGTTACCAAACTACCGCCCACCCCCATGCAGTGTTTGCCGTAGTTCATGCGCCATGCAAATCGATTTAAAGGAAAACACAAGAAGACAAAAAAGTGACTCCGCAGTCTTGATTCCTTTTTTTCCGCTGTCGCTTGCCCCGACTATGAGATCTTCAAGCGATTTTCCTATAGTCTGCTTCGGGGCCAAACGATATTAAAATGTCTCTCGCTGGTCCCATTTCTTTTTTGTTTTTGCTCCGTTGCTCGTTTTGGTGTAACATTTCCTTGTTGATCGACCGCGCAACCACCAGCAAGCACACTCGGTCCGATTTGTGGTCATGGCCCGGACACGGTAGAGAGCTGGGGAGTACTTTTGAAAGTCAGCATGCAAGATGCCAACGATCGCCATATCTAACGTATCACTGAGTATCTGTGGCAAGAAGATTCAATTAACCAAATATCGATCCATGTCGCCGTGGTGACGTATTGCTGCAGATGCTCCACCAAGCACCATGATGCATGCAAATTTTTTTCTCCTCGATTCTACTTGAAATGCGCCCGGGATATGTAAGGCACATCCTACAACATGCCAGAGCAAAGGAGCGCGACCGTTTCCACGGCGCGGCGCTCGTCAAGATCCACTTGAGGAGTTTTAATGCGACGACGCGGCGCGGACGCCATGCCTAACAAGCAATTGTATCCATACCACACAAATGACTTTTAAGCAGTGGTAGCGCGCACATCACCAGCACGTGCTGCGCCAGTGTGTTCGTTCGGTCGTACATACCACGCCACGGCCAATGCAGTACGAGTGCATAATGTGCCGTACTTATCCACCGCCATTAGAGACACACCATTATTTGATAGAGCACGGTATGCACGCGCTCGCGTTCACTATCCGTATCATTATTATTATTGTGGCATACTCATTCGATGTGGACCAAATGAACAAATAAATAAGCATCAGCATCAGCAACAGTATCACTTGCGACAGCGACAGCAACTGAGGCAAACAGGAATCGCAAATCTAAGGTGAGCTGCAGGAGCATGTATCTATGTTGGGCGGTTTTTAGCTGGCTTTTTAATGCCCCACCGCTTCCAGTTTCCAGTCGTAAAAGTGTCTGACCGCGACTCGGTCGGTCATGTCGGTTATTAAATTATATTTGTATACACGTTTCTAGTTTTGGCATTGCTACGGGCGGCATACCAAGCGCACACTAATGACTGGTGACGGTTATTCTAAAAGCCATTCGCAATAAATCAAAATGTCCGGCGGTGAGTGGACGCCTTGCACTGGATTTTAATTGAACACACGTATCACCCAATTTAAATAAAAATCGAAACGAGCAAGACTCAATGCTGCACATTTGTGGCATGAGAAGGCTGTCCTACCTCTATCCATACGCTGGGGCGGTATACAAATTGAATTTGAAGAATTTTTTTTTCACAACCAGTTCGTGCGTCAACTCTTTTGTTTGGCAGCATCTGTGCGACAGCTACTCTTTCCTTGATACCACTTGTTCGTGGCTTTTTTTTTCTGTATGTTGCCGTAGCATTTACACAACTTAGCTGGGTCATACAATAGTCAGGTTTAAGTACCAACTTGAAATTGTTAGTCTTACTAAATACCCGCCTCAAGGTCAGAGATTCACGACGCGTCGCGACGAATATTCGTGTTTTCGTTAAGGCCCCCTTGCAATATCTCAATTGAAACGGGGGATCTTTGGGAGGAGCCCTTGTCGTCATTAATCCATTATTTATACGCTTCAAGTCTGGCCTAATCAATGTGCTTTCATAAAAATTGCTCCAATTACACATCCAAACACCTCACAACGGCAGAGGCGAGGAAAATAAATGCGTCTGAAATCCAAAATCGAGTCCACACGATATGAAATAATTTCGGCAATTCACGGCTAATATTTTTCTTTTTTTTCTCGTTTGGGGCATCAAAGAAAACAAAATGCCCACTAAGCACTGAAAATCTTCTGTTACGCAACTTTCGTACATTGTGCTACTGCCCGAGGCCATAATGCGGGCATCTAGTGAAACCATTACAAACGTCCAAAGAGACGCCGCCGCCAACGAAAAATAACGAATAGGTACGCTGTACTGCAATGGCGGAGGCGATATGGCGGTGCCTCGAAACTACCAATTCATCTCGAAATAATTTAGCTGTCAATGGTGGACCATGCACACACCTAGTGCTCACTTCAATTAACCAAACAGGGTTTGTTCCAGATCCACTTTGGGGCACTCTGCTCGACTCTTTGGAGGCAAATTAATTGGTTCAGATCATGTGGATGATGGTATACTATCCTATGATCTGATCCGTCGAGACTGGCTACAAAATTGGGTCATCAATTACGCACTTTTTGTGAGTACCTCCGTGCGTTGTCTAATCGATCAGTCGCGCAGAGATTTGCCATCACAATAGAGGCGAACACCATTATCTTGTGCGGCAAGGTATGCAAGGCTAGCCAAAAGCATACTCGTTTCAGGCACCAAGCGGAGTGGCTCGAAATTCCTCGGCGATCGTTATTACCCTGCCAAATAGGCATCAGCATCGGCATTAGCATCTCCTTGCACATCCGTTTAGGATCTGGTTTTCAGAGTAGGTACACTGTGATTCATTCAGATGATAATTTAATTTTCGGATTTATTATTTCAAACACACACATGGGAAAAACAAGATCTTTATCTGTACATGCACACAAGTGCGCAAGGAATTAGAGATGGAGAGAAGAAATACCGCAAAATAAAGTGAAAGTGCTCCATATGCCGCATCGTATTTAGCGTAACACTAGTATTTGGCTGCAAACTGGAATCTTGGCAACAACTTCTTCTTACTGACTGTGCGTTGATTGGCTTTTATGGTGCCGAGATGGATAAATGTATACAGGCAGAAGAAGACAAAGTGCTCTGATAGCAGATCGCATCCGATCGTGTTTATTTGAGAGAGTACCGATTGCGGTTTTTATTTGAGCTACTATAAAGCTATAAAGAATTACGTGGGCTAGGAACGTTTGGGTTTATCAATAGAGAGTGGCGCAGGAAGCCTCTATCCATTGATCGATAAACTCAACTCATGAGCCAGTAATAGTTATCTGCATTAATTGAGGTAGATGTACCTCTACGGAAGAAGTAATTATTTGCACATGCTGTGATGTTGATAGCATGATCTGTGGGGTATTGAATGAGATACGTTTTTTTGTGGGGAAGATAAGAGAAAAGGATACTCTATTTTAGTTTGAAAACTTCGTTCAAGGTTTCTAAAAGCTGTTTAGATATTTGGGTAAAAAGGTTAACGGCATCACCATCTCTGAAAATAAATTGACATAAGAAAAGGTCCAAGGAAGTCTGCATCCAAGAAACATTAATTATTTAGCTTCTGTTGCCTTATTGAGTTAAAAAAAGGACAGTCTCACAAAACTCCAAAACATGGCAAACTTCAGAACCTTAAACGACCTTGATACAACAGTTTGAAATTGATTTTGATAAAAAAAATTTTACGCTCAGCAAAGTCATTCATTTAACTCTTTTGGCAAAATATTCCGGGAGTTTATTGGTTCAACTTAAATCCGTACTCCGAATAAAGGTTAAAGGAACCCACTACCTTACGAACTGAGCAATTTAGTGTGGAGCTTAGGCACCAGCTCGCATAGGCCTACGAGAGCCCATAGAATCACCTTAGACAAACTGTTAGGAATATAAATTTTAATGCTAATTTGATACTGAGATAACACATGTTTTACTAGCTTATCATCATAAACCTTTTAATTTCTAATAAAGTCACTATGGCATGGTACCGAAACATTGCACACATTTTTCTGTCTGCTTGGTTGGAGCCCTTAGTTCTGAGCGACAGACTTCTACTACACTGTCTTGGTAAATGGAAGTGTACTTCTTAAATTACCCCAACACTCTAGTCCTTGCGGCGGCTATAAGTATTGCTAAAATTTCGGCTTGTAGGATTCGGCAAGAGCTCAGCAGCCTTCTAATTGTTAGGATACCAAGCTTCTCAGATCATTCACCTACTCCAGTACTCTCACTTGATTCAGAACCGTCTGTTTTATAGTTGAGACTGCGGTTTCTATCACTGCTACTGATATCATAACACCGTTATTTCAAGAGAGCAACGATACCTATATGCATATTTTTGGTTTGTTCTATAATTTCTTTTGTTTTGTGCTGGTGGATCTTGTTCTCATTGCGTCTAGTTGATAGCAGATTAAAATGTGTGTGTGACTCAAAAAAAACTAGGTGAAATTTGGCTCCATGTTTTATTAAGTTCAAAATACAATTTCTTTCACCTGTTAATAATCTTTTTCCACGTATAAAATGAAAACAAAAGTATAAAAAACAGCAAAAATATCAATTTCTTTGTGTACTTAACTGCGATTTTAAGAGTTATCTAATCACTACCAGTGTTGGCTGCTCTCAGCAATAGCTACTAATTAAAAATCAATCTTAAGCCCAACACAAGTCTGTATAGATTGCTACCATAGAATTGGTAATAACGTTATACAGTCTTCTCTGCTAGGAATGCGAATGGAGTAGTCTTGATCGAAGTCAAGATAAGGTGTTGCATAGTCTGTTATTCCTTCACAGCGTTATAGTATGTGAAGGATTGACCTATGTCCTGTAGATCGTGCATCCAATAGCCTGTACCTTGAAGCATTATTGCACTTTTTGCGACGCTTTTTTTTATGAAGAGTTAAGACTCATCGCGCATTAAAAGAAGAAATGTATTGAGTAAGACCGGACCAGGACCCTTTGTCGATATTGCTATAGATCATTGAATCAAATAAATAAAATTTTAAAGGAAAAGGAAAGTTTATTACGAGTTTTCAGAAAAATCGAGAGCAATGGATCTCTATGTGACGATAGAACTATTAATTAAAGTTGAGTGAACGACAACATCTGACAGTATAAAAAACGTTATCAAAGTCTTCTTTTAAAATTTTCTAAAAACCAATCGAAGCAACTATAAGCTCAGGCACAAAACTCAAACTCTATCGCCACAGTATAGAATTTTTGATATATAAAGGTAAAGCAATTTTTAATCGCTCAAAAACATAAGAATTTTCTGCGGTTTAAAAACCACTATCTAAACTTAGTTTCAGGAAAGGGGCTACCTTCGCAATCATTTCTAGAGCGAGGAATATTAATTTAATCCTTCATTCTGAGAGAAGAATTAAAAAAAAATTCTTCACATTTTCCCTCTAGTTTTTAAAGCACGGCTGTAATTATGGTGACTAGCTGCTGCTTTTAATTCTACAACTAAACAAATTATATACTCATTTTCGCATAAATTTGCTTTTCATATAAAGCAAATTGTACTCAGTCCTGTGACTAGAAAGGTGGACCTAATTAACAAACTCAGTCTTCATCGATCGAGCACAAAAGTTGACTTTGAAAATCGGAAAAGAGAGGGCAGAAGACAGAGAAAGAGGAGAAAACGTATTAACAAAAAATCAGTCGGTCCGGGAGTCGAAAGACTTCAAATCCCTGAATTAAGATATGTTTGTGGCAGACTGGCAGGAGAGGTAAGATAATGTTAGCTTTAAATAGCGGTGTTGTGAGAAAAGTCATTTTACGTACTTGGCAGCAAAACGAGCCCTTTCTGAATCCTTGGGCACCAATTAAAAATATATTCGAAAGGTATAAAAAACCTGAAGAATCTCCCTAACGAAACAACCGATTCTCCGGAAATAGTCAATAGCCTCGTGAATATTTATGCCGTCTTTTTCCGCTAAGTTGTCGAAAAAGTATTCGCACAGAAATTCCCAGATTATTGCCGCTAAAACGACAAATTTTAATCCATGGTCTGACAGTATAAGTCTCTTTGCGTGTTTCCGTAGGAAATGTGTCCTTTCAGGCTGTTAATTCGTTGTTATTTCAGATAACGTCGCCGTGCCAATTGATTCTTCTTAAGGCTAAGAAGGTAATTCAGTAGCAAAGTTCTTTTCTGAGCAATCTTAGTGTCCATTTATAAGAGCCCTTTCGTTCCAGTCCTTCTTTACGGTGCAGAAGCATAAGCCCTGTCAAGGGCGGTGGCAACCCTTTAGGCTGCTTTGAGAGGAAAATCCTTCATGTGATTTTGGGTTACGTCTGCATAAACGGTGAGTCCATGACGAGATATGGGACCAATCCATACGCACTGAATAGCTATACCTTCTAAGAAGAGTCAGAATAAAACAGCTGGGATTGCTGGGTCCTCTAAATAGACACCAACGTCCCGGCCCGAAAAACTGTCACATTCGCCCTACAGACACAGTAGAGCAGCACCGAAGCTCAGGTGGTGCGGGCAAGCAAAAGGGGAACAAAAAGGGGATAGCTAGCAAGGCATAAAGCTGACTGGCGAAACTTGTTGGCTGAGCGACAGGTCCACCCCGGACTGTAGCGAATGTTTCTAGCCCAAGTTCGGAGCTGGTTGCTGCTTATTTTTATATATTCTTTAGATCTCTTGTCATCAAAGAATCCCAAGAATCTGTGTAAATCCCAATACCATGTGCTAAGAAATCTTTGTTTTTCTTTCTAGATGGTGCAAGATCAAGAGCAAAGGAGTGATTTTATATAACCACCGTCACTTAATACCAAAAACAAAAGTAAGCTTTAGACTTCAGCCTTTTACTCAGTGCATATACTGGCTTCTTTGCTCTGAAAAACCTTTAGTTATTCTTTACCACGAATCCAATAAACAGGCCACTTTAGAAACACCCTGTATACTGTCTTTGTATGCTCCTGTTTTCACTTCTCAAACCGCCATGTCGTTTTGAATTTTCTCTGCACATCTCTGAATTTCAGTGCACAATTTCGCCACAAGCCCCTCAAAAGTGTCCTCACCTTTTGCCCGACACTGAGTCAAATCAAAACTCAAGGAGAAAACAAAGTTTCCCAAAAATGTATCAAATTTCCATTGCACGTCCCAAAAATGCATCCCGTATAAGTCATCATCATTATGGTTGGCAAAATGATGTCAGCTACTGGAAAAATTCTCCCCCTCCATGGATGGTCCAAACCACAATTCATTGGTAATTCGATATCTATGGTGATGAGAGCATTCCTCTACCATCTCCTTCAATTAAAGTCACAAACTGTGAAAAGGATTTGCATGTGTACAATGGCCGTGAACAATCGTTACAAAGGGACCCACCACATTTAAATCTCAGCCTCGGAATCGCGAAGCAGAACCAAATTTCATAAACAGTGAGGCAAGAGAGATGTCATAACACTGGCAGCATCCATCTGCTTTTTGCTCTCCTCCATCTGTGATGGGGCTAAGCAGCAGATATAGGTGGCAGCCTACTACAATAACTCATTCATCCCATCTCGAGACACGGTCAAACCACCCCACCCAACGAGAGTGCAAAAGTGAATCTGCGATACTGTCTTGGTCTTCGTATAGTGCGCCCTCGTCGGTCGTCTCCTATTGTGCAGATCACCTTAGTAGATGCTCGCGCAAAGAAGGAGCAGGGCAGGAGACGGACAGAGATATCTTAGAACTTGAGAGACCACCCACCAGTGGTGTGTCTTGCCGTCCTCTAATTCACTTTTAATAAAGTCGAAATCCAAATCATATGCACGCGCGCATGGCTCTATCCGGCTGTCTGATGGTCAAAGGCAGAGTTCGTATCTTACAATGAATGCGGAAACTTTTTGCGAAGCCAACCTCCGCGATAACCCGTCTGAGGTCATCACGACCGAGAATTCGATATTCCCGGTCCGAGTTTCGTTTGCTCTGTATATGCGAGAGACTTCTGTTTGATTGACAAACTGTCAATAAATCATCAACTGGAATGTGATCCTGTTGTGAGTGTACGTAAACATCCTAAGTGCGATCATCATCATAGATGATCGAGCAGGCCTTGCGTGGTAATGGTTCAATTCGTGTTTACCCACTTTATGGGAACGTCTCGAGCGAGTGCGGTCGTCGAGTAATAATTATGACTCCTAAATTAGCAATCGTAAATGTTTACGATTACCCGGCATACCGTACCAAATAGAGCACCTCCACCGCAACTCCTTAGCCGCCGCAGCCGATCATGAGTGGCTGCTCAGTGTCGAATTAGGAGAAATCATGGGCTACTGTATGGCGAACATAAATCGCGTCTGAAACACATTCTCAAACTCGCGCGCCACGCAGTTTGTAATGCTCACTTCAATCATAGTAAACTTGAACTTTCTCGAAATTTTCGCTCAATGGACAACTGGCGGTAAATTCATTAGTTCATGGATCATGTTATTTTTTCTCGCAAAAACAAGGTGTTACCACACACACACACTATCGCACACCGCTGGTCAGTTTGATGGTTTTGGAGGACGCTGGAGTTCGTGATTAGTTATTGGCTGCTTAATGGATCTTCCGAATGGCGAAGTGTAGGGAAGTGTGTTCGAAATCTACTACCGCGTTCGTGTTTTTTGTTTGGAGTTCAAATCGCCTCTTTAAATGAGAACACGAACGTGTTAGTAAGTCATGTTCACGTTTAGTGCTGACGAAATATTAAGCCTTCGTCCAATGCTGTGGGCTTAATCCACAGCTTCCGATCGCCTTGAACTCGCCGATCACATTTGTTGCGGCTTAGTCGGGTGGGCTTTTTGAAATGAGCTCTTCTTATAGGTAGCAAACAAAATAAGGAAGTGACGCATCCTTGCTGAGCTTAAGTGTGCCTGTGTAGGTTGAAAAACAATATTTTATTTAAGCGTGTCGTCAAACTTTGCATTATTAAGCTTCTAATGAAATGTAGTTTTATTCCCAACGATGACATAAGGCTATATTTTTCAATATTCGGTAGCATGGTTATTCGAAAGAACTGCATAATACCTGCATAATAACTGGGCTAAGCGTGAGCAAAGAAAGAATAGAAGAATAGGCGGGCTGCGTTAAAGATGTTCAACACAATTAAGAAAATGTCCTTTGACTTCCCAAGATTTAAAAAAACACTAAATGCGGTTTGTTGAAACTACGGTAGTATTGTTCTTGGTTCTTTTGCGTTCTAACAGTAGTTTTTTTTTACTTTTATTAGTATTCGACTAAGCTCAAGGACAACAGCTGGCCTTATCTATAGCTCCATGACTTGAAGGATTTTAGAAGAACGAGAAATAAAAATGGTTTTTTTAAGTCACTCTTGGTTTTTTCCAAAAAAACGAACCTTAAAAGTGCGCGGAGCTCAAAAGTTTGTACAAAGCAAACTTATAAAATAACTGGCTGACCCGACAGACGTTGTACTGTCCAAGCTTTGAATTTTCTATTCGAAATGAACTGAAAACTACTTCAAATACGTAATTTTTTATTACTACAAATGCTTTTTGATATCCAAAAAAAATTGAAACACTGATCTTGCCTTTCGCTTCGGTGGACATGGTCCATTTCCGTTGGTCCCGCTATAACTTGAGAATGGCATTACCTACCGATTTCATTCATCTTTTATCAAAAAGTTTTCTTATACTTTATGTGGACGGTTCTTACGAAAAGAAAAATAAAGAAAATTGACCAAAAATGTGGGTAATTTAAAAAAAAACTTAGCGACTATTTGAAACAAATAGATTTGGTTATGGTTTTTTTTTTAGCAATCTTTTGTATATTTTTTTTTTAATTTATTAAAAAAAATACTAGAACGACTATACCGACTCAAATTTATCGGTATAGTCGTAAATTTATTATGGCAAGGTTTACTGTAGGTCGGAGTGGAATATGTTGGAAATTTTATTTTAATATATGGATTTGGGTGTCCCGATTCCCAATATGCCATTAAAATTGTCGGTCTCGATTAGCTTAGAATTTATAGAGAAAAAAGGTAAAAAGAGTGAAACTTTCACATATCCGTATATGGGCACAGGCGCCTGCCAGACAGCAGACACCCGTCCTAGCTGACCCGGCATATATTATCCTGTTGAAAATGGATCAAGCCCAAAATTGTCAAAAACAAACAATTAGTAAAGCGTTTACCATTCTAACCTGTTAAAAGTTATGGTCAATATTGTGGGCGGTCCAATTTTTGTTAAAGGTCTTGGGCCAATATTCCGCAGTAGCAAAATTTGATTTACTACGTCTTGTCTAACTTGATCAATAGACATTTTAAGAAAAATGTGAAATATGAAAAATGTGAAAATGCCTCATATTAAAGGCAGTAGGGGGCGTGGCCAAGAGAAAGGGACAAAAGCAACTTAAACGAAAAAGCTTTCTTACCATACGTCAAAGATGTTACAGACCGATCAGGACTCAAGGAATATGAGGTTAAATCCATATTTCTACCGCCAAAAAAAACGAGAAGTTAACTAACGTCACCGAAAAATTACTTTTCTCTTCAAACTCCGGGCGTTTATGTTGTCTCCTGTAGTTGTGGTTCTTATGCAGGGCAAACCGGAAGAAGTATTTAGTACTCCTTCAAAGGAACACATAAATGCGGTTACTAAAAAACAACGCGAAAAATCTGCAATATGTGAGCATATCTTGGACGATCAAGATAAATACCACTGGATGCATTTCGATCAAGGCAAGATCTTAGTTTGTGAAACGCATGGGTCCTCGTGATTAACATCGCATGCCCACTACCATTCGTCTTTAAAACACCATGTGATGCAAATTTTGTGAGCACGCTTTGCTCTCAGCTACTTTCATTTTAACTACAACAATAAGATCAGTCAGAACCGTCTACGCATCGCTTCAACCTACGCAGCCGCTCTCAGCGTTGACAGTTCCATAGCAGTTTCCCGGTGACCACTTTCATTGCAACTTGAACGAAAAGCTCGGGGTGGGTCTATAGTTCAGCGTAACACATAAAAGTGTTAAATAGCTCAAGCCTAACACATTAAAGTGTTTGGCAAGAGCTTGGTGGCCCATAAGGACGCCTACAATCTGCAGTCGATTCTTCTGAGAGAAAGAAGGGAAGACGCAGGCCACTTACGGTTTTTGGGGCGTTTTCGTTTAGGCTGCTTGCAGCCATCGCAGTCACGCCAACGAGCTATGTATTCACGGGAAACCCAAGTATCAATGGTAGACGTCGTGGCAATAGATGCAGGCAGACCAAGCGCGGGTTCGGGTCCTGAGAAAATCTCTTTTGAATTATTTGTAGTTTAAGTTCGTTATTAATTTGGCGTATGGTCTGCATACATGTATGTATAGGGATACGCAACCGCTCGAGGTGCACCAATGCCAACTTCATAATCATGTATGCAATGCGTATTGAAATGTTCACACACTAGGGTACCTACAATTTTTGACGAATTCGAGGTAATTTGCGAAGTTTTTTGAGAAAAATGTTCCACTAGGAGGGTTGGTCAGACCCACGCGCAGGTGGAGAGTGTAAAAATTAACGGATTTCTTTCGATGACAGAGGCAGGATTTGAACCCAGACCTCCCGCGTAGAAGGCACACATACTAATCACTACACCACGGCACCCTAAAGAGAGAATGCGTTTTTTCTTTAAACATTAAAGTGTAACACCAAAGATGACCAGAAGAAGGTTCCTTCTACAGAGATAACCCCCTTTTGAACCATCCTGTTTAGAGCGAAGGAATCAAAAATACATTCAACATAAGAATTTAACTTAATTTATTTCCAAATCTCACCGCAAATCTTTTGCAATTAGATACTTTGCCGGGTTGGCGATAGTGAGTCTAAACATAAAATATATTTATGCCTTGAATCGGCGTGTTTTCGATCCTTATGTACAACTTTATGTATCTGTCAAGCTAATTTTAAGCATTTGATATAATAATGGCATAAGAAGAATAATGGTTGTTCTGAGTATTTATTTGTATTTAAAATAAAAACTTATATTAATACGTACAACATTTATTAAACAAAAGTCTCGAAAGTTGGGACGCACTGGCACTGATGGCTCATAGAACTCGGGCGCATTTTTTGCCATTGACGGCCACAAAGTTATCCCTTGTTTCTCGCGAGCACCGCTTTAAGTCTGCTCTTCAACTCCAGCATTTTTTAGTCGCAGTCCTGATTAAAATCTGAATTGCATAAAACATATAGTAATCCCACCGTTTTAGTTTCGCTTTTGACGCAGCAATTATGGGTGCAATTACATCGCTTGTCCGGTGCAGAATGCTAATTAAATTTCTACGATCATGATGGAATATTATGTGCATTTAAGTCGCAAGGTTCAATGAAACCAAAGCAACTTTCCAACGGTGATCTGATCATCATCATTTTATTATAGCGCCACGCCATACCACTAAGCACAAGCACAGAGAAACTGTCAGCATATCATAATGCAGCACATCTTATTACATCAAACAGGAGCATCACTGTTTGTTGCTTTTGGCGACAAAATAAAACCAGAGTAGAGAAAGATGCTGCAAAAAAACTAATCGCACTCAGCCCGATCGATCATTGAATGAACGATGAAAATTTCTTTCACACATGAATGGATATTATTTTTCCCAACCAACTCTTGTTAGCAGGAAAATGTCTTGTTTAAAGCCCGCGCTCTGGTGCGTCTCAAAGGAAATGGTATGGTTGAGGGGCAGAAAAAAATAGAGACAACCAAACAGGAAGATCTGGAATATTGCATCTCTTATGGATAGAGTATCTATTCGATACGCGATGCGATGATTGCAAGCTACGCGCAGCTTCAGGTTTGTATAGTCAGCTCTCTCGGTGAGTAAAAGATTTGATGGGGGGCTCCGGCGGCGCAGATGATGACGACGATGGTACCGATATAAACGTGTGTACACTTTTAAGTGATGGGAATTATCTTGGACACTTTTTGAATGAGCTGGTTGTTACACTTTCCGTCATGGAGATATTCGCAAATTACGGTTGCGGTTTTTGTTTCACTTTTCCCAGCGAGACACGATGGACGACTGGTCGACGCGACGAGGCACGTCTATATATCTTTCGCTGTTTCACTTGACGAGTAGAGTGCACTTTTGCGATCCTCGGGTTGACCAGAGTTTAGCTCTCATTCCAGATGGTCGAGCTTCTGCGCTGACGTAACAAACTCAGAGTGTATAATACCTCTTTGCGTTGCAAAGGAAATGCACTCTCGCTTTCAAATTCGATAATTTTCATTATGTGTGGCGGTGATGGAAACTGTCACGTAGCTGTGCGGCTGGTCTTCTTTCTCAAGTGCTGTCATTAGGAGATTTCACTTTTAAACAATGGTTTCACAGATGACCGGTTAGGGAAGATCATAAAAAAGATGATTGGTTAGCCGCCACCACCGTATTGAGTGGACTAGTTTTATCCTTTTAGTTGAGTGTTGCGATAGTGAATGCGTTGGAAAGTTGGGTGTAAAGAATGTTGGTTTGGTGTTACCTTCTGCCTCCATAATAAGAATGTTTCGAATCAATTAGTCTAGAAGAAATACAGTCATCGGCAAAATTATTTGGACAGATTGAAATTGCGAAAGAATTTGTTCTTTTGTTAATGGCTTAAACAAAAAGAACAGATTTTATCGCAATATCGATTTGTTCAAATAATTTTGCCGCTGACTGTATTTCTTAATTTTTCGTTTTTACTTTTTAACTTTTTACTTTTATTATTTTGAATACCCCTCAAGGATAGATAAAAAAAAACCTTAATATTATTACAGCCGTTGACTGTAAATGCCGTTAAGACTATTATAATAAAAGATTAATAGAAAACACTCTTGTTCTTAGTTTTTCAATATTTAAGTTTATGGGAAAAAAGGGTTTACGACGCGTTTCGCCTTAGATATAAGGGCATCTTTACAGTATGGCATAAGACTGTGTTTATAAGCAGGAAACCATTTCTGTTAAATTTAAATAGAATATCTTTCATAAACGCTTCGGCCGATCCTCTTTTCATAAATATCTAACATTAAAAAGTATTGAATGATTTTTTGAAATAGCCTATGAAGTTTCTAAGAAATTGACATTGGTCAAGGGTGCCATATTCTCTCCTTTCGCTTTTTCTCTTTAAATCAAGCTAGCTAAAAACATCATACAGTAACCTTACAAACAGATGGACTTAATTTCGAATTTTAGTCTTGCCACGCCAAGACTTGAGTGCTGAACTGCTTAGCTATCAACATGGATAAAAACTTCTAAGCAGAATTATGCCCGCAAGGGTAGTTTGGAATTTGTAAATTCGGCCCTGATATTCATGCTGACAACGTGAAATAACTTCGGATGCTTGTTGTGAAATTAAGATGAGCTAAAGCAAAGATGAATACACTTCCTTATTCATTAAAGCTGCGTTATTTCCAGATTCAAACGAAATTAAACAACATTTTTAAAATTTCGCTTAAATTTTTTAACTTTTATTATCACGTTGTTTATGTAGAAATTATTTATAAACTCGTTTGCTTATGAATTTTAAAAGGATAAAATAATATAGTTCCAAAATTCTCGCGAATTTCGGAACATTTATTTTCTACTTTTCTTTCGCTCGAATTTTTTGACTTCCACTTTCTTATTTACTTTTGAGTAACAGAAACGGCAATGAGAAAATAATAGTTCCGAAATTTACTCGAATGGTCGAACTATTATTTTCTTCTTTTTTTAGGCAACAAGAAAGGAAAGGAGAAAATAAGAGTTCTATAATTGGCGCGAATTTTTGAACTATTATTTAACTCATTACTTTTGAGTAGCAGGAAACGAAAGGAAAGAAGAAAAAAAAGTTCCGAAATTCGCGCCAAATAAGGTAGTTTAAAAATTCGCGCGAATTTCGAAACTACTATTTTCTCTTTTTCCTTTTTTTTCGCTCGAATTTTTTCGACTTTTATTTTCATCTTTACTTTTAAGTTTGTTACCCTTTGCAAGGGCGGGGATAGAATAGTCTTCAGGTGTTATGCTATGCCTGTCGTAACAGTAGGCTTTCAGTAACAGGAAGGCAAAAGAAAAAATAATAGTTTCAAAATTCGCGCGAATTCTGGAACTATTATTTTCTCCTTTCCTTTTCTGTCGCTCGAATTTTTCGACTTTTATTTTCATCTTTACTTTTGAGTTACAGGAAAGACACGGAGAAAATTGAAAATCTTAAATTTTGTACAATTTTTGAAACTATTATCTTTGCCTTTACTTTCCATTCGCGTGAGTGTTTAAACTTTTGCTTCACTTACTTTTGAAAAATAGTTGACATTTTTTAACTATCATTTTCTTGTTTAGTTTTGAGTAAAAGTTTATAAGAAATTTATAAGTTAACGAGTTTAAGACAAATTATTTATAGAGACAAATTTTTAGACAAATTATTTATAAAGTATTACGTATAAATAAAGGAGGAAATGAATTTTATAACTTCTTTTTTTGGAGTGTTTTTTATTTCCTTTCACTTTTGAGTAATGGTTCATAACTGAATTTATATGTATAGGAGAAAATGTAAGTTCAAAAATTTGCCCAAATTAATCTAGTTAGTCTTATTTATCAATGAATGAATGAGTTTGAAGCACATGTAAAAACTTCATTCAAGTGATAAAATTTGTTTTATGCAAATCTGAATACAGGTCGGGGATCATGTGTTAAAACTAATTCAAAGCGAAAATCTCAAATTGGGCGTTGTTTCGCTTTGACAGAGTGAAGTAAGTCCGAATTAAAGAATTCGGTGTTATTTCACGGCACCAAATTTTTCGGGGCTAATCGAGGAGAGTTCTGAGCTCCGGGCTTTGTTTTTTTGGACTCAATATATAAGAGAGGCCATTCGCAGTAGTTGCTAATGAAGACTTTTATATTTCTCCTACTTGGTTTTGTCATATTTATTCTCTTAACGAAACGGCATCGAACATAAGCCATAATTAGCTGCCACTCCATTCCCCATCAATCCATAAAATCTTCAAATATATACAGACAGATTGCATCTGCAACTTTTGCACATCTGATCTCACGATGCTTTGTATTTCATCGTTTTTTTTTAGGTCGAATGAGAAATTGGACTTGAAAATTAATTACCTTTGTTGCTTTAAAAAACGAGTTGGCAGCACCAGAAATCTAATGTTATAAGTTCCAGAGCAAAACTCCTTCGATTGATTTGATTTTTTCAATGTTTGCCTGCATAGACAGATTTATTTTAAATCGTAGGTTAATGATTAGTTTAATGATTTTTTTATCTGACCGAACAGAAGTGAATGAAAAAATCGTGCGTTTCTATTATACTTCCGACCGGATATAATAAGTTTAATACCAGATAAGAAGCCAATAAAATTTGTCCAACTCAAGAATTTATTACCTTGCATTACTTTTAAATGGCCATGATTCTGCATTTACTCCACTTCAAATTCAATCCAATTGTTCGCATACTGGGGCTATTCTTCGTTAATTAAGCATTTTTGACTGTGTCATCTCCCTGATTGAGACATTGAAAAACTCATATACTATCAATTTCCACACACAATAAGTGCTTTTCAAAGATATAAACAAAAATACGCATGACTTGCAAGTTCCTCATGTGGTATCGTGCTCCATGCGTACACCAAGAGCCGAGCCCTTGAATTCATCTTCGATCAAATTGTCTGCTTTACATTGTTCCGCACCGACAATGCCCCCCAACTTCTTATGGAACGATCATACAGAAGACAAAAACATTTCGTCTTCGTTTGAACGAACCACTTAAGTTTTCATTTTTTTTATTTGAATTAAGGCGTCTGCTCACCCAAAACAGGTTCCTTGCTGCTAATAAAAATATCAAAATCGAAGTGTACACACAATTGCGGCTACTATTATGTTATTTAAAAAAATCCATTTTTTTGGTTTCAGTTCACCTCAATCGAACCGTTAATCACCCAATGTCGGCGACAAAGCAATCATGAAAAAGGAGTATCGCATTTGTGGAAGAGCAACACCAACACTCATTTGCATACACACTAGCTAGCCCAAGGCAATTAACAATTACTATTTGTATCTGAGTGTGCAATTTCCAAGATCAATCTTCAAAGTGACAGATATCGCGCTCTCTCGCCATTTACCGAACTGGTGAGGTCCCCTCCACCCATTTAATATGTGTGTGATTCTAATGACGGTCGAGATGTGATTGGCCGGCCCATCGCATATTAGACCAATCTGGTCGATCCGTCATCTCGTTAGCATCACACCTGTAAAGCTATACAATTCGCTAATAACAATTAACTACGTTGCCAACATTCACTCGAGCTAAGCATAGTCAGAGCAGCAGCGTGTGTATCCTAACAGCACAAACCTGATGTACACATCCCGCTCCAATACGCCCAATGAAAATATTTTTCTTTATCCACATAAATGATAATTATCAATCGAACCGTGACTTGTTTGTGTTATATTGTGCGGTTGCCCGCCCGTAGCACAATACATAAACAACATCGCAAAATGCTGTAGAAAAACAAAAGAGCTGAGCAGCGAACTGGCAGTAATAATACACTTTAGCATAAACGATTTATAAACTGCTCCACAGCATAACTTCGTGAGAAGCACATACCAGCATGTGCGTCTGAGCAAAATCTGCCATTTTAATTGGCGGATGCTAAATCAATTAACCAGTTCTCCTCGGAACATAATAAGATTAATGGAATTATGGCAAAATCGCTTGATAGCGATATGATGTTCAAGCATCCGGATCTGCGCATTAGATTCGCTTTTTGTTTTGGGTGTTGACTGATGATTTCGTAGGTCCAAGTGCTTGTATTTGCACTCTGATACAATGGAAACGGTAGCTCCTGATCGGTTGGCTAATGGCCTGCTATAATCGAACCTTTGGTCCGCGATTGATGCGGTTTTGCTTGTTTTCTTCACCCTTGCGGAAGCCAAACACGCCTTTTTTCCTTTATAATCGCGTTGTATGCTTGCGGCTTGAATACTTAACTCCTGACAAAGTTACCTAACGAACAAGATTTGCTCTTTCGATTAGCCCTCAAGCAATTGGATCGATACGGTGCTGCGATGCCACTGTGTTGGTTGAGGATATTATTTGGTCGGTGTGGGGTTATATTGTTTCGATTATTCTGGCGATAGGTACAACTATCAAGCAATGAGGATTGCTCTAGCCTGAATGAGTTTTGAGTGAACTTTTGGATGCAAAGAAAACCGCTTGCTGCTATTTATGATACGTTGCAATTTTGAAAAAGTCCAAAAGTTGTGACAAACTCTGTGCTGTAATAAGCAATCTTTTATACTTGCTTTGTCAGACTTCTAAAACTGCTCTTTTGACAAAGCCCGTCTGACTTGCGTCCAAGCCACGACCTACCACAAACTTGTCCTGGTTTCGGACACACTGTATACCTGTATGCCGCAACAACGAGCGATAAATAGTGCCTGTGCAGAAAAAACAAGCCAACTTCCTCTTTCACACTTTTATTCTGAACAGTGAATAATGGAATTGGGCTAACTCGTAATATTTGTCTTCATTTGCGCCATTGTCATAAATTTTAAATAAACCTTACACCGATATCAGTAATTTCATCTCGTCCGGAGGAGTTTTTTCCGTTTGCACTAGTTTGCATCCGACGAGGCAGTGTTTTTTGTGTAAATCTCCTCGCTGGCATAGTGGGAGAGCATTGCGACCGAAGCCATCTGCATAAATGCGAATTAACAGGAATCCAAATAGCCCCAAATTGGTATCATTAAGACAAAATGGCAGGATAGCGCAATGGTCACATTTTACCTTGTGCCTGCAACGACAACCCATCCGAAATGCACTCGCGTTTCGTCCTCTCCTATGATGGTAGACAACTGTTTATAGTAGTTGTGCTACGACAAACGACAGAAAAAAAGCGAGACAGCAATAATAATAAATAATGTCGTCGTGAGGGACCAATGCAACCACCGGCAGAGGTGCAGATGCTGTCCAATAACTATATGAACGTCATCTAACACTATCGTCTTGGCGAGATCTTGCACTCGGCGTACTGCTAAAGAGTCGACTTTTTTTGTGAACTGTTTCACTTGGATTTCCTAATGTCCCTATAGTCTGCGGTGGAGGTATATACCTACTCCATATCTAGGCTGAGATGGGTGATAAGGTCATAAATGATATATCAACGCGCGCGCAAACAACTGTAGCAACCGTTTATTAATAATGTTTGTCTCCATATGCAAATGCCTGGATACAGCTTGGCCCATAAGGGATGAACTCGGTGCACAGTCATAGCCACTAAAGATGATAGGACTGCTCGCTGCGCGCAGCCGCAATAAGGTGCGGGGTCTTGCATTGTGTTCCAGCACAGACCTATCCTTTGTTTTGGCTTGATAGAGCACGGGTGAAGATGCTTATCAGCGAGTAGCGAGCAGAACTTTCGTGGTTCGCGTTCGGTAAAAACGATAGTACACGACGATGGTGCGATGCGCCAATGGACAACTTGTTAACGTGGCTTTTCACAGGGAGAGAGCAGTGTTTTACAGGCATTTACAGACAGTTCCTACTGCTGCAGAAGGCTGTTTTGAGAATCCAAACTTGGTTCCGGTTGAACTGGGACACACATCAGCGGAATGTACTCGTCCTCCTACATGGCGCGCGTGGTGCATTCCAAACTTCCTACAGATCGCTCATTTATATGACAGGCATACACCTCCCACATCGAGATCGCATTCCTCTGCTACCTTACGAAATCGTGCAGATGATGCGATGGGTATGGATGGATCAATTATCCACCCGACAAATGTATAAAATTAGGCGAGCGCGCCGATCGACAAATCTATCTGTGCTATACATCCGATTTGGATGTCAGCTAATTTTCGTTAGACATCCGCGCCCTAAATCGAGGAACTGACGACTGACGGCTTGGGCTCATTTCGAGGCAACACTATGCTCGTCTAAGCCATGGCATATTGACACCTCTGCACAATGACAGTCTTTCTTGCGCCAAGCGTGGGATTCCCTATCACATGATCTCTAGGAACGTATAACATCCTGCGCCAGATGAAAGCAAGTGATTTACAGCTGAACGCAGACTTGTGTATGCCTTGTCATCATACCCACTGGAGGACTCTCGCCATATAACGTTGACAATCTTATGGCATTGTCTTAATGCAAATCAAACTGAACGTAATTTGAACCTAATTTGTTCATAAAACGTTCCAACCCGGGACTTGCCTGCCATATACGCAATCAGTGAGCAATTAAAAAGTTGCAACTCTCGTGGAATTAGCTGCAGTGGGTGTTTGGTTATGTGTACGACCGGCGCGCATCAAGCATAATCTGCGCGCGAATTGGTTCATTAGGCAATCGTTTTGCGGAGTTTGCGCGCGCAACTAGTGGGCTCAATTGAGTTTTACGCGGATACATGGTGAGTAGTTAGCACATTGTATCGCGTGAGAATATGCAAAAGATATTCAAACATTTCATTGGTCGTAAATGCAAAGTTAAACTTAACCAAGTGTGAAAATCTTTGCAAATGAATTTTAATTAATCCGTTGCTGGTCCGATGGAATATCCATCCGTTCTATTACAGCTTTTGGCTTGGAAGTGTTTTAGCAAATCGGAATGACTACATGTTCGGAAAATATGTTGGAGAAGATGAAATTGCTGGACAAGCTCAAGTGGTCCACAAGCAAGTGGGAGAACTTAATTGTGGACCACAGTGGTGATAAAAATTTGTTGCTACAGGAACTCGTTTACAGATGCACTGGTCAGATAAAAAATAAAGGATGGCCACCAAATTCTTTTACATCTTCTTTCAAAACGTTAACAAAAAAGTAAAACATTATTTTTTTTATATGATCGGATGGTATACAATTCGACTGCGCCAGATATAACTCAGAGTTCTCTCTTAAACGGAGCCTTTTGGAAAACACTGGAACGTGAAATCAAATGTATTGAATTTCTTAATGATTTGATTATTTGTACAGATTGATGATATCTGCCAGACTTTCTAGAATAATCGAATGGCGCCGTCGGAGCTTCACAGGTAAATCAAGGATGTGATGACTTGAAAATTTTGCCTCAACTCTCCTATAAATCGCCTCTGATAAGAAAGACAATCGTATTATCAAAACACATTGGATTATTGGGAAAAATAACAAGCAGAAGCATTTTTGAAGTTTGCGTCTGCGCCACACTAACCGTAATGCTTACATTCCCTTATATAACGCATTTTTGTTGTGATGCCCCCGTTGGTAGAACTGTATATGACTCTGTAACGAACAGCGTTGAGGGTTGATGCCTTAAAGTCATGGTAATGTCGGAATATGTCTCATCGGCCGAAATCAGGCTCAAGGGTGTATTGATTAGCATTCCTTCCTGCGCAAGTATTGCAGTTGAATTTTTTAAAGGGTAAAATACAACTCGTAAGCTCACTGCTACACTGTTTAGAAAAGCATTTTTATAGAGTGGCGCAACAGCTCGAGGTGAACCAGGGCCAACTTCTCAACAATGTATGCTGGTGTGTTAATTTCTTTACATACAAGGGGACCTACAATTTTTTGTCGAATCTGAACGGCACTTTGAGAAGTTTTTTTCAAGACAAGTGATACTCTCGGAGGGTTTGTCAGACCCTGGCGGAGGTGGGGACCGTGAAAAAGAACAACTTTTTTTTTCAGGTGACGATGGCAGGATTCGAACCCAGACCTCCGGAATCCTGCCATCGAGGATTCCTGCCATCGGTAAGAATCCTGCCATCGTTTAGAAAAGTATAGGCCGATCAAAAACAAAAGAAGATTCAGTTCATGGATACCCTTGTTACAATACTCAGGTTTCACTTAAACGATCAGATTGTTCTATTATGTACATTTGGGAACCTTCTTAACACCTGAAACCAAAACAGAAATAAAGGGTCCGCCAAATAACTTTTTTTTTTTTAAATGCTATAAAAAAAACTACTTATTATTTTCTCTAATTTCTTTTTTTATTTGAAAGTAGAATCCTTCCGGTTAATAATAAAAAATAAAGTCATTCAAATGGCTGCATCAGATGGCCATACAGTAGCTTACACGATCGGTCCAATTTTCAAGCACATTATCGATTGTGTGCATCTGTATTTCACCAATGGCTTCACGAATATTGTCCTTTAAAGCGTCAATTGTCTCTGGCTTGTCGGCGTAACACTTATCTTTTACGGCACCCCACAAATAATGGTCCAACGGTGTCAAATCGCAGCTCCGAGGTGGCTAAACGACATCAGCTCTGCGGCTGATAATGCGATCTTCAAAAACAAGGCGCAAAACATCGAGTGCAGCTGCGGCTGTGTGGCACGTAGCGCCGTTCTGTTGAAACCAAATGTTGCCAATATCCTCCTCTTCAATTTTTGTGAACGAAAATTCGTTCAACATAGCCCGATAACGATCGCCATTGACTGTAACTAACATTGTCTGGGCCAAAATCCGCACCAAACAGTGACTCGTTTGGGGTGTATCGGCTTTTCAATGTATGCGTGCGGGTTTTCCGTGCCCCAAATGCGACAATTTTGCTTGTTTACACACTCGCCAAGATCAAAATGAGCTTCATTTGAAAAGATGATTTTTTTGGCAAAATCGGCATCTTCTCTAAGTCGATCGCAGGCCCACTCAGTGTTGTTCAAGTGTATACACAACCATATTCGTTGAGCGGAAGGAAAAAACTAATTATCTGTTAAATCTGAAATAAGCACTAGTTAAAAAAAAAAACGTTAGATGGCGGACCCTTTAGATCGCTGTTAATTATGGATGCCCTTGTTACAATTGTCACGGCTCTATTAGAACAGTTTGGTCTATGTGTCCATTTAGAACCTTCTTTACACATGTAACGAAAACAGAAATAGACCGCTGTAAAAAGGTCAGAGTGGCGCTCTCTTGGACCCATACAGGACGTACAGGAGGTCCTTTAGACCTGAATTATTTAGATCTTCGAGGTTTCTGGAGAAATAACCGAGGGTACTTTGCCTTATGCTGTTAAGAGCTGGACATTCGCATTGTAGGTGACGAACAGACTCAATATCTTCAACGTCGCTGCAGCTCTTATAGTAATCGTTTTGCAGTATGCCTATGGCCGCTCTGCGTGTAGACCAACAGCGCAGTGCCCCGTAAAGATTCCCGTGAGTACTCGAATATCCCTGTCGGCTAGTCCGATAATAAATAGTTATCTCTTTTTCTTTACCGCTGGCCCTCTGCCTTTGTGGTTGCACATACCAAATTGTAGGTTGGTTCTACTCAAGGATTCAGTTTCTATCTTGCGTGCTATCGAGCTTAACGGAATTCTTGTAGTTTTGAGGACTAAAGATGCATTCGTCCCTGCACGAGATCTCGCAAGCTTGTCCACTTCTACATTTCCCTGAATATTGGTATACCTGACACGTAACTCGTCCAGAATTTCCCTGCATAGTTTCACAGCCCTTGACTTCACCACATCTGATTCCAGGGCTTTATTGCCGCTTGGCTGTCAGATTATATGATTATGGTTATGGCCCTGATCTTTTCTTCCTTCATTCTACTCCGAGAACCCTGTGTTACTGTATCGTAATCTCCGCGGTGTCGGTGCAACCTGGGAAGTGAGTTTCCGTCAGCATATCCAGAGTTTCCTTGTGTATTGTGGTCCAACAGCCGTCTGCCTTCCTGAGTGAAGACATCGGTATTGGCGCTTTCGATAGGACTTTTCTCAGTTGGGACATTTTGGCTGCGGTTTCTATTGATTCGCAGAAATTCTTCCACCTTAGTTATGTATTCGACTGTATCGCCGATTTCATGTTCGGTAGTGATGTCTCTGTATGGCCAGGGGGTGATAGTCCAGTTTGCTCTTATTGGGTTTTGGGCGATGCCTGCTTCGATACTCTCCAATTCGTGACTTGAACAGAGCTGTTCTGAGATACGAAAGTTAGAAAGTTACGCCTAGAACTTCTGGCAACTTCTAGCAACAGGCCTTTCTGTTGGTTTTGATGTCCGAGGCTTGCCACCCATACCTCTCCAATTCGTGACTTGAACAGAGCTGTTCTGAGATACGAAAGTTAGAAAGTTACGCCTAGAACTTCTGGCAACTTCTAGCAACAGGCCTTTCTGTTGGTTTTGATGTCCGAGGTTTGCCACCCATACCTTTGGTGGATAAATCGTGGCAACGTCGTTTGCTATGGTTTCCGGGCCCATTATGATGCTCACTATGATGGGCCCACGTTGATGATTTTTCCTTGGCTATTAAGACGCGATATATTCATATGCCTGGCCTTTTCAAACAGCCTCCAGGCCGGGAATAGTTCTTTTGGATTTGCTCCCGTTCTTGGTCACCTTTTTGTGACCAACCTTCCGGCATGGTTTGCAATATGCTCACACCACCACTATAGTCAGATTGGGCAGAACTTAGTTCATCTTAGCCAACTTTAATCTGATTAAACTAGAGTTATGCATTATGAAAGAGTTATTGTATTAAGGGTAAAGAATCCTCAGTCTTCCAGTAATAAGCTAAAATATTAACAGACAGGTGAACACACAAAATGTGCTCAATTGCGTGTAACCAACCCAAGCCAAGAATTTGTTTCAAAATGAGGAAAGTTGAGAAGTAAAGAAGTGTAAGGAAGGCATTTTTTCATCGTCGCAGTCGTCGCAACACATGTTTACACAACTGGTAACTCATTAAGTCAACTTGTACCTAATCTTGTCCTGCGTCTCCATGAGAATGGTTTCCTGAATCCCTCGCACACTAAAATCGTGATTTAAGTTCGCAAAAACTGCCTCCGCCCAAAAAGCAAAACACTAACTCATAGAATCGACAGCCGAACTAACGAAACACCGTTAAAATATTAATTGAAAAATATCGGAAGTTAGCATCTCGCTATGGGATCCCATAGCCATGTCGCGCGACGCTAACGCCGACGCGAAGCACCTCTTGAACCCTTTCCAATGCTCTGTCTCAGTTAATCACCGACAAGGCAACGCGAACGTAATAGTCGGGATAAAAACAATGAACGCGCAAGCAGCCGCCCCCACATGCATATTGGAAGACAAATTAAATTCCTTGGTACGAGTATACATGGACCCAAAAAGGCAATGCCAGAGCCTGTCCAGCATCAGACTGGCACTAGGACACCATCAAAAACGATCAGACGAGCGAGCTCAAAACGCTCAACCTTCTGCAAGTTGTGCAATGAACAAGACTTTGCAATTTATTATCTATTGCTGGAGCATATACCAACAAATTATTACCATTAAAATGCAAATCTGTCGTCCATGCCAGCCGCATGCAACAACAGAACCAAGCTCCGTTTTGTCGCTTCGCAATTTGTTTGGACATATTTTTGAGCCTACACGTATGGAACTAGGCATCCATCCAGATCCATCCGTACTGCTGACGTAACTAGCATAGCGCTTCGGCAGCATTAGCATTTTGTACAGTTGACTCTGCCCGACGCGTCGCGTTGCTTGCTTTATGGAATTATTAACATTTTCCCTAGAATATCTCTGAATCGCGTATTGCATCTCAAATTTGATTTATTCGCATTCGCCCAGCACCCCAGCACCCAGAGCCAGTGTGTGATGATTTGATAACGATTTATACTCGCGCGAGTAAATAGTATCTGCATCTATAGCAAATAATGTACATACGAAAGTAGATATTGCAAAAAAAACATCTCCACACCGGCTTTCTGCTGAATGGTGGCGGCCATACACCGAGTAACACATCTCGAATTGGGTTAGGTTGGTGCTATTTTTGAATTTAGTTTGTTTTAATTTTTCGTTCGCTTGTTAATAAGTGCAGATGCATTTATTTGGCGGACGTCGAAGGTACTGTTAGCTGACAACCTCGGCAGAATGTAGAACAAACCATAACACATCTCAATTGCGTAGGAGTAAGCGTATGCGAGGCAAGTCGGTTTCGGTACCGCTGACACTTATGCAAACATGAATTTCGGAATTTGTTTGTTTTAAGCAATTCAACAGGTATTCAGATGGCTGTGAGTTGGGCTGGCTCAGTGTCGTCGTTGGGGAATTTGAATTTCTTTCTTTTTCTGGGCTGGGATGTGGAAACATCCGAGTAAACAAGGTCTTAACAGCTGTACCGACAGTCTGACAGTATGGAGTTTTGAACGTCAGCAAAACAAGTGTTGAAGTATTGATAGTGTTTCGAAACAGACAAGGTCTCATCGGTGATCATATTATGTAATCATGTATTTGTCTTTGAAAGTGTTTGATTTCATTTTATTGTTTCGTTCTGCGTCCTTGACGGCAGCATTACTGGATTCTGTTCTTTAATACTATTTGTAGTGATTCGTTCAAATGTCTAGTTTTTATCGAGCTATGTATTAAAGGTCGGGAGTATTGGCTTCAATACCAAATATGATATTTCTAATAAAAATCCTGGAAATTGGGAGAAATTAAGAACAAACTTGAATCCAAGCCCACCTTGACAACAAAATAATCTCAGACGCGCATTGACTGAAGAGCTTGTGACAATTGCGCTTCATCCCTGGGCAATATCAGGCTACTTTTGTTTACTAACGCCAGAGATATGACATTTTTAGCAGCTTTCAGTGCTTTAGTGACCTAATTATTTAAGGAAGTATCAGTACGAACAGTGTGTCAGAATGAAAAATTGTGTTGCAGTGTGTCGGACTACTCTACGTGGGTTCGAATACAGACAGGGCAATAAACTTTAGCCGCAAATTTATATCGTACTTTTAGTAGCCAGAAGCATATGGTCCGTAGCCAAACCATACAGACTTTGAAGTGACATACGACGAGAGTAAAACTTGCGGCAAGGATCGTGCTCAAACTTTTGTTACGCAAACAACAAATCATTGCAACTACGACACTGTTTAACCATTTTATCCGCGACAATTTTTCAGCTCTTTTCGGTAGCACAGTAGAGTTGGAAAACAATGTAATGACAATTGTCATCAAAATTGGTAGCCAGGTAATCGCAGGGCAAATAATTATCGTGCTTTCAGAATGCATGCGGCAAAAAATCGTACAGTAATTTGCCGCACAATATGTGCGAGCCTTATGTCCCATACGCCTAAGAAGTCAAGCAAATTGTGGATAGTAAATTTTTTCATGGTAGAGTCACGTAACTAGACAACCTTAATAGCAACCAGAGTGATTATAATCCGGTGCCATTTCCAGAGAGCCTAGGAGTTCGGAATTAGAGCTTCCTAAAGCTTCTGGCGAAATACTCAGCTTTCGGAAAATACTGAAAGCAAAAACTTAATTGCAAGGACTTTGGGTTGGTCTTATGAAAAGTAACGAAAAGTTAGTATGACAAATAGACAAGTTATTACAGACCCTGTAACGTCAACCTCTCAATTTAATTTAATTTTTATGGTTGTTTCCAGAACTGTACCCTGCACATAAATGGAGTCCCATTGAAACAGGTAGAGAAGATTAAGTATCTCGAGGTATTTTTCACGAAAGGTGGAACGAGTGATACTGAGTTTTCCTGTAAGATTGGCCAAGTTCAACCAATAGTAATGGAACTGCGCCGGCCGGTCATCAGTTGAGCTTGGAGTGGAAACAAAGATCTCAGTTTTAAGTTCAGTGTTCGTTCCAACCCTCATCTATGTTCATGAAATTTGGGTAATGACCGAAAGAATTAGATCGCGGGTACAAGCTGGCGAAAAGAGATTTCTGAGGTGCGTTGCTGATGGTTGTAAAGCAATTTTCGTAGGTATCTTAATGTTGATCAATTCTTCGATGGTTTCGATACGTTATTCGCATGCCGGCTGACAGATTTCCTAGACTGGTTATGTTAGCCGAGTTTCAAGCGCGGCCCCCCTGGTAGGCCAAGAAACAGGTGGTGGTATCAGATAAAGAACATTTCGGAGACCCGTCTTCGGATAGCGCCTGTGTCTCTTGAGTTATGGTTGCGTTGCATCGGGAACGATAGAAGAACCACTTCACAGCCATCAACAGAATAGGGAGCAGCAATATTTTGGCAAGCGTAATTTTTTTGTTCACTAGGACTATCCGAGAAATTTTCCATAGATAGCGAAGACTCCCATAGAATTTGCCTACAACAGAATCGATGTGATCTGACCATAGGCGAGGAAATGAAGAGGAGGCCCAGATTCCGTGCGTTATCAACATATTCGATCACCGACAAATCCCATTCCCCTCATAATAGGGGATAAGTATGCTGGATCTAATTTCGTTCTGTGTATGGCCTCATGACTTTTGACTTCGTGGGGTTCAAAAAAAGACCATTCTCGGCCGACCAAGCTCGAATGAGGTCGAGATTCTCATTAATTTTTCTTGTTCAACAATCAATGTCACCCGTGGGACAAGAAATACATATGTAGCTGAATGTCATCACATCAGCAAACATGTGTACCACGGAATGTTTTACTGCATTGGGTAGGTAATTACCGTAAGCAAGAAAGAGTAGGATCAAGTATGGATCCTTGCGGAGCCCCACTAGACATAGGTAAGAGAGATTAAACTAAGCCGAATAGTACGAGAACCATAGCTCCTTAATAAGCTTAAAATCCAACAATCTTTGGTTGACTCTAACAAGGGCTTACGAAAAGCCTTTTCGGCTTGCAAGCGCAGGAAGCATCATATCCCCTCTAACTAGGGTATTACGAATTTGCTCAGTTACTAACAGAAGCACAGACTTGTAACCTCAGCTTAGAGCGGAAGCCAGACTGTTAGCAGCTAAGCAAGCATTTCCTGTGCAAATAGGACTGGATTTGAGGTAGTAGAGCTTTTATTATATCTTAACCCTCTTTTACGAAAACGGATTCTCACATGTGGTGATGAAAGTGTTAAAGATGTGTGTGACAAACGGAAGAATAAAAGGCAAATTAAGTTTAATGAGTTTAGGGTTCAAACCATCAAGTCCAGTAGCATTACTCTTAACATTTAACACTGCTTGGGGAATATCCTTAACCACTCCTCGACAGAACCTTTTATGTCTGTCATATTTTGAAATTTATATGAAAATTTTTGTATAAAAATAGCCAGCACCAATTCAGCCAGTAAGCCTGTTCCCCATGCGTAACGTTCTGCTTATGAAAGATACCAGCTCAACACATTTATAGATATGCCACATAGTCGCTAAAATCGAGTAGCTGCAAGGTGGTCTCCGCTGCACCTGCCCGATGAGAGCAACATGAGAGCTTTTCTGCAGTTCTGGTCTTATGGAATGCATGGTTGATGAATGTTCGCCTCGCCACATGAGAAGGTGAACTTAAATGAGTAAAACTGAAATGAACCAGATCTGTTTCAAGGTCCACAGTATCTCAGAATCTCGAAAGCCTCTTTAGATCGCTTTCCCATTGTAACTAGAAGGACGAACACAATTTTCACACACTTAAATTTTTACTGAAAATTACTGCTGCAGTTTGAAAAAGCTCTATATGCCAGCAGTATGCAATGGAAAAAGAAGCTGTATACGTCTATTCACAAAAAATTGTGAGTAGGCGTTAAATCTTTTCGATTTCTTAATCTTGGCTGCGGTATTTAGAACACTTAACTGTCTCATTGCAAATCTGAGCTATAACAGACTTGAGAAAAAAAACCCCAGAATTTTGTCTTAGAACTCTGCCACCCAACTTAGCAGCAACAAGCACTAATTGCAAAACACTGTTAACAAGACAACAGCGACCAATCTCAAGATGAGAACTAAACCAAATTCGTATCTTTCATACAAAAGTATACTGGTGACATTGTTTAGCCGAATAAAGTGTTCTTAAACATTAATTATGTTGTTTCGTAATTTCTGCTCAAATACAATACAACTGGAGGAGCTCCCTAGCTATACCAGACCAACAAGACAAGGCTCGAAAAAAAGTTCCCATTATTATTCTTATAAACAAATTATCGTCTGTGCGTTTTTTTAAACCATTTTTTCTATGCTTGTTTCTTCTTTCGTCAATTAAGTGTTTACGCTATTACAAAAATGTTGAACTAGTTTCCGAATGTGGGAATTGTCATCGTAATTATCGGTGCCGGGGCACGCGGATGTTTTGTAATTTAAGAGCTCACAGTGGATGTAATACGAGGAGAAATTGTCTGCTGGGTCTCAAGTGGCTTCGTGTTCGACTGGATGTTTACACTAATTCAATTTCGAAGAGTAGCCGAAAGGGCTTTGCCAAACTTGGCTGCAGCAAATCTTTTGGCTTACTTTCCTCGGCTAACGCCTGGGCTGGGGGTTTTCACTTTCGTTGTATGGCTGTCATGCGATAAAGTTTTCATTCATCGGTGATCTCTGACATTCGGATTAAATAATCTTGGCTGCGGTATGATGTACGTGCGGCCTAAGAGATCCATTTGAGACTACACATATTTACCACCGATCCGCGATTGACCGCAAGTTCATCTCGCTTCGTCGTCTGCATGATCGGTGATTACTTAAAATATCACGTGTGGCAAATTCATCTCGCTGCGAAACTAGCTGCACGGCATCGCCCGGGTGAGAGACGCCACAACAGATGGTACTCGTCCACACAACAATGGCCTCGGCATGAATGGTGTCTTTGCGGCGGCAGAGATCGGCTTTAATGTGTGCATCAACGGTCTTCAGGTCGAGAGAAAGAATTAAACTCGGAAATGACTCGAGATTTTTCCTAGACAAATTATATGAATGGAGATTTATTAACCGTTTGCATGGGTACTCTCCGCTTGGGCACACACATCGCCTTATGGAAAGGTAGAGTGAATTAAAGCCAAATATATCAATAGCTTGTCACAAAAGCTAGTCCATGAGATGCCATGCAAAGGCCGCGTGCAGCTGACATCCCGAGATTTATCGCCTTTACATACTCCACGACCACACACAGAGGAGAGCGGACGGATGCGATTTATTAAGGCCTGCAATTAAAGCTTGTAATTAGATTAGGAAAGTTAAAAAGAACGGATATATAGATAAGTAGGATAGGGATTGTAGATTCATTTCCAAATTAGCTGCATAACATTAGGAATATGAATTAGGCAGGGAAAATTTTCGAAATCAGTAAAAAAAACTTTCTGCAAAAAGTCTACTGCAAAAAGTAATTAAGTACTAACCAATTACGATTGCAATAAAAGTTATAAACTAGGTTATTAGAAATAAATTAATTGAACTGAGATGTATGCCGTGTAACGTGTTTTTCTCTAGCGATGTGCTATAAGCAATAGAGATTCTGTTACCCCAGGAAGTTCGTAAAATGAAAACAGCAAAAGGAATTAATATTAAACAATAAGGTACTTATCATATTTTTGTAAGACTATTGACGATTCGTTACCTACTGTTGACTGTTATGTTAAATTTCTGCCCTCAAAACCGACTATTAATACACCAGAAAGTAGTCACAGTCACTAGTTTTTCAAATCTAATCACAATGGAAATAGTTTTATGTTAGGTATTCGAAGTCTCGTCCCTGGTCCCAAGCTAGAAAGAAGAAGAAGAAATTAATTTCTCTCAAATTCCCACACATATTTTAACAACCTTTTTAGCTGTTCGTCCAAAAATGGCAAAAGGACCTCTTGTGGTATCACTCCGTTGTCCGTCCGTCTGTCCGTCCGCACCTGTAACTTTTGAACGGAAGTCGTAGAAAGATGAAAACTGGGGCATTAAAAAAGACGGTGAAAAAAAATGAGTACGCAAACAATTTTTATATAAGGGCAATTTTTATATACACGCATAACGGCTTAATTACAGTTTGAATATTGATTGTAAAAAAGACCAAAAGTGTTTTGATTTTATCTTCAAAAGCTTTACATATGGGATTTTCATAATAAATTCGAATTTTCGCAAAATATTGAAAAGTTTTTAAGAAATAAGGAATGGATAGTAGATACCCATTTTCAACGTGTTTAACGTCGTAACCTTTTCACCACTTTATTTTAAAAGTCGATATTGAGCTAACATATAAAGGAGCCAAAGGCTAAGCAAAGACTAAAATCAAATTTTGGTTAAACGGTTTTAGAAAAAATTTTGTCCCCACCACTATCTCCAATACAGAATCGGCCAAATGATTTGAAAAAAATCACACACATCAATAATTATTTTTGATTTTCGGGAAAACTATAGAAATTTTCGAATAGTTAGCAGATTCTGAGATTTAGCTCTAAAATTTCAAAAACATTTCAAAAATTATTTTTCAAAATATTCTGGAAACTTAGCGGGGGATCTATTACGATAATATTTAGTTTGTATATAAAATGTATGAAGCGAATTCTAAGACTTGTAGAATCTTTCAAAATGGCGTTTCTTACTTAAAAATTTTCTGAAGAGGTTTAAAAAACTCAATTTTATAACCGATTACTTAAAAATTTGTGCTCTGAGTATTAGAAGCCAGTGCGTTAGTGCGTTGAATCATCCTATCCCACATTGTAAAATGCTGATGATATTGTTATTTTTTTGACATTTTATAAGTAGTCCAAAACTTCGAAAAGTGGCGTGATCCAACCGCTATCCAACTATCAATAATAACACAGAAATTTCCAAGTTACGCTTAAATGTACGTAAAAATGCATTTTTTTGGCTCAAATTCAATATTTTTGAAAACCGACCTCTAAATGGGGGTGTGGCTAAAAACTTTATATGAAGAAAATCTGGTCTGAGATCTCGTTTATCTGAACTACTATTTTTATTTTGTTTCATGCTTTCCTTAACTAGGCTTAAGACCAGTCAAGATTACGTTTTTCTGGAAAATCTTAGGTTTTTCTTCAATTCTGCCTCCAAATGTGGGTATGAGTCTTGTATGAACAAAATTTAGAACTAAGTCTTTTTTACATAAAATATTAAGCAATTTTTTCTTATTTTGGAGTAAAAATATTGGGTAAACTAAATGGTAAATAGATGCCACGCCCACTGGAGGAGGTTTACCAACTATTTTTTTCTTTTTTCTGTCTTACATTCATAAGGGGATGCTTAAATGTCAAATTTCAGCCTTTTAGAATATTTTACAGTTTTAGAAATAACGAAATAACGTACGAAAAAACGTACGAAATTTCAGCACCCTAGCTCAAAATTTAAGGCCTAAAAACATGTGACATATAGACGGATGGACGGACATAGCTTATTCAATTCAGAATTCGGTCTCGATCATATGCCCTTAAGGTCTTGGGGGTCTTACTTACTTACTTCAGGTGGCGCTACAGTCCGGGGTGGACCTGGGCCTCAGCCAACAAGCTTCGCCAGCCAGCTCTGTCTCTAGCCAGCCGTCTCCACTTTCGCACGCGAAGTTGGCTGAGGTCCCCTTCCACTTGCGTGCGCCACCTGAGTCTCGGTGCTCCTCTACCGCGTCGTCCCTGCGGTGTGGATTCGAAGATTTTCCGAGCCGGGGCGTTGGTGTCCATCGGCTCTAGATGACCCAGCCATCGTAGACGATGTGTTTTGACTCTTCTGGCTAGGTCGGTATCGCTGTACAGCCCGTACAGTTCGATGTTATATCTCCTCCTCCACTCTCCGTCTATGCAGACGGGACCGTAAATTGTCCGAAGAATTTTCCTCTCGAAGCAGCCTAAAGTGTTTTCATCCGCCTTTGACAGGGTCCATGCTTCTGCACCGTAAAGCAGGACTGGGATGATGAGGGTCTTATACATGGACACTTTAGTTGCTCGAGAGAGGGCTTTGCTACTCAATTGCCTTCTTAGCCCAAAGAAACAGCGATTGGCAAGAGTTATCCTTCGTTTGATTTCAGCGCTGGTGTCATTGTCTGAATTGATAGCGGAACCCAGGTAGACAAAGTCCCTAACTACCTCAAAGTTATAGCTGTCGATGGTGATATTTTGTCCAAGACGTCGGTGTTGGGTGTCTTTTCTTGATGACAGCATATACTTGGCTTTGCCAAAGTACTCATTGACTGCTAAACCCATATTCGCCGCTTCCGTCCCAATACTCACGAAGGCTTCACTGACATCACGCTTTGTTCTACCGATTATGTCAATGTCGTCTGCGTATGCAAGTAGGTGAACGGACTTTTGAAAGATTGTACCTCTGGTGTTGGCGCGAGAGTTCTGCACAATTCTCTCAAGTATGATGTTAAAGAAGTCGCATGACAGCGCGTCGCCTTGTCTAAATCCTTTTTTGACATCAAAGGGGTCGGTGAGGTCTTTGCCGACCTTGACGGAACAGCGTGAGTTTTCCATCGTCATCCTGCACAGACTGACGAGTTTGGCAGGGATGCCAAAACTAGACATTGCGCTATATAGCTCGTCTCTATAGATGCTGTCATACGCGGCCTTGAAATCGATGAAGAAGTGGTGTGTATCGATTTGGAATTCCTGGGTTTTCTCCAAGATCTGCCGCAGTGTGAATATTTGATCGATGGTGGACTTTCCTGGCCTAAGGCCACACTGATATGTGCCTATCAGATTGTTGACAATCGGCTTCACGCGTTCACACAGTACAGCAGAAAAGATCTTGTATGCGATGTTAAGAAGGCTTATGCCTCTGTAGTTGGCACAACTCAGAGGGTCTCCTTTCTTCAGGATCGGGCAAACAATGCTGAGGTTCCATTCGTCGGGCATGCTTTCTTCCGACCATATCTTGCAGATGAGCTGGTGCATGCTCCTAACCAGCTCATCGCCAGCGGATTTAAAAAGTTCGGCAGCTAGGCCGTCTGCTCCGGCTGCTTTGTTGCACTTGAGCTTAGACACAGCTACTTTCACCTCCTCCAGGTCGGGTGGGCGGTATCGTTCGTATGCTTCGTCGGTAACGTCTTCGCCCGGGTTGAATGGTTCGTTCTGCCTGACAGCGGTATTTGGTTCGTCCTTGCCGTTATACAATCTGCAGAAGTGGTCTCTCCAAATCCTCAGCACCGACTGCGATTCTACAACGATGTTCCCTTGATGGTCCTTACAGGCTTCAGTTCGAAGTTTATACCCTTGGCAGGACCTTTTGATCCTTTGGTAAAACTTTCTAACCTCATTCCTGTTGTAACATCTCTCTATCTCTTCAACCGCGCGCTTCTCGTGCTCTCTCTTTTTCCTTCGGAGAATCCGGTGCTCCTCTCTCCTCCTCTGCTCGTAGAGCTCGCGAGCAGCTCTAGTCCTTCTGTGCAGCGCCGCTTTGCATGCTTCCTGTTTAGCTGCATGTGCTTGCCGGCATTCATCGTCAAACCAGAGGTTTCGTTGTGGTCGCCGTGTGAAACCCAGCACTTCAGAGGCAGCGTCTCTGATGGCATTTTGGCAATGTTGCCCCCCATTGGCATTTTGGCAATGGTAGACCCCCAAGACAATGGTGTCTTGGGGGTCTACCATTATTATTTCACAGTGTTACAAACTATGCGAAAAACTTAATAAGCCTCCTATCCTATAAGATGGAGTATAAAATCTAACCGTTGCCAGCGGAAAGTAAATGAGAATCAAAAAAATGGTTCCGAATAGACGTTTTACGGATTTTAAATCAAAAATATGCAAAAAAGGTTAAAAAAAAACAGCGTGTCCCCCTACACTATCTTGATAACGGTAACATATACCGTTTTGAAAAAAAATATCGGACATAGACAATTTTTTGATGTTCGAAAGAAAAATAGAGAGAGGCTGAAATATTTCGTGGTTTTTGAGATCTGCTTAAAATCATTTAATTTAATGCACTAAAATAGTATAGTGGTAAAAAATGCCTATAACTTCTAAGTTGGTTCTATCTTATCAACATAATCTTACACTAGCACAAACGTCTGAAGAAGCAAAATATTAAAAGAAATTAAAAACAAAAACCCGTTTGTCATATTTTTTTAAACCAAAGAGAGTATATTAATTTTAATGCAATGTTTGTAACACAGTGAAATAATCATCGTAGACCCCCAAGACCTTTTAGAGATATGATCGAGACCGACAATCGATCAAGCCATGTCCGTCCGTCCGTCTGTATGAGTGCAGGTTTTAGGTCTTCAAAATCAAGCTAGAGAGCTGAAATTTGATAGGTACGCAGATTGGTTCTTCTGTTGCACAGACAAAGTGTAAAAATTGGCTCAATCCGTCAACGGCCACACCCCCTACTGGTTTCATTGTGAGAAAACCTTTATTTCACATTTTCTTTCAAAATGCCTTTGGTCAAGTTAGACATGGCGTAGGAGTTTAAATTTTGGAACTGAGCAACATTGGCCCAAGACCTTTAACAAGGCAAAAACTGAATCGCCCACAATATCGATCGTACCCACTTTTCACATGTTAGATCTTTAAACACCCGATTTCTCGGAAAGTTTACTCCAAATCGAAAAAAATTTTAAGACAAATAAAAGATATTACTTTCTGCTAAGTTTACTCCATAAAAAGTTTTGAGATCCGCGGCATACAAAGTTAAGCTCCGAAAAAAAAAAAAAATTATTTGCCACCCTGTGTTTTAATAAAAATTTGAGTACCTCAGCCTTAGATTTGGCTAAAATAAGTACAGTAGGCTTGTAAGAAAATATTAAGAGTACCTGGAGTAAAATTAATTAAAAAAAATATATTTTAAGAATTTTAAGCCCGAATACTGGGCAAACAGTCAAAAATCTCCTTTGTCACCTTTTTTACTACCCAGCAATGGCAGCATGGCAACACAGATTTTATGCATATAATAATAATAATAATAATAGAGTGGCGCAACAGCTCGAGGTGAAGTAGGGCCAATTTCTCAACAAAGTATGCTGTGTGTTACTTTCTTCCCATACAAGGGGGAATACCCCACCTACAATTTTTTGCCGAATCCGAACGGCACTTTGAGAAGTTTAGGTGACGATTGCAGGATTCGAACCCAGACCTCCGGCGTAGTAAGCACACACACTAACCACTACGCCACGGCACCACGGCACCCACAGAGATCTTATATATATATATACTTAAAATTGAACTCGAAATATTCTATGCATATTATGTAAGCGAAACAAATGAGTTATCGAGGTGCGCTTGGAAAAATGCCATAAAGTCCGTAAACGTCATTAAAAGAAAAGAAAAAAAAAGCCGCAAATATACTAAACAACATTTTATATATGCAAATTAAGAAATTATTCTATTATAAGCCTTCAAAAAAAGCCGACGGACCGCTCCGTGTATGACGTCATACTTGACGATATTTTTTTTATTATTTCTCAACTGCGAATCTAGGGTTTCGGGTAAAAAGTTACCTATGCCAGTTGTAAATGTCGTCTAAGATCCACCAGAAAAATGCGGCTTTCTGATGTGCGAATGTGAAAAACAGAATTCAGACAGTCTTTTAAGATTTTCACAAATACCATCGCTTGCAGTCCTAATCATCAGCCACTCCTAGACATCGATTAATCAATAAGAAACTCGTCTGTGCAAAAGAATGATCGCCCCATCGGGTAAATAGCTAAATCCGGCTCAGAGGAAATGCAGCACTTTCTCATTGAGTTCCACTTTTTGTTTCACTTTTTATGAGCGGCTAATTTTTCTTCTCTTCCCAGATTACCTACAATATTCGTTTCAAAAAAAAAAAAAAAAATAGAAGAAGATGAAAACAAAATCACTCTCAACACCGATGAAACTGAGCTGATAACACTAAGCTTTAGTGCAGACAAACAGTTAATAAAATGGCAAATAAATTAACAGCCAGTTCGCTACCTGTTGTTTTACGCTGATTTATGATCGCTCTTTATGTGTGTGAGATGATGAGATATGGTTTTTTCAAGTTTACCAGCATTTAAGACGAGTCTCAAGATTTTTTTGTATTACATTTTTTTTTTTTAATTATATCGTTGGCTAAGAAGAGTGCGTATGGACGGACACGCAACTGTGATGTGAAATTAAATTTGCGCTGACGCATCGTCAACCAGCCCCGAGTTGTGATGTTGCACAACCACTGCAGAAATTGCAGCATTCGCCTCATTCTTAAGGACTACCTCGCAGAGCTGGATTATGCAACAACACTGTGATCTCAAAATTCTTTAAGACAATCCACGACGAATTCCCACACTTGATTCGATCTGGTCTCATTAATGGAGATTTCATAATTCCGACACTAACACTTTTGTTGCGACCCGTTCTAGTCGTCTTTGTTGGAGGTGATATCTTATCTGATGATCGCCTTGTCAATGAGTACAAAACGATGCTAAATGCTCTATGCCTCCGGCCAAGGGCGTGTGAAATTTGAGAGCGTTTGCACCTGTACTATGCGTGTATCTGAAGGGGGGGAACACAGGCTTTGAGGTTGTTTATCTTGGGATAGTCATTGGTGTTCCACAAAGTGCGTAGGAGATGCGATAAATTAGCGCATAGATGGTAATTTGAGAAGGTATAAATGTAAGGAGCTCTTTATCCTCGACCTGATTGCATGGTGAAAGTGAAATTTCTGTTCAACAGACTGTAGAATCAGAACCTCAACTTTTGTCCACTTCGCAGTCATTGAGCCATAGTGAACTAATATAAAGATCAAACTGCAACGATGGCACAGGCTCTGACTACACGCTGATGGTGCAAGACAATCTACTTTGGTGGCGCTGGTGGTGGTGTTCAACATTCGTTAAGTGTCAGATTCATCTTGAAATTAAGTTGTTGGCTTTTGTAATGCATCTTTCAAGCTGTGCACCAACAAAAGAGTCGGGAGCACACAAAAAGAACTCTAGCGCGTTGCGTTACCGCGCTGTGAATCATCATCGTCATCAGCAGCACCATCTCGAAGCGTATAATAGTGCACCATGGGCTACCATCATCATCAGCAGCAGCAGCAGCAGCACAACCGTCTTATTATAGACTGCTCCATTTCCCATCGTAGTGCGCCGCCTTACAATCTCGGGTTCGTCCTCAATTCTGGCTTGTTTTTCACATATTTGCAAAACGCATTGTCTTTGTATGGGCACACTTGAAATATTTATTACAATTCTCACCGTACGTACAAAAGACCCGACGCGACGCCCCTCAGGATGATGATGATGATGATGGTGTTGCCGGGGTTACGCAACGCGCCGGTGCCAGTGCCCCATTCCATTCAGTATATGTAGCTGCGTTCCCATCGTTATTTTAAAGGTTACAAGGAATTTGCATGCAAATTGCCAAATTAGAATGACGCGACGCCTGAGATCTGCTTGAGATCTTTTTATGTCTTGTAGATGGGCTGGCGATAGGTTGTGGTTAATTACGCGATGAACTTGGCAGGTAGGTAGCTTAAACGACAGTGAAGTGCGCATAAAATTAATGAGTGATTTAGCAGTAAACTTTCGATTTCATTGAGGTTTACATTGCAAAATTAATTGAAGATTTTTAGCGTGAGCTACCGTTTGGTTTGAGAGTTTCTTTTTTGGTCGTTCCATGTGACTTTTCGGATATATAATTAGAGTTTCCCTGTAAGAAAAGAAGGAAGAGTAAACAGCCCCAGTGATTGCAAACGTATCAACACTGGTGAGAACTGTGTAATGCACCCTGTTTTATGAGCAGTGAAAGTTCCATAGTTAGAAGTTCATCAAGTTCAAAAATAACGTCTTCTAACTTGTTCCATAGCGATGGTCTCTTACAGTTTTCTGACAAGGTTGTAGACTGACTTGACGAATTACAGTGCCTTTAGCATACTCACCTAGGTTCCGCTGTGGAGAAAGGGAAAATCTAAACAGTAAATTAATTAAACTAGTTAGTCCCAATTCGAAACGATTGGTTTGGTTTAAATTGCAATCGCGAAAATCAATGTTTTTACGTTGAATGCATGCTAAATTGAAGCCTCGATTCTAAGATATATTATTCCAAGTTAATAACACCCATTGACTTGAACTTACTGCAAGTGCTAAGGGTCGCAGTGGCTCAAAATGGGCCACAGATTTACCTATGCTGATGCGACATGTCATAAAAGTTGATTAAATCATTTATCTATCAAAACGTAAAATGACTAGCTAAATGGTTAGCTTATTCAAATTTCACCTGCTTATATATCAGGAACTATGTTAAGGAAACCGTGACCGGACTAGAGGAACGAATCGCAACAGGAGCAATAAAAGAATGTTTTTACCTAATGGTCCCACCTCCACGAGGGTCTGACAAACTCCCCGGTCCCCCCCATTTGTATATAACAAGGCTTCAATTCCTTCTTTTAGGTGTGGCTGAAAACCAAAAGATGATTCCGCCAGTTTTGAATGCTATCGCGGTACTTGATACGCCGTTGACGTCTAAGCAGAGTGAATGCATAGCAGAGGATTTCTTACTTAAGCACTCTCGGTGGGCTGTGGCCACCTCAGGTGTGTGGAGGCTTCTAATTCTATTCTATACAAATCGGTAGCTGTCTTTTATTACCTCCTGCAGAGCTTTATAGGCTCTTTACAGGAGGTAATAAAATTCCGTGTTGTCAGGGTATTCAGCGTTTTTAGTCGGGCGGTGTGCGCATAGTAGGCGGATATTTGCTAACCGGGTTAAGGGCAAGGGTTAACCGGGTTAAGGGCATAACCGGGTTAAGGGCAATGACTTTTGACCCCAGCCGATAACCCACGATGAATCCGCATATAAAGATATGGATTCTTTAGCAGCTGTAACAAATGTCTACATTTTTTCATTTCATCATACCTGATCAATCGTATCTCTTGGATTGCTGTAAATCCACTTAAGACCACAGAACAGACTCAAGCTATTGAATGTTTACCTCGTATTTAGAGTGTTCTCAAGTTCCAGATATAAACTCTCAGATCATGGCCCTTATACATTATCGGGTCTTTATGTATTTTGAGGATTACTTACTTAAGGTCACGCCACAGTCCGGGTGGACCTGGATCTCTATCCAGGAGACCAACAAGCTTTGTCAGTCAGATCTTTCTCCAACTAGTCGACTCCAGTTTCGCACGCTAAGTTGGCTGAGGTCCCCTTCAACTGGCTGGCTGCACCTGAGTCTCGTTGCTCCTCTACTGCGCCATTTTTGAGGGGTGGATTCGAAGATTTTCAAGGCCAGGATGTTGGTATCCATTCGCTCTAGATGTCCCAGTCATCGCAGCCGTTGTATTTTGACTCTTCCTGCTAGGTCAGTGTCACCGTGACCATAAATCGTCCGAAGATTTTTTCTCTCGAAGCAGCATAAAGAGTTTTCATCCGCCTATGACAGTAAATCCGTCCGAATCAGAGGCTTTTTGCTGATTTGAAACTAGTATTTCTTCACGTGGCCAGGAAGTCACCCCCAGACGGCACGACTCCAAACCTGGAGCACCAGGTCCTTTTAGTGACTCCAAGGACGAAAAGCCGGACAACCCACTCCTTATAGGCTTGAGCTCCAAAAACGTCATAGTGGCTCATGTAAGATGTTTACTATAGATAGTTTGGCTTGACTGGAACTATGGACGCCACCGTTGATTCTATCTGGGGTCGAAAACAACCTTCCAAAGGGGTAAGAATCCAAGCTTCAATTAAGGCACTGGGCGCATCTGGTGTACACCGGGCGAGAAAAGGAAGTGATAGACTGAGATTGGTTTATAAAACCTGTGGATGCTTCCATCATCTTGAGTGCACATGTCTATCCTTTCACCACCTTTTGGGTATTATTTTAATATTTTCCGGGGCTGCTTGTTATTCCTCTCCGATGACACAATCCACGAGCTTGGAGGGTCAATCCCATGCTTTAACTTTTTCAGATAGCAGCCAGAGTTAGTAACCCACGTTAGGAGCATGAAAGCTGCCGTTTACCCACTTTTCTGCCATGTCTGGTCCAGCACTCTGACAAAGTTACCTTAGCCTCAAATGAAATCTCGATAACTTCTTATGTATCTCACATAAGAAGTTGTCGTCCTGACTGTCACATCTTCCTTATATCCGCTTAATGTCCCCCTTCTGAGGCCCTTAAAATTAACTTCTGAGACTCGACCAACCAGCCATTTTGGTCAATTATAGGGTTGCTATTCTTTTCGTTCTTAGCTCTCGCACTTTGATTTAAGAAAGCCAAGTCTTAAAAAAGACATAGTCAGTACCTGGCAGTAAGCATACGGAAGAATCATAAGCACACGATGTGATTGACAGTTACCACACCGAGAGCCACTCGGCTAACGCCGATCATTGTCTACCCCTAGGTACCTTCTTTCCTAAGTTTTCATTTAAATTCATAAAAAAAGAAAAAAATTACAACGTAGGAGAACGTTTGGTAGTTCAAAGGTTCTAAAACTGCTTGATTGCTGTGTGATCTGGCAAAGTCTGGAGAGGGTTTTTCCTTTTTTTATGTCAGCAGCCGGTGGACGAAGATAAGTCGTCAATCTCCCTAAAAATTGTGTTGAAAGCTCAAGAAGACGTTGCTCAGTTTGAATCAAAAACCTTTCAAGGCAATGTGTGTTGACAGATTAGTCAAATATTTTCCAATAGACTGTATTTTCATATGGCGTAACTTTCTAAACCTCATGGACTTAAACTTGAACTCAATGGAAGAATGAATTTTCCGTTCATAGTAAGTCTACCCAACAATGCTAACTTTTGAACCGACATCAATCCAGGGGAAGCCTAATATTCAAGTAAAAATGTATTCGACGAAGATCGGATAAGCCTACCCATGCTCTTGCATGCAATTTTAGTCAATATGATGCATTTCCAGAGATACAAAAACACCATGGTCTCACTGCAGTCTCTTCGGCTTAGAACTTCCCTAGATAATTATAGAAAATTTTAAACCAGGGTATCGATCTAGTCTGAAGTAATTAGGGGTTTGCATATCAAACGGATCTCATGAAATACTGGTAAGCAATGCACAACACTCTGGTTACATAAGTGCAGCAGCCTTCTAGCACTCAGATCGAATCAAAAAATCAGAACTTCTTGTATTTCTCACTTTGAGTTGCAGCAAATGATGGTAAAAAAAATCAGGTAAATAGGTGGAGGCCAAGATCGATGAATCCATTTCCAGTCATACAGACATTTATGTATTCCCAGCCCAGCTAGTTTGGTCCATCAAACTGCAACTGGTTGAGTTCAATTTCAAGAGTTATTAAGTATGATTAGAGGTACAACTGTGCCAATTTTACAGCTACCGATGCCGATACCGTACAGACCGACGACCGACGGACAGACGTCGTCATATCGTTTGCCGGGCTGCCGGTCTACCACCGCATTCGAAGGCTTCGTCGTCGTCGTAGTTGCAGTCTTTATCTCAGAGGATACTCTCCCAGATCGATTTCGACACTTTCTGCGCTTTGATCTCTAGACCCATGTTTTACCATAATTCCATTATTGTTATGATTATGATTTCGCAAAGAGCCAATAAATTATAGAAGGCGAATGAAAACGGGGTCGGTGCGCGCCCGAACGGCTGCTCATTCGTCAGTCAATGCATGTGGCAGCAAACGTGCTACCATCCATCTGATTGGACAGATTGCGATTCATATTGGATGCTCATGCACACTGGCCTGGCTGCCTGACAGGAAGCACTCTTCTCTAACGTATTGGTTCTTCGACAGCATCTAGCGGTGGCAGATAGAGGTCAACCCATTGGAATTTTACTCTTACCCGCCTAGAAATTGATGACCCTTCATCGAGAAGAGCAGCCGGTGCGCTTGATGGTATAAGGTACCGTAGAGTGCGATGTTGATGGCCGTAATGATGACGGTGATGATGATGCACATGCAGATCGCCCATTAAGGCTTCGACGATTTTTAACGAGGATAATAATTAATCTTTGATTTGACTTTATGATTTCAGGTGGCCAGCCTTTAAAGCGCGTACGCAATGAAAAGTTGTCCGTTTCGTTAAAGCTCAAATTGGATGGAAATTCGAGATGATATCAGAGGTGGGGCAGTTGGGGCACATGATTGATCGATCGATAAATAAATCTCAGCACGCCTGCTGGACAGTCGGAATCGATTCCATTCGAATGCCGATTGGTTGAAGTGTTAAATCGTCGATGCTGGTTGCTGCCACCAGTGGAGCGCTTCTCACTCCATTTCTTACACTCGTTTGTGATGCAAATAATGGTTGGAAGCTACTTGTGTTCATCGACGGGTATTGTGTTCAGTCGGCTGCACGCAGAGCACCAATCGAGTTCAAAGATTAATCAAACGGCCATAAATTAGCAAACGTCTATCTCGGCACTGTAGTATCTATGTGTGCCGGGTCTTGGGATCACAAGACGAGCTGCGCAATGAATATTTTACACCTTAACAGGGTGTTATGGATAGGAATTTATAGAGTTCAAAATTCTATCTACATTTTTGAACACGTTTTTTTTTCACTTTGAATAGTGTATATGACCTAATTGCGATGATTGCACGGGGACACCCTGTATCCGATAGAATTTCAATTAATTTCTCTTTCATTTCGCAATCCGAGGCGCTGCATATAGTTGATTGGCCGTTTGGTAGGCGAGACGACCACTTAATAGGAGCAGAGTGAACAAGAAAAGTGCCTCAGTGGTGCGCAACCACACATTTTAATCGCAAGGAGAACCCGTTTTATTCCGCAATTTCCATAATTACTTTAAAAAGTGCTCCAGATACAGCTATACAGAATATTAACCAATCACTGTAACTGTCGTCATCCTCGACGTTCGTCGTCGTCGCCGGCAGTGGCTAGCCCACATGAATAGTGATCTCATTGCAGGTAGATAATGTGGTGTCCATAGACCCAAAGCACAATTCGATTAAGCAGAATTCATCATCGTAGTAGAAGAGTGCTGTAATAGATTTAATTTTTTTCTTCTCAAAGTATTTTTTTTTTTTTGAGTGATTTGAGCTGTTAAAAATTGGTTTTACGCAACGGGACCAGTGTCTTTATGATCCACAAAACAGGATTGGTAATGATTTCGCTATAATACGTTCCAACTAAGATTAACTGGAGAATAGATACGGCAGCCCTTTTTAGTTGTTTGAACATTTCCAAAAGTATCAAGTGAGAAGCTAAGTGGAAGAGTTCGTTTGAAACGAAAACGACCCTATTAAATATTTTGGCCTGAATTTATTCAGTCGAAATCAATAATGTGTGTAAGCAATCCCCCCAAAAATGGGCGTAAACTAAGAAGAAAATCTTTTAACCATATTTCGTTTGAATCGTAAGGAAATGTGTTAAAAAGGAAAACTTAAGCCAAAAAAATAAACAGTTTTCTCGTGAAAACGCCCTCTTAAAAGGGGCGGAGCTCAAAACTTTTTATGGAACGAACTTGGAAAATACGAATATTTATAATATTTGTTATACAATATTTTTTCATTATAGACAGAATTTTCAGAGAAATTAACCTTTAAAAGATATAACACTGTCAAAGTGGACAAGGTCGATAGTATGGGCGGTTAAATTTTCGTCGTGTTACGAGGTTTTTAGCCGTATGAAAACGCCCTCTTAAAAGGGGCGGAGCTCAAAACTTTTTATGGAACGAACTTGGAAAATACAAATATTTATAATATTTGTTATACAATATTTTTTCATTATAGACAGAATTTTCAGAGAAATTAACCTTTAAAAGATATAACACTGTCAAAGTGGACAAGGTCGATAGTATGGGCGGTTAAATTTTCGTCGTGTTACGAGGTTTTTAGCCGTAACTTCTATGTACCAAAATTCGTCTTTTTGTCTTGTTTAACTTGGTCAAAAGGTCTTTTGAAAGAAAATGTGAATCAGAGGTTGTCTCACACTGAAGCCAATAGTGGGTGTGGCCGTCGGCGGATTTGACAAATTTTAACACTTTGTCGGTGCTAAATGTGAGGGTCTTTTTAGTGTCTATAACTAGGGCTTCGCTGGCTGGTTCCAGGGCGTCCACAGGGAAGACTAGCTCTGTAATTGCGAAGTCTTAATACCCCAGTTTTCTTATTTCAATATTAAGTACCATAGTGGGCTCGACTCAGTCGCCAGAAAGATAAATGGACTCGGTCACACGACCAGAAAAGATGACTCGGTTCCACGAACCAGAAAAGGACTCGGCTCAGTTTCCCCGGTCACACGACCGGAAAGGTGGACTCGGTTCCAAAAACCAGAAATGGCCTCGGCACGGGTGCCAGAAAATATCAATGAGCTCGATCTGAAGACCAGAAAGGTGGACTCGGTTCCAAGAGCCAGAAAAGGGCTCGGTCCGAAAACCAGAAAAGGACTCGCACGAATGCCAGAAAATATTAATTGACACAGTCCGAAGACCAGAAAGGTGAACTTTGCTCGAACACCGAAAAAGTTCGAAAAAGTTTAATATTTTTCGAGAAGTTATGTCGCTGGGAATTCGGTTCTCAGCCCCCCTCCCCAAATAGACCAAAAGTCGATAAAATAAATAGAGTGGCGCAACAGCCCCAGGTGACCCAGGTTATACATAATACAAAGACATTTTATGGATATCATCGAGACCGACTTGGCCCCACCGGCTCCATGAATAACATTTTTGCGTTGGCCTGGTCCAAAAAAAAATTAGAATAGTTTCGCTGGTTAGTAAGAAATTTTGCACTTTAAATAGAAGCAGTGATATGCAAGTAGGTAGTTGCACCGGACGCCACATGCATGTTTTTTTTGTCTAAAGAGGCCCTCTTGCGTCTTAGAGCCGGTTTTTCAGTGCTGAGTTAAGCGCAGTTAAAACCAAAATCTGTTGATCCCGGAACAAAATCAATCTAGAGTCAACCCATGGAAAAGTTTTTCAGTAAAGAGTTAGCTCCGTCAGTAAAGTTGTCAAAATCGTTGACTCTAGAAATTATTGACTCTCCCAGCTCAAACGTAGCAAACCTAGCCGATATCCCTCCAGAAAAAATCCTTATCTTCCTGACTGCCTCCGGAGTTTAGCGATGGCTCTAGGATTTCAACAGGATATAGACAATTGGCTGCTTTTTTAGAGACCGCAATGCCAAAGTTTACGGTAGGTTCTCCCGACTAACAATCTCATCTAATCTAAGTAAGTACTGAATCATCAGACTTAGCGAAGCTGAATCAATACTAATACCATTCTAATCAGGATCACCAACTGCCATCATGATTGAAAAACGATCTTTCTCCGCATTTAGACGTCTTAAGAACTACCCAAAGACACGTTTCCATCTCTTTCTCACTTCACTTTACTAAAAAATCAAGGCAATAAGCTTGCTTAGTGAAATCGATATGAACAGTAGTTTTCAAAAATTTGCCTTATTTAATTCAGAAAAGTGGGTCCCTTTATAAAATTTTTTAGAGGCCCCATATTGGCCTAATCTAGCATCAGAAGTTTGCCAAGAATAAAGTGCTTGGGACCTACTAGGCAATTATTAATTTGAGGTAAATAACATTATGTGATCGGTCGCAACCATTTTTTTATTGCGTTTTTCTTAAAATATGTTGGTATCTCAAATCATATACAAAAAACAAATCGCAGTGTTTAGCAATGCTTACTTAACTTAACAACCGGCTTCACAACACGAAGTATCTTTATCTTGGCGAGTATTTTGTTACCTTATCTGACCAAATATTAGGATCAGCCAGTAGCCCTCATCTGCATAACCTTCAAAGGCAGAAGGTTTTCCTATTAAGCTGAAAGACACAAGGCGTGTGAAAAGTCGTTATTGCCTTGCATCTGGTTCAGTGTTAGAACATTTTCGATAAATTTTGTTCTCGTGGAGACGGAACACCTCATGCAGTGCCTTCTCTAGCTTTTCCAACAATATGCTATTGGGAGAAACATCAAAAAATCTATTTAGGTGTGTCCATTTACCTCGCTCTCAACTCGCGCGATATAATCAATCAATACGCGAGAAGAAAAAAAAACATTCAAGTCATGTGTCAAGCCACTGTACCTACTCTATGCGTTGTATATCTTTAAGAAGACCGCAATCGAAAAGCCATAATCACCCGAAACCTGCGCACTGTCAATAGTAAAAATCCATTGAGCCGAGCATAACAAGAATTCGAATATCCATGGTGTCGTGCACGTAGTAAATTTAAGTGGAAATAATTACGAGATACGGCATATAGGTACCCAGACGGACCCTTCCATCATCAGCTAGACCACTTTGGGTGTTGTGTGCATGTAGCCGATAAAATCGAACCCGCACTCTATACACAGAAGGGAAAAGTGGGCGATCAGGTAGCTTCAAATCCCCAAGAGATAACACGGGAATCCATCATAATACACTGCCCAATTTTAAGACTCCCCGATATGAGAGAATCATGTCACAAGATTGACACTTGACACTTGATTCTGCTGGCCTTACAATGGAGCTGGAATGGAGTGCTGCTTTTTGAATGCATTTGGTAACTTCCAAGTTGAATCGAATCGAAACGGATTACCCAACGGAGCGGATGTGCACAACGAAACAAATCGGATAATTTGGTATCCATACAGAATCGAAGATCGTTGATGTACTGTCAGATTATGCGCGGCTCAGCTAGAGATGCCCTTCACCACAACCAGAACAGCCCGACATGGACATCTGGCTCATGATAAATTTATTTTTCAAACAATAACCACGAAGCTAGGCAAAACACTTCATTAGATGGCAGGCAAATGAATGGACTGCCTGCACCAGTGCAATGGTATCTCGGATGTGACGGTTTTCATTTATGTTACTTTCCTGTCCTGATGTGGTGGCTCACCATGAAAGTGGGCATACGTGCGGATCCTCGTGTATGCAAAAACCGTTAAATGACGTGCGACGAAGCTCATCCAAGAGCCTGGCTCACCAGGTGATCAGCAGCGATCTGTTTTCAATCACAGCCAGCCTGACCAGAGGCTGTCGTATAGCCTTCATCTTCCTCATCCTCTCTACATATATAGAGACGATGGTGATGGTTGTTGGAGATGCTGCTGTTGACGGAGCCACCGCATGCTATATCATTAAAACAAATATGTAGCAAGCAGGCACTTTCTACTTTCTAAGAGCTTCATATGATGCACCATGGATCTAGTAGTGGATGCAACTGAGCGAACACATAGCAGCCGCCACCGCCGCATGTATCTTCGACAAAAAATAATTTTCTTTCTTAAATTACTATTATTTGCTCCAGTTTGGTGTTCGGTTTATTTGTTGGCTGTGGTCGTTTGCCGCGCGCCAGCACCAGCACCGTCACCAGCACTACATCCGTTCGTTCATCCTCCTCGGTCGGTGTACAGTATACCATCAGCTCGCCAAGTGGCTGTCCGGAATGGGCTCCTTTCTTTCCTTCAGTGCTGGTTGTAGATCAAAACCACCGTCGATGTCCGTACTCGGTTTGCTCTGCACGTAAGGCCAACTGCGCGGACTACGTCATAGGAGAGTGTCGTGTGCCATCCAATTTACCATTTGGCAAATGCACACCTTATCAGTAAGGGGATCTATGGACCCAAGGATATTGTGCCTTGGCTACCGCATGCATAAATACATTAGACCACTCATGTGGGCAGGAGAGCAAATTTAAATTTTTCCAGGTTTATCTGCACTACTACTAGACTGATAAGTGTACGGCGCGGCGCATGTCAATCTGTGCGGCTAACAACGACCTAACGAATGTTTTCTCGACTACAGTTGATTGGATTGCAAGAAATCACCTCAAGCCGAAGGGGGTAGGTCGTAATCCGTACAAAACTAATAAGATAATCGCATTGAAAAATTGGGTGAAACTGTCTCTAATTCAAACGCCAAGGTACAACCGAAATTACAAGGTGTGAAATGAGGGATAGGCCTATTAAGTCATCCAGATACAATCTCGAAACATCAGTCTTCTTCAAAACACAGCGTCTCCTGCCCAAAGAGCTTGAAGGCATTTTAGAACACCGAAAGCTCGAACAATTATTGTGTTTGCTTTTACTTTTCTTCACAAGACGGCTGGCTGAGCGATAAATCTTGGAAGAAAAGTCAATTGGTTTTGAAATTACGATTTGCGGACACATACTTTCAATTATTCAAAACTCATGCAAATGGCTTTAACTTAAGGGCACAATTAAGTTGATGTTTGTTGCGCCTTTCACTTGGCGAAATGCAGAACGCTCTTTTTATGGACACACATATCGTATTGGTGGTTAATTAAAATTTATCTTTGTGTGCAAAGTAGGTATACACCGTTTCCATATTGGGTCAGTCAAAAAAGGTAGTCCTACAGAATTGTATGTTCTTGAGAATGATTTTGCAGAAACCACTTTGAGTTATCTCTCTTTAATCCTCAAATGATTTATCATTATTTCAGGTGCCTAACTCTGCTACGCACCTTCTTTAAGGGTACAATTTACTGAACGGAATATAGTTCGTAGGGTCTACCATTTACGAGTTTTTGATTTGACAATCCGGCGTCTTAGAGGAAGAAAGTTTAAAGGTACAAGAAAGTTTCATTCCTTGCAAGATAAATCGATGGGCGATGCACTCTCTTTAAATTATTATTTCCTAAACTCCCAAAAAGGGTATTTGGGTATTTGCAAATGGGACGCAAATAGGCCGACCGACCAATCGTGAGTCCTATACATACAGTAGATGAAGTTAATACAGTTAATATGTCCCTTAAAATTTGCAAACCTGCTGAAGTGGATGACCACTTCCGACCACAAAAGCTAAAGTCTTTGGGAAAAGGTGCATATAAGAGGCTCAGTCGGGCTACTTAGATGACGTGGAAGACTTATTTTTGTCGTTTCTGTGACTAGGTTTCCTCAACTGTGATTCATAGCGCAGCACTTGGGCGAGCACTATCCTGGGTGGCTTGTCTTTCATTATCCTCATAACTTACCCGGTAGTTATAGCATAACGTATACAAATTAAGCGAACAATGTGGTAGTTTAAAAAAGGTCAAAAAGGCCCTTGAAAATCTACAGAGAAGTTTTTCAAATTATCCATAAAAATCCGAAGAGCGCTAGGCGTAGGTCTTCCAGTTATGTCTCATACGACTTTTGCAAAAATATTTGTTAAGATGTTGAAAACGCGTTTCAGAATCAAACAGTGCTCCTTTTCTATAGGAGAGAACATAACTGCCCTGCCCAGTTCTTTCTGTTTTCGTTAGGACTGTTTTTTTGGCTTAAACATATTTTTGAACTTGAAATATATTTAAGCCAGTTTACGCATGTTTATTAAATTTAGGAAAAGTTGGTAACGTAAAATATTCCTCTCTTCTATGCTGTAAGGCCTATGTCAATGGCGGGGGACACGGCGAACCTTCTTTTTTAAGGTCTTTTCCCCAATAGAGCTGAAAATCTTGTTGAATATTGTTTTGTTTAATAAAAACGACTGTCAAGACTGAAGACGTACGCGGTCGGTTTTTGTTGAAGGATATAAGCTCATCTATTGCGCAGTTTGTGTAAAATTTATTTGTTTATTAAAGTTATTTCTGGATATATTCTACAGTCTATTGTAACCTTTTTCGAAACGCTGTCCACTGTTCTCATGTTAAGTGATTCTTTAGTTTCGTTACATATTTACTTTTATTTTTTTTACATTTTTTTCATAAAAAGAACTGATTTTTAAGTTTTTTTTTAATCTGTGGGTGTGTTAACGTTCATTTGGTTGGGATTGCGTCAAAATAAGTGGTCCAAAAGTTACGATATATTTGGTAGCAGCATCATTTTAGTAAGTGAACTAAAGTGTTTTCAAGCACATCTAAGAATCCATTTACTACGGAAGGACATTTTTACGATTTTCAAAATTTAAAATCCCTCTAACAGCAATTTCGATTTTTTTTTTCAATTACCGTTAGACCCTTTTTTCAATTTTACTGCCACCTGCGCCAGCATTTTCCACTTTTCTTAAATTCTTTGAATATGAATTTCTCAGAAAACTCTAAAAAATGTTGGTGTTTAAATGGGGGCTTAAAAACTTAAGGTTGAAAATTGCCATTTTGAAACCTTTTTAATGCAGATAGCTTGCCTCTTTAATATTAAGTACCTTAGCCGAATTTAATCAAGATCGTCATCCTCATTACCGTTAAGGTACTAGAGACCTGAAAAAAATCGATTTCGAAATTTTTTTACGTTCCTAAGACGAATCTTCAAAGTTTTTGAATATTTGCAGTTTGTTATTATTTTATTTTAAATTTTTATATATTTATTTAAAAAATATACATATATATATATCCTTTTGGAGATAGGGGGGGGAGACATACGTTTTTTGACCGTTTTTATAATTTTTAAATTTAAAATCCATGCAAAAACTATTTTGAATATTTTTCTATTTCCACTACAACTTTTTCTACTAGCACAACCACCTGTGCTAGCATTGGATGTTTCTCTTAAATTCTCTCAAAAATTTTGCGTAAACGGTAACACAAGCTCCTTTTTTCCGTTTTTATATGGGCTTCGTTTTAAACTTAGGTTTGAAACGACAATTTTAAAATTTTGTGACGCAGCTTTCCTTCTTTTTTCTTATACTTGAAAAAAGTATAAGAAAAACCAAATCTGAACAAAACTACTTTTACCGTTAAGCTACTAGAAGATTTAAAAAAAATTCTTTTGAAAATGCTTTTACGATTTTTGAAATTTTTTTAAATTTTAAGTCTCCCTATAGTTTTTCTTAAAATTTTGGACAATTTCTGACAGCTACGTGTTTTTGATTTCTGATTCTGATTTCTTCATATGATTTTTCCAAACAACATCGGAGATAAGAAGAGGGACACTTTATTTTAAGGATATTTGCGATTATTTTTTTTTCGAAAATGCGTCAAAACGGCAGTAGGTATCAAACTTTTTCTGAAAAATATGACTTAAACACTTGGCTGGCTTTGAGTTGCTTATACGCGTATTCAATATTGACTTGAAAAACGTCATCCGTTTTTAGCCCTATATTTCTCAAAAACTTTTCAAAGTTTTCAAAAAATTGGATTTTTATTCAGAATTTATTAAACCTAATTTTGGTTTTTCTGGTTGTTGGCTTCTTTTTCGAGTACTTTTTTATGAACTTCTTAGTTCTTAAAGAAGGTATTGAAAAATATTTAATCCACTTTCCCATGAAATTACCAACTGTAATTTAACCGTTGTTTGTGTTTAAAATACATTGCCCTCGTTGGGTTTCCTGATCCGTAGTTTAAAAGCACATCAGATTTTGTCTTATTACGACTTACCGTTCAGAAGTAATAACGCGATTTAACGGACGGATAAACAGACGGACGGACGTACGGGCAACAGCGATAGAAGAGGTTATTTTTCCATTTTCGGACGGACCACTAAAACAAAACGATTGCAAGAAACCATATTCCCCATGAACGGGTGAAATGGTACATCCTATCAGCTAATTTGGCGCATAAATATTATGTTATGTAAGATATTGATCTCTACCATATTGCATCTTTCTGCGCATGCAGCAGGTACCTCCATGTGCCATGATTTTGCAGAAACCACTTTGAGTTATCTCTCTTTAATCCACAAATGATTTATCATTATTTCAGGTGCCTAACTCTGCTACGCACCTTCTTTAAGGGTACAATTTACTGAACGGAATATAGTTCGTAGGGTCTACCATTTACGAGTTTTTGATTTGACAATCCGGCGTCTTAGAGGAAGAAAGTTTGAAGGTACAAGAAAGTTTCATTCCTTGCAAGATAAATCGTTTAAAAGCACATCAGATTTTGTCTTATTACGACTTACCGTTCAGAAGTTATAACGCGATTTAACGGACGGATAAACAGACGGACGGACGTACGGGCAACAGCGATACCATAAGAAGAGGTAATTTTTCCATTTTCGGACGGACCACTAAAACAAAACGATTGCAAGAAACCATATTCCCCATGAACGGGTGAAATGGTACATCCTATCAGCTAATTTGGCGCATAAATATTATGTTATGTAAGATATTGATCTCTACCATATTGCATCTTTCTGCGCATGCAGCAGGTACCTCCATGTGCCATGAGACCACTTTGTTAAAGGAACACACTGTAGCTTTTCAAAATTCGTTTAAAGACCCCTGAACCATCATTCTCGTCATGTTAAGACACATTCAGATTATTTGTCGTCTGACAACGACGAAACGTTGGTGGTTTGAAAAATGTTGATTGTTGTTGGTTCGGTTATTGGCTTACCTTTATGATGTCAGAACTCGAGTTGTTCTTTTTTCCCTGCAGTTGGGCCTACAATTGTACGAAGTTGTATTGGTTAAATACTGTCGCATTTTTTTCGAAAACCTATGTCTCTGCGTATTTGGTTCCAATTTTTCTGCCTTTCGATACAAAAAAAATGTGCAAAGCAGTAAAAAGCTCCGTCAAATCAGTCTTAAGAATTTATTGCTAATTTACCTGCGAAAACGAGCCAATCTATGAAAACGCATGACTTAACCTTTTTAAAATTCATGCAAAATTATAAAGAGTGTATAATGGTACCCTGATCATATCACCCTCACGTACAATGCGCCGTTTCATCCTTTAAGGCGTATCACGAGTATTCTTAATTGAACGAAACGTGTTTTTTCATTGTAATATGCACATGGAAATCTTAACACATTTTCTGCTGCACATTCATACCGGGTAAGTAGTTTAAATCCTAAAATGCTTTTCTTTTGCCCAGGATGACGTAAGGTACTGCAAAATAGTGCCGGCAAATGTTACTCCCACCCCTTATTAGTGTAACTTTTATTGGAACTTTTATTAAAAATTAATTAGTAACTTTTTATTCTTAAGTGAAAGATTTATCTACAATATCCCTAATTCGATCTATTTTTCGCCGAGAACAAAATCAAAGTTTGACTTATAGAAAGAGTCATGTTAACTTTGTGTTTGAGAACACCAAAGGATATCCCACAACAAAAAGTTTAAATGGGTTTAAATTGAGGATAATAATGGCCCGTCCCGAATACAACTGATCGTAAGATCGTTCACTTGCGCAGAATATCCGTTAAGGTACCAAATGTGTGGCACGCAAAGCCGCAGCCCTGATGTAGGGACTAACCGTGTCGGTTAGATATTTATGATTAAATTAGTGACAAAAGAAGTAGGTTTTCGTCGATGGGAAGCATCCTCAGTTCCGATTTGGTAATGTGTGAATATTCAAACACTCGCATGCTAACACCTTTAGGCCTAGCTCCTAAGAATTACCCGCATTGACCATTTCTTCTGTTTTTTAATAAGACCAAACTGTATTGTGATATAAAATCAATTTTCGAGTATTTTTTTTCCCCAGGGCTATTGCACTTAAAAAGCCTCTCATAGTGGCATCGTACATCCACCAACTACTTGGGAATCCCTCATTACATCGCCCACAAATCGATAAACAGACGATTTACAATGCGCCTTCCGCCATATTCGCTTCCATCTAGTCGCCGGTTAAGTTATTGGAGCTCCTTTCATCTAAAACCGGACGACATATCTGTTGTAAAAGTAAAATTTTCTTATTTCACCGCGCTGCTACCATTCAGTAAACTGGAAATGGTTGCGGCTGCGCGCACAGTTCACCGCCACCGCAAAGAAAGACATAGATGGACCTACAGCAATGTGAATTGCGAATTCCACAGTCGCTACATTATTTTTGTATCGAAACACAATAAATCCTCAGATCCACACTTTGGCCACAAATATATTAGGCTGTTAGATGGTTTATTAACTAGCAAGTATAGTAGCTGCATCGCGCACCAGCAGACATGCATTTTGATGTGCATTGTTAACCTTTTATGGACCATACACCACCACCATCAGCTCTACATTCGGTCAATGATGATGATGATGATGGCTGTCTGCAATATGGTATCGAGCCACGATGTTGTGCAGCTCCAGATCTTAATCTAGATTAACGTAAAAGGCCGATGCCACTCGTCTTGTAAATTAATGACAAAAATTTCGGGCCATTTCGGGTCTTCCTCTCTAATTAGACGTGCGGCGAGCTGTTGCGTCGAATGTAGGCCAAAGTTCCTTCTTTTCGAAGCGAGTTCCCTGCTGCATACCCAAACGATAACGACTGCCAAACATGGTCGCTTCGATTTGCTATGCTTCATTCGTATGATTAACGATGGAGCAGAGTTTAAGGAGCCTTAAATTGCAGTTCGACTTGGATGGGCAGACGTGCCCCTCGTCGTTGGTCGGAGCAATCATATTTGGCACGCGTCACAAAGGTGATGCTGAGCGCGCTGATGGCCAGCATCATTAACAGAAGCTCATACTGTGCTGTGCCCTGCAAAGTGTGCAGATTTGCCAGTAATTTGCTCACTTCCCGTGGCATTGATTGATTTACCCGCTTCGCGTGTCGTCCTTCCATGCACTAACAATTGATACGGTATGCATCATCATCGTGTGGCTGTGGCGTGTCCGCCGACTATCCGCATTTTCAATGGAGCACAGATTTGTTCGTTAGTCGGCAACTTGCGGAAGCAACTCTAGTTGCTTCAATCATCGGCAGAAATGGGCATTAGGCTTGGACATAACATATCTTTTTGCTGTTGTCGTTCAAGCTCCTCGTTGAATTAAGGATTCCGCAATTTGAATAGACATTCCTTTCTTGGAAGAGCCCGCATTGCATTTCCCTGTGTGGAGAATAAAATTAACTGCCAGCCTAAAGAGTTCACTTCTCAATCAGCAAAAGAATGCTCCGCCGCGTACATCGACCAACTCTTGTATCCGATCCGTTTATTCAGGCCGGCGCGATGCGCACAGTCGACGTCTGCACGTCTTCGAGCTCGAGGAACATGACGCCTAAGGCTAAAGCGTGCTCGTCTTTATGTTATTTCAACAACAGAACAAGAGCGCATCCTCCCACTCAGGCCTCCAGCATGATACCACGGCTACCTAGGAGTAGAAGCATCATTAGTTCGAGCAACAGGAGTCCTTCTTTCCTTTGTTGTTCGTCATAGTCGCAGTTGTCATTAGTGGCAGATGCTCTTCCTACACTCGCACACTGGACACGGATCGTGGAAGGCTTTTCTATAAAAATATAATCCACATCTAGCCACAGCTGTCGCAAGCCTTCGTCATTGATTAATTCGTAATCGGAGTACGTTCACAACACGACTCGTGGCCGATATACTCGTACTTGGCCAACGATCGGGCCAAAGACACTTGCAAGACTTCGACGACGACGACGATTACGAGAGATACGTAAGGTAATGCGCGATTTTTGATCTCTCTGCCAGATTGACTGACAAGCGAAAGTAATTAAGTTTATCTCGCACTGGCTGCAATTGTGCACTGTAGGAAGATGATGGCTCTAAAAAATGGCATTGAAGACCAAGATCCGCTTGTTTGACTTTCGGTAATTAAAATAACGCTGTTGCGACTTTTGATGGCCAAGAGTTTTATGCTTTTTTATTTGTTTGTTTTTATGGTTTCTGCCTCTGGATATATGAAAGTAACAAAAGGTACACGCGTCAGCAATTAAAGCTGCCCTTTCCCTATAACAGCATTACACAAATGACTCCATGTCGACAGAAGGCCGCACTCAAACGATTGACATGACCAATTGTGTGCGACAGTCATGTTAACATGTCCTTTCATTTTCATAATTGAATTAATTTAATTTACCGTTGTTTTTTTTCGTTTCAGATTTGCTGAATGCTGACCGTGGTGAATGCAGCCAAAATATGGAACTTCTCGCCTGTTGCTGAGCCGAAACTGGATTACTGGGTCACTACGACCAACGTCAGAGCAAACCTAAGGCGCATTCACACTAAACCGGGCGCCAATAATGCGAGAAAAGGATCATTCACCAAGAAAAATGCTTCCTAGTCCAAAGCAAGGGTCCGTGTACCCGATGTTAGGCCAAACGCCCGTCTCTTATGCGTCTCATGTACCTTACGACTTGTCGCCGGCAACGCGAACGTCGTCGACATCCAGCCACTTTCATAGTGTCGATCAGCCGCTCGATTTGCGGCTGGATCACAAGAAGAATTCACCAACCGGCAGCGACGAGCTGCTCGAGGACGAAAATAGCAATCTGATCTTACAAAACGACCGCACGCCGACTTCTGATCGGAGTCCGAGTCCTGTTAGTCATAAGAATTTCGAGAACAACAATAGTAGTAGCCACAACAATAACAATAACAACAACAACAGTCTCCTGATAAGCCTAAACGATTGTAAAAAGAAATTTCGGCACAATGCGCTTAACCACTCGTCACTGCTCAAAGAGGAGCTGCGGCTGGCGTCTGCGAGTGAAGCCGGCCTTCACCACCAGCAGCGGTCAAGTATGTCGTTTTCGTCGCCTGCGCTGCACCCGCTCATGCTAGAGGCAATGGCCAAGGCGATACCTCTGCCGTACAGAAACCCATTCGTGCCACCGAGACCACCATCGAACGCGTTCGAGCTACTACGGCCGCAACAGAAGGACCTGCTACGTTCCCTGCCACAGCTGGCGTCATCGATGTCAAATCAACGGCTCAACTCCAACACTACTAGTGCTAATAATAATACTAACCACAATAACAACAACGAGGCTATAGCAAATGCAAATCAACCAACACCGGCGAGCGTCAAGAACAAGGATCGATACTCATGCAAGTTCTGCGGAAAAGTATTTCCTCGTTCGGCCAATCTGACGCGGCACCTGCGGACGCACACCGGCGAACAACCATACAAGTGTAAATACTGCGAACGTTCCTTTAGCATATCGAGCAACCTACAGCGTCACGTGCGCAACATTCACAACAAGGAGCGTCCCTTCAAGTGTGCCCTCTGCGAGCGATGCTTCGGCCAGCAGACGAACCTCGACAGGCACCTTAAGAAACACGAGGCGGACGCGGCCTCTCTGGGCCTTGGAATCGATGACCGATTGCGAGGCTTGCGGCGCAACAATCGCGGCAGCGGTGGCGGAATGCAAGAGGAATCATACTTCGAGGAGATCCGTTCGTTTATGGGTAAGGTGACCCAGATTCCTATACCGCTGCAAACTCAGTTGTCATCGTCGACTGAGCTCAACTCGCCGAGCAGAAGTTCCTCATCGTCTGAACCACCGTCATCACCTCAGAGTAACCATTGTCTGCAGGTGATCAAGCAAGAGGAAGGGAGCGGTCACATAACGAACTGTTTTAGTGAAAACTCAGCGAATGCACCCGCAGGCGACAGTTTGAGCACGAATATGAACGAAGAGCACATTAAAGTGACCTGACCTCTCCATATAGTTAGATGTAACTCCTAAAAAAAAAACTCAACTAGCCCTATAAACAGATTTCTTTGCGCAAAAAATAAAATAGACCACGGATATGCGATGCACTTAAACTGGGTTCCTATGGCGCATTGTGTAATAGTGTGTGCTTTAGATGAGGAGTGGATGAATATTGGTTACGGTAGGAATTCGCATCGTCCATATTGTGAGGTAGTTCATCTTAGGCAAACATTTTTAGCCAAAAGAAACAAGAGTATAAAGCGAAAAAAATTATGGCAATGATGAGTACATCCACACAAAAATTTCTAACTGACGGGGAACATTAAAGCTGAATTCACAAGGCAGCTTTGGCCTCGGGTGGAATCGGCTAAGGTGATAAGCGACGTCACAATTCACAATAAAGCGTCTGCGTTAACTGTGAATTCAATTTCTGGTTTCAATTTTTCTGGTTAGTTGGTTTTTTTGCCTACACTTAGGCTAACTTTCTGCATGCCTCAATAAAAAAAAACTGTCCCTACAACACAAGCCTAAATTAAGCAGCAATTAGGAACAATATTTTTATGATCACATAACGCAGACGAATTATTTTGTTTGATCACATTGACTGTGTCATAAAATGTCAAAATCACAGATTACCTTCGCCGATTCCACCCCTGATTGTTCGATCGTCGGCTATGAATCTGCTCAGAAACTACATTTCCTAAAAAAACATATATTTTCCGGGAAAAATTTGTTTTTTTGTCTTTTGTCTTTTATATTTGCACCACTACTTAAGGAAATGATCTTCAGCAAAGATTTAAAATTTCTGATTTTGACTTGATTTTCTCAGCTCTTGAGCTGTCAGACATAGCTAATGTCCAGTACATTTGAACGATAGTTTCACTTTGAGCCACATTTCGTAAAATGACTATTTCCTCTTACGATTGCGAAAGGAAATATTCAAATCGTATGAATGACTGAAATCGTAAACGTCAGGTCAAGGCGAAGCCCAATCTTGTTTGTGAATCTAACTTTAAGAACCATTGTTTTTTTTTGTAGCACTACAAAGCCGACAACGAAAACGTGGTCAGACCTTTATGGCCGTTTCACATTCAGCGCGACAGGGTCAATCCAGACCGGCAGCGACAGCGCGAGACCAGAAAGCGAGAAACCGCGACGACTGTTTTGACTTCACAGTGTTGTTGCACATAAATGGTTTATACTATTTCCAACAAGTATTTAAGCTTCTGGAATAAGTATTAAGTTTTAAAAAGAAAAACGTCTATTCAACAGCGTTCGTAACTCACTACAGCGATTAACGGATTAATCGTCGACCTCGGCGAGTGTTTTTCGCAAATGGTCGGCGTGCGAGACAGCGGTAACGCCGGTGTTATGAACCACCCCATACGTTGCCATTGATTAAAATTCATTTGACAGCTCGCCCGAGACTCTTGATCTATTTCTCGCTTCTGGCGTAAAAACAGGCATTATCCTAATTTCGTTGTTGATGCGAAAATGTTACCAACCTCATGACCAATGTGTATTAGTAAATGTTTTAACATACTTTTACATATCTTTAAATAAATCAACATTAGTTTTATTAAATAAAGGCAAATCAAATCGTTTAAAACTTTCAAAGTTATGAAAAAATATCAAAAAGCTGACACACTTGTGCTGTAGTTCTAGTTTTTTTTTCTCAAAATCAAAGGAATTGACCAAAAATTGGTGTTTAAGCACTGAATTAAATCGAAGATTGATTGGGACGACGAAAACGAACAAACTTGCACGTGGAATGCAGTACGAATTCTTGTAAACTTATATTTTGCATACGAACCATGCAACCACGTCTCAAAGGCTGACGAAATTCGGCATTTTGCGCAATTTCTTTTTGGCAGTATTAAACACAAGCAAAGCAGTTTTTGGCACGTTGAGTCCTATCAATGGCCTTTCCCGAGCGACAAAACAGTTTTCAGGCATATCGAGTCTGATCAGAATCCTTCCACAGCTGTTGTCGTCTGCTGCTCTTATAAGACCCAATGTTTTTCGGGCCTATCCCAACTGTCGGCGGCGACTGTTTTTGTCACTCGTGGAAAAAGACCTTAAATCAAGATGCTCGTATGAAATTCTCCATGTTGATTTATACTTTAAACCTATAGATTACACTACGTTACCAGACAATCCTTGTCGTCCCTAAAACCACAATATTCAACCAATTCAATTTTTAGCCAGAATGATGTAGCAAATACTTAAATAATTTATTTTAGTAGTATTCACACAAAACTTAAATAATTAATTTTAAGAAGAAAACACTCTTGAATTCCAGATTTATTTATTCCCACTCTAACAGCACATTCTTATCTACGCCAAGAATCCTCTATAAACTATGACTTTCACAAACTAGGATCTATAAATTTGTTGATATTTCCTCGCCCTCGTTTGTATTATAATTTATGAGAAAAACTACGCTGAACAACGAAAAAAAATCCTTTTTTCATCTACTTTACAAACAAAACCGCTCTAACCACAGCTAAAAGCTTGTATACTGTTTCTATCATAGATATTTTATTTTAAAACTAGATTCTAGCTTAATTTTAATTTTTACTCTAAGGTAGCTACTATCTAAGCCACAGACCCTGTGTAAAATTGTAAACTTAAGACAACAACCGTGTTCAAACACGAAGCGAAACGGAATTTTGCCAAAGCATTTTCAAACTCTCAAGCATACCTAATGTAATGCCTGCCTTCATTTTCCTGTAACACTGTATCCTCTCTGATCCGATTCAGAATTCTTAGATTTGGGTTTGCTTCTTTTAAAAAGTATAAAAAATAACAACAGTTCTGTCTTCGTTTATGTTTTAAGAAAATTTGCTAAATAATGCACAACGAATATTAAAATATAAAAACATTGCAATACTCTTCTACCTACTTTGTATTTTGTGTATAAAAATAAGAATAGTATTTTTATACTTGTATCTCTTAGAAAGTCCTATACTATATGTTTCAATTTTCGTTGTAAAATTAAATGAAAATATTTTATTAATTAAAAACAATAAAACACATCCTGTGTATGTACTGTACTATATATCTTGTAAAGTTATCGCAATCGATGTTAAAAATTAAGTAAACGTTCTAAACTAGGTGCTATTTTGATATTTGGTGTAGTATAGACCATTTTTTTTTAGCCTAAACAAGAAAACTATTTGTAAATGTAAAAAAATGTTTTGTAGAGAAATATTGTTGAATTTTATTGATTTTTATTGTTCAGAGAAGTGAATGTTTGTTTATTTGAATAAATTTTTTTATTTTATATGTGACAGATGTGTTTTTTTAAGCCTTTTACATTTGTTGCGGTTTCATGTGCAACCATTTCCGGTAGAGGTAAGTGTGTGCATCCGGGTAGTTGCCTTTTAAGGCCAAGTCTATTGGTAACACCACCACCACATCGGGTGGCATTTGAAACCTGTGCTGCCTGGGGATAAATTAGCCTGACCCACACCCGTTTTCTTCGATCCAATTTTGCGGCGACCGCGCATGCAAATGGAGCTGTGTGTTGTCTCTGTTTGCGATACAAATGTCAAAGTCTGTCACTTTTTGATATGATTTAATGGCATTGTTCTGATTTAATTAGCGTTCGGGAGAGCCAGCCGCATAGCGACATAAACGTGCTCTTAGAGCCACAGCCACCCACCCATCCATCCATTGGCTAGATGATGAATTGAACTGTACTTGGCGCCACAAAACTAAGCGCTCTGCATGTGCGCACAATGCAAGAAGTGAATGCATTTGGGGGCGTTGATTGGTGTTGGTGTCTAATGATCGTGTTTTTTGAATAATTTAAGCGTTTAATTTTTCTTTTTCGTCTTGTATCGGAGATTTTGGGGTTTTTTGGTGCGAATAAAGGCAAAGATTATTTTTTTATTTGATGGGAAATTGGTTTTAAAGGCGACATTATGTCAATTACTATAGAGACTTTGTCTTGCGCAAGGGATTACGAAATGAGATCTAGAGTTAAGACTTGGAGAGTTAAGTTCGATCGGAGGGTTTCTTTAGTGAAGTCTCTGGACCTAGGATTTTACACTATCTACATAGCACAAACCATGGGCTGTTCTGACATTTCTTTGGATTTTATGTGATCTAGGCTGCTTCTTTTTTCTATTAGAAGTGAGGCTATCATGCAGACCTTGGGGTGCCATTAAACTATGGTGTTAATCTTAGGATGCTAGACATGGAGTCTATTAGCCAAACGAATACTAAATTTTTGCAGTCGAACGTACCAACGGGAGCGCAAAAGTGCGTAATAGTTTGCCACCCCATGAGATGCTTCTTAGTTTATGAGGCACGCAGATTATGGTATTCATTTTTAAAAGGCTGTGGCTGAGTACGCTTTATATGTAACAATTTTATCTGTAAAGAAATATTGTAAAGGTGCGCCTTAGTTATACACCGTGAAGCAGTACTCGCAGTTCTCTTCGGTATTGGGTAAATGAGGTGAAAAGCAAGTACCTCGATAACAATGTGTTGACTGATGGATCTTGTGTAAGAATGCAACCCCTACATACGTCATCGGCGTAGTTAGATTTTTGCGATGACGCAGAGTCAGTTTTTCGCAGGCAGGTCTAGACTTTCAGAAGTGTAAGGGGGAGGGGGGAAGTAATCCTTCGGGAAGGCCGTTGTTAAGAGGTTGTCATACTATGGTTGTCGCTAAGGTAGATATTGTCCTCCTCCTGTCACTAACCGTCACTAATATGATGTTGCACATTTTTGTAGAAGGATGCTCTTGAGATCCTTGTACCAAGAAACCCTTTTTCGGAACAGGTTGCTGTTAGGATTATAAGTTTCTTGATGGACTTAACTGCTTTCCACAGCGAGTAGTTTGAGCTCCTATACGCCGACAAGCCTGCAACGTATTCAGTTGTCTCAAGATTTTTATAATTTTGCAGCATTTATTTGAGCTTGTGAGAGAGGTGGTTCAAGAGGGTTTTGTCTGCAGGTGCCATCGTGCCTTGCCGTCTTTTACACCCTCTATTCTTTTCACGAATCAATTCTTCGATTTCGACATGCCCGTCAGTGCTTACTTCTGTCTTTTGAAAATAAGTGTTAATCCCGCAGCATTCTGAATTGCTTCAATGAATTATCAACTACGCGTCTGCTAATTCCAATGGAGTTATCAATGACACATTTAAGCCAACACAGTCCTTACAGTACTTTTTTAAGGAGTCCCAGTTCGTCTTTTTGTTGGCTTATCTAGCAGCTCTTTCTATTTTTGCTAGGCTGCCCATCTTCAAGATTACTTCTGAGTGATATGCGAAAAGATCATAATACTCTTCGACTCGAGTGAGGTATTTGGGCTTTTTATTCCTGTCGGTTGGCCAATACGTTGGCTTTCATGTGGAAAAAAAGTCCACACCATGTTCATCGGTCCAACCAGTGACAGTTTGTCCGCTTTATTTGAACTGGCGACGCTATTTTGTGGAGTTTTTACGCCTTTTGTTGTCGCCTTTTTTCCAATCACTTTTGATCGGCCTTAGAATCTTTGGCTTAGGGCTCAGTTATACCGATACGGAAAAAGGATACGAAAAACGAGAAACAGTCCAAAATGGGATTTTTTCCTGTTAAGCGTTTACAGCAATCAGAAAAAAAGAACCGAACAACCAAACAGTCGACTTCAGTTTTTTGGTTGGGGTTGAACCGAACATTTTTTCTGACAGCCGGAACAGTAAAAAAATGTGGAACAATTCAGTGGAATGAATGGGTTTCATTTTCCATCAGCTGTTCAGGAAAGTGATTCTGATACGAAAAATTATAAAACTACTTTCCTGAGAAGGATTAACTTTAATCAATACATATTTTCGTGTGAATTGGTTAAGTAAACCAGTGGCAACATTTTAAATCCAAATTTGGCATAATCGCATAAGTGAAAGTACAAATAAAATGAGATATAAAAATTTTCCGTATCGTTTCTTCGTTTCGCTATAACTGAGCCCTTAGAAGCTTCAGCAGTTTTTGGACCTCCAAGGCATGGATTCTGACCTCGAATATTTTTCTTAAGAGTTTCTCGTCCCTTTTGCAGCTCTACGGCTACATCCTGGTTCCCGTTGCAATTGGCGTTAGCAGCTGGAACCTGCACGTTTATTTTGCACTCTGTTGAGAGTTGTTTACCAGCATATTTCACGCTGCACAGCGTGTTTTTTTTTTTTTTGCAGTTTAAAAAGTATTGGAATAAGTTACAGGAGAGTTGATCATGAAGCTGTTTTATTTAAGAGAAATGCTCCTGCCGTTTGAAAAGGCGAGGATTCTTAGAGAACCAACTTACTTATTTTCGGAGCGTTTAGAAAACTCGTTTTTCAATTCTTCGAAAACCGGAATGAAATCGGATGACTAGTCGCAAACAGCTAATTTTTTTGTTAATCACGGCGAATTATTAAAGCGCATCCAACTGAATCGCCAGTTGAAGCACAGTAAAAAGGGTATTTTGAAAACATCGCTTGGACCAGCTTTATACCCAAGCGACGTTAGTCCGAAGTTTAGCTTCAAAGTCAAGAGACTTTTTTTTAGCAAGCAAAAGCCTTAATGTTTCAGACAAAGCAAATTGAATAGCTATTAGAAATGAAATGCGAACTTACCGTTTACCTCCTGCTGACTTCTTTGTATAACTTTTCTGGTCTTAATCGAGGGAAGTCTTTCCTTTTTTTGCTCACGAGGTGGGGCATTCTGCATTCTTTTTTGAATTAATTAGCAAATCAAGTTGATAGAGATTGTCTTGTCCACTTTAATGTGTGTTCAAAATATAAAAAGAAAACCAGTCACATTCACCTTCATTCACACACTCAATCATTGAATTAAAAAAAGTACGTATGCACGATTTAATTGCACTTAGATATCACACTTAGTGCAGTACCATTAGAACTTCCATGGCAGCATGATAAGACCCCACTTTTGTGTAATTTCATCGAGTTTACAGATGTCGGCAGTGACAAGCTTTGGCAACTCCGTGGGGTTTTTAACAGTAAGGCAGAGCTTCGATTCCTGATGAACTATGTGCTGAGTCTATTTTTATTTAATAAAAGGCGTATTAAAACTCAAATGCCAAAGCACTAAACAACTCAACTTACGTCCATCTGGTAGTCCCAATGTTGACGACCGCTGTCAGCACACTTGAACAATTGAACGTTTGTTGCATTGGGCAGCTTCATACTTTTGTGAGCATTCAGGTCGATGCACAAGTTTTCATTTGTCATAATCTGTCCATTTTGTTTAATTACAAACAAATCGTGTAGGTCAGAGTCTGGAAGGCAATCACCCACTTTCATGGGTGACAGGACAGAGCTCGTAAAGCCCATATCTTGTTTGTAGCTCCGCAGGCAGGAATCAAAGTCGAAGTCCAAAAGGTTTGTAACGTCGTTGTGCTTACGAAGTTCAAGGAATATCCTAGGCAATGTTGTCGGTATTAATCGAGGAGGAATGTTCTTCATAACTTTTTCATACTCCTTGGCCAGTTTAGTTTTACCATTGAGCCAAATTATTTTTCCAAAAAATCGGTCATCAGCGGGAAGGAAATGTTGTGGCCAAATGTTGTAGAGGTACCACTCAAAGGACTTGCAGTTGAGACGCTTTCGCAAGGCAACGCGATCAGTTACGTTCTGAACGAATTCAATGCTCTTAATCGAAAGTTGTTATGGTTATGCAATGTACTTACAAGTGATCTCTTATAGTCCATGTTAACGGCACTGTACATAAAGAAGAAGTCTTGCCAATCGTCCATCCATACCATCGCGGCACGAGCTAAATTTTTACCAAGTACTTCGCTGACACCACCAGGGAAGGTGTACGGAGTACTCTTGCGGAACACATGTCCAACATGAGAACATGGGCTTATTTCAATCGTCCCTCCACACTGCCATATGCGAAAAGACATCTCGACGTTCTCACCTCCCCAAATCTAATAAAAAAAAAATTTAAGGATATTTTCAACAATTTGCATCGTCTTCAAACAGACTATAATAAATTGAGGGCTTGTTCAAGGTTTGCATGTAATATAGATCGAAGTGTCATCCCTACGCTTATCTCTTATATTTACCACTTCTTCAGCTAAAGCACGTTGAATAGTCTATAGGAACAATTCTTGTTCGAACTCGGGTAGGTTTTAAAAATCCTTTCCTCTCTATTTTAGCCCCCAATAATTTAAAACCTAAATACATTAGTAGGTCTCAACTATCCTCTTATATTTCTTCCACTTCTTTTCACCAACATATTCCAAGCAAGAAATAGCTATGATATAAACTCTTCGGAAAAAAATCTAACCGGAACTAGAAAAAATCAAATTAATTGTTTTATGGATGTGAAATTGAAAAGATTATAAAAAAGGTAAAAATAATTGTACGTTAGTCTCCCCCTCTATCTGCCAAACGACATAAAGCCCCAGAGGTCTGACAAGCCCTCCCAGAGTATCATTTGTCTTGAAAAAATTCTCAAAGTGCCGTTCGGATTCGGCAAAAAATTGTAGGTCCCCTTGTATGTGAAGAAATTAACACACACAGCATACATTGTTGAGAAGTTGGCCCTGGTTCACCTCGAACTGTTGCGCTACTCTATTTATTTATTTTATAGTCTCCACCCCATTTTGTGTTTCACAACCAGAGGGGTGCATACGACAACAAAAGAGTTCACGGATTTAAGGAGATAACATCTTCGGAACACTTTTTCGATGCTTTCCACTTATTTTATTAAAATAATTTTTGGGATCTATTAATAACAATAAGTAGATCGGAATAAGCACAATAACTTCTTTCCTTATCGGCACACTCTAGGTAGAGTAGTTTATTAATAATTCGCACTTCTTCAGAAACTATTGAATTTTTTCATATAAAAACGCGATTTCGTTGGCATCCCTGGGTCGAAAAATATGAAAGACGTCAGATTTTGACAGCCGTGCTAAAAAGTCTATTGAGAAACTGTAAACGTCGTCAAATTTAACGTAGAACTTGGAAAAAAAAATGCGCTCTGTGGTGCCATATGTAGCACCAAACGTTCATCAAATGAATCCACCATCCATAAAACTACGAAATGGGGGGGGGGGACAATTACACACAAGTCCCCAAGTTTTTCCACCGAACGAATATAATATGAACTATGTTTCCACCGGCAATAGTACGAGAATAAGCGGGAGCGATTAATGGTAAATCCCAAATTGGTTCCACCAGACAAAAATGTAGGATTAATTTGACATGAGCACTCTTTTTCTGTCGTTTTCCAGGAGCGAAAAAAATTTTCGTTGCAGACATTTCAATAGAAATCGTAGTTCTGACAGATCTCTGAAATATCCGTGGATAGTTTTCAGTGTCCTTTTTCGATTCTTAAACTGTAACAAAGGTGTTCGAAAAGAGTTAAAAGGGTGAACGAGATTTTTTAGGCGATTTGTTTTTTATCGCTTTCCGAGAGGATTGAGATTTGTATGGTTCATCGCGTAATTTGAGGAAGATTTATATTACCCGAGGATCAGTGCCCCGTGGAAACATGGTATAGAATTAATTTGAAACTAGCACTTTTTTGTCGTCATTCTGGAGTCGTCTCAAAAGAGAGTGACGATGAAATTTCCCTGGAGCAAGAAAACAATTTCGTTCTTAAAATCCCTATAGAAAATGTATTTGTGCCAGATCTATCATTACATGAACCGTTTGAGTTTCCTTTAAGTCTTAAACTGTCATCAAAATGTTCAAAAAGGATTGAAAGTAACAAAAAAGAGGATAGTGAGAAGAGCTAACGAGGTTCTAGAGATTAATATTTTAATTACGTGCCGAGAGTATTTAAATTTTAATCGTAAATCTCGCCATTTTTAGTTGAAGATTTATGTTAATCGTACACCACAGCTTTTTTCTTATCCTAGAGGAAGTAGCTTAAGCTCAGTTATAAAAAACAATTGAAGCTCTACCTTGGCCTGAAAATGCGAAAAATCTAAGGTTTTATAAGACAAGTACCCACTTTTGCTTTTGGGGTCGGATCCGGTACGCAAAATACGAAAAAGGCCCCCTACAGCTGGTTTTAACTACTCACCTTCATAGCTTCATCATAGCCCCCCATGTCGAAGAAAGTTTTTTTATCTATAGAAAACAGTCCCCCCGCCATACCAGGACTTCGAACGGGTTTTACATCTTCGTTAGTCTCGTTGGGAGTAGTGTACCACCTGAAAAAAAATTTTTAACTTTGTTAGACTCCAAGTCAATTTAAGCATACCTGAAGCTGAGGTGCCAGTTGAATGCGCCCCAGTGGCTCTCGAAAGTTTTCGTGTAGCTGAAGTTATTGTCGGATATAATGTCAATCACGGGACACATTACGGTTTTCGGACTTTCCTTGATTCGTGCTAGCAACGGTTCCAACCAACCTGGCGAGCACTCACAATGAGCGTCCAGAAATGTAAGCACATCCCCCTCAGCCTTTGACGCTCCAAGCATACGCGCTGGCACAAGTCCCTGCCTAGATTCGAGACGAAACAGTTTCGTGCGCACCGGCAGGTCTTTTATGTACTCCTCAAGGGGTTTTTTCAGATATTCTAGAACGTGGTAATGACGTATAATTTGACCGATCTTATTCGTTTACAAACCTTTATCGCTTGCGTCGTCGATCAGAATGATCTCCTTCAACAGGGGCGGTGGCGAACGGATTATCACGCTCCATATGGTACGGAGCAGCACAGACCAAGCTTCATTGTGGAAAACAATAATAACTGACGTGTTTGGCAGTTTATGAACATCATATTGGACGACCTTGCACCTAAAACAAAAGTGAGAGATGAGACAGTTTTCCTGCATATGAGTCATCAACGAACTTGTCTATTCGGTAGTCTTTGAGGGTTCGATTAAGTGGGATTCTGTCACTTGCCATTATGTTAAAACTGTGTATCTGATATAGGCGTCGCATTTTAATGTTGTCCTTTGCCGGAATTTCCACTGGACGTCCCATGGCGCCTTCGCCCTCCACTGGATTAAAATCATTCACGTTGTATTCCTCTGCAAAGAGAAACTCTCATGAACCTTGGATTCAATGAAAACCGTCTGGCAGATGGATTGCACAACCCCGGAAACCATGTTACTGGGCAACAAAGCATGAACAGATGGTTAGAATGGAGCAACAACCTTTGGTCAAGTTTCCGAAAATGCTTCCCGCGCCGATGTAGTGTGCCACAACGACAGTCGTTGATCGAGCACGCTTCTTCAGCCGGATTTCATTTACTTCTCTGAAAAAGCATAAGAATAGTTTTGAACTCTGTGCGAAGATAGATATTTGTTACCTTTTACGGATGTCCGAAGCCTGCAAGCTCTGCACGTAGACATTGATGCTGAGGGCAAACATGAAAAAGGCGAAAAACAGCAAAAACAAGTACAAAAGCCACAACTTGCGAAGCTGGCGAAACGGAAGACCCATGCTGAATATGTTTAGAAGGCAGCGAACTTTGTTACTAATTTAAATTCAACAGGAATTTTATATTGCCCGCGGGCATATTTTTCCAAATTCGAATCAACCATGTAGTAATAAACAAATGTTTGGACAGCTGTCACTGTTTGTTGTTTGCCCCTAGCCTAGAGCCGCGAGCCAGAAGCCGTTCGACTTACTGCGGGATGTGTTCAAAGTGTATGATTAAAATTGCGTGTTTGAGAAAAAATAGATTTCTTTTGGGCTTGTGGTTGTATCAGTTATAGCAAATATTTTTTTTATTCAATCTTTGATTTTTGCATTCTATAATAATAATAACCTATTTTTGAAGCAATGGAATATTTGAATGAAGTAATTGAATACATGTATTCCTTGAGTAAATTCTAAATTACTTTTTGATTTGTATAAAAAAAATACGTTAAATGCAAGATTGTCTTCGTTTTTTCTTATGCGTTTTCACACCGAGCCAGAGTGCACATTCAAAGTGAAAAAAGTACCGAATCTAATTAAAATCCATAAGATTTCCCACATATTTGTCACAAATCACAGAACATAAGATTACCCCATTTGAAATAAAAACATGGCTCATTTACAAATCAGGGGTGGAATCGGTCAAGGTGATCTGTAATAAGTTATTTTAAAAATCACAAAAAATTCATCTGCTCAAGCAGTGATCATCACAATTTTCTTGTTTTAGCTCTCGATCAATCACCATCAAAATCAGCTGATCCTCAGTTTTCTGGTTAGTTGGTTTTTTCTTTGCAAACACTTAATCTGACCTGTATGAAAAAGGAGTTCCAACATCACAAGCCTAAATAAAGCAACCATTTGGAACAATATTTCAGTGATCACCCTACGCAGACGGATTATTTTTGATCACATTGACTGTCACAAAATGTGAAAATCACAGATAAACTTAACCGATTCCACACCAGGCTCGTCATCGGACTCAAAGCAAAACAGATTGCTGATCTATACGATTGGCCGGTACATATTGCTGTTTGAACAAACGGGTTATTTTACACGCGTGCGAAATGACACTTCGATCCGATGACGTCAGATTTACAGTAACGTAGTCGAACAAATGTCATAGCAATCGAGTGGAACAATATTAATATTTCGCGATCATGTACATTTGTGGAATTCGTTATCTAGATTCCTGCAGAATCGCATGTATAAAAGATCGAAATTGCATGTTGTGACTTTTGTTGGGCAGATCTAACTGTAAATTTGACGTCATGTGAGTTTGTATGCGTGTAAAAAAGCCGGCTTGTTTACTCACCAATCTGTGCTGGCCATTCAGGGCTCATGAATTTGTTTTTCTTATGGCCTTTTCAGTTGGCGATCCCGGATCAGGGCGTTCTTCTCCCGGATTGGGGCTTCTCTCTGAACATCAAAACTCGTTTTTATTGATTATGAAGTTTGTCTAGCGGTGTATTTGTAAAGCAAAGGCACAAATTACTGAATAACTAGATATTCAACTTGCGTCCCTCTTACCCTCCAACACCCATTTGTTAACGTTTTTTACAAAACCTTTAAAGCCTTTTTAAAGCTTTAAATTTCCGTATCGGTGAATACGTGTAAGAAGATACAACAACAATTTACCTAACGCGATCAGCTGATGTAAAAGCTGCAAAACGAAATTGCATGGAAATTACGAATTCATGAATTTACTCACATTTGTAAACAAATGTCGGAGAATGGGTAAATTCATCAATTTCAGCTTGTGGGCAAAGCTTTTACATGTCCGAAGTTGAACATCTAGTTATTCAGTAATTTATGGCAAAGGCTATAGAGCTTTTACCATGGCTGTCAAAATCTGACGTCTTTCACATTTTTCGACCGCCAAGCAAATCGCGTTTTTATATGAACAAATTCAATAGTTTCTGTAGAAGAGCGAATTATTAATAAACTACTCAACCTATAGTGTGCCGATAGCGAAAGAAGTTATAGTGCTTATTCCGATCTACTAAATGTTATTAATACATCCCAACATTTTTTTTAGTAAAATAAGTGGAAAGTATCGAAAAAGTGTTCCGAAGATGTGATCTCCTTGAATCCGTGCACCCTTTTGTGGTCATCTGCACTGTTTTTACAACACAAACAACACTTATCTAATCCTTTCCGTATTTTAAAACTAAAATACTTTTAGCGTTACCTAGGAAGGTTGATCAAGTCTACAACTTTCTCTTTCATCGAAACCCAGGGTTGCATTTTTTAAATAGTTATTTGCGTTTATGTGTAATTTTTGTTCGTTTTCCAAATAAAAAGGAACATTGTTTGGCATCCCGCAGACGGAAATATCAGTAGACGTCAAGCCGTTAAAAGCTCTATTCTACAGGGGACAAATAACATTTATCCAACTTGACATTGACACATGTATGATTGTGTGCGTGCTTCTGGTTTTGATTCTGGATTCAAAACCAGAAGCAAATTTCTCTTCTATCCAGAAGAGGAACTGTCAAACGAGTCCAAGAAAACAGTTTCAGGAGAGTCCAGAAGGCTCCCGGACGCTCCCGGACGAGCAACCATTAAACTCCGATGACGAAAAGCTGCGTTGTGTATGAACTTTTTTTCCCAAAATGGTCTCATCTTATTGTTAATTGATTGACGCCCCACCGGGGACACTTTATTAGCTTAATACAACCTTAAATATAACTAAATTAACCTTAACCAATCTAAACTTACATCTCTAAACTTAATCTAAAAGAGAGGGTGAAGAGAGGCGATAAAAGATGTTTCGGAGACTGTGCTTATTGAGGTGTAGAGCAAAAAGAGTGGAGCTAGCGTTGCGCAGCATGCGGGACATTGGTTCGTGAAAGCCGTAGTTTGTGCTTCGTGCAATGGAAGATAATGCGAATGAGTGGCATAGAGCATAGCTTGCCGACATTCAGCTCGAGGAAATTCTTTTGGCACCAAATGAAGAAGCTGTTTAGGTCGGATTGGAGAGAGAGGGGGTTCGGAAGGGGAAGATATTTGTTTCGAGATTTTCATATAATCTGCGTATATCGAAAGCCGAGAGTGCTGAATGGCTCACTACCAAGACGTCCCGAATATTTTAAGGGTTAAAACTGAAGTGGTAACGAATCCCGTTTTTTCAAAGTAATTTTCCCGAAACGAAAGCCAACTTAGTAGAATATGTCTTTTCTCACAAAATCTCAAACGCAATCACAAAATACTCTATAATTATCTTTTCCTTTTTCTCCTTTCCGTTTCTTTTTCCTTCTCCCATCATCTATCAGTCCTGTTTAGTCCTTTCTCCTGGATCTTTTTTCTATTATTCCTCGGGATCTCTTCTCCCAATCTTGTCCTTCACCTCTCTTTTGCTCTAAGCCTCCGCCAAACTTGCTAAAGCTAAACCAGAAGTGATTTATCCAAGCTTGGCTTGGCTTTTCACAAATACACCATGACTCATTAACGCACACATTCGATAAATTCTCATTCCGGTGCAGTCGTTATCGGAAACGGCGACTGGGAAGGAAATTTAAAATTAAATTTTATTCAAATCCACTGGGTGGGGAGCACCAAATTTTGAAATATCGAAAATATATATGAAACTGCACGATTTTGATGAAGATTTTTAGTATTTTCGCGAAATTTCAGATTTTCAAGCTGCGCGTAAAGGGTAAAAAACAGAAAATACTATTTATTCTGCCAAAAATAACCCACGGCCTACAATTGACATGCTCTTGAGAGAAATTGACTTCAAAACATATTTCCTGAAGTATACCTGCATTAACTCAAAAAATTTAGAATGGGACCGTGGGATATTCTTTATTGGGCAACTGAAATATTAAAAGGATGAACGACTGAACTTAGCCTAACGTTTCAACGCAACGTTTCCTTCGTTTCCAGAATCCTAGTTCTGAGCCGTTTACAACCGAATACAAAAAAGAAAACTACTTTTGGGGCTTAAAAACCTTATATTCATTTTGCATAATTTTAGGTGCTTAAGGTGCAAAACGCATTGCAAATTTACTTTGCATATACATTCCTACGTCTAAATTTTTTAACTTTCATAGGTACTATTTGCAATGGCCTCTATGCCAAAATGTGATGTCATGCCAAGTATCCACCCCCATGGAAGTTTTTCCGCGCCCAAAATCATTCACAGAACCCTCCAGCATAGGCTCAAGACAAAAGTCTCAATTCCAATAAATCATGTTCAAACTTCGCGCAAAAACTTTCACTCCCAATGGAGACAATAGTTTTAAGCAAAACTCGTCGACGAGATACAAACCATAGTTGAAATAGATAAAAAGCTTTAAAAGTTACTGTCGAAGTTGCTTTCAGTTTGGGTTTTGTAGTTTAGTCGCAATCTATCTCCACTCAAGCGAACAGCAAACCAGGTTTTACTTTGCTTGCCTCATCCACGCATCGCAGTAGCATCTTATTCACCTCGAGCAGTTAAAAATATAACATTTGTCATCTCAGTAAAACAGTGAACCTTAAAAGTGATTAAGTTCCCCAAATGCTCTAATGCAAGTTCGTGAAACTGACCTAAAAACTGTCAAACAAGGTGAGTGTGTAAGATTACAAAAACTGATTAAGACGCCAAATCCAGAGTCGTTTTCGCGCGATGATTCATGATGCTGAGTTCGTCTTGAAGGAATCTCTTACACATTTGCTGGCAAGCTCTGTGACGTATCTGTGAGATGTATCTACATCCTTCCCACACACCCAGCTCATATACACTACAATCCAACAGCACCCCTCGTGTTCGTGCGCTCTCTTAGTATACGGTCAATTTGACCTTGAGATGCAAACATCCAACTGCTGAAAGCATCCATTCAAGCGAATGACGTACACTGAGTGTAGATAGTGACAACGCAGGTCACACAAGTGCGGCCAGGTACACCTCACCTCTCCTCTACCTCTCTCGAGTGCACAACACCTCTCCATCGTGCATATAGCTAGAACTAGGAAATTCGTGTTTTCATTCATCTCGCAGAGGAGCACTTTATCAAATTGGACGCTAAAACGAAAGCTTTGCAAAGCTCGCCCCCTTTGCAAATGGGATCCACATCCGACACAATAGGGGGCTTTGCGCTTAGATACTTTTGGATCGAACACCTACGTAGCCATAGGTACCGCGAGCACGAGCACACACCATACATAGCGATAGCGTTGTACCCCCGACCGAAATCAAAAAGTCGAAAGCTTAGAGTTAATCGGTTTTCCACGGAATTTATCGGGAACCCCTTTAGTTGAATAAAGAACGTTGCGGGTTGAAAACGGCCGTCGTCGACCATAGTTCCGGAGTTTGTGTTTCTATTTGCTTTTTGCGTCTTTTACTTACAATTGAATAGAAAAAAATAACTTAACGCAGACTTTAGTACAGTGCGCTTATTAAAATTTCGTGACATATACCTCTTTGCAAGGACGTTCGGTTGTTGTACTGCCGTCGCCTGTTTTTTCGTAGGGGTGCTTGCAGTTAAGGCGAACTTTATATACCTCCCCTCAGTGAGACCGAAAAAGAATACAAATTTTAAAATGTCATGGAGATATGCGGTATGTTGATAAATAAACACAAAAAGGACTCGTACTTAAAAACGAATATCCTGTGCCATATATAGAATAGAACTGTTGTGCCAGTCGCCAAAGTGTTTCATAGTTTGTCTTTCGCGCCATTACCATTGGATCAATTGCAAATCGAACTTTGCTGTCAAAGCAAGTACCTACAACAGGCAAGGCATGTGTGTGGAGTGCCGGAGCCTTGAACAACTGCCCCGATAACCTAGTTTTTGGCAAGCTCAATCAGTTCCGTCAGGTCCTATACAGAGAAAACCCATCATAATGTGTCTACAAGTGCACTGTGGAACGGGGTGGGGTGCTCATAATTATTTATTTATTTCATACTTGATGCACTTGGCTCATCCTTTTGGAGGCCAACCACTAATTTCCATTCGAAATGTTTTCGAGATCACATGCACTGCACAGCCATGGCGCACCCCACCGCACGGTACATTGTTGTGCATAACTAGGCATTGTCAAGGTCTTGAGGATGTCTACTTGCCATTGTTCCTATCTATAATGTTGCTCGCACATCCTCTTGACTGTGATGTCTACCTATACAACTATATAGTCATTATATAATCTCTGCTCCTTTTTTCAGCTCTTGGGATTGTTGTTATTTGAAGAAGTCTGCCAAATGAGAAGGGGTGGTAATCAAAGACTTTTTTGTGCCCTACCCCAACCGCCATGTTTTTCTTAGGGGAGAACATAATCCCTGGCAGAAGGGAAACCTTATACTCGATTTGTGAGATTATTTCTGTTTGGTAGTCACGCATCGGTCCCGACAGGACCTTCGACACACCGACGACGCAGAGATGGTAACTTTATATAGTTTGTTTGCTCGTAGTTTCACGACTGGAGTCGACCTTTCTTCACATGTCCGATATTATGTGCATAAATCAGCAAAAGAAAGCAAATAAAAATAAAAGCGGATGGTGGAGGCCACTGCTGGCCCCTCGGATCTCGAATACCTCCTGATGGACGGCAGTACACCAGATGTATGACTAATGCGTTAGTCTCGCACATACCACGTTGAGTCCGATGAGACTTCTAAGAATAGCAAGGAATAATAGCACACGCTATGCAAGTGTTTCGGCTGGGCAAAATGATGCAGCGGGGCTTCTCCCCTTATGTTAGATGAGTTGCTTTACGAGTTGATTTAAATAAATTACGTGTAAATGGTTTATGCGATTTATTTAGGAGTTTATATAGTCTACGCCTGAGAAGTTATAGTTTCGGCAGAGTTATAGCCAAATAAATTCAAGTTGTCATCAGTGATTTGTGGCAACAATGAGTTACTGAGCTGTTCGTGATATTAAGTTGCTTATTGGTTTTTATATTTCAAGTATAATGAACTTATCAAGTCACTTTGGGTAGTGGTGCCGATTCTGATTAGTCAGCAGAAATATGAAGTAGGTATGTGGTCGCACTCATTATTTAAAATAAACAAAACAATGGGGAAATGCAATTTAATCAATTTTAAAGTAAACAAAGATAGACCTGTTTAAATTGTGGCTAAAGCGAAAGACGACTGCGGTAGATTTTTCTATTCATAAATATTAATGTTTATTTAAAATATTTTGTAACCAACTCTATTTTTGTCAACTTTTATTACATTTACAATATTAATTCCGTTAACAAATCGATACTTTTTGCCACTATTTATATGAGAACATCAAGTCTGATAAAATGTTGTATGCCTAAATTTTAAGCAACTTTTATAAAAAATTTCATTTCTATTGTGAAGTATCGGGTTGATTATTTTGGTTAAACTCTATTGTTAAAGCACATCAGCTTTATAAGGGCCCCTTTAAGATTTAACATTCTTAAGTGCAGGTAAACTTTTTGCAATAGATTCTAAGTGCCTAAGTTTTTGACTTAAAAAGGCGGTGGAGTCATAAAAAAGGACAAGATACTGTTCCCAACATTTCGCCAATGTTTGACTAGTTTTTTATAGGTGTGGCCTATTCATTGGATAATTTTTTTGCCATTAATAAATTATTTTAAAAATGTACCATATTCTTAAAATTATCCCCTAACTGCACTCATAGCTGACTCCAAACAGTTATGATAATCAAAAATGATCATTTATAAGAAGATTTTGTGCACCTATGAGGATGTCAAGCTCTACAACTAATAAGTTTTTGGTCTCAAAATACGATCATTATTTAAGAAGTTTGAGTTGATCTTCAAGAGTTAAATAATATCTGTCCAATTGCGAGTCTCATTTAATTGTTATAAATCTTAGAGAAATAAACCAGCTCTCTGCGAGTTGCTCTCAGTATTCAGTCTCAAGCACCTGGAAAAAATCCTGCGGGCGCCCATGGTCTCAAGTCCATGTCAATTGTCAGTTTTAAAAGTTTCTCTCAAGAGTGCTTTGAGGTTGAGAGGTATTCTTCCAAATTTTACAAAATTTTAACAAAATCGATGTGAGCGATGCTTTTGTTTCTATATGCTCTATTTATTGACTCTAACCAAGCTTAAAAGTATTGCTCTTAAGCTATTGAGACTATTTCGACCAATAAGACTATCTACTTAAACAATTCTATTTATACCTGTTTTCTTTCCTGTGGGAATTAGGAGGTAAAATGGTTGTTGGCACTATTGCCACTGATTTCAATAGGGCTTTAAACAAACACAATTTTCCAATCATTCCTTTTTATTTTTATTCTGAAATTATAAAAACACGTCTTCTATCTTCGCCCAGTGGTGGGGTGCCGTGGCGTAGTGGTTAGTGTGTGTGCTTACTACGCCGGAGGTCTGGGTTCGAATCCTGCCATCGTCACCTGAAAAAAAAAGACTTATTCTTTTTCACGGTCCCCACCTCCGCGAGGGTTTGACAAGCCCTCCGAGAGTATTAATTGTCTTGAAAAACTTCTCAAAGTGCCGTTCGGATTCGGCAAAAAACTGTAGGTCCCCTTGTATGTAAAGAAATAAACACACCAGCAAACATTGCTGAGAAGTTGGCCCTGGTTCACCTCGAGCTGTTGCGCCACTCTATTTATTTATTTATTTTATTATCTTCGCCCAGTGTACTCTCATTTTCACGATCTGCAAGAGTGCCTAAATTCCTTATTTGCTGCAGTAAAAACCATTGGCGCCCTAGAGTCACTTTATGACAGCCAATAACCTTTTTCCGTAGACGGTTCAGCCAACCTTTCAGAACCTACTTCATTAACTATAAGCCAAGTCCATAAAAAATGAAAACCGAACCGGCTAAGGTGTTTTTGTTAACAAAAAGCAAGTATGTAAGTGAAAGCGTTCGTCTGTAACGAACTTCTAAATACCCGACCCTCTTTACTCTGCTACTTTAATGAAATGTAAGTTTTAATGAAAAATTTAATGAAATAATTCTAATTTCGCTAGATTCATAAGAAAATTCATTAAAAGCGACAATTAATGCTTCAAAAACAGTTTTTCCGAAAAACGCCCCTAAAAATAGGCATTATGCTTATGCTTTGTATGTAACAAACTGAGTTAATATTTTGTCTTTTTTGTTAGTAAAATTTTCGTCTTAAATTGAATTTTCCGAGAAATCAGGTTTTTGAAGCTCTGACATGTTAAAAGTTGGCATGGTCCAATTTTTTGTCTTTTTAAAGGCTTCTTACCAATTTCCTCTGCACCAAAATTCGAGTTCCTACGCCGAGTCTAACTTGACCAAAAAAAATTTTAAACAAAATGTAAACTTGAGGTTTTCCGACATCCAAGTTGATTGTAGGCGGGGCTGTGAGCGAATCTTATCAATTTTCATACTTTGTTTAAACGAAATGAGAACCAAGCTTCACTTTAAGTTTCATAATTCTACTTCAATTCAAAGACCTAGCAACTTCACACATGTGCACAGACGGACGGACATGGCTTAATCAATTCACGAATGGTATCGATCACATCTCTAAAATGCCTTAAGGGTCTATGGTGATTATGCATAAAAATTCATATACCCTGGCTCAGGTATAATTATAGACTTCTAAAAGGTGGTCTAAGGAATTCGCTGGTTCTTGCACTAAAACAATCATTTTAAAGGGGTTCCGTCCGCCATGGTTTGTTCTCTTGGTCGGAGGTTCGACATTGCAGTCTTTCTCAAACCAGGTGAAAAAAATCTAAATAAATAAATCTATAAAATCTAAATAAAATCTGTCTTTTTGCTCGAGCTTGTGCAGTCGAAACAAATAGCTCGTACCGTTTCTCTTTCCCTGCAAAATAGGTCTAAATCTGACGCGTATATGTATTCCTAATGCATATCGCAGAACAAGCCCTGTTTTCTTGCTAATCGCCCAACATTAAGCTTCTCATATGGCAGGATTTTGCGGAAAACCGAAAAAGCAACAGTTGGTTAAATTGATAAGCTTCTTAAATACCTGCTTTCAAAGTTAAGGCTGTCGTTAGTCACGTTTTGCAAGGATAATGTTCGAAGAGAGGGCTTTTTAATCTTCCAAAGGCTGGTTTTTGTTTTCACCATAAGACTGGTTCACCTTTCATCTATCCCACCTATTCTTTAACTGCCATGAAAGCCTCTCTATGTTACCTTTGTGCAAGCCTGCAATATAATGGTGAGTAGGAAAATGCTTCAAAAGCTGTTGTCTACAAGACAAAGGATAGACTTCTTTGTATATGGGACATCTGAAAATGTCATTGCCTCTTCACGTGACTTATACGTTGCTCATTTTCTTTTCTCACAAACGTCATCGTACCACGGAAGCTTAGCTTTTCTGTCTCGGAGGGATTTTGACCTTTTTGTATTATTTGAGCTATTTTAAAAAATTTTCAATTTTCTGTGAAAAAGGCTGTTTACTGCTAACCAAACTGAAACACCAAATAAAAAAAATTTGGTGCAGAATAGTTGAAACACCGAATCCGGCTAAATATACGAAGCTGAATAGGAAAAATATTATAAAGCAAAAGTTAAATATTTTGCCATTCTCTAAGTATATGTTTTATACAAAGCTTTGAGTTCCACCCACCTTTAGGACGTTTTCGGGGAAAAATTGTTTATTTTAAATTTCCACTTTTAACACATTTCCTCATGGTTCTAAAGAAATAAGTTTTAAATACTTGCTTCTTGCACTGATTTTTTGTAAGTGACATTGCTTTGAAATTGTCTTTGAGATAGCAGAAAAGTGTGATTTTTACTTTGAGCTTACTTTGACTTTTTAAGGAATTTTAACTAAAAAGGACTTTTAACATACGGACTGTTGCACTTTCTCACTTTTTTTTAGTTTCTCTAGTTTTGCTGTTAACAAAAATGTTTACTTGCATTCTTACTCGTAACCAAGAACAATTGTTACCAAGAACGCGAATTAAGCTATAACACAAAGTTTTGAATTTATGTTATTCATCATGATTGTTACATTTGCTAATAAAGCACACGTTTGACTGTTGGATAACTGTTTGAAGAGCTTTAACGAATTTTCCGGTTAAGTAAACTGTGGCGTATGCGCAACCTTTTTGTATGTCAATGCGCGATGAAGGCTCTAATAATTTGCAATTTTTTTGGATTTATCTGAAATGATTTTTCTATTTTAAGACTCGTCTTCTTCAATAGAAAGCAAATTACAATCAAAATATATCTAAGCATGTCAGAAGATCATATTAAGAAACTAACTTAAATTTTCCCTAACAGACTTATAAACTGTTAAGACTTATTAGACTTATTAGACTTATTAGACTTATTATATAAGACTTATTAAATATTTTGTATGAAATTAAGAACGAGAGAAAATTTAAGGAAACTGTTATTATTTCATGAACCGAATCAGGTTTTTTCAATTTAAAAATTGTGTTGAATAAAGGCTTAGTGGACAAGGAAGCAAAAGTACCGAAGAACAGAAAGCGCACACAGTGCAAACATTTTTCGCAATTGCACAGAAGCGTAAATATAGCCTACTCTCCAGCATACAAATTAATATTCATTGGAAACGTTTTCATCAAATGAATATTGCAATTCTTTTCATCTTTTTTCTTCATTTTAAACAGTTATCTTAGTTATGAATAATATGACCCACCTACAAACTAATCTGAAGTATTTATGTTTACGATTTTGATTTGGATAGGAAACAGACAAGAGATATTCTTTCAGCATACTCCATGGAAGGTTTTGAGGGTCCTCAAGTTTCATGGCCTACAAAAATAAATTTAAAACTCCCCGCCCTCATGAATCCATCTATACCTACTAGCGCCTCCCTTTAACTTGCATGAAATCAAAATCAATTTCAGCCTTTTGACTGACATAAGCATCAGCTAAATTCTGTTGTGTATGCATACACGTCCTTAGCTCCAGTCGTTTTGCCCAGAGAGAGACCATTATGCCTTGGCGTGCAAGCAACAAAGTCGGATCACATCCTTCGTGTGTTTGTTTTTATGATGTCAACAAACGAAGGGAGACTTCCATCGTATAGTCATCGTCATTATCATCATCATCAACAACACATATTGGTTTTCGTGATTCGTTGTGCTTGCAATTTTCAATTTCTCCACTTAACCCAACTTTGAAGAACCGTCGTGCTTCCCGACATAACACGGGACAAAGGGAGTTCATTCATCATACACGCCCGAGTGTGTTCCCCAACAAAAACATTTTTCAATCATCAAAACCTCTTAAGAGTAGCTACAAGAGGATTTATTGGGTGAGGCAATGTGCCAAGAGCAATGGACGATATTCTAAATTTATACAAAATATGTGACTCACTCGGTCAGGGTCAGCATCAGAATCTGACATCCTAGTCACAAAGTACCAAACTTAAGTTCTTGTTTTTTGACAAAAGACGAGATGTTTTCCTTCTCAAATATCCGCACTGTAGACACTTTCCAAGGTACAAGGCAAGCCTGAAGCAACGCGCATAATGTTGTACTCCCCCGCTTGTTTTTTGTTTTTTTGGAATAAGTATTTCGGAATTGAGAGATATCAACATTCCGCAACACCTCCATCGTCTAAGTCCATCATCGCAGTGAGCATGAGGATAGAGTATATTTTTGGCTGTATACCAAAAACTCTTGCGAATAGTCCTATTTTTAGCCGCGGAATTGGGCGACAATGAAAGCACCGACGAAGAGTTTCAGCATTCGATTGCTGTGTCATCGATTGTTGAAAGGTGAGTGTTTTTGTTGCTGTTGCCACACCTGTTGGATGTGTCGATATGGAAAATGAAGTGTCCTTGCGACGTAAAATTACCCAACAAACGAAAGTGTAAGCGTTTATGCGAATGGGGAGCGCTGCTCTTTATTATCGTTGGCATCGATATCAATCGATCAGAGATTCCAAGTTAAGCACGTCAATCAATTGCAAACTGCTCACCGAGGCATGGTTCCCGACAGCAATTAATCAATCTATTCTCGGAACAGATTACCTGCATAGTAATTGCAGTGTGTCGCCATCTAAATACGATGCCCAGGTGAGATTTCACAATACAAGGTGTAGGTGCACACCCACACGCAGTTTAAATGTGACATCAAACTGGGTAAATGCCAATTTAACATCGATAAATAGGCAAATTGGATTTTCTGATTTATTCTGCTATAAGAACATCGCATTTCACGATATACTCTGATTTTCGATTTATGTGTAGGTACACCTACCCTATAGCCTAAAAATCTTTGCTTTTTTTTCAATCTCATTTGATTTGGAAAACAATTCGATTTGGATGAACAAGCTTCGAATTCCTACCGTTGAGTGTGTAATCGAACAGCTATGTACGACGTAATTTGTGTAAATTAGACTGAAAGAATGCGATTAATTACATTTCACTGAGATCCCGCCAATAATTACGTTGTTTTGAAACGATGACTCTATACACAAGCGAATTTGATGGGGCGTTGCGGTGTGTGTTGAGTGGAAAGTTTGAAAAACGTCTATTTCTGTTGTCTTTGTTGCTATATGTTTCATCGGTATTTAACTTCGTTCATCTGAGAGTGCCCATTTTGTGTTCTTATTTCATAAATTTAAAATCTATTTCTAACGTTTTGTATATTTTATTACTTTTTCCAGCTTCTCTTCGATTATTTGTATCAGGTTAGTGCGGAAAATAATAAATTAAACTGAACAGTTTTTATAAGTCCATTAAGACAAAACAGTCAAACACGTTTTTTTCCAGTTCAGACAAAAAAACACAAAAAACATTTATATTTTAAAGTTTATTCATCTTGCATAAATATTTCTGTATGAATTTCATCAAGAGCATTTAGCCTTATTGGGAGAATAGTAGTTTATTTTACGATGGGACAATATTTATAACCCTTAAGGATCGATAAGGCTCGCTGATCACCAAATATAGAATTTTAATATACCTTGTCTTTGATACCTTGATACCTTGTCTTTGATATCTGAAAGTCCCCAGTGTAAAAAAAATGGATTGCACACATCTTAGTAAAGCGAGGCCCATCCCTTAGGATAGGAGGTATATTAAGTTTGTCACATAGTTTGTAACACGGTGAAATTATAATTGTAGACCCAGATTTTAAGGGCTTATGAACAAGACCGAATTCTGAATCAAATAACTACCTCGAGAGATTTCAAAACAGTAAGTGGTTCTAAAAGCCTGAAATTTGACATTTAGCATCTCCTAATGAATGTAAGACACAAAAAAGAACAATTTAATTTGATTAACCTTCTCCAGTGGGCGTGGCATCTATTTTAAGGATAAATTTTCAAATGCAGTTTACTCAATATTTTTGCTCCAAATTGAAAAAATTTCATTTAATTTACATTAATTTACAATGCAATTACAATGCAACAACGCAATTACATTTTTCATACAAAGCTTTGGGCTAAGCCCTCACTTGAAGGCAGAATTGAAGAAAAACCTTTAATTTTCCAGAAAAACGTAATTTCGACTGGCTTGAGCTTAATTTAGGAAAGCGTGAAATAAAAAAAGTGGCAGGTTAGGTACACGAGACTTTATTCCAAATTTCGTTTTCATAAAGTTTTTAGCCAAGCCCCCTTTTGGGAGTCGATTTTTCAAAAATAGTGAATTTGAAACAAAAAATTTCATTTTATGTACATTTAGGTGTAACTTGGAAACGTCTGTGGAAATATTGATAGTTTGTATTTAGGGGCGGTTGGACCACGCCTCTTTTGAGGTTTGCACCACTTATAATATGTAAGAACATAACAATGCCATCAGCATTTTACAATGTGGGATAAGATGATTGAAGGCCCTACGAACTAACTCCCAAATGATTTAAGATGAAGTTATGTGGGAGTTATTTTATAGGACCCATAATGGCCTACGAACTAATTCCCAAATAAGCGAAATGAACTTACTCCCAACCAAACTGGGACTTAGTTCATATGAACCAACTTCCACTTTTTTCGGAACTAAGTTTCAACACGAAATGAACTAATTCACAAAAAACTAAGTCTCAGAAGTAGGACTTAGTTCATATTAACTAAGTCCGAATAAACTAACTCCCAATTTTATAAACTAACTAAGTCATGTAGCGGCGCCCTGAGCACCTGCATGTGGCCGGTGTGTGAAACGAAGAGATGCCAGGAGTATGCCCAATTGTACATTGGTTAAAAATCTCGCGATTTCTTAGTTTTTTCCGAAATCAAAGAGTTTTTGGGTGTTACTTAAAAAAAAAGACTCCGGGTGTCTCTTCGACTCATACACCGGCCGGCCTTCGGCCTCACATGCAGGTGCTCAGGGTGCTGCAACGCAGCGTAAGTCCAATTGTACATTAATTAAAAATCTCCTTGGATCCATTTCTCGATAAAATAAACATAAATATAAAACAGTGTTCTGCATGCACAGTGTTCTATAGATATTCAGATCAAGGTGGACTCCTAAACTAACTCCCACTAACTTAAACGATCTAACCAACTCCACCGAAATAAGTGGTTGGAGTTAGTTCATGAATTTGAGAATTACTATTGGGATTCAGTTCATTTTTATTTTGGAAGTAAGTTCATTTGATGTTGGTCCAAAAAATGGGTGTTGGTTCATATGAACTAAGTCCCACTTTTGTTGGGAGCTAGCTCATTTTGCTTATTTGGTAATTAGTTCGTAGGCCATTATGGGTCCTATAAAATAACTCCCAAATAACTAAAATCCCAATGAACTAGCTCCCAACAAAAATGGGACTTATTTCATATGAACCAACTCCCATCTATTTTTGGAATTAAGTCCCATCTTGAATGAAATAACTCCCAAAAAAAAAAATTAATTAAGTTCCACCAGTGCGACTCAGTTCGTATGAGCTTAGTCCCAATGAACTAACTCCCAATTTTATGAACTAAGTCCCACCACCTCCCTTAGTTCATTGTAGCCAGTGGGAGTTAAGTCATTTGGGAATTAGTTCGTAGGACCGGCATTCGAAGGTCCGTTTTACGGACTGTAACTTCTGCGTACACACTGTAGCACTTACTCACTTGTTTTTTTCATTTCCATCCCGTTACCATTTATGAATCTTTTATTACCTAAAAAAAAATAATTTGTTCCTTATAAGATTTTTTTATTTATTCAATTAAAAGGGGTGTGGCATGTCCAGCTCCCTTAACCAAAAATCATAATTAGCACTGAATTATCTATGTTTGCGACTTAAAAGTACCAAAAATGTAATTTTTTGGTTCAAATTCAATCGAATTAAATCAACTCCAAAAGATGGGCGTGGCCAAAAACTTTGTACCACTGTCTTTGTAATAGTGTCCGTTGTACCTTATGTGTCAAACTTTATTTTTTTCGTCCCCTTAATAAAGCTAAAAAGCAGTCGAAATCAATGTTTTTTTTTGCAAAATTAAAGGTTTTTAGCGGTCCGTCCAAAAATGGAAAAAGTAGCTCTTATGGTAGGTATTACTCCGTTGTCCGTCCGTCCGACCGCCCACCCGCACCTGTAACTTTTGAACGGTAAATCACAGAAAGAATAAATTTGGTACACTTATAAAGTCCTGCTAAAAAAACTAGGACGCCTACAAAAGCAATTTTTTCTATACACACGTAACGTTTTAGCAACAGTTTGAATATTGGTGTTAATAAAGACTAGGTATTTTGGCCTTATTTTGAAAAATTTTACAGCCCGAATGAAGAAAACTAAAACAGTTCCAAAAAATTAAACATTTTATTAGTCAAATAGCAAGATGTTAGTTTAAGACATATAAAATGCTTGTGGGGCCTTTTAAAAATATTCAAAGAAATTATGAAGGTTCTTCAATAAATTATGAATTATTACCTTCATAATTGCTTTGAAAACTAAAGCATGCACTGAAAAATATTGGATTTCCATAATAGAATCGAACTATTACAAAATATTGAAAAGTTTTTGAGAAATAAGGAATGGGAAATAGGTACCCATTTTTAACGTGTGTAAGGTCATAATTTTTTAATCGCTTTACTCAAAAAACCAATGTTGGACCAACACATATAAAACCGACCACAGCTGAAGCAAAAGCTCAAATCAAATTTTGTTACAAAAGTTTCAAAACTGCGGTTTTGACGTATTTTTGAAAAAATCCCTGCCACTATCGCTATCAGGAACTATTTTTTATTTTCGGGAAAACTATAGACAACTTTGAATATTTAAAAGATCTGAGATTTAGCTCGAAAACTTCAAAAACATTTCAAAAATTATTTTTCAAAATATTCTAATATCTCAACGGAAATATATGGTTTGCAAATTAAGCGTGGGAAGAGAACTCTGAAATTTTGAAAAACTTTCGAAAATGCCGTTTCTAACTTGTTTTTTTTAAAGGGTTGAAAAAGCAATTTAAATAGTCCGCTTTAACCGGAAAAAAACTTTTGCTAGCGCCAAGTACTTGAGAATCAAAAAATATATAACGTTTTCGAAAAAAGATGCTGTTTTATGAATTAAATGATCCAAAATATGCAGAAAAAATCTAAAAAACAAGCTTGTCCCCTCCACTATATCGGGAATGGTCCCTTGTACAATTTGGAAAAAAATCTCAGACTAGACTTTTTTCAAGGTCCGAAAGAAAAATAAAGCTGAGGCTGAAATAATGTTTGGTATGTTTTTAGGTAAGCTTTAAATCATTTAAATTTCTTTTATGAAATGATACTGTCATAAAATGCCTATAACTGATTTATTTCTACCTTATCAACTTAATTTTACGCAGGCACAAACTACTTAAGTGGCAGGCCAAAATGTGTTCAAAGTTTGAAAACGAAAAAAAACTTTTTTTGTTAATTTTTTAAAGCATTTTATGAGAACAGAACCAGTATAGGCTTTCATCAAGAAAAGTCACCTAATACCGCCATCTTGTACAAAACATCACCTTAGACAGCTAAAACTTTAAGGAAGTGAAAGTGACACAATATCTAACGAAGCTTTACTCTTGCCAATAGCTGCTTCTTTGGGCTATGAGAGTAACAAAGCCCTATCTCGAGAAGCCAAAATGTTTATTTAGAAGACCCTTCTCATCACAGTCGTACTTTACAGTGCAGAAGCATGGACGGATAAAAATTCTTTAGGTTTTTAAACCTTTGGGTCAATTATAGTCCCGAGTCCCTAAATTTCATTAATACTCAGAGGAAATTGACTTTGTAGCTTCTTGGTGGGTTGATAAAGTCGAATGAGAAAAAATTCGAAACACAGAAGATTTTAAGAATGAAGAATAGCATTGTCATAGGAAAGTTCATCCACTGTATGTTCCTACACTTTCCATTCGCTTTATGTCATATGCTCGATGAAAAATTATCGTGAGCCTACCCTATCCCCACAACATAATAACGCAGCCTGCTGTTAACATACAGGATGTACACATAGAGGATGTATGTTTACACATACTAAACCTCATTACTTCTAATTGGAAGGCTTTTCCTGAACGAGACGTAACATTCCTCTCTAAAACAGATATAACACTGAGTCAACCACAGTGCAGTTCAGGTGAAAAGAGCTCGATCTAACCACGTTTAAATGAATGCTTTGGTCTTTTTGTTAAATCGAGGCAAACTGGAACGGTTCACAATATCAAATGTAGGTTATTTCAGATCTTTTGTTAAATAGTTTTTATTGTTATCAAAATTTTTTTTTTCTAACGCTTTTTTTCGCAGACAAAAAAAATTCTTAAAACTTTGTTATCCTAACTGCCACAAGGATGTACGAGTAGGTATAGCTTGATCTACTTTCGGTGCTGTACAGCAACAGGATTAAATTCACTTCTTTTTTCTTTTATTTCCCTATTTAATCATCACATGTTTAATGAATAAAACTTTCCTGCCTTTTGGTATATGTCCTGCTTCTAGATGTTTTTAGTTTATATTGTTTGCTTATATGCTAGAACATGTGTAAGTGTATAAGAAATATGGAGCACTGAGACTGTTTTGGAAAAATCGATAAAATAATGCACTACACAGAAGGACATGCTTTAAATAACGCTTTGATTACGAATGCAAGGAATTTAATTATAAAGCTATGAAAATGACTCAGCATGCAATTCTCATTTCCAAGAGGAAGGATGCAACTTGTACTCGCAACATCCTTTCCTGACCCACATATAAGCGCACATATCGAGAAGTGCTTTTCTCGTGACCTACTTTTTTCATGTTGATGACGGTCAAGGTTACTTGGCCAGGTGCCGAAGGTTAAATTCATGCAAACTTTGAACATCTGAAAAAGTTTGAATGTCATCTTAATGTATAAATTATAGAGGGTTGAGGTAGATACCTTCATGTGAACTTCATTGTTCATGTGTGCTGGTAATTCTGTATACCTTTCATAAATAAATGCTTAAACTTGTAGGGCTTCCGACCTTTAAATGGTTTTGAAGACCAGCGCTCATTTATTTGTCACATCAGAGAGACTTGCTTCCGCGACATAGACAAAGTAACCACCCCTTAGTGTGTAAAGAACGTGACGTCTTACTTGAGGTACAGTTTAGGGATTATTTTTATGTTCGTTTCAGGTATCCGTTCTCATATGATTAAAGTGGTAATAGGCGAGCTTAAACAAACACAACAAGATAAGTTCATACATTTAAACCAGACGAGATTCTTTCTGTTTTAAAAATCAACACTTAAATAATTATAGCACTAGAATACATTCGTCCTACACGTGTCATCTCATCATTATAAACAAAATCTGGGACATATACCTCCCCATTAAAAATCTGATTTACAGATGTTATAGCGAAAAATGTTTTAAATTGTGTGAAAGTACGCGAGCTCTTGCCAAGGAAGAGAACACTTTTCGAAACAAATATCTGATGCCCATCGCCCGTCTATCACTTTCATTTTTTTTCCGGCAAGCCTACGAGCAAATGTATTTTTAGAATTTATAAAAATTTAAACGAAATTCTTCACAGCTTATTTGTGGATAATATTTACACTTTTCTTCTACATGAAAACACAAGCAAATTATTCCACATCAAGGACATTGTCAAATCAAAAGCTAATTTGAATTTTTGAAGTATTTTCTCATTTGCAAATTCACCGAGAGTGAAAGGATTATTCACGTGCATACAATTTTATAAAGATGCTGGTGAATGAATATGTATGAGGCTGTAGTAGCTATGCATATGCAGCTTAGTATAGCTAGAGACATCCTTTATATTTTTGCTTATAAATTATTATTATAATTTTGCTTTATATACTGCTTATAAATTTTAATCAAAAGGCTTACGGTTGTCTTTGGATTAAGTTGCGGTCTGGAAAGTTTAAAGGTGACCGGTTTACTTTGTTGTTAAGCGACTATAGGAAATTCTTATTTTCGAAAACGCGCGAGGTTTTGATCTGAGCTAAGTAATAATTTACGTATATATTAACGAAAGCAAGCGAAAATGGAACGACGTCGGCAAATCATCGGGAACGAATAAGAGTCGAATTCTGAAGCCCTGCATTTTCAGGACTTGAAAGGAGAATAGGTTATATCGCAGTCCGTTACAGACAATCAGAAGCAACTACGTGAGCACTGACCCTCTAACTCACATATTGTAACTTTGTAGGGGTGTAGCATGACTTGTGGATAGTCGAAAGCAGGCCCTATTGTGCTAGCAGTTAAAGATTGTTTAATATTTAGCTTTTAAGTTGTTGTTGCTTCTAGTTGCTGATAAGTTTACCGCGCCATTAGAGTTCGTGGTCGTTCCTAGCTGCATAGTTTAATCCTTGCTTCTCGTTATGCAAATTGGTTATAGGCAAGCTTGACCAGGAACCCGTACAAGTTCAATTTTCCTGTATTTGGATAGGACTAAGGCGTCGAATCAGGGTCGCCAGCGATGCAAATTATGAAGTGCGAGCTGCACCCTAGAATATCATGAAGCATCTGCATAAATTTTTGGAATGTGCTTGAAAGACTGTGAAAGCGTGTGGAATGATCACATATTTGACATCGCTTTTGATCTATCTAGCATCTACAAAGCCTTTCATACCCCTCTGGATTATAATTCTCACGTGTGGGCTGGTGAACCAAAGACTTAATACCTTCTCGATAGGATCCGATAACGAATTGAAACTTATGACTTGACTTACACGAAGCAATGATTCCGGTCTATCATTGCTCTATCGTTACTTTTATAAGGGATGATCCGGTGAAATAGCCAACTGCACTCCACCGATTGAGAAGTCTAGCCCAAATACCCTCGCAGCAACAAAAGCTCACCAGTAGTTCAACCTGGAGCTTATTTTTGGGCATACAGCGTTTAATTGTATTTTTTTTAACAGAGCATCACGAGTGTGAAACATGCTTCCACATGAAAAATTTTCTCTTAATTTAGTCCTCAAAAATTTAAAACTAAAATGCTTCCTTACTTCCGCTCTCCTCCGCTAGCTGCTCTCCTCCTCCTAATTCTTGAAGCTTATGGGGTCTTATTAAAGTTGTGTTTTCTAAAACTTTTTATAATCGAATAATTCAAAAAAAATCATTGTCTTTTCTTAAAACCAGTGCATGATTATTTGATATGGACCCCAATCTCTGAAGATTGACAAGAAGACTGTCGATCTTCATGTGGTCCCAAGCAGACAAAGACTTCCTGCTCTAAAGGATGGAATTTAATTTTGCTTTAAATGACGGGCTTCACAAAGAAGTTTTGGTTAGAAATACGTACAAACACGTTAAGGTACTGTCTTACTTACTTACTTAATGTGGTGCTACAGTCCGGGGTGGACCTGGGCCAGCACCTGTTAAGGTGCTGTCAATATGTTAAAATCTATTGAGCACAACTTTCATTGGCAAAATTTTCTTGAAAATTGATTAAGCGGTGTTAATCTTTTTTCTGGCATAACAGGGCTTACCAAATGCGCTCTGGTACCTGGCATTGGTAGTTTGGAATTAGTCTTACACCACGTATTTCTGGCTGTAGAAAAAGGCATGCGTCTCAGTTGGATGAGGTTGATTATAGTTTCTGTTTCAGTGGTGGAAAAGTAGACCATGCCCACCGACGGCTTTAAATGCAGTTAAAAGTATCCTTAACCGAACAAAGCACTTTTCGGGAACATAATGCTTTCGACTAGCAGTGCTAAACCTACTTTCAGATGAGTTTTAGGTGACTTCAGGAGCGAATCTGGGAAATGAGTTTTGTGTAAGATTTTAACATACCTTGTACGATCTCTTTTGTGCTAAATTGCACGATCTTCATGCAATGATTTTCTAAAATTTGTGAAAATCAGTCTAGGTTAGGTTAGGTTAGGTTGGAAAGGGTTGTTTGCAACCAGTGCAAGTTCACTCGGTGGCCAGATTGGCCCATTGTGAGGTAGACAAACATGGTTGGAAATATGTCGTACTAACTGAACCAGGCTGATCTTTTGATAAATCTTTTTAGGTCAAGTAGTGATATTCCTGCCAGGTCGTCCAGGCTATCAAAAAACCTGACTCCTAAAAAGGCTAGTCGTCGTTCTTGGAGAGCTGGGCAGTGACAGAGAAAGTGTTCTATAGACTCTGTTTCTTCTTCATCCCTACAGCGTCTGCAGAAGTCGTTGGCAAAGATTCCCATTCGTGTAGCCATGACACCAATGGTGCAGTGTCCCGTGACTACACCAACGAGTGTTCTTATGAAATTTCTGCTGAGAGGTAGAAGGGTCGTTGTTCTTTTTAGGTCGAGTACTGGCCATAAACTGTGAGTTATGATACAATCTTTAGACTGTTGCCAACGTTCACCGGCTAGTTTGATCGTGTGTTGATCTATAAGACTTTTAGCCATCGTTATGTCCATATCAGAACCTTTCCTTGCCAGTTCGTCCGCCAATTCATTTCCGGCCACGCCAACGTACCCAGGAACCCAGCAGAGTAGAACTGTGGAAGCTTACATCCTTTAATGCCATGAGGCAGTCCTTGACACACTTAGAGTATACGAGGTTGGAGTCCAAGGCTTTAAGTGCTGCTTGACTATCAACACACATCTTCACCGCATAAATCTCAGCTTGAAAAACACTGCAGTAGTCATTTAGTCGATATGACTGGTTGATTTTCAGTGTTTCCGAGAAGACTCCAGAACCTATTCCATTCTCTGTTTTCGAACCATCGGTATAGATAGCTATACCTTTGATGTCAACTTTAGTCTCTTCCCAGTCATGCCTACTTGGTATAATGACTTTGAATATTTTGTCGAAGTCAAATTGAGGTTTCTTATAATCCGTACGGGTTACAGACCCTGATTTAAAATGTTCAAATTGCTCGAGTGTCCTAGACATTGTGATTTCCAGAGGTTGTTCTCTCTTAGTCTGAGAGCTGCCTTTGCCGCCACATTTCTTGTGAAAAGCTCCAGAGGTTGGAGGTGCAGCATTGTTTCCAGACCTGTTTGAGGCGTGAATCTTAATGCACCTGTGATACCTAAGCAAGCTAATCTTTGTACTTTCTTCAGATTATTGAGGTAGATTTTGTTTTACACGCCTCCCACCATACCAGTGATCCATAGGTAAGAACAGGTCTAACAACCGCTATATAAAGCCAGTATGTTATTTTGGGTTGAAGACCCCACTTTTTCCCAATGGCTTGTTTACATGTGTAAAGATCAGTCCAACTTTTTTCCTGAGTTGAGCAGGTGAACTAAGTAAAACCCATGTTGACTCAATAGGTTTTTTTTTAATTGTAGCGTTCTGTATTTAAAAAAAAAAAATATTTATCAAACTTTTAAATTTAAAAAAATCAAGGCAGAGTTTCATTTTGTTCTCAAGGATTCCACAAAATTTATCTTTGAAGTCTTCGAGTATAACTTTTGGTATAAAGGCTTTTCAACCATATATCTAACATTATCTATATTCGTTCAGCATTCAAGGGTATGGAAGTCAATTTCGATTTTATTACAAATTTATCAAATTTGTAACAAGTTCTTCATGTCAAGGTTTTTATTGAACGAAAATGTACCTAATAAAATACAAAGAGAATTTGTTTTCTAAAACAAACTGCTTTCAAAGTTCAAACGGTAGTAGGTATGTAGCTACACGTTTACATAGATTTTTATAATATACGTTCTATCAAGTAGACAAATTGCCTGATGAGATTCTTTGAATAGCACGACACAGTTCTTGGCAACGAACGAAATCCATCTCAATACTTGTTTACAAAATTTCTTTTATGCACAAGTGCCCCCCACAAAGAAATGCAATCCAAGCAGCTATATACAATTTTAATATGTCTTTTTAGCAACCAAGTAGAATGGAACAGTCGGACCAAACTACGGGGCGCCAACTGCAAAGGGTGCTCCACTACTCAGTAACACCATGCAGACCATTGCCAGGGCTCCGGAGATCGGAATGTGCCATTCATGATGTAGACTGTGATGAAGTATACCCCGGTATTTATGTGGGCGATGCGTAAGTATTCAATGTCCTTGATGTAAGCAAACCATGAACTTTAACACTAAAATGTTTTTTTCGTAAAAAAAAAAACCAATAGAGCTGCTGCCAAGAACAAGGTGTACCTTCGACTGATGGGCATCACACATGTTCTGAACACAGCAGAAGGATGTCGATATGGGCAGGTCGATACTGGGCACATTTACTACAGAGACATGCCAACCATAAGGTACTTGTTTGATTTCATTGTTAAAATTTGAATTTGAACCTCTTTATCCCCCGCTTTAAGATATATGGGCTTTCCGATGATGGATCAGCCCACGACAGATATCTCAAGGTACTTTTATGTGGCGTCGAAATTTATTGAAAACGCAATAACCAGTGGAGGTAATTCGAGTTGTCCTTAATTTAGTTGCAGGATTTCTGATTAATTTTTTTTAATCTTTTATTTTTAGGAAAAATCTTGGTCCACTGTTTAGTTGGAATGTCTCGCTCTGCTACCTGCGTTCTGGCCTACCTGATGATCTGTCGAAAAATGACAGCTGTCGAGGCGATACGAACAGTGCGCATGCGACGAGACATTCGTCCCAATGACGGTTTCCTACAACAAATCGCAGACTTAGACAACGAACTGAAACGCAAACGTCTTTACCCCTATTAACTATAGGTATTCGACCCGCATGCCGACTAACCAAAAAATATATTTAAAGAATAACAGAGTTATGTGCAACCACCAAAGTATAAACAAAAAAAAAAATAATAAATAATCTCTTAATGAAACGAACATTACTATATATATTTGTATAATTTTTTTATTTTGCGATTTAAAATATAACTGATACTGTGTTAAAACCAGAAGATCACTCATAGAAAGTTTTACGTGTTTTTTATACATACATGATATATTTATATTGTAAAGGACTAGATTGAGCGAAAAAAAGATTAAAACAAAAATAATAAATCGAGTAGAAGCTATAAGTTGTATAATTGTTCCATAGCAATTTGTTTTATTGGTTAGGTTTGTTTTTTAACTTAAGCAAAGATTTTTTTTAATGCTGTATTTTCACAAAAGCAAAGAGAACCATTGTAACGAATTGTAGTGACAACAAAATAATATTATGAAAAAAAAAAAATACTTCTGTAACAATATATACAATAAGAAAAACACAAGAAATATATAGAAAGTGCAATTGCAATATATACAAGAGTATACATGTAAGGTGATTTTTATTTTCTACTAAGCCTCGTTGTAACAACAAAATTCGTCACCAAGCGAAAATATAGTTTCCATTTCCAAATGATACTGTTTTTAGACTATTTTTTGCTTTGCGTTGAGTATAGGAGTTTTTTAAATCAAGTCAATCACATTTCATGGAATCAACCGAGCTCTTAATTAACATACAAAAAAATAAACATAATAAATCGTACAAGTCTTGCCAAACTGCAGTAAAAAAATGCAGAAGATAAGTCTGCATAACGCCTTCAGCCCAATGAATCCGTTGCGTCCGTGACGTTGAAGTACATTCATTGGGCTGAAGGTCTTAGACCCTGAAAATATGAGGAATTCTATTTCGTTAACTGCATAATGTATGTTTTTTAATCTTTTTTTTTGGCATCAAGTTTATATGTTTCTACCAAAAACATTTCATCTATTTCCCCAAGGATATAGATTGATCAACGACTAACACACATCATTTTAATAAATGGTGTTAATGAACCATATAGCTAAAGAAGTTGATTAACGTTTTCTATTTCAAGACACCAATAGCTTTTTATAAAAAAAATACATAAGAAGGACTATCTATAAAAAAACAAGAAGAAACGAGAAATTGGCCAGATTTCTCATAATAATGTTTGAAGAGACTAAAATTCTCAAATTTATAAAAAAAATATAATTTCGGAAAATAGCGGATGAAAGTTTTTCATAAATACAGCAAAGTTTTTGTTAAAAATAAACTGGACATTATTAAAAAAAATTATTATGAAACTTCCAATTTATCATTAGTGCATCAATTCAATATTTTGCAAGCCCCCGTAGATCCTTACGACTTGCCTTACAACTGGCTATTCGCCTCGATAACGACTAAAGGGTATTTTTCACTTCTACCGTAGTTATCACAGTACACTCTCCTTTAAGCCTTATGCTTTTGTGTTTAGAGGAATTCGTGTCCATTGGCATAGACATGCCTTGCTTCTGTTTCATCGAAAGCCGTGTTTGATAACCTTATGAGCTTCCGGGAAATGAGGATTGAGGTTATTCTACTGGAATATGAGACGAGTTCTGCATAAGTCTTCAGCTTTGTTAACCATGACTCATTAGGGCTCTAAGGGCTGAAGGTGTTTCTGTTTAACGTGGTCTTCTATGGCCTGTATTTAAAGGGGGTTTCTTGAATCTTCTGTTGTAAGCAGGTGGGAATTTCATTAAGAATTGAATCACTGCGGAACACAAGCAAGACATGTTTATATGCCTGCCGACGGCAATTTTACAATGCCGAGATTCGTGCTTTTACAGTAGCTTCGAAAAAAAAAAATAACTAGACAGTGGACTGCGATAACTACAGAAGATTTTTAATACCTTTAACAGTCATAGCTGAAGCTAACACCGGCTCATTCTAAGGCTTAACGGGGAGCTACACAATAATGTATTGACTGATGTTAGCTCAGGAGTTTATTTTTGACAAAAACATAAGTTTTATTTGCCACAAAAACCTCGAGGCAACACCTACTGAAGCGTTTCAGAAAGGCATGTTTGTTGAACGAATTACACATCCGTCAAATAACTGGGTTTAAAGATCAAAATAATCTTTAAATAAAATCTTGAGTGTTTTTAGGTAATTTCGTAGATATTTATTTTCTAAGAGGGGAGTCTACCTAGAATGATGATTTTAGATGCATTTTTTAGTATGTTTTGTATTTTGGGAGTGGGTAGGGAAATCCTGAAATTCCGAAATGAACGGTGCAGATTTTTAAAAAAGTGCTTTGGTTCCGCGTACGAAGGCCACGAAATTTGGCAATTTATTGTACACTTATAGTTAAGTAAGTCTATAAGTAATCGAACTTTCTATTTTAGTTTTTCGAATTTTTATAAAAAAGCTACATGTATCCGAAATAAACTAGCCACATTTTCGAGTTTTTGTTCAGGTATATTAATTTCAAATTAAATTAAGAAGAAACTGCCGTTAGGAGTTCTATTTAAAATTTAAAAATATTATTTTGGAATACCTACATATAATTTTACTTTAAATGTACAGGGTAATTCGGATAAAGTTGAGAATCTGTAGGTTGCATCGAGGCAGAACTTATGTTTGGGTTACTAACTTTTTTTTCTGTTATTTTTTAAATATTGGGAGTCTAGGTAGGTACATATAGTACCTTAAGCTCACAAATACATTCCAGAAACCAAAGGCAGATTCCATGTTTATGTATTTTACGTGAGTTGTAATAAATGAACTGAGTTCCTGTAAATTTTTTTCGCAAGCTCGTTAAGGTATTAACACTTTCTAAGTCTATTAGCCTCCGCAAAAACTTCAAAAGTTAAACCGTTTTCAGTCCACGAGGGTCTATCACTGCGTTCGTTTATAAAAGTAATAAAGGAGTTTTTTGAAAAAATGCACCTCTGGTGTTGACTAGTGGGTGTCATCATATCTCGGTTGTGACATCGCACATTTTTTAACCCTAAAAGGGATCAAGCTAAGAAAAAAGTACCAGCAAAGAGACAAGTAGTATTCCTACCATATCAAGACCCCAAATCAAGGGATTGAGATTAATGCACCACGGATTTTACAAGGAATTTGTGGCCTACAGCCGCACTGATACAGTGCAATAAATTTTCCGTAAAATAGAAGCAGTAGTAGTAGTAGTAGTACATAAATTTCTCCAATTAAAAAAAGTTAAAACACTTCATCTCAACGTACCTAAACAGTATAATGAATCGGCGACCATAACGTAACATTTATTTATTAAAAACAGCGATTTGTTTTTAACTGGCGGACATAACAAATAATTGTAGAGAAAATATTTCTAGATGAATATAAACAATAAAAAAAATTTTAAATTTAAAAATTTCTTCTGCATTACTTAACATAAGGATTATTATCTGCGATTTTGAACTACACTTTCCCGTTGTCGAGACTACTCGTGGATGCTATTTCCAGTGACATCTGAGTCTGCACTCCGTCTTCCCGTCGATTTCGGTATGTCAATGAGTTGGCACGTGCCTTGCGACCCATGAAGTGCCTCTCAACCCACTTCAGCATAGTGTAAACTGAATCTGTGGAGGGCAATCTGTGATCTGCCGCTGTCTTAACAATATCTGATGAAACTACACGGAATGTCCTGGCCATTCCCTTGAGGGCCTGTGAAACACAAGAGAAAAAAATCTAAATGGCATCAGATCTTAAAACAGAGATCCGGTTTTACATACCACCATTGCGTCCTCATCTGTCAGATCATCACCAACGTAAATGATTTTGATGCGTTCACTCCAATCAACTCCGAACGACGTTCGTAAAATGTAAATTGATGCTCGGCCTTTGTTCCACTGTACCGGAGGTCGAGCCTCCAGCGCGCAGTGCGCCTTGGTCGCTATGAAACCGAACTTCTCAATCAGCGTTCTGGCCTTCTCAATCATGGCTGGTCGAAGCGTAGCTGGAGTCTCTCGGTAGTGGAATGTTAGCAGCGCTCCCTTGTTTTCAACCCATGCACCATCACGACAAACCTGCAACAAGTTTGATTCTTAAATTGAATAGAGACTCAGGGAATGAGCTTGTCTTACCGAATCCTGCAGCGATTTCAATAAATGGCTAACTTTTTCCTCGTACTCAATGGGCATGGGATGGACGAACTTGCTGCCATCTGGGTGGAGAATCTCCAAACCATGGTTGCCAGCATACGTAATACCCTCGATGCCGACCATTTTTTTGACGTTGTCCACATTTCTCCCAGAGATAATGGCCACATACACGTCGGAATGGTTCGACAATTTGAACAACACATTCTTGATCTCAGGTGAAAGGGTAGCCAAGTCCGGATGTGGGGCAATCGGAGCTAAGGTACCATCGTAGTCCAGCAGTAGTGCCAGCTTGTGGTTATACCCAATGTATCTACGGGAAATAAGAGTTAAGTCAAGAGTTAATTGAGCGAAATAAGTAATATTACTTTAGGAGGTAATCATCGAAGTCATCCACAGTAACCGGTTGCATGGTTGTGGTCCCCACATCGTCGACGTCCAAAGTACCCATGGCTTTCAAAAAGCAGCGCATCCAATGATTGACATCAGTTTCTTGCTCACGTCTTCGGAGACGAGTCATTCGCAGTACCCTTTCGTCCTCAGGCATAGTGAGTGCCCGGTGAATAACCTCAGCGGCTTCGTGCACTTCATATGGGTTGCACAGCAATGCCTCGTGCATCATTTCTCCAGCACCAGCGAACGGAGAAATGACAAGCACACCAGGCGGCAGATTTATCTGACATGCGACATACTCCTTAGCCACAAGATTCATTCCGTCGCGCAGTGGGGTGACCAGACAAACCGCTGCGTCCCGGTAGAGGGCCGCCAATTCATCTTGTCCAACGTAGTCATAGATATAGCGGATTGGAGCCCAATTCGCCGTGGTAAATCTTCCATTGATGCGACCTACCAGTTGGTCTACCTCCTCTTTCAACTCTCTGTATTCCTTGACATCAGTCCTAGACGGAACAGAAATCTGGAGTAGGCTAACCTTCTCCTTGTGTTGGGGGTATTTTTCTAGGAGTGCCTCAAATGCCTTCAGCCTGTGTACAAGACCTTTTGTGTAGTCCAGCCTGTCAACACCCAAAATGATTTGTTGTTTCGAGGTTTTAAGTACCTTGGGGGCCTTCTTTGCCAAGGAAACAAATCGCTCGTAGGGAATACCTATCGGAAGGGGACGCACTCGAACGGTGCGGCCACCATGTTCGACTAGAAGATTATTGCGATCGACACGACATCCCAAATTCCTCTGGCAGCAATCGACAAAGTTCAGGCAGTAGTCCTGAATGTGGAAGCCTACCATGTCGCAGCCAAGCATACCCTGTAGGATTTCGTCTGACCACGGGAACAATCGGAAAATATCCCATGGTGGGAAGGGTATGTGCAAAAAGAACGCAAGTCGGCAAGGCAGTTTCTTCTCCTCGGCCTGTTCACGCACCCAATTCGCCGCCAGCATAAGATGGTAGTCGTGTATCCAAATTATTGGTGGACTTCCATTGCCGTTACCGTTGCTGCTGCCTCTGGCCTCCTTCAATTTCAAACACTTTTCAAGCGCTTCAATCGTTCGAGCCGCGAAAAACTTGTTAACTTTGACATAGTTCTTCCAGTGATCCTTGCCGAACGTAGCTCGACCTGGCATCGAGTGAAAGAGTGGCCAAAAGGTATTGTTGCAGCATCCATTGTAGTAACTGTTGAAAACAAGTGGATCGATGTTCACTGAAACAACCTTAAAAAGAAATAAACTTTTGTTAAAAGTCGTTTGAATAGCACTTCATTTTGAGCCCAATCTTTCATTTGAACCCACTTCATTTTGAGTTAAAAATAAAATTTTCTAGTACAATCAAGGTTCATAGTTTTAGCGGAAAATGGGTGAGCTGATAGGAGGCCATTCAGCTGCACAAAGGAAACTCGAACTATCTCTAATCTCAATTTGTTATTTCGCGAGCTTTAAACAAAAAAACAAATTTAAAATATAGACAATTAACATTTAGTGATAATCATAATTGAGTCTTTTTGCAACTGTAACAAGAGAGGATTTTTTTTTACTTAAAATTAGTTTTATGGTGCTCTTTCGTAAGTCTAATCTCTCGTATCGATTGACTTTTAACCTGGGTGAATTTTTTTTCTAGCTGCGTCTGTTTTAATAAATTTTTTAGTATAATTGATTTATTTGGAGGTTGAAATTGTATGTGTGTGTTCAGGCGTATCTATCTGTAGTAAAATTCCACTTGTTTTGTTTTCAGAGGATAACAGGCGCTCAGATACAAAGCTATAAGGATTGATGGAATTCTTATAAAATTGGGTGAAGTCTGGTGACCTATGCATAAAACGCGCTCGTTGGATGGAATGCTCTAGCGAAAAACAAAGTTTTGCTATCAGCTTGGATGTTGCCTATTTACGAGTCACAACACATATCGGTCATTGAAGTCCATATTTCAAGGTTGCCGACTCCAGAGCGTGAAAGACGCAACGCAAGTCAACACACAAGTGTATCTTAAGAGAATTAAATCTAGTAAGGTGAAGATAATCTGTAATGTTTTTGAATGATGCCAATAAGCAATAACTTGGGATCCAATTAAATGTGAGGACAATTAGAACACTAAAGTTGAAGTAAGATTCGTCCATTGTCGTGTCGAAGGAAGGATAAGTTTCTAGCTTAAAAAAGGGGGGGATCTAATCACACTGAGGGATCTAATCACACTTAACATTTGCATCATTGAAGCTTTTTTTGTCATCTTTTCAATGTTGGCTTTTATTGGTATCAAAATAAAACATAGGAGTAATTGAGTTTTTTGCAAAAAAAAATTTAAACTTTTTTTAACTGATCATTGGAATTATCTGTGAATATAAGTCAAAACGTCATAAACGAGGGGCTACTTTTGACTGCGCCAAATAAAGTGCGCATTTTTCGGAGCTATCTCGAGCTGTAAAAGAATGCAATCATTGTGGAATGCAATACTCGAAGTCATACTAAGAATTCAAGGCGATTTGTTTCAATTCAATGACTTCAAAAATGACTTCAGCTTATAAAAAATAAATTAGCAGAGCCATAGAGAGATCATAAAGTAAGTCATTATTTGAATGTTTGTTGAATTGTAAATTGTTGTAATTTTCCACTTTACAATATTAGATTTAACTTTGTATGGCTCCCCAATATAAGCAACGATACGTTCGGCTAGCTTTTTAATTAATTCAGCAATCAAAGAGATATAGTCGAATGAATGAAGTCTTTTTGACTGGTGCATTAAGTGACGTCACCTTGAAGTCACTAGCATTCATGAAAGCATTCAATCTACTGAAGTCATTTCAAGTCACTGACTGCATTAATTTTTTGAACTCTTTGAAGTGATTGAAGTCAATGAATGCTTTCAATTTTTTAAAGACTTCATAATTTTTTTTTTAAGACTTCAAGTGACTTCAAAAAAGCGAATGCATTCAATGACTTGAAATGACCTCATTGGATTGAATGCATTCCTGAATTCTAGTGACTTCAAGGTGACTTGACTGAAAGCAGAGCAGTCAAAAAGATTTCATTCATTTAACTTAAATTCTTTAATTGCTGGAAATGAGTGATAAAATCATGATTTCAAAGTGAATGCTGATGTGTTTTTTGGAACCTCAAGTCATTACTGAAGTCATTGAATTGAAATATTTTTCAGAGCATTCAAAAGAATTATATTCAAAAATGATTTCATTCTTTCACGGCTCTGTTATCTCCAACGGTAAACTGATGGTTGGGTCTTTAGTCGCTTGGTTCGCAAGTCTTCTGATCAAAATCCAGCCCAAACAGGTAAGGCGATAGATAACAAATAATTTAGGGTGCAGAAACGTGATGTCATTATTCATGACACTTTTAAGATTGAGCAGTGAGCAGCTATTCTCAAGGGGAATAATCAAAACTTGGACGATTTAGGCACGTTGATATCATACTCTTCGGGGTGATTTTATAGACGCGTTGTAACTATTGAGCTGTCAGGAAGTTGATTCGTTGATAGGCTTAGATTGAAGTGGCAGGACCATGATTAAGGACTAAGAAGAACTTCTTTACGTTTCAATAGTGATGGGTGGAGAGACTAGTTAAACGACCATCTTAAAGACAAGACACAGAAATATTATGATTACTCAAGCGATGCAAAACAGATCCACAAAAAAAAGCATTCATACGACGAAAACTGGAGTACTAAACGTTTTCCCCTGGGCGGGTTGTATAAAAAAACGCTTTACATCTACTTTCGCCTCTACTATCGCTTTACATTCAAAAACGATTGTCTTTTTTTATAATGCCTAAGGTATTGGCTACACTTTTGTAGGAAACATCTCACGAAAGGAAAGGATTAGAGGAAGAGGAAAAGGAGGAGAGGTACCGATGCACTATTGTTTTGAACAGTGGCACGGGAAAGATTGATCGTGGTAGGACATTCCACATTCGCGTTGTACGGCTGATAAGAGATTGTGAAATCGTAGGTGGCTTTAGCAAAGCAAAGTCATACGAGCCTCTTGTCTTTTAAGGTTTTATTATTTAATTTTACAAAAAGTGTTTGCTGGCTTTTCGTCTCAGCTGCTCAAATAATTCCATCGGAATACTTGTCTTATTTCCTTGATTCAAAGTCCTCAACAGTCTACAACTAAATTTTTAAGTACCTTTATTTCTGATCCTGACTTATGCTTAGGACTCTTAAGCTGCAGCGTATTCAAAAAAAAAAACAAATCGCAAGATAAATACAGCAATCTTCTTGACGAAATATAAAGCACCGACTCCAGACTAGACACAAATCGAGCAATCAGTTCACCACATGCAAATTTTAAGCCGCAAGTATTTTTAAATTTGCTTAACCAAATGCCACACCAAAATTATGGTAGTTGGGCAAGGTCCTTTTGACGCTGTAATCCGTCTGAGAACCTGAAGAACCTATAGAGCTCAAGTTGACTAACGAAAATTCAAAATTTCGTTCTGATAGAGCAAAAAGCTGTGGATCCTCGTAGATATATGGTTTAAAATTTCAGTAGTTCTTTTGCTCACTTGAAGTAAGCTTGATGTAGGATTAAGATTATGTAGTACTTACTTGTTCTGACTTGAGGCCAGCCGTTGGGGTCTGATCATTGGGGTTTGATTCAGGAATGGGTTCAGAGGGGTCTTCCAGATGCATTCCCGACCATCCGACCCAAAGACCCTTTCCCTTGATGACGACTGGACAAACTGCAGTCACAAGACCACCCGCACTAAGAGATTAGAAGAAACAATAATGATAATATTATTATGGGCATGTTTTCAATTTCGCGGCATATCGAGTTCGTCAATGCTATTGACACAAACTGTCACTTAGAATTGTTTATTGGCACCACGATGGCGTGAAAACTTCCTGAACGAGCTATTGACATGTAAACATGGTATCAGCTCGAGATTTCAACAGAAGCAGCACGCACAACAATGATGCGCATATCGCCAAAATTAATCTTAAGACCTTTGCTTAGTCGCAACTATTAAAATGGGGAACGCAACGAAAACGCAGACAATGTTGTCAATAATAAGCCGACGATAATAGTAAGGGGCATTGGTTTTCAAACCCCAATTTCCTTATCAGCAATGCCAAAGCCTCGACCAAAAGCCAGCAGAGCAAGGGGACGTCAAGCGACCAAAGATTATAAGCGCACATACGTATGACTGCAGATCAAACGCCGCTATCGGGAGCAGTAAAAAATTGCAATGCTCGTGCAGGCCATCATGGACTAGACTCGTGATAATCCTTGCCCTTCTAAGTGTGAAAAGACTTGTATCTTATCTAAGCTTTTCCCGCTTGCTTCCGACAATGTCGTCAATGTTTGTTTGCACTTGACACTTTGCATTACTTTGTTCAAACAAATTAGTACAGGTAAAGAGAGCTTAGTATTGTTGCGTACTCAGATAGTTAAAGACATAAAAATAGAAATAAAACACTTTACCTGGCCTTCCTTTCTAGGTCATTGGTTTTTGGGTTTCGTGTCAGGACAAATGGTAGTCGATTTGAAACCACGATGAGACTTGCTTTTGTTTGCAACTCGTTCGATGGTGTGACGATAATCTCTGGCTCAGACATTTTTAAACTTAAATATTTTTCTGAACTTTTTGTTTGGAAAAAAAAACGGATTCAAATCGAAAGCGGATCTATTCAAATTTTAGCATACTGCTGTAAGATTCACAAATAGTTATTCAGTTTGTCGAAAACATCAAATAATGTCTATAAGCGTTTAATGAAAAACAAAAAAAGGACCACACGAAATTTTGTTTTGTAAAAAAGCGTTTTCACACAATACTTCTTAATTTACACTTGTCAAGTACATTTACACCGTTTTTGAGATCCGTTTCTATTTACGTTTGATCCATCAGTCTAGAAAGACGATTTGGAACTAATTTTTAAATCAACAGGACCTAGACGACAGACCTAATCACTGCAAAATACACCAATGTCAATCTTTATAAACGCTCGAAAACGGCGACCGGTAATCTTCTTCAGATAGGCCAAGTAATTGAATGACGACGAGTGCGAACGACAAGTCGACAGTGATACTACGTACTCCTCCTATCAAAATCGTTTTTATTCACAGGCGGCTTAATATTTATACCTCAAATACGCTCTGAATAAGTTGGCAATCGCACACATTGATAGAGTCTAGTCGCTTCTTATTATCAGTGAAGTCAGTTCCTAAATGCTTCGAATGTTTTTTGTAGTAATGATCTGCGTGAGTAAGGCGGAACTGAATTATTGTGTTTTGAAAGCGTAAGGAGCATCATGCAGAAATGACATATTTCAGGGAGTCCTTTTGCGAAAATAAATGCGAAAATAAATGTGTATCCGAATTAAGGTTATGTAAAGCATTGAGACTATTTTCGTATAGGTTCAGTTTTGCACAGAGATTTTTCCTGGATATTTGTATACGCGAGTAGAAACATTTTGGGATATTGCACTAAGGCATACTCTTAGACATAGACCGACTAAAATTGAACGGCGCACTATGATATAGTCTATTATAATATCAGACTTTAAATATTAGACTATAAATTAATGGACAACTAGCTTAAGTCAACTTCTATTGCATGAAGCAAAATACCTTAAGATGGATTTTTCAAACTGATTTTAGAAGGCTTGGCTTAACGTTCCGTACTTAACTTTGTGGAATACGTTTCTCTTCTATATACTAAGAAAAGTAGAGTAAAATTTTTCAACTTTGGTGTACTTCTGACACGTTTTCACTTATCCGTTGAGTTCTTCGAAAATGACCTTTCGGCAGTCATTGCCTCAGCAAGAAATCTTTTTGGTGTGGCGGCTGGTGGTTTATACCCGTAGTTCAAAAAGTGTGGAATTACTCTAGAGACTCAAATTCCAGGGCCCGGTGCAATAAGAACAGCCAAGGAACAACGGTGAAAAGAGTTTGATTAGAGGTTGGAGCAGGATTCAAGATATTTAAGCAGACTCTTCTAAAAACTATTTTAAGACAGAAAGTGAATGTCTTGCGCGAATGAAGCGAACACTTTTCGGGGTTGCTCAACCACCAATATTTAGGTGGCCTGGAACAGTGTGAAAGCTCTTAGCGAGTGGCAAACAGAAGTAGTAGATCTATTTTATAGAAAGGAGACAAAAAAGATTGATTTGATTATAAGGGCATATTTGTTTTAAATAAAGCTTCGAAAAATATTCACAAAGATGTTGCAAACACGCTCCAGAGCTGTTATGGCGCCATTGGTACGGCAAAAGCAGTGTAGTTTTTGGTCTGGCAAGGGCACAATCGACTAGCGTTTCACTCTCTAGGTTATTTCTGAGAAGGACGGGGAATACCAAACCGGTCTACACGTATTTTGTAATACACTCTAGTTAAACTCTAGAGAGTTTTGCATGACTATGCACTAAGTGGGCCTCGCTGAGAGTCGTTCGGTCTTCATATGTGAACTTCTGGTGTTCAAATGAATGGCGTCAAATCCGCGGGCTGTTGGGTTTGCCAGACTGTGATCTGTGGTAATTTTGGGATAAAGGTAAACTTGAGCCAATCGAAAGTGATGCTTGTTTCCCGAACTGCTGTCCATTTTACCCTGCATATAAATGCAGTCCAATTAAAACAGATGGAATAGCTTAAGTATCCCGGGGTCTTTTCACTAAAGATGGGAGGAGTATGGCACTGAGTTTTCCTGTAAGATTGTTGAAACTGGAACACTAGTAACTGTGGAGCTGAGGAACGGCGACGGCCGGTCATCAGGAAAGTTGAGTTTGGATTGAAAGCAATGATTTCAGTATGTGCAGATCATGCTATCTGATCGAAATGCAAACGGTTCGCCCCTGGTAGATGCCTAGAAGCAGGTGGTGGGACCTGGTAGCGAACCTCTCCGAGACCCGCTAAGGGTAGCGCCTGAAGTTCTTGAACTGGAGTGGAGCTGAGCTCGACGTCCAGCGAAAAGGATGGAGGACCACTTAGCCGCCCTCGCGCCGTAATCCTTAAAGGATAAGCGGTCATAGAAAGTAATAACGATTATAAAGGGCGTTTTCAAAATCTCTGGTATAAGTTTGTACCTTGGATAACTTACTTTGGATAACGCATAATAAGTCAACCAACAAATTGACTGCGGAAAGAATGTCATGAGAAATAACGAAGTGTCTGTGAAAAAAACGTTTTTGAGAGTAAAGAGTTAGCTTGGAGTTTTTGGTAATATTTTGACATAGTTTTTTCACACCAAACAGGTAACAACTTAGGAAGAAAATTGAGAGCCTTGAGTCAAAAATCAGGGGTGGAATCGGCAAGGTGATCTAGGATAAGTGATCTCAAAAACAATCACAAAAATTCGTCTATGGGTAAACTCATCACAATTTTCTGGTGACAGCTCTCGATCAATCCCAGTCAAAATCAGCTGGTCCCCAGTTTTTAAACTTTCAGGTAAGTTGGTATTTTTGCCGACTCTAAAGCTGACTTACAGCTTGTATTAATATAAAAATCATATCGTCGGACATATGAACGACTATCATTTTCGTCGCTTCTTGCACTAAGAAATAAGCTCACGGAGGCTAACATATGTATCACTAAAACACACGAACTAACACAAAAACCACAAAAAACCGACGAACTTTAGAGAAAACCACAAAATTTATCAAATAATAACAAAAACTCGACAAGCAATAATCGAAAGTGACACTAAAATAGCTGTCAGCTAAAATTCGTCACAAAATCGTGATGATCACTGTGATCATCAACTCTTTTGAGCTATTGATGAAGCGTTAAATATGTTTTGGGTCGGTAGTACTTAGATCGCTAATATCATTATAGAAGAAAGCTCACAGGCGAAAATTTTGGTTTTAGAGCTAGCGAGGCATGTGCAGAGAAGATTGTAATAAAGGCCTCGTTGAAATAGAACCCAATAAGCCTTCTGGCATGCCTACCTATCAGACAGTGTCCTGTAGTGACACTGATTGTAGCACTCACGTGCAATCTATTAAGAGCGATCAAGCTTTTAGAGCGTTTAAGAAATAGCTTTCACCCGTCCATCTGAGATTTCTATTGCATCCTGCTTAAGCAAAAGTTTGCCTGTGGAAATTCGAATGCCTAGGGAGTATTTTTCAGGCAAGATTGAGAGAGAAGTAGCGAGCTTGCCCTAGCACAGGTGAATGTTGAACTGCTCCGACATCTCCTTTAGAGATGATCGGCAGTCTAGGGTCACTTAAAAGCTTATAGAAACTGATTCCAGGCACTTGATGGCCACCTGACTATCAGAAAAGATTTGTATATCCTTGAAAGAGGAAGATATAATGTTATTCTTAAGCTAAGACAAGACTTCCTTTACCGCCATAATTTTAGCTTGAAAAAAACTACAATGATCCGGAAGTGGGACAGACTTAGATTAAGGCTTTCTGAGAACACATCCCCATCAACCCCATAGTTTGTCTTTGATCCCTCGTTGTAGAAGTTGATCGATTCACATTCCAGAGGAGCGCCCTTATCCCAAGAGGGACCAGGGGGAATGGTTGTCTGGAAATTCTTGTCAATCTGTAGTTGAGGTATAGCGTAGTCTATGTTCGCAGAAGCGCAAAGTGGCGAAGTCTACGTTCAGAATAGCAAAGCGTACTATCTCGCTATAGATCCACTCAAAGGTTGCTTTGCGAGACCAGTAGCCATGGGCGTTTACTGTAGGTATTCTACTATTGCTTTCCTTGGGGGCAGGGTCAGGTTATGTGGTTCACCATTTAGACGTTAAACCCAATAGACACGGAGTTAAAGGTAATTATCCTCTTTAAGTGGAGTCTATAAAGGTATTTCGATCTTCTCCGGTTTGCGATTTCGGTATGAACCCGGCGACTTAAGTCAGAATTTACCTTTCGCGTTGGAATCGAAGCAGTAGGGACAACTGAACCCGCACCAGGGGGGAATATAATGAAAGCTTCTAGAGAAGACCTAGTAAAAGAAAGCAAAATTTGTGTTCTCAAAATTTGAGGTGAAGTTATGACTTTTAGTTTAAAGCATTTTCTAAACTTGTTAAAAGGTAAAATGTGAAAGAAGAAGGTAACGTATTGTATAATCAAATGTTTGCAGTATTTGGGCGGGAGCTATATTTTGTACGACTTTGAATTACTGAAGAAAAAAAATAGCATTCTACTAAAACATTCAAGGTTTGCCAAAACCAGCAAGTCGATTCTCAAGAGTTCTAAGATCGATTCCGTTACAGTAACCGATACTGATACTGCATGCATGAATCCTTTAGATATAATATGCTATTAATATAACAAGGTAGGGTTTTTGAAGTGTTGTCAAAGATGAATTTAGATTAACGAAAATTTACCTGCTAAAAAAGCTGCGTCCGCTTTCATAACTGGGCCAAGGACACACAGTTTTGAAATTTTTGAAACTTTAAGTCATCCTCACACCGTACAATTTCAATACAAGAAGATAACTTGGTTCTATTCTTCTCCCTAAGCTTCGCAATGAATTGAAAATATTTCAAAGACTTTATAGTGTTTATCACTTACAAGCGTTGACCAGTCAGTGAACTTTGTCATATTTTGTTTACGTAGTTATTAGTAAATATTTAAATTATGAGTGCACTTATCGTGTAATTATATACAACTAACACCACTAGCATCCACCATCCACCATTATCTATGGCTTAAAAAAGCAAGAACTTGATAGGCCCGAGCTGCTGGGACGAGCCTCTTGTTTGGTAATTACAAATGTTCGATCTCAACTGTAAGTGGGTATCTCTTGTTGATTGTTTACGACAAGCTATTGTATGATTTCTCAGAAACTCGTGTGTGCATAATTAAATACGTTAATTAAACATTTCAAAATTAACAGACAAGCTGATGCGTGCGTATTTGTGCGATGAGTCCTTATCGCATGGACACTGATGCTAACTGCTACTGGACTGATAACACCAGTTCTAGTTAGTAGCAGCCAATAATGAAGAGCGAAAAATGTTTTGCAATATTGTTGATTTGTGAAATATTTTTTCATGTTCGAACTTCAAACGGAACGTGGCTAACGAGTGCACAATTGAGAAAGCCATTACACAGTTCAAGAATATTAGATGTTTACCTAATTTTATTGTTCCACTTGAGTTGAAAATATAGTTTTTTTTTTCATTCGCAATTCCTAAGCCTTAAGCAGGGGATGTGAAAGCCATAATGTGGCCGACAGCAGATAACGCATTTGTTATTGTTTTGTTTATGCTCTTCAAATGCATTTTTGACATTGGTAGATAAAAGTAATAGTGCAGTTAGCTTAATTGTTTCGAGAAAACCCTGTTTTAATACATGCCTCGTTTATTGTTTTTTTTTAACTACTGTGTGATAAAAAAAAGGCTGCATTCCACCCTATTCAAAGGGCAGATGCAAAGCGAAACCCGTACAAGAAAGGATCTCGTCACTTCTAGTTCTTCGTTGAGCACGAATTTGAAATGAAGAAATTGCAAATAACGCGTTCTGGAGCTGCTTTTCTTCGCTCTGATCTGATGGGGTTAATATTTTTTATGACGCAAAAAAAAAAAATTATTTAATTAAAAAGCTAACCGAACGTATCGTTGCTTATATTGGCAAAAGCTATGCAAAATTAAATTTAACGTCTGTAACGAACTGTTAAATACCCGAAGGACCCTAACTACCATGTAAAGGTGTTACAAGTTTAGAAGCTTTTTGGCCTAAATTCATATGCTGTATGTCAATAGTTTGTATTGTCCATGCCCCCGAAAATGGGTTTGGGCTAAAAATTAAACTCAATTTATTCTAATCTCGTTAAAATCATGAGAGAATGCGTAAAAAGCGCAGACGTCCCCTAAAAGTGGGCGGGGCTTAGTACTTTGTATGTAGCAAATAAAGCAATTCGTAACATATTTACTATTTGTTAAACAATTATTTTTTCGATTACGAATGAATTTTCAGAGAAATCAGGTTTTTAAAATTGCAACATGTCGAAAGTGGGCATGATCAATGGCGTGGGCGGTCCAATTTTTGACTAATGAAAGACTTTTGGGCATTATTGTTCTGTACCAAAGGTACAGAAGAGGTAGTCTCACATTGAAGTCAATTTGGGGCGGGGCTGTAAGCCGATTTTATTAATTTTCATACTTTGTCTGTACAAAATAAGAACCAAACAACACGCTCACTGAAGTTTCAGCGTTCTAGCTCAACTTTTAAGAGCTTAAAACTTCACACATACGGATACACGGACATGGCTTAATCAATTCACATGTCGGTCTCGATCATGTCCCTAAAAGGTCTAAGGGGTCTACGGTAATTATTTTCCTGTGTTATAAACTATGCACAAAAATTAATATACACTCGGTCTGGCCGACCGATGGATTCACCTGTCGGTCTCGATCATGTCTCTAAAAGGTCTAAGGGGTCTACGGTAATTATTTGCCTGTGTTATAACTTACTTACTTAAGGTGGCGCTACAGTCCGGGGTGGACCTGGGCCTCAGCCAACAAGCTTCGCCAGCCAGCTCTGTCTCTAGCTAGCCGTCTCCAGTTTCGCACGCGAAGTTGGCTGAGGTCCCCTTCCACTTGCGTGCGCCACCTGAGTCTCGGTGCTCCTCTACCGCGTCGTCCCTGCGGTGTGGATTCGAAGATTTTCCGGGCCGGGGCGTTGGTGTCCATCCGCTCTAGATGACCCAGCCATCGTAGACGTTGTGTTTTGACTCTTTTGGCTAGGTCGGTATCGCTGTACAGCCCGTACAGTTCGATATTATATCTCCTCCTCCACTCTCCGTCTATGCAGACGGGACCGTAAATCGTCCGAAGAATTTTCCTCTCGAAGCAGCCTAAATTGTTTTCATCCGCCTGTGTTATAAACTATGCACAAAAATTAATATACCCTCGGTCGGCCATTAAAAGTGAGAAATTACAAAAATTCTACAATCTTACAATTCTACAAACATTATAATAATCATTTCAAATGCCAGGCAAACATCGTTAGTATCCTTTTTATTATAATGATGCTAACATTAAGTGGAAAAATTTATTTGCTATTGCCATACAAAATTAAACTTAACCAACTTAAAAATTTCTCCAATGTAAGCAGCAACACGTTCGGTAGAATTGGATTCGAGAGAATCAGCAAAAGATAGTAGTGCCCTTTCATGCGTTTAAAAACACCTGAACCGCACGCACATAGCATGCGTGATTATAAGAGAGGTCAGGCGATGGGTCTTCTGAGCTGCAAGTACCTGTTAGTTTAAACTTAACAAGAAAGGGGACTTTAACTATAGCGTTCCAATCCTATCCCTGATTACCGTATTCACATTCCTTTTAACACGGTACTTAAACGACACATAAATGCCGGTCTGTTGCAGAACGAGGTGGCTGCAGCAAGTAAGACATTTTATCTAAGACATTTCCTAGATCTACTTTGGTCGGGAATACTTCTTTGTGGCGAAAGATCGACAAGTATGAAAGAAAGAATACTTTAGAAACCTCTCTAAAACTTCATATTTTCATATATTTTTTTTGCGGAAGACAAAAATTGTCTCAGCTTTTAATAAAAATCCATTATGCGATCCTTAAAGGCATTATCCTTAAAAAGTGGCGCAACAGCTCGAGGTGAACCAGGGCCTTCTCAACAATGTATGCTGTGTGAATTGATTTCTTCACATACAAGGGGACCTACAGTTTTTTGCCGAATCTGAACGGCACTTTGTGAAGTTTTTCATGAACTACATTTTAATCCACAAAAATTAATTGCTTGCGAGTTTCTATAAAGGTGATAATTCTTTTTTGTTCATTTCAGCTCACAAAAAAGCCAAATCAAAAAATACCAACAGATGGCCCACAATATTATTAACGTATTAGTTTAAACGTTTCTTTTTTAAATGACTTTTGCACTCCACTGTACAGGTACTTATCCCTTTCAGTTACGTCAAGTTGGATTTTCAGAGCTTAGTAATTTTATATAATTTGCGAAAAAAAGAACACACAACAATAGTAAACAAAACTATTTATTTATAAACGATGCGATCGTATTAACCTTGCTTTGACCGTCATTTATGAACTATGCGATAAGAAACTACTGTTTCCAGTTGTCTACACTGTAGTTGACGAAAGGGTGGGAGTGGGTATAACAAACTATGGGAATAAGTTAAAATTTCTATAAGAAACCCGCTTAATTCAGTTTGGTAAATTTCCACACTCTCAAATCTACTGGCTTAGATTTAGTTGTTTTCGTTCTTGTCCAGGGTGACCGCCATCATGCACCTATCACGGAACGTTGTCACAACTGAACGTGATCGCAGATTTCCGGAAGATTAATTGATGTTCGAGTTATACTGTATCTCAGCAAACGCTGACTAAGAAATCTAAACATTGAACTTGAAGTTATCAACTTAGAAAATTCTTTCGGTATTGCTTTATTGACTTAAGTTAAGGGAAATAATGTTAAATAATCTCTGCTTGGGGTAGGAATAATTAGGGAGGCATAAACTTTTTCAGATGATTTGAAAGAAAAGAAAAAAGGGTAAAGTACCATAATTCGTGCCCCCCGCCCACACCCAAAATAGCGAGCCCCTAAATGAATTTGGTTAAAAAGCTAAGCCCCAGCTTTTTAAACAATTAATGTTTTTTAACCAAAAACTTATATCTTTTCTTCGTATCATATAATTTATTTTCAGGTAATTTGTCTTCAGGTGATAAGAAAATTTCAAAGTGTTTAGTAATCTTTGGTTAGGAAGAAAAAGAGAGCATACCTAACTTGTGAAATTTCTTAAGAAACTAGAAGCTTTAATCAAGAAGTTAGGTGATTTCTTTTAGTTTAGGTTAACAAATTACGGCTTAATATAACAATAATAATTTTTAATTCATTTTTCCAAAAGAAAAAGTAAGAAAAAGAAATTATTTATTAAAATTTGTTGGGGGCTCGTTACAGAGACGAAAAAATTGGGAAATCCAGTAGCGAGCTATGGGGGACTCCGTTTGGTTTTGTCTGCCACAATATCGACCATGCCCACTTTTAAAATGTTGGGTCTTTAAAAGCCCAATTTCACGGAAAGTTCACTCCAAATCAAAAAAAAAAAAAAAAAAAATTACATATATTAAAGAAATTACTATTTGCTAAGTTTGATCCATACAAAGTTTTGAGCTTCGCCCACTTTAATATAGATATAGGGTCGGATATATAGAAGTTTGGCACAGACGAACTCTTGTACTTACTCAATTGTTTTAACATTACATAGATCCTGGAAAAATGAATCTGGGGTAGATCAGTCAGCTAGCAGTTTTTTGGTAGAGATTTTTCAACTCAGACGATAATCCAATCGAAGTCACTGCGCACACTGCACCCATTATAATATTGAAAAGTTTTTTAGAATTTGAAGTTGAAAAGTCACGTTTTTAACAGTGTTTGAGGCCACAACTTTTAAAACACTGAGTAAACACAACTGATATTGAACACACTTACCTAAAGAACTCAAGGTCAGCCAAGTGGTTAAGTGATATTTTTCTAAAAAAGTTCTTTAGCTTTTTTAGCTTCTTTTGAAGCATTTTCAAAAAAAAAAAATAAATCGCTTATAGATTAGATTCCCTTGTTTTTAGTCTCTTATATGCTCTTCACACTGAATCGAAAACTAAGTTTTGTTCAAAAAGTTTTTGAAAACTCGTTTAGCCATTCACACAATCTAATAGCGTTTTTCATTGAAGTTGCTCTTTCTGTCAAAAGGTTTGATTTTGCATGTTTCATTGAAAATAAAAGAGCAATTCTAGATCGATTCTCAACACGAAAGATGCGATCTCCCGATCTTGGGAGATTTGATCTGAACTCACCTACACATGGAAAAATTTCTACTGTCAAACGCCAAATCGAAGCAATTTTATTTGTTTCGAATTAATGTGCGAACGTGTTTGTTGGTTGGCAGTCCGTTTGCGTGATTTATTTTGCCACCAAACGAGGAAGCATATTTTATTGAAACGAGCAGTTCTCGATTTTGAGAGCAATTCTTTCAAGTTTCAATGAAAAACGCTATAAGCGCCGACTAAAATATATTTTCGTTTTTCATTTTTTCATCAGCTGTCATATTGGCCCATATTTATTTTTAAAAGTGCTTTAAAAGATCCATAAAAGGTAGGAACACATAAGGAATTTTACACTGACCTTAAAATTACAAGCTGATTTCAGATATGACCTTTGGTTTCGCTGATATTTATATCAAAAGTTGAGACAATAATGACATTCTTAGCAAATTTAATTTAAAATTCTCAAGGCATATCAATGCTCGTGATTTTCACGGTGATTTTGAACGAAAACTACTAAAAAACAGGGGTTTCGAAAATAGAAAATTTACAAAAATGTATGGGAAAAATCATTTTGAACATTTTTTATTTTTTCACGATTTCAAATCAAATCCAAAAATTTTTCAAGTCTTTAAAAATGTTACGTAAAATTTTGGATAGTTTTTAACACGTGTGTTTTAATGATTTCCACCAAAAAACGGGAAAGCGCCAGGGCTGTCGCAGTACTGTAACTGCTTTATTTGTACTCGTTTTCTCGCTGTTGTGCTACCCAGGCCCAGCGAAGCAATGAGAACGGTTTGCTCTCACACACCTGTAGCAAAACAGTGAGAGAACGAGACAACACTACCGCCTACGCACCGCTACATCGTGCGTAGTGCTAATCGGCTACAGAATGTTTAGGCAGCTTCCCGGTGACCACGCTTGTTACTTAAGCGAAACGTTCGGGGTGAGTACGGTTCGCACTCATAATTTATTATTACGCGGTAAATCCCAAAACAATTAAACTTTTAGCATGTCCAAAAAAAAAAAAGAAAATTTCAGAATATACCCGGCAGGCCACCCGGTTTCGGATCTCTTCATCGCTGAGGCCAAATAAATGCTCTAAATGACCTAAAGCACTAAAAACGGCACACATTTTTTACTTTTTATTTATAATAACATTTAAATATTTCGAAAAAAAAATGATTCATCTATGAAAGTTCAACATTATCCTGGACCCATGTTTCGGTTTTGGAGTTTTTTTTGTCTACAAAACCGTAAGCTAATTACCAAAAAACATTGCAAGCATTTTCACATGAAACTTCAAACTGTAATAAGTTAGATATGTAGGCAGAAAAAGACATTGTCCTAGCAGGTATGAGGTCTCATTCATTTGCCGCAGTTTAGGAGCACCACACTTTGTCTTTTGGTCTAGGAAATACCACGGTTTTTTAACGGACAGAAAACGTAGCGATGTCATATGAGGTACCTATCCTCTATACCGTTTTGGGCGGACCGCTAAAAAGACAGGATAATGTAGGTGGTATGTTGTAAGTGGTTACTTAAAGTTTGTGTGCTAATTCCAAATTCAATAAAAAAATATGGGTTTTAAAATTGCTTTTCACTCGAAATTATGCAAACCAAATAATAATTTTGTATTGCTATAGTCATTCCTAAAATGACTTACTGTTCACGAACAGTCTTCAGTCTTCCTCGAACACCTTTTTTTGTTTTCGGTGCACCGAACGCAGAAGAGCACACTGCCATATTATAGATGTTGAAGTTTGTTCTTGTTGACAAGCAGTTCTAGTTAAGTTAACAGAGACTGATGCAATGGACAATGACGTAGAGTTATTCTGTATTTACCTATTGCAATAAGGACCAAACCACTTTTGAAATCGTTAATCTTACACTTATTAAAAATTTAGATCCTTTTGCAAGTGTGTTACGGAGAGGCTATGTCCAAGGAAAAAACATGTAATGGGAAATCGGTTAATGTGATCTATGTTCGAATATCAAATAATGTCAATTTTGACTGTCAATGTGATAAGGCTTCAAATTGTTGCAAATATCTTAATCCCATCCAGAAAAAGGATGCAATTGTTCTCTTACGAACTTACACTTGTGGTTGTTGCATCAACCTCATTTACCAACCAGATTAAAGATTATACTGAAAATGTTGTTAATCCGTTTTCTCTCTAAATACGCACTCACCGCCAAAATACTCCAATGAAACACAAATACGCTGCAAAGTCACCCTCCTCCCCTACGATACAATAATTCGTCTGTAGTATACAACGTGGGTAGTAGCGTATCATTTAGTATACCAAGCTGTAGTTACATACCTAAGTGGTTGAAGTTGAAGAAGTACAATAATTCTTTATTACCTTAAAAGCAACCAACTTCTTCGGCTTTTCTTTGAAATGTGAGCCCTCCTCGAAAATAATGTCGATAGTCGACGTCGTCTTACCACAGAATCCGCAAAGTTCTATAAATCCCGTCGCGCGTATAAGTCTCTATGATAGTACCTATGTGACTTATTTTTATAAATTTAATTTATTTATGTATGTGATATTACAAGCCACGATACAATAAAGAAGAATAAGAATATTGGGTAAACGGCAAGTGCTTTACGATGTGGTGGCTGACTATCGCCTAAAAATATGAAGGAAGCTGCAAAGATGTTTTAAGAAACGACGAGTTAAAATATTCAGGCACATGAGGGAAATTTGCTTTTTACCATAAGTAGCCCAAAGGAATCCTGCCGTTGTTGTCAATAAACGCAAGAAGAACAATAACTTCGAGGGCTTTGCCAGCAAAATAACACGACACACAATCAGTGCGATGGCCACTGGAGTTAAGCAATAACCCAAAACACAAACGGATTGGAAAAAGGATCTGCAATTGCACAAGAAAGCATTAATATTTGTAGTAGCAAACAGTTTCCTCTTTACATGTTGCCGCCAAGAAGTTTTGAGTTGAGCGTCACAACCGCTGCACCAATCCAAACTATAACGAATACTTGAGCAAACTCCGGACCTCCGTCGTACATGCTGTCTGAAGAGCCCTGGAGTATTGTTGCCATGAAGGTACACAGGACCAACGGTCCCCAGAGATCCCCTGAAAATAATTCACGATACAAAACCGTCCACAGTGAGACATTAGGTTCAACTCACAGTCGCGCAGCAAACTCGACTTCTCTTTGGGATAAAGAACGTGGTAGAACTTGACTCCGACTGCGCGAATATCACGGAGCTGAAAAGAGTGTTTGTTTGGTCAAGGAGCAATCTAAATTGATAAGAACCTGTGATAAACTAACGATGGTTTCCTTAATAGGCTCGTCTAATGTGTTAAAGTCAGGTGCTCCCGGCTGTGACGTGTTCCTGTTCGCCGAGGGTACAGACATATCACCCTCGAGATTATGTGGAATGTCGTCGAACATCTAAATGTTGGATTTATTGCAGTGTGCTCTTGAGATATTCATAGTCACTTACGTCTAGAGAAGCTTCCATTTTTGTTTATTTTTCTAAATACTTTTGTAGTTTATGCTAGGAAGCTAAATTTATTAAACATTCTCGGATTCTATTTACACTGGGGCTGATGACAAAACAGTGCTGATTGTTTATGTCAAATATGACAGCTGGTTGAGTCACTGTAAGTGCTGCCAAGTCAATTGAGCTGGATCTGTTTCTGCCGATTTTGAGAAACTCCCGCGTAGGTACCTACTCTTTTATTACAAAATCAAGACGGAAAAGAAAATAGATTTATGGTTATTATTTTCGAATTTGAAGCAAAGCATAGATGGTTGAGGTGTAAAGTACCTTCGGTATTGTATGGTATACGGTATAAATAAAAATGCAATTTCAAATGTAATAGGAAAAAAAAGATTTGCAAAACATAAATTCTTGGTGTCAGGGTGTAGTAATCTCAGCACACATAAAAGAGAGGTTAAGATAAAAGTTAATATTAAAGTGGTTACACCGGGAAATAGGAGAATTATTATTATAATTATCTTTTATGATATCTAAATAAATTACAGTTAAACGTAATATAATTTAATGCACTATCTACGAGGGCTTTTGGCTAAACAAATACTGTTTAGTCTTTTCATATTGATCATAGATATTTTATTTTCTATATTGCTTTCCTTTGGGAGCTAAAAATAAACTCGCTTGGTATATATTTTGGAAGGAGTTGAGAGTGTCTCCATAATACTATGTCTCCACCGACAATTAAAAGAAGATAAGCTGGAGACGATAAAAAACAAATCCCAAAGTAGCTCCATCGGACAAATATAGGATTAATTTGACACGAAAACGCTGTTCCTGTCATTTTGGCTCTCAAAAGAGAGTGGCGACGTCATTGCCAGGATCGAAAAACGATTTCCTCAGTAAAAGTCACAATAGAAATGGACGTGTCGACAATAGGATGTGTCGAAATTGAGTGTCAATGCCGGTGACACGTCTTTTGTAGTGCGGCAGTCGTTTAAAGCTTTAAATGCGTCAGAAATTAATAAAAATAAAATAAGCCGTCTAAGTTTGTCTTGTGCAACCCAGTTCACCGATCGGTAGTCGCTAAATTTATACTTTTAGTTGAGTTCTTGTCTTGAATCCGAACTTTTAAAATCAATCATCAAGCTATACGACAAGCATACGTTCAACATACACCTACCTATAGTTCACAAACAACGTTTCTTTGTTTTGGCTGTTATTCCGCTCTGAGCAAAATCGGAAAGTCTATAGTAAAACTCACTCAAAGTCTTCCTACATTGCCGTCATGTCAACTTAGAGAATCACCAGACTGAATACCAAACAGCAGAACCTCAATACACCCACACAGAAGCAGTCATCTCTGACTCAATAGGTACTCAGCTCAAGTACGAGAACACCAGAGCTAAATGCCACCAACGCTAACCTGTCAATAAAAATGGCAAAACTCGAGAAGCAGAGCTCAGTAATTATGAAAAAACTAGCCGCCATGGAGTCAAACTTGCTTTCAAAAATTAAGGATTTTCAAGACTCCATTTCATCAAAACTTTCGCTGGTTGACAACGAAATCACAACACTAAAGGATAGAGTTTTTGCACTTGAAAGCTTAGTTGCCAAAAAAAACACTTTCCACAAAAGCAACACAAGCACAAATTCTGACAAACAGCTGGATACCCTTAGCAACAAATCCATTGCTACTGATGCCATTCTTGTGTTTATCAATCGACCTTCATTCACCCGACATAAACAGAATTTTTCCCACTAAGCCGAAATCAGACTCTGTTATTGTGATAAAATTTCGGTCCACATATGATAAAGCCGTCGTCATGAAACACAGCACAAACTTCCGAAAAAGCAATTCGCGACAAATTAGTCTAACCGACATTGGATACGACAGCAATAAACCGATCTAGGAGGTCTGAGAGGATTTACTTTTAATCGCTTGCCGAGAGGATTTAAATTTGTATGATTCGAAAGATTTTCTTGATAGCATTTTAATTTTCGGGCAATCGAAAATTAATTGGTTATTGACTTTCGCCTTGCACACTTAATTTATATAAACTACTTAAATAATTCAACACTTTGTTTCACTTCAACCGCTTTTTACATTGCTCTCGATTTTCACAAGTCAACGTTTCAAATATAACTCTATCGGTCGAGCCTTTTATCCATGTATTTGTACGAATTGAGGACTTTGTAGCTTTCTATCTTTCCCTTTGGCAATTTTCCATTGGTAATTTTCCAATAGAAGGGAAATCGATATCGAAATTCGACTTTTAAATGTCAGTTTGCTGACAGCTGACAGGGATGACAGTTAATTCGTTTAGTAATTCGAGTGGGTTTGTTCGCAAAGCTAATCCAAGGGTGCATTCAGCAACTCCTGCATGTTTTTTACGTCTCGTCGCTACTAATAATAATACGAATACACACTTAAACAAAACACTATCTAAGATAATTTAAGACACAAAACTCCAAAAACAATTGACCAAATTTTTTTTTACAGCAACTTTGACGCCTCGTTTTTTTTTTTTGTATTTGTCACACTGACACTGAGTATCAATAATTGTAGGAAAAACTCGATTGTTAATGGGATGTTATTCTGACGGACATTGCATATTGGTGGTGGATTGTGTTTTCTCAAAGTGTCTGCTGGATGCTATCTTGTTCAATGTCTATTTTCAAAACGTCGATTTTTAGAGTTTACGCAAAATAACGTGCAGCCAGTTTTCAAATGTTTGAGCTTTAATGCATGATACTTTGCAGAACATAAAATTACGTCAAATCGACGTCCTTTAATAGTTTCATCATCAGTGAATCAATAATTTCTGTGGTTCTCTGAAATGAATTCTGAAAAATGACTTTCTTTCTATACCCCATCCCATACGATAGGAGATATTACTAGGTTTGTAACACGGTGAAATAATATTGGTTTATTGGAATTGATTGGAGTTCGAGGCCGAAATCTCAATCAAATAAGCCATGTCCGTCCGTCTGTCTTTGTGCCTTATGTTTTTAGGGCTTAAATTTGGAGCTAGAGATCCATGTACAATGCATGGAGCACAGTACAAGTGCTACAAATTTTCAACTCGGCCCAGACACCCCCCACATTCGGTTTATATGTGTAACTACCTCCAGGGCTTTCAAACTGTAAGACGTCTTAAAAGGCTGAAATTTGGCATTTAGCAACTCCTTATGAATGTAAGACTCAAAAAAGAAAAATTAAATCGATTGACCTCTTCTAGTGGGCGAGGAATCGATATTAAGGGTAAATTTTCAAATGCATTTTATTCAATAGCCATTTTTGTTCAAAATAAAAAAAATGCTTGATATATTGTAACGTTTTTGCCTGGGGTTCGTCAAATAAAACTCAATTTCACTTTTATAATTACACAATGAAACACTTTATTTATCAAACAAAAATTTTTTAAATTCAAATCACACTGTTATTACTGTTGTACTTTATTACAATTCAATCACTTTTTCAACGTTTTAAATATAACTGTCCTGTACGAGCCTGTCACCCGTGTATTTATACAAAATTAAGCACCTTCTAGTACGTTCCATACTTCCCCTTTGGTAATTTTCCATTGGTACTCTTTCGCTGAATTCCATTGAGGGGAATACGAAATTCGAACTTGGAATATGTCAGCTGACTGGAATTACAGTTGGGTGTGTTTGTTAAGTAAACCGATCGGGTGCGTTCGTAGAGTGAATCGATGGGTGCATTCAGCGACTCCTGCGTGTTGTTTTATTTCTTGTCGCCACATAACAATATTATGTAGAAAACATATAATTCTACATTTGTTTCTCACAAGAATTTGTGCCACGCCTACATTTGGAGGCACAATTGAAGAAAAACCTTAAATTTAGTCTTATTTAGGAAATAATAAAAAATAAAAATTAGCAGTTAAGATAAACAAGACCTCATTCAATTCTTTTATACAATATTTTTAGACATGCCTCTTTTTATGGGTCGATTTTACAAAAATATTGAATTTGAAACAAAAAATTTCATTTTTAAGTATATTTAAGCGTAAATTGGGAATATCTATGTTAATATTGATAGTTTGTAATAAAGGTCGGTTGGACCACGCCCCTCTTCACAGCTTGCACTAATTATTAAATATAAATAGCTATCAAAAAATAACAATAACATCAGCTGTAGCACCTACGAATAGATAACAAGTGAAAAAAAAACAGTTTCTTATACTAGTCTCCACTGACCATAGAACTACGATTAGCGGAAGACGATTAATAATAGATCCCGAAGTGGCTCCAACGGACAAACATAGGGTTAATTTTGCATTAACACTCTTTTTCTGTCATTTTGGATCTCTAAAGAGAGCGACGATGTCATTTCACAAGACCAAAAAAAACATTTCCGTTGTCAAAATTCCAATAGATGCTATTTGGCAATTTCCGTTTCTTTTTTCGATTCTTAAACTGTTACAAACGTGTGCGAAAATGGAAAAAAGGTTTGTGAATTGGGTGAATGGGGCGCTTGCCGATAGGATGTAAATTTGTGTAGTTAATCTCAAGTTTTGGGAGTTTAGTAAAGGATTTACGTTAATCGCGGATAAGTATCTGGTGGTGACTTGGTATTAAAATAAAGATTACGACACATGCTTGTTGTGACATTTGTTCGCATTCGCATGTTTTCACAATAATCTGCCCAAATCACGAATCTGTTTGACTTCCATACTGATGGCGAAGTGCGTGGTAGATTTAACAAATTTTTTTCCATAAATGGTACTTATTATCTTATGTTCTGTGATTTGAGGCAAAGATCGAGTCGCAAGCTGTTGACCCAATAGCTTGTTGTTGGCTTGTGTGGGGCTAACCTCAAGTCATTAGCCCCAAGCCTCATCACGTTATGTTATGAGAAAGAGCCTTATTTGAATCAACATGGGAAAAGAGGATATAAAATTAAGTATGGGGTATATAAATGACAGTCACAGCGTACCTGCGTTCTATCATGCATATCGTAGGGCCATAGGTAAAAGATTTCTATACGATTCTAGTTTAGACTCGAGTTAACCGAAGCCTAACTGGAGGTATGGTATGGCCGTTATGGAAAAAAATATGCAAACCCAAGTAAATTTGAACAAATATTTTTGAATAATAATTTTTGGGTAGGTACACAAAACATACCAACCCAATAGCCAATACATAGACAGCTACACATCTCTTTCTCCTTCCGCTTCCTGGACCCCTCTTCAAATAAAAGAAAAAAATGTAACGAACAACAGGGAAATGAAAGAGGACTGTATGTTTTTCTGCTGTGTTGGTATAACAAAACACTTTTGGATATGCTTTGTGTGTTCAAGTTGGTATCCAATCCAATTAAGCTTTCGAATTCGGATGATGAATAAATAATTTTTTTCCAGATTCGAAAATACAGATCTTCGAATCTGATCGACATTTTGGGTGGAGGCCTCTTAATTAACTGCATTCAAAATTTTTGTTTTTTTATGATCACAAAGTAATAGTAAATATTTAGTATATTAAAACTAGTATAAACTAGTATTAAGGTTAGGTTTGTAAGTTTTTTTTCTCTCTTTTGTTTTATTTTTGTTTATATTACATTTAGTTTTAGGTATAACTTTTTATTAAAAATTGATAATGAAGAACTAATTGGTATAAAACCACAGAATAAATTAAAGAATTTACTTTAGTATATAATTAAACTATTAATGTACATATATACACATAAATGCTAACACATGTTCTAGTAATTTGTAAAAAAAAACACAATTGAGTGATTATTGCTGTTAATGTTATATTAATTGTAATTCTGAAAAAAAAATGTTTGTTTATTGGTTTTATATATTATTGAGCTGAAAAAACTTCAAACACAAAAAAGAGGATATAAAACAAAATATTTCAAACAATGTCTGACGAGTTCTTAAGCTCTCTACTACTTACCGTTCCACTCTCTACTATTTGTGTAAGCTGATGGACGGTCAACGGACTAAAAAGGAGTGAACTAAAAATTCGGATCCTTTTCCTTATAAATATAAATATGCTCAAATTCAACCAAGAAAAAATTGTAACGAAATAACTTCGTTATTATATTTTTTGCCTATTTTAGGGTGTCCGGGTGATATTTTGATTTCGCCTAAAAAGCGGCTCTAAATTTTTCAAAACGCCTCAACTGATGATCAGCTACCCTATAAGCTATACTCTTCTATAAGCTTTTAGTATCCGCCCCCACATCTTCATAACAGACTGCCAGAACATTCTCGGCTGTCTCAGCTGGTGGCAGGAATTTCATCACAATTATTGACACATAGTTTATGATGTTGAGAGGATTATCGCTTTGGCAATTATCTCAAAATTAATTACACCTGCGGTGTACTCGCAGACGGCGGTAAAAAGCGGCGATTCGCTCCCGCGATCATCACAGACAAATGTTTATGTTTAAATAAATAAACAAATGCATACATTCTACTTTATTAAAATTTTCAACTACAAGCTGTTATATAAAAAATACACACATTCTGGGCACCGTGCCCACTAAAACTTTAGCCGGAAAAAAATTATGAAAATAAACTATCCGCCGCAGTCATTCTGTTTACATACGAATACCTTCGATATTATTAATTTATTGATCATTAATTTATTTTTTAAGTTTTACAAAAAAGAATGTGTCCCGTTGGCACGTTAATTGCATGGGGCCGATTTTTGCGGCCCAATCTGCCGATAACACAATCCAGCAGCAATGTAGAGAAAATGTGTTTTTGTTTAATTTAAAATTAAAATACAATACAAAATGTAAATGAGACAAAAAATAAATGAATAAAAACGAATTCCTGGTATACAGATATGGTCAATGGAAATTTACAACTTCTTCTTCTTCTCGTAGAAGGACTGCAGCCACTTCAAGAGGTAGCCCACCTCCTCGGGCGTCTTAATTTGGAAATTGGCGTATGTCTTCAAGTTGGGCAACTCGGACACACGGAAAGTTTTTCCAATACCGCTGAGCATTTTCATGGCGTCCTCGTCTGTGGTGTCATCGCCGGCGTAGATGATCTTCAATTTGGTGGCCCAGTCAGCTTCGAATTGCTTCTCCAAAATCATCTTGGTGCCCTCACCTAAATACCAAAAATAAAGATCGCATTAAAAACACCCTCGCCGCATGCATAATGTACATTTCGATAGGAAAGCGCGCTGACTTATTTCGGGCCGATCGGAACAATTTGATCCGTTTCGGCCAGCAATTATTAGAGGTTTCGAAAGAAAGCATCGAAAACAGATCACTAGCGTTGGCATTCTGAAGATCTCCTTCCATATTAACTATATGTTGTATATGTATATCCAAAATAAAATACAAGTGAAATCGGAGGAAAAACAAAATGTTTTATTTTTAGCGGCGCAAGTAGGCGTCGAGGTGGATACGCGCTTGTTCATCTTATACCGCGGACTCATGTTATAAAACGATATGGCGACCGGCGGGCTCTGGCTGGGACCACATACCTACATATATCCTGCATGTCGGCCCACTTAACTTAATGAGTGTTTAGGATTTTTGCACTCGTCTCCGTTGCACGAAAACCGACCGACCGAGTTCCCGAAACTCTGATGGAACACACAACTTGGTGGAATGTTTCAAAAATAAAAAAAAAATTAAGGAAAAAATATTGTACACTCAAATTTACGATCGCGAGAATTCGAATTTCTTTCGAAAAAATTTTGTTTGCTTTTTGCTTTATGATTAAGGGGATATTGGTTGTATTTTTTAATCCACCCACGTTTATGTATTTATGAGATCCGCGACAGATTAATCTCTATGAGCTGTATGAGCAGCCGTCGTAAGATTTAATTGCCGTGCACAGGTGCAGGCGGAATTTTGAAAAATTCCACCAGTCTTTTGAACGTCACTCAAGTTCTTTAACGATGCGAGAGAGAATTTTAATTGAAATGGCTGGTGTACCTACCCTTATCCCAGTTAACTCTTGGTTTGCCTTCCAGGGCATATGGTGTCTCGATCAGTTGGAATCCGTGCGATTGAATAATACCTCTGGCTGTCTCGATGAGCTTGTTCTTCAACTTGTCGTTGACCTTCTTGTAGTGGTATGTCACTGAGATCTTCTTGTCCTCGACCCAGGCGCCACTGCACACAACCTACGACGGAAGGAGTCTTAGAACAATGCGATTGCTAAAACGAGCTGCTGTACCTTTTCCTTCAGTTCCTCGACGAGTTTCTTGTGCTTCTCTAGGAGTTCCTCGGGCATTTCAATTTTGAATTTCTTGCCTGAGGGGTACTCAACCTCCAAACCGTGGTTACCAGCATAGGTTACATTGGGCAGCTTCAAGTGGTTCTTGATTTCAGCCAATTCGCGGCCAGAGAAAATGACGAGGAAGATCTTTTCGTTTTGGGCCAATTTCTTGATGTTGATCTCATTGTCCTTTGGCATTACGGACAATTCTTCAGTTAGGGGGGCCAATGTACCATCGTAATCCAAAAGAAGGGCAATCTGATCCTCCAATGGGTTGATGAAACTAAGGCCATAATGTCACTCAATTAAAACTGATTAACGCGGTTTCTATAGGTTAACATACCCCTCAAGGTTCTTAATGTAATCCTCTTCCTTCTTAAGGATAGGAGCTTTCTTTTGCTCAGCCATTACTTATTTTTTTTTTTCAAGTTTTCACGAAAAGTGCGCCCACCGACTGATACAGCACTACTGACAAAAAAGTTTCCGAACATTCAAAATCATCCTAGAAAAACTGGCGTTTTCGTCCAAAGTACCCAACGTATGTAGATATCCATATCCACTAGAGTTCTCTCAAAAAATCTAAATTTAATATATTTTTTACTCTCGAGCGGTGGTGGTGGCGGCAACGTCGTCGTCAGTTGTAGTGTCGTGCACACATAAATAATTATTTTTCCTGAGTTTTCAAAAATAAAATGAGGGAACGCACGGTGGTATAGTGCCATCCGACGAGGGAGATGTGCACAATACGAAAACATTGTGCATAAGAATTCATTATAATCAATACATAAGAATTCATTAATCTCCGCGCAGCAGTGTTGTGTTAGAAAAGCACATCGATAGAATTTAGTGGTTTTTGGAAAAAAAAACACCTAAATCACTTGAAGATCTCTACGTCGGGGTTGTACTTTGGATCTAGGCCCAAAGATGGACATTCTCAAAGAAAACGAAAAATTTGTTTGAATTCTCAAAGTATTACATACCCCTTTTTTGTCATATTTGGAAATTCCGAAAAATTACTGGCGTACTTGGTTGATTTTTTTTTTAAATTAAAACTAATTGCCAAATAATGTCTTCTTTTTTAAATATTGCTCTGCCTAGTTCACCACCCTTGATTTCACCAAGTCTAACTCCTTGTGAATTTGACTGTCAGGGTCAATAGTGATGGTCTCGTGTTCCTCTTCTCGGGTGCTGTGCCTCTTTTGTTAGAGTTTAGATTATTGCCAGTATCTCCGCAATAAACCTGCTGTCGTTTTTGATCCCAAAGATATATTTCTCTTGAAACCAGAAAAAACTACTATGCTTGTGCCTGCGAACAATGTGCAGTTGTCTTGCTCATCTTAACATTCGTCGCAGTGGTATACGCTTGCTGTCGGTTAACCACTGTATGATAATTTCCCCCACATTTTGGAGCATTATTTGTAGAGCATTATAAGTTATTGGTGCTTTGAAATGAAGGAGAAGTGCGGAGCCAAGGCTAATTTTTTTTACTGCTTATTCCTAGTGTGATGGGCTCTAATCGCGTAATTTCAGGTATACGTTTTAATACCATGCCTCCTGCGGGCACTTATCCACGATTTATATAAGAGTCTTCATTGAATCCTCTACAAATCACGCGGTTTACTATGTTTCCATTGGGCGCCAATCCGCGATTAATATTAATCTTCATCAAATCCTCTACAAATTACGGGATTAGCCTTACAATTTTAAATCCTCTCGGCAAGCGATTAAAAATAAGTCCTGTCATTAACCTCATTCACCCTGTTCACGAACCACTTTCAACATTTTTCGGTCACGTTTTTGAGAATCGAAAAGAGACACTAAAGCTGTCTACGCATGACAGATCTGTCAAAATTACGATTCCTATTGCGATGTTTGCAACGGAAATCTTTTTTCGCTCTTGGAAAATGCCACTCTCTTTTGAGAGCCAAAATGACAGAAAAAAAAGTGCTTATGTCAAATTAATCCTGCATTTGTCTTGTGGAACCACTTTGGGATTTTGAATCGACTGCCGATAATCCTCGTATTATTGAATGAGATTTATGAGGTTATTTTTAACAGCAACTTTTAACATGTAAATCGCGAACAAATAGCATAAAACGATAACAATTGTAAAATAGCTATCATTCAATCCAATCGCTTGGACGACTTAATAATACACTAGAATAAGGGAAGCAAGCAACAATGACGGTCGTTCAATCGCTTGAACGATCATTGTTTTTTTTTAAGCTTAGATAAAGGAGTTGCATCGCCGACATGTACCCGTTCAATCGTTTTTTACTAACGCGGTTAGAGCCCACACTCAGTGTTTATTGCAATTACCGATGATTTAAACACGAGACTTACAAGCAGTCATAAATAATTACAAGCTTTATTTTTTACAATCTACCTTTACGCCGTCCACGCTGCTTCTTAGGAATACCAGAATAAAATAATTGCCAAGTATTATTTGCCGCTACTGACATAAATGGGCTCGTTCACATAAGCAGCGCAGCGTTCACATCAACCTATTTACTAGCTAATCTACATAATAATTACACCCAGCTTCTTTCTCTATTCTCCTCCAAGACCGCTGTGTTAAGTCGTTTTCCCCATAAAAAAAATCTTCGAAAAGCTGGGTCCTCCAGCCTTGGACCAAACTTGGATACTTGAATTTTACAAGAAACGTGTGATTATTAATGAAAATCTACAAATAGTAGTTGAATCACTCTTTGTCATATTTTTTATAGCTATAAACAATTAAAAATTGTTAATTGTTATAATATACAAAATCAATTATTAATTAATCCGCCATGATTTATCAATCAATAGGCGAAGGCAGTCGTTCAGGCTCAAAAATTTCCTCTTGATGGTTATCGGATTTGTTACTTGGCGAGTCCATTAAATAGCTTAATTCCTTGCTGATTCTGGAAAATGACTGGAAATAGTCTTGTGAAATGGTATTTCCACTAGATGTTTTCCAGTCGTTTTCCAATTGTGGAAATCAGCAAGGCGTTAATATGTCGAATGAAGACACGCGCCGGCACCGGAGTCAAATCACACGGTCAGTTCATATCACCTGCACATGAGAGATCTATGATCTCTAATCTCTCGTGCTGATTTTCCAATGTGACCTGAACTGTGTGGCATGAAACCCCATGTCGTTAGTGTCTATATCACCTAATTCAAACTTGAAAACTTTATAAGCATGGTCCTAACCCTCCCCTGGCCAATGTCGTTCCGAAAGAAACATGAACCGAAGAATTTAACGCTCTTTTCTTTTGTTATCGTCCCAAACATAGCAATTTGTTTGGTGACGAACCTAGCTCATTAGAAAATCGGCCTGTTCGCTAAAGATGAGTCTTCTACTGAAATTAAATTTTAGATAATTTGAAAACTACATTTTTTATATTTGGCTAAATACACTTAATAATTGACAGCCGATTTTATACCCTAAGCAATTTGGAGTCTATGAACTGTTACCGATTTCTTTACACGCTTTTACCAATGCTTTTAAAACTACATTTTGTAACAAATTATATATTTTCGAGAAAAATTGCTTTTGTTTTAAATATTTATTAAATATTAAAAAATTAATAAATATCAACGTCATGACTTTTTGTCTCTTTAAATGTTGTCACTCAAGTTTTTGGGTAACATCTGTTGCCTTCTAGTAAATATTTCAACCAGGCGCTTACTTTGACCTCATTGTCCCTGGATACTACACGTTTTGTTACCTTGAAAAGCACATAGTTTTTCGAAGGCTTGGTTTTGAACAGTTCGGCAGTACGCTACAATCGAATATCTTGTCCTAGATACCTTTCCTTTTATAAAGAACTAAACATTGTTCACTCGAAATAAACCAAATTCATTCACTCGAAATAAACCAAAATTTTTTGTGGTAACCATAAGAGTGTGTTTTTTTAACATCAAGCTGTACTGCTGAATCACCTCATAACATCGCACGGTTTTCGAATTTTAAGGTAAAACTTTATTTTTTTTCGTCACTATAGGAAATTCCTGTCACTCTCATAATTGTTATTTTTAAAGCCTGTCACATTCCAATTTTTACAAAATGATAAACGCAATTTCAATCACTTTGACACTTAATTTAAAATAACTAAGTGGGCTGTAGAGATCTTTGCAGGAGACAGGTCATAGTTTGACAAAGACCACAATAGCTTCGGCGTCTTTGATAATCAACGAAGCTTTTAAACCTGTCAACTAAAAATTTCCAATTTGACATTTTAAGCTGTCCCCTTGACAATCACAAACTATGAGATGAATGACTTCGATTTAAAATTAATCCTCATATTTTCTGGTAAAATTATGTAGTAAATCTTCTACACGTTGCATGCGCGGTTATTTGTATTTTTATTTATGCGTTTGTATAACGACAAAGTTTGTGTATCTACAACTTTTTTCATTTAATAGATTGAAAAAAAAACTTGCGACATTTTATTATTGCTAATCTGTACGAAACATTTGAGAAAACGAATAAAAGCAAATTCGATGCTGATAAATCATCTACAACTGTGAAACTATGCTTATAGATAATTTAGATTCCTTTTAAAAAAACATCTAATTTACGAGTTAATTTATTTATTTTATTCGACTGAGTAAATAATTAAATCGAAATTGTGAAAAGACGTTATTAGACAAGTGCCTATTTGCTGTTTAAATTTTTATAATAAGAAAATTGCACCTATGTATTTTTTTTTTTTGTAAATAAAATACTTAATCCTACACGATCCCGAGCGAAACACAAACATTTTTGCTGTCTAGTTTTTGGAAGACGCTGCATTTCAATTCCACTTTACATTTAGCAAATCAATTAAAATTTGTTTCTCGTGACAAATAGTCACGTATAAGATCGTACTGTTGTGCTGTTCGATTGCTTTGACAAATCACTTGCTAAATGCATTCGCCAGCTTAATTGAATGCGAATGATACATTTGCCAGAATATTCCTCTATCCATTTTCCTGAAGTGAATAATTCTGTTCTTGCATGTTTTTGGCAGTGAAATCAACTCAATTGGTTTTGTCTATACATTGTGTTTATTAGTTCACATTACTCATTGAAAATTATATAGAGAGGAAGTTAAATGTAATAATTTAAGGCAACCTTAGGGAATTAAGTCTTTTTGTACAATTTTACGACTGGTATGTGTTGGAGATCCACCTAATTAGGTCAACGGTAAGGTCTTGCTTTGACAGCCTAAAGTCAGCATACGTCTGCAAGGTTGGGTCCGACGCGATACGGAAAGATTTTGCGACTCCCTGCAGAGCCTGTTGGTTGAAAATATGACAATTAATCATCTGTCACTGAGGCGACGTTTTATTTACTCACTTTCATGGCGTCTTCGTCTGTGGTGTCATCGCCAGCGAAAATGACCTTTGTCTTCTTGTGCCAGTCGCTACCGAATTTGTTTTTTAGAATAAACAGGGCTGCCTCTCCTTCAAAATAGACGAAAGATTTATGAGAGAGAAGCAATCATTATAAATCAACTACCACAATGTACCTTTGTTCCAATTGACAGGCGGCTTGGCCTCTATAGCTGCATGGGCCTGACTTGCTTTGAAGCCATGGCTCTCGATGATTTCTATTGCTTGCTGCCTCTGTTCCTCCACAAAATGGTCCGGAGTGTCTCTGTAGTGATAGGTTAGTGAAACCTTTTTGTCCTCTACCCAGGCGCCGTTTTTGTTCAACTGGAACTATAGAGAATGTTAAGAAAACATGCCTAATACGAATCGCAATTAGTTACTTTTTCATTGAGGTCTTTGACTAGACTTTTGTACGACTTCTGTACATCCTCTGGGAGCTGGTAATCTTGCCTCGTGCCATCAGGAGTTTGGATCTCAATTCCATGATTGCCGGCGTAAGTAATGTTCTTGATGCCAACCTTGGCCTGGACATCGTGAATACCTCTTCCAGAAATAATGGCCATGAATACTTTTGGGTGCTCAGCTAGATCATGCAAAAGTGATTCCAGCTCGGGTGACATCACAGTGTTATTGGGATTATCGGTTAACGCGGCCAAAGTGCCATCGTAGTCCAGAAGAATCGCAATGGGATCATTTGCGTTGAGATAACTTTAAAAACACAATTATGAATTTAATAGTCGACAAATTGAATTTCAAATAAAAAATTAAAGCAAACTATTCGACGACGGCTGAACAAATTTTAATTCATCCAAATATCTTTTTCGTGACATGGTTATTTTTAGTTTAAACAACTAATGGCTTGGCTGAGTCATTATATTGTCGTGTCGGTGGACATGCTTCATGTACGCGAATATTCCCTCGGATCATTTGTGTATATAGGACCAGCAGATGCTATTACGCAACCGAATGTCGCGTGGCTTTGACAACACTAAAGAAATATTTATTTCATTATTATTTATTAAGTTTTTATTCTTGCGCATAAATTCTTAATATTTTTCGAGAAAATAAAAACATTTCTTACACCTACATGTAGGGCAGTAACTGTCATGAGCTTTGACAGGACTTGGGCCAGACAGATGCACGATATGGTTCTCTGTGGAACAGCTGCTTCTGTTTTATTCATACGTAATCAAAAGAAGTAAATTCTACTATGAATCTGGCAAAAGTTCATGCAGACAACAATTTTTTTATTTTTCACGGTAGCCATTAAATATAATTTATATTATTTGACAAAAGAAAAATCGGTGGCGTATGCGTGACATTTTTATGTGGGAAGGTAGAAATATCAACGCTTGTGTCAAGTTTTAATGGTATTAATGATTTTGACTTGTGGATAGTAGGTTAAAACTAATTAGTCATTTCTTGTTTGCAATAGAATTTTAGAGCGCTATAATAGAAAAAAGCCAACAGTTGTCGGGATTAATGTAGTCCGTATAAAGAACAACTTTACAGCAGTGGTTCCCAACCTTTTTCGATCGAGGAGTACTTTAAAAAGCAGATATTAACGGCGGAGCACCAACATGTTTTTTACTAAGATACAAAAATTTATAACTTAAAATTATTAACGTATTTCGAAAGGTTTTCAACTTTGTCTCCGATTCACCTTGACCTGTTGCGCCACTGTATTTAATGCTACTTTTTAAATCGGTAGAGTGCGCATTCTGTTGTTGAATTTTAGATTGAGACACCAAGATACTTCCGGAAAATATATGGTTCTTTTCCTCCATCGTAAAATGACGGATACAATCTATGTTTATTTTAATTTTGTGACAACGCAGATCACAGATGCAGCGATTTCAAAGATGAATGAACAGAGCGGTGTGGTTGTTTGCGGTTAATAACTGTTATATACTGAAATCAAATTTTGATTTGTGTTTCAAATGTCTGGTTGCAATTTTTTTTTAAATTTCTCTATGAAGTTTTTGACTATTAATATAATGTCTAAGCAGGCCACCAAACTACAATTTGCGAAAGACAATTGAACATAAATTCCGTAGTGTCTCCAGTGGACAAATAAAAGATTAACTTAACACAAGAAAACTTAACGTTGTCGCTTCGGCTCTCAAAAGATGCTGCGACGGTGACATTTCCCAGGACAAATAAAAGATTAACTTAACACAAGAAAACTTAACGTTGTCGCTTCGGCTCTCAAAAGATGCTGCGACGGTGACATTTCCCAGGACCAAAAAAGTAATTTCCTTCTTAACCATCTAATAAAATCGTATTTGCGACAGATTTATTGTTCGCAGAACTGTTCGAAAAAAGTGAGAGTGGCAAGGAGAGTTACGAATTCTCCTCGTAAATTACATTTTAAATTACTTTAGATTTGCGTCTGGTGGAAACATAGTTTAGAAATCTTACTACGAAAATGGGCGATCAATTCAAGTAACGCTTGCTATCGAATTTGAACTTTTCTGATAAAGTTAAATTTTGGAAAGATGTGTAGGAGAAAGCGGGGTTAGTTATGATCGCGCCATCATGTATAATTTTGACCCGTCTCCACTCGCAAAGTAAAGTCGAATCGACTCAAGCTAGTTTCGTGTTTTCATGCAATTGAAGCCGGATTTGACCCTATATGGATATGCGATAATAATTGTTTTGTTTTATCCAATAAAACTTTGAATACGTCCTTTTATATAGGTACCCCAGGGCTCAGAAACGATTTCTTGGCTGTGAAATTTTCATATCTAAATGTCTCATAGAAGATCTTTAAAATTAATATTTTAATTGAAATAGGCTATTCAATAAAATATAAAACCTTTGTGCGAAAATGTGGAATACCTTCAAATTGGCTTCAAATTGGCTTCAAATTGACTCTACAGAGCATTGGCACACCGACTATGAAAGGACACTAATATTGGTTATATTCTAACAAATCCATGTGATTCTCTATAATTTATATTGCGACAGAAAAAGACAAGACTGTCATCAGCAACTTGCTCGAAAAGCTTAGGTAACAGATCGCACTTATCCGCTTTTTTAAAGACAGGGGCAATTTTCGGCAGCCTCTAAGCGTTTGAAAAAATTCGACAGTTAATATATGTGAAAAAAAATGCCAAGTTTATCCCTACAAATCTTCAGCAAAGCAGGTAGAGTCCTGCCAAGGCCGGCCTCTTTCAGATTCGACATAAACTCTTTAATAGAGTGACAATTAACTGGTAGGTATTGCATCAAATTTGCTGAATGCTTAAGATATTTAAACTATTCTGGGTCAACAGGAAATGGAACGTTCTTAAACGACTTCGAAACGTTGTCAGAAAAAAATACAAATCCTGATAAGGTCAAAAGATGAGTTACCGTCATTAATAGGCTTGCCAATTATATTTAACAAATTTTCAAAATGCTTTGGATTCGATTTAAATGACATTCCAATTAATAAACCGGACTGTTTTAAAGGCGGGCTGCCGTTGCGTAGTGGTTAGTGTGTGTGTTTACTAACCCGGAGGTCTGGGTTCGAATCCTACCATCGTCACCTGAAAAAAATACTCGTTCTTTTTCACGGGTCCCACCTCCGCCAGGGTCTGATAAGTCCTCTGGGAGCATCATTTTGTCTTGAAAATTTTTTCAAAGTGCCATTCTGTTTCTGAAGACATTAACACAGACAACATACATTGTTGAGAAGTTGGCCCTGGTTCACCTCAACCTGTTGCGCCACTTTTTTTTTCTTTTTTTTTAACAGTTTTTTATAAAGTCTCAAAAGACCTTTGAATCGATCACACATTGAACAAGCTATCAAGGGCCGTAGAACCTTAAACCAATTATATATAATTTTAATTATCAAGCCTTGTTCCGCTAGTTACGCAAGGATCTAAGCACACTACCGATACCAGTGACGCGCGCATGTATCCGTATCCTCATTTTGGTAGGAATAATATTACGTGTACACTATAAAGGTAAAAAGAAATTTTTTTTAAAATGCAGAATTTTTTTTCGAATACCGTTATATCTTTTTTTTAATTCATTTTGTGCTAGCAATGGCCACTTTTTTTCCAATACTTGGGCACAAGTTTTTTAGTTATCGGTTATAAATGCGGGTTTTCTTAATTTGCTTTTCAAACCATTTCCGAAAATTCTAAGATACAGACTTCAAATACCTCAAAATTGCTAGAAATTCCTTCACACGTTTTCATCAATCTTCAGAATGATCGGTTCTATACCGTTAAGATACCAGAATATTTTGAAAAATAATTTTTTAAGTGTTTTTTTTATCTCCGATGCTATTAGCCTTATAGCAACGGATATAGTGGTGGGAACAAAATTGTTTTACAATTTTTCTGATTTTTAAAATGGTTTTAAAAAGGTTTAACCAAAACTTGATTTTAGCCTTTGCTTAAACTGCGGTCGCCCAATATCGGCTTTTTTATGAAGTAATTAAAAAGTAATAACTTTAAAGGCGTTGTAAACGGGCACATATTTTCCATTCATTATTTCTCTAAGACTTTTAAATTTTTTGCAAAAATTCGAAATTATTGTGAAAACTTATTATCTACTTGCTTAATTTGCGTTTATATTTTTTTTTATCTGGCTGTAAAACTTTTTTTATGTTCAAAACACCGAACTCAAAACTGTGTTTTCGTAAAAACACGCGAAAATTTCTTCAAAAACATGAGTTTTCCCATACATTTTTGTAAATTTTCTGTTTTCGAAATTCCAGTTTTTTTAGTAGCTTTCATTCAGAATCACTTTGAAAGTCACGAATATCAAATTGCCTTGAAAATTTTAAATTAAATTTGCAAAGAATGTCACTTTTGTCCCAACTTTGGATGTTAATATCTCCGAAACCAAATGTCCTGTCTGAAATTAGCTTGTAGTTCTGAGGTCAGCCAGCGCGAAATTCTTGATATGTTCCCATTTTTAATGGATCTTTTAAAGCACGTTTAAAAATAAATATGGGCTAAAATTTGACAACTGATAAATAAATGAAAAACGAAAACAAATTCAAGTCGGCATTAAGAAAGTGTGAATGGCTGAACGAGTTTTCGGAAACTTTTTCCCCAAAACTCAGTTTTTGATTCAGTGTGACTGTGAAGAGCGTATAAGACAAATGTCAAAAAACTTTTTGCCTTGTTACAATCAAAATTTAAATTGAAATCAAACCGTTATGTGTGTACAAACAAAAAAATGCCCTTGTATGCGTTCGGATTTTTTTCAGGGACCTTATAAGTGTTCTAAATTTCATCTTTCTGCGACTCACTGTTCAGAAGTTACAGGCGCAGACGGCGGATGGACAACGAAGTGATAACATAAGAGTGATTCCAAATAATCTACACAGAAGAGTTAGAAACCTTAGAAATACCTAACTTGATGGTTAACTGTTGAGTCTCATAAGTGAGACCATTTAAATCAAAAAATAAATCAGTGCTGGATGGCGAGTATGTAAGTCCAGACAACGGTGCTAACAGCTTCCCATGGAAATATTAAGGCCCATATCGGTCCAATATTGCGAAAGATCCCTGCAAGCTTTTTTCGCTTTGTCGAGAATGGAGCTAAACTACAAGCGTTCAAAATGTCAACCATTTGTAGTTTACTCCTGAACTTTAATTAACACAATTTGCCCCTTTCATTATAATAAGTACAAACTTTGTACGAAGCCTTAACTGTACAAGTCCATGATATGAAGTTCATCGCGCAATGCTAATAACGAAGGTGGATTGCATAATAATTCAAGGCTATAAAATGACGTTATCAACGTAAACAAATAAGCTGTAAACACTAATATAAATTGTTATTTCCGACGTTATGCTGATAACCAAGAAATAGCAACACTGAAGCGATAGAAACTATAACCCGGACTTAATTAGAAAATTTAATTAAATCTCAGGTTTAAACTCGGTTGATAAATCTATCGGAAAAATCACTTTGAATGACTTTTGGAACCTAGTTCACGTGTTGGCACTGTCAACACGAGCACTTTGTAATCTTAATCTTTTTTAATCTGCTTTCATCCTCCGCACAGGAGCACAGTTCCACTTACCCCGGTAGCTTCTGCTCGAACTCCTCGGGTTTGGTTATAGTTGGAACGACTCGTTTCTGCTTCATGTTCGCGTAATCCTCTGCACTCCCGATCGCGGTTAAGGATCCCAAAATCACAATAGCGATGCACAAATTCACTGGAATCGAAAGGAAAATTCAAAATCCCTCGTTATCGATTTTTGTTTAGAGTCAACCAAATCGATGTGACACGACACGTCAACTAGGTGCCAGCAGGCTAAACTGCAAATGCAAACTGTTTGATTCGCAACCGATTCGGCTAACTATATAAATGGTCTTTCCTTTGTACGAATTCACTCTACGCGGGGATGATTCGCAAGACTATAGGCATATGAAAATATTTTATAATGAAATGATAGCTATGTAAGTACTCCACTCGAAATCGCACTAGAAAACACACATAGTTGTTCGAATGAAATCCAAATAAAGCAACGATAACAAGGCGAACTATGAGTGATAACAGCCCCTGAAACTTCCAACCAAGGCAGGCGAACAGAGAGTGAACCAGTAGACCAGTTCAAATACAAAATAGGAAAACTCGGAAATATTTTTATTAGAACAAAAAACAAGACTCTTAATCATTTTTGAGGTCACTATTCACAGAGTTTGTTTGGAGCTTACTTCCACAGAAGTCTTTGAATAAAACACTCTGGAGGTGGGGGTGGACCATGCACGCAAGGTCTGATCAAAAAAAATTTATTTTGTCTCGACGAAGAGATTGAACTTTTTAGTGCCTCCGTACACGGTTAATAGCCGGATGAAAGTATATTTCTATATGACATGACCACAAGAGTATCTTTTGTTTTTGCTCAGTACAAGCACAGCGAGATGGACTTTATCTGCTATATTTGGCACTTGTCCAAGGTCATTTTGATTGAAACACACATAAAGACGAAATCACCACCGGAATTGGTCAATGATTTCGAATGACTGTATAAAACAGCCTGTGCCAATTTGTGACAAGCTTGCCACACACATGACAGGACCTTCCCGCATCAGCTCAGCATCTTAGAATCCAGCGAGGCACGCATGTATTATGTGGCTCAGTCAAGTGCTATCTTTGAATATTTGAAGTAAAAGTAAATACTTGAAAACACTGCTCGCTTGGAAGCTACCTAGTCTTAGGTAAAGGTTTTGAAGAGGCCCAGTAACACCAATAATTCACGTGGATTACAAGTAGGTTCGGTTAAGTTTGAAAACAAAAAATATGTACTCACTCTTTGATTTTTTTGGCTCTGTGTTTGTATATTTTTTATTACGACACACGATTGTGTATGCGATGCTAGGCAACGCGCGACTGATAGTATTTTCGTCTATTAAAGTTCAAATCCGTAGAACAACATACCATGCTCTCATGAGTATGACGATAATGCTGACCAGACGCTCGCACTTAGCATCACCGTCGCGTCGGTCGATATGACCTAAACGAACAACAAATTTAGATTTTTTTTTCAGCTATAGAAAAATGTTTTTCTAAATTATTGCCGGGGCGAAGTTTAGGTTTAATTAGAAAAAAATAAAGATCTTTAACTTGAAAACAAATAGATATTCCATCGAGTTTCTTGCCCATATGTGTCTTATTATGGTTGAAAACGTAGGTAGGAATGGCTTATGTTTACATGATCAGTGCCTTGACAATGAAAACAGTGATGAGGTAATACAAAACTATGCGGAAAAGCATTATCTTGAAATATTACCCTGAAAACCTTAACTTTTATTTCTGTCGCTTCAAATTGTGTTAAGAACATACCTGAAGTTGAGAAAAAAATCACAGGAGGTTACGAAAATCGGCCTTCTGTTTACGAAAAATGGGGGAAATCGATGACTATTTACTAATAAAATTTAAGAGTATTTAAGTCCCACACATTGCGCAATATACTTGGGTGTTTACAAAAAGCGGGTCAAAAAATAGTCAGTTTAGTTTTGTAGATCTTAGCGATTTTTCGACGTGCATGCATGTTTAGCCGTTTTCCTGATTTTTTTCACAGATTTTCAGATAATTTTTATGCCAGAATAACTATGTTTAACAGATTTTTAACATAAGATCCCAGAAGTTATTTTAAAGGCCTGAGAAGGAGTAAATGCAGCGGATGAATTCATCAAATAAGATTTAACAAAGCAAGGACGAAAACTATATACCTACTTTATAAGCCACACTGACTTATTTGGGGTTAAGGTCACTTAAGATTTCCAGGACAAGTCAAGGTACTAGAGCAGAGTTGGTAGTAGCTCTCACATCCCCAATGGCAGCTCTTACTTACTGAAAGAGATGAATATTGAATGACAATTTTGAGTGTGTAATATGTTTAGTGATGCCAAATCGCCTAATAACAAAAAATGATGTCTTTAATTTTCAACACTTACCAAAGTGGGTGACTGACAGTGATGTATCAGGACCTGGCTTTCAAGGCTCGGGCGTTGTGCCGTGGAGGTATTTTCCCAGCTACGTAAAATGGTAGCTCTAGGAAACCATTGCTATTTCCTGTGAATATCTTTTGGAAGATCTGGAAGTCAAGCAAAATAGGAGAAGAGCTTTAATTACAAAATTAAAGTCCTTTGTAGAAGTGATATCTAAGCTAAGGATTCAAGCCAAGAGAGTTTTGAATCCTATTCACAAGGCTCGAGACAACCAGGAAGAATCAAGCCATCGTGGATACTCAGAGTTTCAGGGGAAAAACTCTACTGCTAACCAGACAGGGACCCTCTACGGGCCGGGAACCCAATATATAAAAGTGTATAGGTTTTACTCAACTTTAAACACATAATTAGCATTATGTCCATGGAGTATGGGTCATTGTCCTCTACATTAACATTATATCGTAGACGTTATATTGTTCCACTGCAACTAAAAATATAAAAGCGAATAGTGCAAATTAACCCAAAAGCCGTCAGGCATGTGGTTGGTTTGCTAAAAGTTACAATTTATTGCCAGTTTTAAGACTTTCACATCTAGTTCACTAAAGAATACTATTTCCGTTTATAACTCTGATCGCAGAGGATCTTAGATGCATTTAAAATCTATACCAAAAGAATTTACACCATTGGGTCCTCATCAGGTTAAGCGAGTCAAGCTTACGTGTTGCCATTATTTTACTTGAGTTGAGATCATATAACTCTTACATGAGATCCACAGACATTGACATTGAAATAGTCCTAGAAATTTCTAAATTGTTTCTGGTCGTATACTTAACATTGAGTTAAAGATCTTGCTAACACACATGTTTATTCTTTTCAACACCGAATCTTGAAACTTGCATGGAATACAGAAAAAAGTGTTCTTTTCACGTACACCTGAACGGAATCGTGCTTATGTAAATCTTTTATCTGAGTTTTTTGAACTCCAAATTAGTTTGGTGTCGACACAGAACTCGAAATTTCCCCACCGTCGTACTTTACCGTAGAGGCTGGGTATAGCTTTGATTGCGTGTGTGAAGTGCAGCTTCGACTCAACTTTCATTCGTGATATTTTACAACGCGACTAAAATTGTATGAAATCGTTAAAAAAATAGCTTAATATCTTAAACTTAAAACTATCAAAATTAATTTTATGTAAAAAGTACAAAAAGCACCTACATAGGTCTAAGTGAGTTGGGTTCGAAAAACCCATTGTCCATTGTGATACCACGTGGATCTGGAGAAAATTGCCTACTCGTTGAACCATTTTGAGCTACTAATGAAGCGTAAGAGATGTTTTGGGTCAGACGTGCTAAGATCACTACGATCATTTATAGAAGAATGCTCCAAGGTGAAGATTTCGGTACTTAGAGAGTGCGGGGCATGTGCAGAGAAGGTGGAGAGTGGTCTCTTCTTCCTCCTCGTCCATGCAGCTCGTGCAAAAATCGTTAGATAAGACACCAAGCCTTGTCGCGTGCTTGCCTATCAGACAGTGTCCTGTAATAACACCGATTGTAGCACTCATGTGCGATCTATTAAGAGCTATCAAACTCCTAGAGCCTTTAAGATCTAGCTTAGGCCAAATCTGTTTTTTTACTATGCAGGTACTACCACTTGTCCATCTGAGATTTGTTCTTTCTTTTGCATCCAGTTTTATCATGGGTTTGCATGTCGAAATTGGAATGCCTAAGGAGCCTTTATCAGGTGAAATTGAGAGCGTAGTTTTAAGACCAGCGAGTTCTTTAGCCTTACAGTTGCCTGGAATTCCACTATCCCCTGGCACCCAGCACAGGAGAATGTTGAACTGCTCTGACATCTCCTTTATAGACGAACGGCAGTCTAAGGCTACTTTAGAGTTTATAGAACCCGATTCCAGGCAATTGATAGCCGCCTGGCTGTCAGAAAAAATACATATATCCTTGGCGGATATAAAGTTATTCTTAAGCCAGGCTAAGGCTTCCTTAATCGCCATGATTTCAGCTTGGAAAACACTACAATGATCCGGAATACGGAAAGAGAGACTAAAATTTAGTTTTTCTGAGAATACACCCCCACCTACCCCATCATTTGCCATACGAAATGAAAAAAAGTAAACAAAATGAAGTCAAAACAATTTTCACTTAACTCGATGCCTGCATCGGTGCAGTATTTGTCGTTCTGTACAAAATGAAACAGAGTGTACAATTGTCGCGAGCATGAGCTGTCAAACAGAGTATAGTTTGACAGCTCAGTTCGGCGTTCAAAAGATTATCTATTGTATGCAGCTCAAGAAGGGGTGACCCTAAGCAACACGTTATTTTTTATGACATTGAAAGTATTGTAAAACCAAAACACAATCAAAAATAAATAAAGTCACTACTACCAAAACTACTACTACTATTCTTTTACGCCGCTATCTTGTGCGTGACAAAATCATCACTTTATGCTAAATCATAATGCTAAATCGTCCTTTAGCATTATGTTAAGTTGCGCACAGTCGTTGTTTCGTTTTATTTTAATTGAAAGTGACAACTAGCAACCTTGCTCTTTTTGTCAGCATGTCCTGATAAATTAGATGTCGAAAGTTCAGATGTTTGGCTTTTTCTTATGAAAACTTAACGCTGGGTACGAATAATGCGTAAACATAAACATTTTGTATGGGACTTTCAAAATAATTATTGGCGTCGATACACGGCACCTGTATTGAAAATGTTCAACAAGCGGTGTATAACATTTTAAACACAAATTGATTGGGACGTCATTAGCTATTCAACCAAGAGAAGAATTATGTTCAGTTCTGGTGTAATGAAGTGTGTGAACAAGAGTTTATTTTGCTACTGTCATTGCGCTCTACTACGGCGAGGATGAATAGCAATCTGAACATAGGGTGGGTTGTGCGCCCATTAGTTTGTTGTTCCAATTTAAGAAAAACACATAAACTTATCTTAAGAAGAAGACTATTTAACAATTTTTTTTTTTGGCAAATTTCTGTTAAAAAAAATTTTGTCGTAATGAAGACAAAGGGGAATACACACTTGGTGTGAATATGAGTTTGACAACTACAATTGATGACTCCCGTCATTGCATGATGCTTGAGTAAAAAGCTAGCAAAAACAGGAAGTAAATAATAACTTAATATAAAACTTTAGTCTAAGGAACACAACTGCAGAAAGGTGGATTTGAAAACAAATTCGAAAGTTATTGTTCTGTTCTAAGAATACATAGATCCTTAGAGTAGGTTTAACCAAAAAAGTATGTCAAAACAGTGAGTAAGTGTTACAGTCGTCATCTCGTCGCCATCCATGAATCATAAAAAAATTATTTTTTACTTATGTGAAAAATTCAAGGAAAATATGAAAAGGCTCCTAGTTAGTTTTTAGTAGTATGACACACCCTTACAAATAAATCAATATTAGCATAAAATTATCTGAATTAGGCTTTAATGCGAATAGTTCGATCCTTAAGACTTTGTAGACGAAATATAGAATTGAGTCTGGTCCGATTGTTTCCTGTCGGTGACTGAAGAAGTTTCCCAGTTTTTCTTGCACATTTTTAATCTTAACAAAAGACTCTTAAACTGATTTTACCTACTAATATGTACTTTTAAAGGGCATTTCAATTTCATTTGATTCCAGTTGATTCCGAATAAAGTCATATCAACTTTATCTGGAATCAATATCATAATAATTTTCAAGATGCCGCTTATCTTTTACAAGGGTCGCGGAGCGAGGGTGGCTAAATGGAATTTTTACAGTTCTCGATCCTCTTCCATCAACTCAAGAGACTCAGGCGCAATTCCCAGGCGAGGAATCAAAGAGGTTCTCTACCTGATCCCACCACCTGTTTCTTTGCCTACCAGGGGGGCTACGCGCTTGCGTCTTGGCTAGGATGACCTATCTAGGAAGGCTACATCGTAGCGAACTTCGTCCTACGTGTCCAAATCATCGAAGAGTTGTGCGTTCCACTCGGAGAAGTAGCTGCTGAAACTCAATATTAAGATTCCCCCGAATACTGACGTTCCTCACTCTAACTGTAAGAGTAACACCTGCAACGCACTTTAAGAATCTCATTTCGGCAGCTTGTAGCGATCTAATTCTTTCGGTCAATACACAAATTTCATGACCATAGATAAGGGTTGGAACGAACACTGAATTAAAAACTGAGATCGTTGCTTTCACTCTAAGCTCAGCTTTCCTGACTTCCTCCAACTCCATTTATGTGCAGGGTACACTGCACCGACGTTTGGGAAGCAACTATCACTTCCGATTTTTCACAATCACCTTCATCCCAACTTCACCACGAACGGCTGTAAGTCTATCCAGTGCTCGCTGAAGTTCCTTCTTGATTGGTGCAAAGATGGTTTGGCCAATTCAAAAAATTGCTCGCCAAGACTGCACTTCCCCATCAACTCCATATTAGGTTTGAAAAGGAGCGGCGACAGAACACGGCTCTGGCGATGTCCAACGCACACAAAGATCAAATGGCTCGCAGAAGAGGCCCACTCAGCGCATAGTCCTGCAAAACTCCCATAGTGTATTCCGAGGGCTTGGTCATAAGCCTTTTTCAGATCCACAAAACATGGCTACACCGGTTTTGGCATATTCCCAGGCCTTCTCAAGAATAACCTTCAGAGTAACAATCTATTCGGTTGTGCCTCTGCCAGGCTCAAGGCCGCACTGTTCCTCCGGTAACAAAAGCTCAATTACAGCTCTAGAACGTGTTTCCAGCACCTTTGCGAATCCTTTTGCCGGAAGACTTAAGAGAGATATGCCCCTTTAGTTGAAGAAATCTCTTCTGTTCCGTTTTTTGAAAATGGGCACTATAACTCCTGTTTGCAAATCACAAGGTACCTTCTCGCTATCCCTGGCCACCTTAATGATACGTGTTAGCTATTTAACGCCTTTTTCACCTATTGCCTTGAGCATTTCTGGCCAGATTTCATCAAGTTCAGCAGACCTGCCAACTTTTAGCGATATAATCGCTTCAGTGACTTCGTATTCTGTGGGACTATCATCTTCATCACCTTCATTGCCCTTTTGGGGGTTGAGCAACTCCGAAACGGACTCTTTCCATCTGCGCAAGTCATCGCTCTTATTTAAGAAGTGTACCATCCTTGGATTTAACCCCTTGAATGAGATTCAGCTTTCTTTCTCTGAGCCGGCGTATAGTCAAAATATGTGGTTTGCAGATCTTTAATCGTGCTCCAACCTCTCGCCGAACTTTTGAGAGTTGAATTTCTACATTGGTTCCACACAATATAGGCTCCCTTCTTCTGTTTGACGGCTTCTTGAAGTCCAGGCGTTTCAAGCCACACAGATCTTTTCTCACTACCAAGCGCTACCCGAAGCTGCTTCAGTCCACAAACATTTCCAGCAGAGCTGCAGATAGAAACAGCTTCCATTCCTTCTCTACATTCAAAAGGTCAGTTGGAATCCACTTATCCGTTACTATTTAAAAAGACAAGTAAGTGAGTGCTGCAAGAGTTCGTCTGTAACGAGGTTGGATTAAACCAATGTTTATCAGTCCTTGCGACAAAAGAACCAAGTAATTCGGCGTTTCGGCCACTTAATTTTAGCAGTAGTTCCCTTTTAACAACTAAAAGCTTCATATATGCTCACGACGGAAGGGGCGGTCAGAAAGGATTTAGATGTCTACTTATGGTCATTACTTTGCTATGTTACAAACTGCCTGTGTTGCCCATCAAAATAATTTATACTTTTATAAGAGAATTGAAAAAAAAAAAAAATAGTAAGTGGACACTATCAGGTTATAAACAGGGTGTTCTACTCACGAACTCTTATATATACCAAAATAAAAGGACCGTAAAATCTTTCGACATTTTTGAGCAATTTTATAAACGATTTACCTTTAGTAAAACGTCAATGAACACAATTAAAATACGAGTGAACTGTCATTTATGTCTACCACGTGAGTACTTCTTCCAATTGCTCAGAACTACCCAACAAGTGGCTCAAGGCAACCCATATATGCCTCAAAGTGCCCTTGATGATAAAGTTTAAAAAAGGATGAATATTTCATGGTAATGAACAGACAGTATACACATTATCCACTATCATTATTTTTAGTTTTAGAAGAGCCTGCAATTAACATTAATTACTAATCGATTTCCATAAATTATCAATTCATTCGACCCAGTTCCAATAACAGCTCATAACACTCAATTAAGTAAACTTCAGCCCCGATAAATCAAATATTCCTCTTCAATGTACCTACGCGGTCAAAAGCGGAAAGCCGCTTACATTTAGAAAGCATTCGACAGCAGAACATCAAAATGTTTTAAGCCAAAATACACGCTGTGATGACCTCAGTTGTCAGAAAATTCACTTGGAGTTCTTGTATGTAAACAAGACAGACATTCGCGGGCCAACTACACAAAGTGTTGTGATTTCCCGCGCGCTAAAACGTTAACCAAACAAGCAGTCATATTCCGACAAAAATAAATGGCCCACCCGCACAGACCCGTCCACCAGGCCAGACACATGTTATCACCTACGAGCACGTCGAAAATAACTTACCTTGGGGTAGCTCCAGCTGGAGTTTATTGTATTTACAACCACTGTCTGCTGCCACACAGCACTGAAGGTTGTCCTGCGCGTCGTCTTGGGCACTTTGTTGCGAGACTTGCCAACTGTCACGTGGTAAAACAACCCCAAACGCCAAGCGAACAAGTTAAGGGCTTTATTGCCGCAACAACATGATGCTAAGCAAGTTAATCCCCGAGTATCTGCGAATGTATCTATCTATCTGGAGCAGAGCAATTTTCCAGCAAAGCATGCAAACCAAGTTGTCGGTCGGTGCTTGGGTTCTCAGAGAGTCTGCCGGTGCAAACGGTATCAGTCGTGTGTCGCGGAAGCAGTTGTTCCTAAGCATCTGAACTAGCGCCCCGCTCGGGGAGCCGCCTTATGTCGCGATAAGATTCCTATATAAAGGAGAGTAAACGAGTGATTAAATATTAATCATACACCAACTGTTGATCGAAATTATTTAGGCGTGCCGCGCTCAACCGCCTGCTGACATATAGCATGATTTATAAGTGTAAACAAGTTGACAGAACACGAAATAGGTCCTGGTGCAATTTATTTGTGATTAGTGTTGTTTCAGTGTGAGTCGATAGGCCGCTGCTAGTTTCCCTACGACGGTTTTTCTGCGCTCGCGGCAGCTTAAATTGTGTTCATCCGTGTGTGCCCCCTTATGAACTTTCAAATCAATTAACTGGAAATCAAAATAATTTCGTATCCTTCGCCGACAAAGGTAAGTAAAGGCAGAGGTGCCCCCCACCGAAGGAGAAGCCTTCGAAATCCTATCGTTGGAATCCAAGAAACAAAGCCGTTTATTGCGCAAAATGTTTTCAAATATTTTGATCCGCTCACGTTAGGATGGCATGGATGGTTCGCCATTGTGTTGCTTATGCATGAAACCCTGATGGTATTCCGAATACAATACTCCGTGTCGTCTATTGTGTCGGAGGTAAATGCCCCCCGGGGTGAGATGTTAAAAGCAAACAACCCGCTCAATGACAACAGTTCCCAGGTGATAAGCACAATTAAAATCAAAAAAAGGACGTCTGCACACAGTTGTTGTGACTGTCGCTATTGACGTCCGGTTGGTGTTTTACTTTCATCTTACACCTGTCGGTAAGATTATACCTAACGGTATTTTATTGTTCCATTATTGTGACAGCGAATCACAACAAACAAGAATTTACGGAATTAATTGCAAAACAAAATAGGTACACGACGAAAAAAAACAGAACACGAATTTGCGTATTAAGGGTGATTGGGTTCAAATTCCATCGGTTACAGTGCGGTAAACCAGCAACGACCCACTGCTACTGGAGCTAGAGGTGCTCCAGTTTAAAAAGACGTAAATTGAGACTAAATAACAATTTAGCGGAGAGCTGATCACACTTTGCGGTGTTATGTGGATAACGAGTTGTTACCTGAAGCATTGGTTTCGTATTGAAGCGATTGATTTTTCTTCTTTCCAATTCAAATCGAGGACGTCTTCATATAGATTTCTGTAAAATGAATACAATTTCGAAACATGGTATTGACTAGGTGTACACTGTACAGGCTTGTGTAAATACAATTATTCTTTATTGAACTGCAGGTAAAAACATGAAAGCAGAAACTTAAGCTATTTCCGGTGAATTAAACATTGAATTTAGGGCGCCATTTTACTCACGCAAATAAGGCCTGTAGATACGTAGGACATTCAACTCAAAACTGACACGTTTATGGCATTACAATCGGTCTATTTGCCTTAAGTCTTGTTTACTCGAAAAAAGTATACTTTTTAAAAAGCGCCCAAGGAAAAAAATTTTAAATCAATAACAACTCTGGACTTATATTTGATCCACTTTCCACTTCCATTTTCGGCGATTGAAAAGCCTTTTTGTTCTCTCTGTATATTTAAGGCACATAAACCAACAATATTTAATATTACTTAACTTTTCAAAGGAAAGTCTCTTTGTGGACTTAAATTTATTCAACTGTAGAGTTTCATTTCTTGTGATGGTCCCTGCGCGTAAAACACCGAATTTTTACTTACAATTTCGGCAACTTGCCGGATTTGTTGCGAAATCAGCCGATCAGCCAACTTTAGTTAAGAGCTTCCATACTATCGCGTTAGATTTTTTTGTATTTGGTTTGTAGCTTCCAAAGCGCCCTGACTCAATCTCAATCCCTGACTCAATCTCAACGAAAACCTGGATTTTCTACGGAAGACAAAGTAGATTTGCTACAGCGCAGTGCAGGGTTAACAGCAGCATAATCCTAAGCTAAATAAACTCAAAGTTTTGATCCATGCCCATTTTAGGTCCGGGTATGGTACTTTCCTTTTATGATAAGAATTTAATCCTTAATGGTAGCGTAGGTTTTCCGAAACACGCCGCCTACGTGAAGCATGCCACATAAGTTTTCTGCTAACCCTATCGAAGCTTTTTCGAAGTTCTGCACCCAGTGTACACAAGATTGTCTTTTCAAATTAGCTTTCATATTAAGGAGGCGATGTCATAAGGAGCTATACGATCATCTGTTTATTCAGGCATGAGGGAAAGGTTTCTTTCGCTAGATGAGAGGGTGGGAAGTCGCTCCTGACCGCTTTTAGCTTGAGCTGCTTTTTTTTCTTATAATATGCTCGTGATCAAGGGGTTATGACTTCCCTTGAAATGCGTAGCACATCGGATAGGTTTTGGGGATAGAAAAGGTAGAAGAAGAAAGTAATTCTCGATCCAACACAAACGCTGATGAGCCAAACATGAAATCTCAGCACAGAAACACCAAAACTTATCCCCGCAAGTGTTATGCCCTTACGGAGAAAAGCAATTGTATAGCCCGCAGAATATTTCATTAAAACATCTGGCATTCACCTAATTGTTTTTCAGTCTTTTTGCACATTGAAAGAAAAAAAGGAGTTCTGTATTCGGCATTATGTTTTCTTTCTGTGACCCACTAAGAATAAAGGTCAGTACCGATTAAAAATGCTCGTTCCATACTCTTTGAGCTTGTGCATACTCACGCAAAACAATCGGAGCTCAGACTAATTTCCTAACCGAATGTTGAATAGAGCCATAGCAAGGTCACTTGTCAGCTTTTTGGTGATTTTGTAAAAAGATGCAATCCGCAACAGTCCCAATAGTTCTTCGGCAGCACGGAAAGTGTGATTGTGCTTTTTCCATCGCAAACTGCAGTGGACTTTTTTTCATTTCCTGCAACACAGGGTACTCGAGCAATTTCTTCCTCCTCCCGAAAGATTGCTGTGTGAGCTTTGAGTTCTCCTCGATCGTTGATCCGTTGCCAGGTTTGTTCCAACAGCCACGTTGTGAGTTCGTGGTGATCTACCGAAGATTTGATCTGCATCGCTTATAAAAATTCTTTTGCCGTATCCCAGCGGTTTTCGATAGAGTTGAGAATTTTTTTTATCTTTAATCTGGAAATGTATGAATCAATCGTTGTCCTTGAATTTTCCGATGGCAGCAGTGCAACTGTTAAACATTTCGTCCATAAGCTTGTGATCAAGTTCCAAATAAAAATAAAAACATTTATGAAGCTGCTATTATAGCGCCTGCCTTAGACGAAATGGTAAATTTTATTGGAGCTTGATAGGCTGTATCAGTTGACACTCATTTGCTTTCGTGGCAGGTTTTGTGCCAAATACGGTGCTTCTCTGACAAGAGATTGGTATTGCAGAAATTCGCAAACCTTTTTCAATATTTTTGAGCCCCTTTATAACAGTGAGGCTGCTAAGATATAAGGCTATTCCGTGCTGTTATGCTTTGAGTAAAAATTACAGTTTGAATTGATGCCACGCCTGCAAAAGCAGGTTTTTGAAATCTATTTTCTTTTGTATGTCCTGCAATCACTAAAAGATTCCAAATGGCAACCTTCAGTCTTTTACGACGCCTTAAAGTTTTGAAGGAACTTGGATAGGTTGTTGCATATTTTCACCGAATGTGGTCCGTTTTAAGGCTTGTACTGCTTTGGATAACAAAGAACATATCCACTAAATTTCAGCAAAAAATTAAAGGCCCAAGAAAATGTGACAAAGACAGATGGACGGACATGGCTTACTAGATTAACAGCTCTTTAGATCTTTAGATTGTTACAAACTATGTGACAAACTTGATATACTCTCATGGAACAAGGTATAAAAGTCCTTAATGCAACGGCTGGCTAAGTGATCCTTCCATCCTTTTTGATTTCCCGTAGCCAAGCCGACTTCAGCCTCGATCCTCAGGCGTGTCCAGAAGAGTTTTTTGACCTGGTCTACCCATAGACTGTGTACCCCTTTCTGGGCATAGACCGCCTGCTTTATATATTTCATATTTCATTAATCTAGATTTTAAATGGATGCTAAATTTTCTATTAATTTATTTTTTCATTATTTTGCAGATAAACACCAAAAATGTAAGCCCAACGAAGCTTTTAAAACCCATCATTATTAACGCCCTGAAAATGAATACAACATCGCCGAAATCTTCGTTGGCAAAACTTGGATTACACTCAAAAAATAAATCTATAAAAGTGATGGTTCTTGGTCAAAGCGGTGTTGGAAAGACAGGTAAAAAGATAATTTTATTGTTACTATCATGCAAGTTCATAATTTACTTTTGATCCTTTCCAATCACATAATTTTAACTCAGTTTGTAACCGTAGACGCTTGAATGGGAGTGTGGCAAAATAAATCCTTTTTTAATTGGGAAACTATAGGTACGGAATATGTAGCTAGTACAATTAACACAAGATGGTTTATGATTATAATTTAAAGTTTGAACGTCCTTTGTAGGATTTCAAAGGAGATACCAAAACGGTTGGCTCAGAATTCGTCCGTAGCCAAACCACAACTTATTTTTATGTTACCGTAAAAGTTTGACATCGGGCTATGCTCAGAACACAGTTTTTCAATTTTCCAATTTTCGTAATCAACTGTCAATTCGTCTCTCCCAGGGTCTCCGATGCAAAAAACAATTGTTTGGTTAGTTTTTTTTAACGAAAGAGCATCTTTTATGCAATTAGTTCTTCCTGATGAAATGAAATCTCCCGGAAAAAATCCAATTTCCCTGTAATAGCGCAGAAGGCCCCTAAGGTTTGTGCCGTATATTTCCTCTAAACTTTCAAAGAAATATTCCTCTAGAAATTTTCTACGTTTAGGCGAAATTGCATCGCACTCACACAGTATGTGTGTGATATCCTCAACCGCTTGCATATCGCAACAGAAGCGACAAATATCCAGAAAGCCTGAGCCTCTTCTTGTATTTCCGCAGAAGACAGTGACCTGTCAGAACTCCCACTACAGCCCTAAGCTTGACCCTGCTCATTTTTAATAGTCCCTTTGATCCTTTCCGGTTAAAACGTGGCCAGAGAGAGATACCCTTTGTCCAGTCAGATTGGACCACCTTTGGTTAGCAGTCATAATAATTTTCTCCTCATTAGTGCCTCTTACTTCGAAGACGGGTGGTTTGATGTTAAAAACCTCACTATTTTCGAGGAGCCCTTCTCTTCTTGCAAGCTCGTCAGCTCTATACCGCAATATCCTGGCACCCAGCATAGTCTTACTCGGTTTTGACTGCACAATGCTTTGAGCACTGTGCGACAGCCCCTTACTAAATCAGATTTGATGTTGACCGATTCCATTGCCTTGAGTGTAGCCTGACTATCGATGTAAATGCCGATATCACTTCCGGATATCGATCTCATCTGCAAAAGCTCGGCCGCCCTAAGTACAGCCAAACCCTCTAATTGAAAGACACTGCTTGTATCCGGTAGTTTTAAGGATACTTTAAGTTCCGGGTTTTTTGAGAAGATGCCGCAGCCTGTTCCTTCCCCTGTTTTCGAGCCATCTGCGAATATTGCAATTTTATTAGGCCTGATTATTGCATTATTTTCCCAGTCTGAAGTAATAAGTATCAAGTATTTTCAACATTATGTCGCTTGAGTATAATCGATAGCCCGAATACTCGTTTTCCCATCCTTAGTTTATCGCCGACATCATACATTCATAACATGATTTAAGGAGTGTCTAATGATGTGTAAATTCTTAACATATTTTGATTGCACACAACGAGTGTGTAAATATATTCATGAATAACAGTCAACAAATCAGAAGCGTAGACATTTTTACCCCTTTGAAGTTATTTGCAATAAATATGATTTTTTTTTTTTTTTTTCATAAAAAAAACACATTTGAACACATGAATCAGCCCAAATACGCTATTTTCCTTTATCCCAGCAGTGTGAACGTGTATCGGCTCTACTTCTTCAAAGGAGTTTTGATAATTTGATAGAAGAATACATTAGACATTCTCCCTGATTTTGCATACACGAGCATGTATGTATGTGCATACTTAATGGCTGTAATAATGATTGATTAAAGCGAATGCTTTTTTTTTTCCTTTCGAGAGTCGATTTTTTATAGGGAATTATCGATTTGAAATCGATTTATTTTTTTACATATTTTTTTTTATCCTCATCTAATGACTTTTTCAATAGCTACAAGTGAAAAATGAATGTGTGCCATATAGTCCTGCTGCTTACACTTTGAAGTTGACCTTAATCATCTTTCTTCCGATCAAACATTAAAGAATTTTAGCTTGTTGGCGTACCTTCGTATTTATTGTCTCGGATTATTATTTTAGTATAACAGTACCTGCCTTCTATAAGGGATAAATAAAAGGGAGGGAAAACAACAGCTCACGTTTCATTTTGTACCCCGAATTGCTGGTCTAATTAATAAAATTCCATTCTAGGACACGAAGACAAATTTAGCTGAAATTGTTTATACTAGGATTTGTAGATATAAATATCCTCGAGTGTAGGTAGTTGGTGTGGCTTAATGAAAAAATTGAACGGTAAAACACGTATCAAATACTTGTCGGGACTTTATCAGCTTGTGTCTGTGAATTACCCTGTTAATCACACACTATTAAGCAGACGATGATTGATATAATGAATACACTCGTTCTTGATATCTAAGCAATTTACATGAGCTAAAAAGATAAGCAATTTCTACATGACAAAAGGACTCACCCAACACCCCAATGCTAAACTCATTATGATTCTACGTTTTGTGCCGAAGGACGACACACTAATGATTGCAACACATAGTCTGCACGTGCATTATTACATTTTAATACTTTTATTACTTTTTACGCACGAGTTTTCCAAATGCATAGCCACTCAATATAATTGCAGGATACACGAACTGAATGTAGTTGCAACATATCCCGCAGGGAATATAACTGGATCAATACAGCAGGATATGTGTGTTTTTTTTAGAAGCATGGTTGCTTACCTACTGTGTATTAAGGGCCTTTTCAGATAATGTAAATAAATTAATATTACTCGGCATTATACAACCAAGTCCTACTTTTGGATTCTGATTTTGTTCAAGAACCGATAGCGTAGCCCGTTTCCGAGCACTTATAGCCTCGGCCATCGACTGTTACTAAGCAAGAGTACCAAGTAAATTATTCATTGCTTATCTGAAATCTATCTATACACTAGCTTGCGGTCAAGGCAGATGCAGTTGCGGAAACCTATAAATTTTGAGTCCATGGTGTGTTCCATATGTATGCTCTCGCACCCAACCCTTAAAATCAGTATTGAACCAAAAACGGAGGATATATAAAATGTAGTTAAGGGCATCAATGACCCCACCAGGATGCGTGACTTTCTTGCTAAAATTGGCAAATCTATCGGCCTTGACCCACTGGAGTATAGCACAGCTTGATTCCGAAATCATAAAATATAGAGGAAATTGATTCAATTGAGCTTCTAAGAGCTGAAATAAAAAAATCTTTTTTATTGGAGGGTATGTTAGGTACCTAAATGTTGTTTGCTGAAACTTAGAGGAAAAGCAGTGAATGAAATCAAGTATATTAAGGAAACTGTTCAATCGTTTGAGCTGGGCCTGGGCGTCATGTTTTATGTACACGCCGTTGGCAGAAAATTGATTTTTGTAAATTTAAAGCGCACGGTTTCTGCTTATCAATGAGGTGTGGCCATCTGTATCAAAAACACATCTACGAATCCTCGACTAGTGAACTTAGAAGAGCAAACAGAACAGAATAAAATGTTTGAGAGGTTCTTCAAAGTACGAAGAAAATTAGTTTACGTATTTATTTGTGCCTTTTCCCATAGGATAGGAGGTATATTAAGTTTGCACATAGTTTGTAAAACTGTGAAATAATAATGGTAGACCCCCAAGACCTTAAATGCATATGATCGAGACCGAATTCTGAATCGAATGAGCCATGTCCGTCCGTCCGTCCGTCCGTCTGTCTGTATGTCACATGTTTTTAGGCCTTAAATTTTAAGCTAGGGTGCTGAAACTTCGTACGTAAGGTCCACGTCATGCGAAGCAGTGCAAGTGTAAAAATATTTGAAATCCGCCCAAAGACACGCCCACAATCGGTCTAAATGTGCAACTAGCTCCAGAGATATCAAAACTATTAGACGTTCTAAAAGGCTGAAATTTGACATTTAGCATCTTCTAATGAATGTAAGACACAAAAAAGAAAAATTTTATTGGTAAACCTCCCCTAGTGGGTGTGGCTTCTATTTTAAGGGTAAATTTTCAAATGCATTTTACTCAATATTTTTGCTCGAAATTGAAAAAATTTCGTTCAATATTTTATGTAGAAAACGCTTAGTTCTACATTTTGTTTATACAAGACTTTGGACCACGCCCACATTTGGAGGCAGAATTGAAGAAAAACCTAAAATTTTCAAGAAAAAAATTATTTTTCTAGTCTTGAGCCTAATTTAGGAAAGCATGAAACAAAAAAGTAGCAGGTTAGGTAAACGACTTCAGTCCAGATTTCGCTCACATAAAGTTTTTAGCGATTTTTCAAAAATATTGCATTTTAACCAAAAAATCTTAAATATCTTATAATTAATAGTTTGTAGTTAGGGGCGGTTGGACCACGCCCCTTTTCGAAGTTTGCATTGCTTATAAAATGTCAAAAAATAACAATGCCATCAGTATGTTACAATGTGGGATAAGAGGGGTGTTCAACGGTCCGTTTTACGGACTGTTACTTCTGCGTACACACTGCAGCACTTACTCACTGGTTTTTTATAGAAATATTAGTTTAAAAGTCCCTAAAAATGACAAGTTTCTAATAAAAAGCTTCAAAACTTGAATTTTAGCTTGTTTCTTTAATTATTTGTCAAAAAGAATCTGTATTGCTCGGCATACCCGTCCATGTCGTTCATGAATATATGTGTTTTCAAAAATCTGAAGCAAGATTTCGTCAATTAGTTCAGTTAACTGGTTCTAAGAAGGGGTCAGGATCAAACATCTATAATTATACAGTAATCTTAGCAGTAACTGATAACTTGCACAATCTTTGAAAAGTAGTCTTTTTCGTAGTGAGTTTGAGGAATGTAACTAATCTTAACGAATAAAACAGACCAATAGAGGCTTTGTAAGACCCCGTTTGTGAGCCCTCCATAAGAAGTTCCCACAGGAAGCTCTAAACTTAAACCTTAAACCTTTTGAGATCTTTAGCAGTATTCAGCTAGAATGAATGAATGAATGAATGTAGCTTGGATCAAAGTTTTTACATACGACTATAAAATGTAACTCTGGGCTTAGAAGTTAAAAAATCTTAAGACTAAGATGGGATGATATTAAGGGGTTAGGAGATAAAAAGTTGACGCACAAAAGTAAAGATGATTATTGTCTTGACAAAAAAAAAAATTAACAAACCTTCAATAAAAATATGCATCCTTTCTGCAAACAAAAAACACAGAATGTAAAACCTTTAACCGATGTTTGGCACCAGCAGGCTTAAAAAAATTAACGATCGTAAAGGCTTTAGATTGCTAAGGCGGCTGCAGAAATTATCACTTATGAAACTTTTATACTTAGCTAAAAGTACAGCGATCATGAAAAATGGAAGAAAAAGAGAAAAGCTGGTGCTTATATCCTTGCAAGATTGCAACAGTTTTGAAGCCTAGGAGATCATTCGTTTTACTAGCCCTTAGTCTTTTTTTTCAGTCTGACCTCCGCCGTCTTACAAGGGTTCCGAAAGTACAATTTGTCATGAGAGTCCTCTTATTCACCTTCCGGAATCGAAAAAAACGGAAGTAAGTTAGTGATTAGATTGATCGCTGTAATAAATTTTTCTACCAAGCAACACGATTTTTGAAAGGCAGACCTACAACCACGACTCTTGTGGAGTTCGCCTCTATGACATTGTTTTTACTTTACTTTTCAAACTTAAGGCATCAGGGTTTCCTCTCATATTCGTAACATGGGTTTAATCTTGTCTTGAAGATCCTACAGAGTCCTTTTCAGGACCGTTGTTTCTAACCTATTCACTGCAATTGCAGGTGTGTCACAGGGAAGCCACTTAGATCCCTTAATCTTTGTACTTAACAAAAATAATGTTGAGTTTCTCTTTACTGCATCTAACTTGGAGATTTACGCTGACGACATAAGAATGTCCAAACTTATTTTACGGGCTGAGGACGGCCACATACTTCAGGTTAAGCTTAACAAATTTTTCTCCTGGTGCCAGCATAGCTTCCTCGAATTGAATGTAAAACAATGTCAGACGACAGGGAGCTAACTAAGAGCGACTTCGAGACAAGTTGAAGAAAAAAAAGTTTCAACCAAAACGCACAAATAAGGTGTTAGAAGCTCGTGAGTTTTCAAGGTAATCATTTTAACTTTAAAAGTAGCCCAAATTGTATAACAGGACAGGTAAGATCGGTTGCGTCCTACAAAATAGTTTTTGAGGAAAAAGGAAAGTTTTATAAAGTAACTTTAACTTTTTAAAGCCTATCGATCGGGAGGTGTATTAATACTGAAAGTCCCATAGGATAGGAGGTATATTTAGTTTGTTTCATAGTTTGTAACATAGAGAAACAATCATCGTAGACCATAATCACAGGTCGAGACCAAATTGTATGTCAAATGAGACATGCCCGTCCGTCCGTCGGAAATTTTTAGAACTGAAATTTTGAGCTAGATTTTTAAAACTTCACATCTCTAGGCTTTCTAGGTCCCAAAGCATTACAAGTGTAAGAAATTTCAAAATCCGCCCACTGAGCATGTCACCTTACTTATTAACATGAAAAATGGAAATTGTCGTAGGATGCTCAAATTTGGTATGCAGTATTAATGCTTAAGTTTTGTAATTGTGATTGAGTATTACAAGTATATACTCAAGTATATTATGATTGATATTTGATATACTTAATTATATTGGGGCTGACGTTGCGAAAAAATCAAAAAACGCGAATGGTCGCATTTCTTTTCCAGTTAACAAACCACAGCCTTGGATAATATATTTAAAGAAAGACTTCTTACAATGTGATTGAAAAGGAGTCGATATAACGCCCCCTTTTTGCAAAAGAGATTTTCAACTGATAAATGCGATTCAGAGCTTGACAAGGGTCAATTAGGATAGGGTGCTCAGCGATTCGCTTAAGCGGATTGTAACGCGCCCACTAGTTTTCTTGCGAATTTTTCCTAATTCATCTTTTTGATTTTCCATTTTCTCATTTGCTTGTTTGATTTTTCTTTTGCCGATATGTTTTTAGGTTCTTGTTGAAAACTTTTGACTTGCAAGCTAATCATCATCATCATTATTTTCGGTGACCGCTTATCCTTAGAAGGGTCGCGGAGGGGTGCTAAATGGTCCTTCCATCGTTCCCGATCCTGCGGGAAACCTGCAAGTTCAAGTCAAAATTAAAACTTAATTTAAAATTTGTTTATCTTTAAAACAAATCCTTCTAATTTTATGTAGTTTAAGGTTCAACATTTCGACAAAGGCGATATTTCTTTGTAGCGCATACTTCTTAACTTCAAAAATTTTGTAGCTAGGAATTTTAAAAATTAAACTTGTATCAAGAAAACATTGAGGTTTTAAAGAAAAATTATTTTTTTTTAAATTTTGAAAAGTTTTCGAGAAATATTTAACTGATGTATTAAATATTTGCAATTAGTTAAGTTGCTCTGCGTTTTGGACCATAACTTCTGAATCACTTTATGTGCAAAGCCGATATTAAGAATGTAGCTGACACCAAAACAAAATCACAAATATTTTTTTTCAAAGACATTTTCAAAGATATTCAAAAGATATTCAAATATTCAAAGATATTTTTTTCTTTTAATAGTCGTTTTATGCATTTGAAATCTAAAAAAAGGTGAAAAACCACAAGACAAGGCTGAACTTGTATTTTATTTTAAAATATACTAAATTAAATTATTTGATTATTATTTGATTTGAATTATTTGATGATTTCGCATGAAATAATAGTCTTGAAACTAAAAGCTATAAGCTTTCCTCCATTATATATTGCCTGGGTTAAATCTTATCTTCACTTGCGTTCTTACCAAGTAAAATTCAGAAGAATATTATCTACCCCATTTACTTCTTATGTCTGGTGTTCCACAGGGAAGTCATCTGGGTCCTATCCTCTTCATCTTGGCGATAAATGATGTATACTCATGCATTCACCATAGTGATATTCTCGCTTATGCGGATGATATGAAAATTTTTAAGATAATTAAATCTTCAGATGATCGCCTTCTTCTCCAGGCTGACATCGATAACTTTGTTGAATGTTGCAACAAGAACGGACTTAGTCTAAATGTTTCGAAATGTCAAGCTATGACGTTTTCGAAAAAGCGTGTGTGTGTCCCGTTTCCTTATTCAATTGGTGAACATACCCTTGTTCGTGTTCAGAGTTTTAAGGACCTTGGTGTTTTAAGGACCTATGACCTTAATTTTTCGGAACATATAAATGCCATTGTTCATAAATCCAATTGCATGTTAGGCTTTATAAAGAGATGGTCAAAGGAGTTAAACGATCCGCATGTTACCTTATCCCTTCTTAATAGTTTTGTCCGACCCCATCTGGAGTATGCTTCACAGGTGTGGAGACCATATCAACTCAATCAAATAAATCGTATTGAAGCAATACAACGAAGGCTTATCCGTTTTGCTCTTAAAGGCCTTCCTTGGGAAGACCCTTTTATCTTGCCTCCTTACGAGCACCGCATAAAGCTCCTCAATATGGGAACCTTATCTCAAAAGCGGATAAACCAAGACTTAATCTTTATATCAGAACTAATCTCAGGACGTATTGATGAAAATTGATGCTCCTGACCTTCTTTTTTGTGTAACTTTTAAGTTTCGTGGAGGATCCTATAACTTCCGACACTTACATCTTTTGAGTGTCTCTAAACCTAGGACAAATTATGGGAAGCATGAGCCTATAACCCGCATGAGTAGACTATATAGTACATATTGTACTACAATAGACTTTAATTTAGATAAAATAGCATTAAAAAATAAACTCAAATTAGGTGTCTGCTTCCGTTAGCTCATTTAAAAGTTTGTTACTATTCCTTCTCCTTTGCATAATTTTGTACTTTTATTCATGTATTTGTATGTATTTTTATTTGTGTATGGTGTTTTGTACTAACCACTTACACCAGCACTATATGATGAGCCTGTGTAAGCATATTTTTGCTTGGCGAAACTCTGCTTGTAGGTCGAGCTTGCTTAAAAAAGCACACTACAACACAGATCTGATAGTGTAATAAAAAAAAAAAATATTAGTCTGGCCAGGGTGCACTAGGACTATAGGTAACTTTTTTTTATCGGAGGTTGCTTCTTTCCGATATGAAGCACTCAAACGCAACTATAAGTACTGGCCCATTATGTAGGTACTGCCGTACAAACACCTTACTTAAAGTTGCTTAGAGCTTCAGTGATGAAGAGCTTATGTCTTGGGCACTAACCACTCCAGCCCCCGGAACTCGCTTCCCTTATGGCGTATTCTTTTCAACACCGAATCGTGAAACTGGTGTGGAATACAGAAAAGAAAGTTCTTTTCTCGTACACTTGAACGGAATCGTGTTCATATAAATGTTCTTTTGAACCACGAATTAGTCCGGTGTCGACACCGAACTCAAAATTTCGCCACCGTCAGCGTCGTATTTGACGGTGGAGGCTGGGTTTAGCTTTGATTGTGTATGTGAAGTGACGTTTCGGCCAAACTTTCATTCGTTTTTTTTACAACATGATTGAAATTTTATGAAAACGATAAAAACTTACTAAATACCTCAAACTCAAACCTATCACAATTCACTTTAAGTGAATAGTACAAAAAACCGAAGTCAACAAAATCACCCTACGAAATGTAAAAAATAATTATAAGCAAAATGAAAACAAAGCAATTTGACACTTAACGTGATGGCTGCACTTATGCAGTATTTGTCGTTCTGGTAAACAATTAATCCGAGTTTACACCACGCTGGAACTGTCGCGAGCACCGGGTATAATTTGACAGCGGTGTGGCAGTTCAGGGTTCAAAAGAATACGCCATTACTTTTCAATAGAGCAGAGGAGGAAAAGGCCTGCCTCTTTAAGACCCCGTCCAACCACAGAGGATCCGTGCCGTCAGCAGCAATATCTTGTTTCTTTTTTTCATAAATAATCTGAATGTCTAAAAGACTGTGGCAGGATTTTGAGAATCGCCAATACCACCTGGAGGGAAAAAAATAAGAACCTCTATTCATTTATGAATTTGAGTGGAAGGGCTTGATTTTGGGCTTTGGAATTGCAACCCGAAAAGAAACAAGGGTCTGCTGGATAGTCACTCCCGTTACCTCACTTGAGTGAAGCCCCCTTGCGGGATCTTATGTTTACTATAGACCTACATTATGTTTACAGCATGTAGAAAAATTAAAGCAGATACTGAACATCTTAGTTACAATTTGAAAAATGAGAAAATTACAACTAGAAGGCAGCGTGAATCTGAATACAACTCTATAATCAATCTAGCGCGATTTGTATATTTGGAAGATAGTTTAGAAATCATCATCAATTAGATAATTTTTGCGTTAAGAAAACGTAAATACTAAAAATTAAGATAAACAGATCTAGGTAAAAAAAATCTATGAATGTATGCCTTGATTTTTATACTCGTATATAAACAATCATTTTTTGGTTCGCATACTTTATATTGATGTGCAAGGAATTTCGTTACTTTACTGTGTCTTTTAGATGTAATAGCAGCCATACATAGATGGTGGACAGCCATACATTTGAATTATAAAAATAGTTTGCACCCTTCAATATAACTCTATTGATCTACCATGTCTATGATATTTATATTGTTTTTTTCGAAAAAACAAGATTAGGAAAAAATATGTATGTGCATGGAATAAATATGCAAACTAGGGTCGTGCAATATCCTCTTCAAAGATACAGAAAAATATCAAAGATTTCTTATATTCAAAAGAACTTGAGTTCTTAGTTAAATAACATAAACTTGCATATTAAATTGGTGCTCTAAGATGCCATGAATTTATAGTGCAAAAAGATGAAAATATTCCCATTGCGTTTATGTTCGTTGCAGATATTAAGCCCATTAAAACTGCTACCTCAAAAAAATACGATTCCAGTATTCACACTACCGACAATAAAAATAATAGCTAGCTTCCACATCAGTCGGCGCCATCTAAAATTATCCAAATACACATGAACCCGCAATAACGTCTATAGTGCGGGTGTACCATTAAGGCGATTATTACTTCAAATGAAATTAGATTACAAATACGCCAAAAAAAAAATATCTAAGGAGAAAAATGATGTTTGTATATTATGTACAATTGAAAGCAGTTTATTTGCATTTTGAGGTATTTTGATTCGCTTTTAACAACCCGCTGGAATTTTCTGACTAGAAGACGAATTCCTACAGAGTGACAGATAGGAATTTGTTTAAGATTTATCTGTAGATACTATCAGCATGTTATCAGTGCTTAAATGAACATTCATTTATCCGGGTTATTTGGGTTCTTTTTTTGCATGTTGATACTGAGATAAAAATTCCAATTAAACATGTGTTCATGAAGAGTTGAAGTGGTGGTATTTACTGGTTGGTATATGGAAATAAACAGACAGGTGTCACGATAAAAAAAAGCTACACAATCACCTTGCTTAGGCAAAAAAAATGTAAGTCAAATCTGCAAGAATTTTGTTATCTTAACTATTTTGCGTAGGTCTCTTACAAGATACGAATTGAATTTGGATTTAGATAGGTACCTACACTCTTGGTTACTTTGAAAATTGAGATAACAAGTTTCTATTATTCATCACAGACTGTTTGTCTACTCCGATGGGGAGTTTGTATACTCCGAAAAATGTAAATTTTAAGAAATTGCAAATATTGTTTTTGAAAAATGGTGGTATATCAATATTTTCTTTGGTCTTTAGGGAGGCTACTTACCAAGGTCCGTTAAGTATTTTCCTATATGTACTTAATTCTTTAACTTCTTTTTGGGCGTTTTTTTTTCAAAGACGTTTTTTTTAGCTTACACATCATATCGAAATATTAAGAAGTATAATTTTTTCCATAAATACGGTGTGGCTACTTTTTTGCTTTAACTTGTAGCATTGGTAAAATTACTACATACATATACGATAAAAAAATAAAAAAAGGGGTTTACAGTAAAGCTATTCAAAAAACATGTAGACTTTTTATAAGATTATACAAGAATTACAAGAGAACATGAAACAGTTATTTAAAATACTAACATCGATTCACCCTTCGCAAAATTCGAGAGGAGGATCCTCCCTCTACATTAAGAACTGCATAAAGAACTTCAAGAACACAGGAGTTGAGCTAGACTCTATGTAGATCAGTTCAGTTTCTGTAAAAATTGACAGCTTAGATTACAACATTGCATTTTGTTATTTCCCGCCAGGATATTGACTGGTGGAAGACGATCTTGATCGTATGTATGACTTCATTGGGTCCAATTTTATCATTGGGGGTGACTTTAACGCGAAGCATACTTTTTGGGGTTCACGATGCAATTCAATTAGAGGCAGATTACTGTACAAAAACAGTATGAAGCGTGGGGAGGACTTTTTCTCCACGGGTCAATCGATATTGGCCAATCGATAGGAGTAAAAAGCCTGACCTCGTCGACTTTTTCATCGCTAAAGGGTACCCCACATACCTTATTATCTTCGCTCAGACCATTCAGGAGTAATCTTGAAGATGGGTGGAAGACTCGCGAAAATAGAAAAAGCTCCTAGATTAGCTAGCAAAAACAAGAGCTGGGACGCCTTCAGAAAGGACTGTTAGGAGGCTGTTGGCTTGAACGTGCCTTTGAAAACTCCTTTCGAGTTAGAAACCGCAGTTAAAAAATTTATTGCAGCAATTCAGAGCGCTGCTTGGAACAACACTTCGTCCAAAAAAAAAACGCAGTTGACACCGACGGGCATGTACGTGCAACATATCCGCTCGAAATCGAAGAATTGATTCGTGAAAAAAGAAGAGCTCGTAGAAGATAGCAAGGCACGAGGGCTCCCCCAGACAAAACCCTCTTGAACAACCTCTCTAACAAACTGAAAGGAATGTTGCTAGATTTTAAAAATCGTGAGACCACTGAATACCTTGAAGGCTTGTCGGCGGATAGGCGCTCAAACTACTCGCTGTGGAAAGCAGTTAAGTCTATCAAGAAACCTATAATCCACTAGGCACCAATAAAAAAAGTTAACGGCGAATGGGCAAGAGAAGACAAAGAGAAAGCGAATTTGTTTGCTGAACATTTTGAAGAAACATTCAAGCCTTTCGACAGTCTGCCGTTGGCTGACGTTCAAAACAACAACGTGGAACCAGATAGCCTTAGAATGAAAAAAGTTTCGTTAGTTGAACTCCGACAGACAATAAGCAAACTTAAAAATAATAAGGCCCCGGGTTACAACCTGATCACTGGCGAAATATTGAAAGAGCTACCAAAAAAGGCATTAGTCAAGCTACTTTATATGATGAACGCTTCTCTTAGACTTCTATATACGTTCCAAGGCAATGGAAAGTTGCTGAAGTCATTATGGTTCCAAAACCGGGGAAATGTGCAAATGATAAAAAATCTTATAGGCCCATATCGCTTCTGCCGATAACGTCGAAAGTATTCGAGAAGCTTCTGCTGAAGCGATTACAACCAACAATTACAGAAAGACGCTTGATCCCGGATCATCAATTCGGTTCCAGACCTAACCATTCCACAATAGATCAAGTCTACAGAATAACGCATGAAATTGAAAAAGCCTTAGAAGGGAAAAAAATATGTTCAAGTGCGTATCGCAAGCCTTCGACAAGGTATGGCACGAAGGCTTGAAATATAAGCTACGTTAAAACTTGCCGGAAGACATGTTTAAAAAATTGAAAAACTACCTTGAAGGAAGACTCTTTCGTGTTAGGTGTAGTAGTGAATACTCGAGTTTCAAGCAAATTCGGGCTGGCGTACCCCAGGGAAGCGTCCTCGGTCCGACCCTGTTCCTGCTCTACACAAGAGACATACCTCTGGATGCCGAGACAATCGTGGCCACGTTTGCGGACGATACGGCCATCCTGGCAGCAGGTGAATCAGTCAAGTCATCAACGAGAAACCTCCAACGAGCGTTGGACAGAATTTGTGTCTGGACGAAGACTTGGCGAATCGCTCTTAACGAGAACAAGTCTACGCATGTAAATTTCACTTACCGAAGGATTAACAATTTACCTCTGTTCATAAATTCTGCACAAATACCTTATGCAAATGAAGGGAAGTATCTAGGGATGACAATGGACGCTAAACTAAGATGGAAACCACACGTAAAGAAGAAGCGTGACGAGCTCGAGATTAGGCTCAGGGAAATGTATTGGCTTATCGGAAGATTTTCGAAAATAAGCATATATAACAAACTGCCTTGTTCAGGCAGGTGTTAAAGCCGTCCTGGACATACGGTATACAACTTTGGGGTTGTACCAAGCCGAGCAACATGTCCCTGTTGCAGACTTTCCAAAACAAGACACTAAGAGCAATTGTGAATGCTCCATGGTATATTAGGAATAGTGTATAGAAATAGAAATATTCACAGAGATTTAGGAATAGCTACCGTGAGCGAAAAAGTAACAAACTTTGCTCGAAAGCTAAATGCTCACCTTAATGTTCATTGTAACAATGAAATTATCCGTACTCTAAACGAGACTCTTAACGATGTAAACAACGAGCGACGACTACAAAGAACAAGACCCTTCGATCTAGCGACGTAGGGTGAAGCCGCACAAACAAACGGTTTTAGAAGGTGCATTTACTGGATAGCAACCTACCCAATGCGATAAACACTACGGAAGCGTAAACTACTTGTTAAGTTAACTTAGTTGTAGTCAAGAAGAATTATGAGAGAGCGAAAAATTACTACTATGAAGTGCGTTGTGGCAGTTTCATAGTGTCTCTCATAAATGGGTGGTTTTTTAGCACGTGGAAATCGGGCATAACCAATATCGGCTACTTCGGTATTATATACCTGCTATAGTGCGCGTATTGGTATTTTTAAAAGATTTTGGAGTTTTAGCCTCCGTCCACCCTAGTATTAAAAAAAAACAATCAAATAAAGGCCTGTAAGAGCTCGAAGTAGAACCCTTTTCGCACCCAAAATTAAGTTACACGTATAAAGTGCCAAATCGCCCTTATAGAAGTTTTGTTACGTGCCAACTTCAAAAACCTAAGGTTTAATGATGTGGTAATGCGAAGGTACTAGTGGCCATAGCTTCTGTGTTACTTGGGTATGTACCTATAGTGCGATCCACAGTGCTCGCGGGGCTGGAACTGATTAGAGGAAATAAGTCCGAAATCAAAGAATTGCCTGATAGAACACGACAATCTCTATTTATTGTTCCCTACTGCAATGTTTACTGATGCACAAATTGGAATACTACCATATCCCCCGTTGGCGGATGAATTATTGGAGTAAAACCAACTAGGGCCGCGATTTTAAAGATCAGTTTTGTATTGTGCAATTTTGGTGCTGGTGCGCGAACTCTGTAACCTGGCAGAGTGTGTGGTTTTTGCCACATTTTTTTCTTCTCTAATAACATACCGAAACTATTTCTTCACTCTGGATGCAGTCAGGAGAACGATGATCTGTTCTGGAGAGATTTTGGCTAAGTTTGTCGATAAAATAATTTCCCTTGGTACCATTCGAGTTTTCAGGAAGAAAAAGAATAACTTGAGTGGTGCAACAGCTCGAGGTGAGCCAGGGCCAACAACTTGGTTTTCAGGAACATTACTAGATACCTCGAATGTGATATTTACGTGGTAAGCCGGTTTGTTGCGGTAGCTGGGGGTGAAAATAAAAATGCAAATAAAAGGACATGGTCCAATCCAGCAGGTTTCTCATAAAACTTTAACTTCCGCAGCATCGAGAACGAAAAAACCTACTCTTTTAATTATTTTCGGAAACTCCAAGGAAGCTAACAAAGAATGAAAGAGTACCTATTAGCTGTTTCTTAACTTATTTTTATTAAAGTAGCAAATAATATACTACTTTCATAAGTCCATAAACCAAACACGCAATTTTCCACACATTACTGGTCAAAAACGTGTTAGTTCATTGCCCTGTTTGACTAACCAAACCATTTGTCATTAAGTTTCGAAAAAGGAAACGAAGACCGATACACGCATACCGAAAATACGCATTTAAAGTAACCAAAGAACATACTTTACACACCAAAACAACCGCATAAACAGGAATGCCAAGAAGGTATTGCTATTGTAAAATTCCTTGATGTCTGTGCAATTGTGGCAACACAAACTATGGTTTTTCTAAAGGCTCGGCCAATGTGCGACTTTATTCGAAAATTCGTCACATTCCTGCATAAAAGTTTTTACACCCCCAACACAGGACTACGCATAAACTTAGTCCAACACGACGAAACGTAAACAAATTGCTAGGAAATACCATCAAGTGGTAACAACAGAGCTCTCCTTGGTGAGAAGGGTCATCGAATTATCTATGCGTTTCTACGTCTGCCGCGTTGAACCCAGTCCTATTGTCCTTATTAAAATGAATGTTTGTAACCTTATATTCCCTTTCCCTTCCAGCAATGGTGGTTCGTTTCATAACAAGGCGCTTCATTGGCGAATACGACCCCAATTTGGAGAAAATCTACACCTACACAACGACAGTGGACAACGAATTGGTGCAATTCGACATCCTTGACGCTGCAGGACAACCAAACGTAAGCAAATTAAATTTTGATCCCTTCCCAAGGACAACACAAGTGACATTTGCTTTGCACAGGAAACCGAGTTTGTCCGACTGGAGTCCAACATCCGATGGGCAGATGCGTTTATTCTTATGTACTCTGTGACCGATAAATGCAGCTTCGATGAATGCAACCGTCTAAAGTTTTTGATTAACTACAATAAACGGCGACGTAAGCTGGGATCCACTGCAAAAGTAAGTTGGTTGTCCTGGGTGCCCGAAAGTGCGTTGTCCCATATTTTAAGAACTCAAGAATTTTATTAAAAGTTTCATCAATGGAACGGCCTCTTGTCCAATTATATCGGATGAAACGATGTAAATTAAATTCCTATTTCTCCTTCTGCATGCCAGCACGAGAAGAAAGTAGCTTCATGGGCCGCACAGATATGCCCTCATACAACCACCCCTGCGAATATAAATTCAGCCTAATCCCCCTCACTTGACTGTTTTATTTTTGTACTTCTCACTACCACTTTTCAGGATGGAATTTCAGATGTCCCTGTCATTTTGGTTGGCAACAAAACGGATCAATGGGGCGACCGCATGGTGAGCATAGACGAAGGACAACGAAGATTCCGAGAAATCTCTTGTGTTTGCTTCCATGAGATTTCGGTCCGAGAGAGCGTTGATCAGGTAAGCAGCTTGAGGGCCTTCGATATGCGCCACATAAATACGATTTCCTTGGAATTCAGGTCCAGTCCGTATTCCGAGACGTATGTCGCTTCTGGAGGGTGCTCAGTAAATTCCCAAAGCTTAAGCGTTCCACTAGTGATGTTCAAAATGCCACCGAGATGGTCCTGAGCCCAGACTCAGGGGTGTCCTTCTACCAGACGTCGTGCACTGAAAACGATTCTAGAAGGTCGTTCTTTATTGTCGGTATGCGTAGACTATCAAGCGATTGCGTGGAGCTTTTAACCATATTCCTTCAATATTTCTAGATAACACATGCCTTGAGGAGCGCAACGACCATAATGAGTTCGACGACGAAATGGGGTCAAGTAGCCTGTGTAGTTCAAGGGGTGAAATGGAAACCCCATTTCGCAGCCGTGCGTCCACTGATGGGACACTGTTGTCGCGACCAAGGCGATGGCGTTACCCCCCTCCTGGATGTGATTTACCACATTCGAACCGTGTTGAGCGTCGCATGAGTATATCGGCTCGGGGTAGCAATGCGAGCTATTGAAGTGGTTATTTGCTTTATTTTTCTCTTAGCCAGGAAAGTAATATCATCGACTGAAGAATATATATATATATATATACATAAAAAGATGTTCGTGTGTTATTTGTATACATTCTGACATTAATATAATGTATATTTAGGTGTTACTCCAGTATGTGATCTCAAATTACATTTATAGCTGCGGTTTCAAGCCATGATGCGAATTAAAAATAAAAATAATATAAAATGGGATTTTTTCTCAAGTTTTCTACTTAAAAATAAATTAATCATAATCTACGCTACTACAAGGGGACGGAATACGTTTTTTTGAATTATTTTTTTATTATATACAATGGATATTTAGCTTAATTATGACTAGCAGAGTATATAAGCAAAAACTAATGTTATGTATGAAAATTGAAACAATTTATATGATATAATGTGTATGTATATGTATGTATGTACGTTCTCACCTTAAAGAAACTTGATAAACTATACAAAAAGGTTATAAAATTAAATTAATGTACTTTAGAAGAATAATAATTTAAAGAAGCTCGAGTTCTTTTTTATAATATTGCTTATAATACCCCTTCTCCACTTCGACTGCTTTCCGTGCTGATCCACTTGTGGGGCTCTCGGATTGGATATAAGACTTTACCTGAAGACCCGGTTTTGGGGCACTTCCTCACTAAGGTAAACTGAAAGGAAAACGGACAAAGCTAGGATCCTGAAAACCGAAGTCTAAAAACTCGAAAAACACGAAAAACTACAATCACAAAAAGTAAAGGAATAGGAAGATAACGAAAACAATCTAAGGGTTTTTCATCTCTTATTCTTCAAGGGTTTTTAATCTCTTATTCTTCAAGTTAAGCCAAAGAGCAGTCGAAATCTATGCTTTTCCAAAAAACAAGAGGTTTTTTTTTAAATTCTGCCCCTAGGTGTAGTAAACTTTGTACACAAACAAAGTTTGTGTAAACTTTGTACACAAACCAAACTCAAAAATAACTCCACAATTACTCTAGTCTACTACAAAATTGAGTCTAATATGATCACTGACCGGGATGATAGAAGCATCTTGGTCAAATATAACGGGATCATGACGTTATCTCGAATGACAAAAATCTCGAAAATATTTTTTTGAAATCTCGAATGGTACAAAATCTCGAATAAACAAAAATCTCGAAAAAATCTGGAATGCAAAAAAGTTTACCCTACCTAAAAGGGGTAAAACAAAAAGGCGGCAGGGGGGTTGCAGAGGGGCACACTCCCATACTTTTATCCTGGAAATTCGCCGCTAATTTCCAAAATTTTCTCAAATATGACGTGTGTGTGTGTGTGTGAGATTATGGTTTTCGAGATATCGTGGGACATCCAAAAATAACATCTAAAATCACAGCAGTTGCTAATGAAGCAATTGGTAATAGAAAAATCGATATCAACAACAATAGACGACACACGAAACAGTGGTTCTATGAAGATGTAAAAATTCTGGCAAAAGAAAAAATGGCAGTAATATCTGCGATACAGAAGATCATAAGTAACTTTCGATACAGAAGATCATAAGTAACTTTTGACCAATATAAAATCACCAGAAACAGAGCTAACACTAACTTTGACCAAATTAAAAAACGATACTGGCAGGAGGTCTCGTCAAACTGGAAACATGGCATATATGGTGGTCAGAAACGTATTTGGAATTGGCTGCGCAGTTAAAAAAAAAGTGAACGAGCTCATCCGCGCTTCCACCAAACCAGCCGAAACCTGGTATGGTGGAAGCCCTGATAAAGCAGCTGACCACTTGCAGTCGGCTGCTGTACAACATAGAACACTCCATGGCTAAGATCCAGTCCACACGAGGCCCACCCTCCAAAATACCGAGATGACAATCCGCAAGTCCCCCGTACTTAAGTCCGCCGGTATTGAATTATGGACGACCATCATGGATCTACGAAGGAATCCACAAGCTTTTCCACAACATCTCTCTGCTCTGTACCTAAGCAATGGAGAGACAGTATCACCATTCCCGTGTTTAAGAAAGGCGACAAGAAAGAGCCTAATTCACACAAAATCAAAAACTGAATTTTGGGCAAAATGTTGTCGAAAAATGGTTTAGCCATTCACACTTTCTAAACTCCAAACTCGTTATTCATTTGTTCATTAGTTGTCAAATTTAATGGTCCATGAAAGATGACAACATATCAAGAATTTTACGCTAATCTTAAACCTATACAAGCGATTTCTGATGGAATATTCGGTTTCGCAGATATTTACATCCAAAGCTGATACAAAAGCGATATTCCTTTAAGGCAGTTTGATATTCTTGACTTCCACAGTGATTTTGAACGAAAACTACTAAAATACCTACTGGGGTTTCGAAAACAGAAAATATTGCAAAAATGTATGGAAAAACTAATGTTTTTGAAGAAGTTTTCGCGTGTTTTCAACAGGTTCTAGAACTCACCTATCTAGGCTCCCATATAACAATAAGCAGAGATTTTAAGAAAGAGGTAAAAGCACAAGCCAACAAAGCCGCTAAATCTCTGGCTGTTTAAGAATTGCTATATGACGAAATAAGTAGATATATGACCTCCGATAGCAAAATGAGAATATAAAAAAAAACTTGAATCCGGCCAATCATAATAACGGGTGATTTTTTAGCTCGTTTGGTTTTGGCAACACTGGTTTTGACAGCTGACGTGTGCTAAGTACCTTATGTCACTGTCAAACAGCTTCAGTTTGGTTTGCAATTTAACCATGGATCGTCTTACAAATGAACAACGCTTGCAAATTATTGAACTTTACTATCAAAATTCGTGCTCGGTTCGAAATGTTCATCGCGCGCTGCTTCCATTTTTTTGGTGAACAGTTAATTTCACGTTTCGGGCCGGTCAATTGGCCGCCTAGATCGTGCGATTTGACACCATTAGATTATTTTTTGTGGGGGTATGTCAAGGCTAATGTCTATAGGGACAAGCCCGCTTCGATTGACGCACTGGAAGCCAACATCCATGCATTCATTCGTGAGATACCGGCCGATAACATAAATATTTCATTAATTTTTTTCGAATTTTTTGTGTTTTTTTTTTTAAAAAGTTCTCACCCTCTTAAAAAATCACCCGTTATATCCACATCTCAACAGATGTCGATTACAGTTGAGATGAACACATGGATGAAAACGCCTAGATAGAAAAACAAACACTGACATACGAGAAATCTGCAAAGCAGACGATATCACTCGATGGACGAAAACAAGACGAAGGATGTGGAGAAAACTCGTTTAAAGAATGCCTCCAAATAGCCTAGCACACATGGCATTAGAGGGTACAATAAACAACCTGCGGCCACAAAGACGTCCATCGAAAAGATGGCACTAATGCTGAACATCAGGCTCGACTGACCAACAATGAGCAACGCTACTCTTTCATTTATTGTAAAGTTATATATCATATGCTATATTAATATTGAATTACGTTTTTAAAGAACAGGATGTTGTCCTAAATAGAGAAGGAGAGAAAGACGTTAGGTGTGTTCCCGTACCTGTCCTAAACTACACAAAACGACCAAAACCTACGAAAAATAGCCAAATCCTGTTCCCGTACACGGTTTTTGTGTAGCTTTGGACGGGAGAGAGAGCAAAAATGAGAGTTTGAAATTTCCCCTCCCTACGAAATTTAGCCCAAGAAATTTCCTTGGGCAGAGTGTCAAAGCGGCGGCTATTGAGTTGGACAACAGCAGATGACATTTAGGTGGACACTTAGGTGTTAGCTATAGCGACTCGTGAAATTTGTACTTTTGAACAACTTTAGCTCTTTCTATACTTTGAGTCCTCTTTATGTGAAGTTTCGAATTTTAAAGAATGTTTTTATCAACTTTAAACATAAAAAACCTAAGGTCAGTGAATATTATGCTGCAGACAATAATCCAAATACTTCAAGTACTGCTTAATGAATGCATGTTTTATCAATCGCTATAACTTTTCCTTAACATTGGCTTTGACGTTTAAAATGTGGGCAGTTTTTGGTGCACCAAGCGTTCCCTTACTTTTGGTCAGATTTTCCTCTCACTGAGAGATTATTGCCCCCACTCCTTCAAATAAGGAAATCTGAGGAAAATGGTACAGAAAGTAAGGGAGCACACCTTTTTTCGCCTGTATCAAAATTAAGCATTCAGCCCAAGGAATCCGTCACGCTGAAGTACACAACTGACAACTATGTTGTAGACACACATTCTTATGGGATGCGGCCCATAGAACAAATACGTGTGTATCCTCTGAGTGAAATGTACACGTTGTTATGGGAAGTGACGTTGTTATGGGAAGTGACCCATAAAAACGTGTATATTTAGGTCAGTTGTGTGCTTCAACGTCACGGACGCAACGGATTCATTGGGCCGAAGGCTTTATTATAATCTGTTCCTGCTCAAAAGGGTAAAAAGGAACATTTGTTAGCATTACCGTTGCCAGCGTATGAAATGAATTCATTTGCAGTTAAGGTAATGTTTCTTGCCCTGCACATATTTTAGACAAAGTGTACCATTAAATTTCATTCAAAAAAGTATCTGGTATTCAAATAAACAAAGCGTTACGCAAAGAAGCTTTAAGTTTTTCACCTGGCAAAGCTAATAGGTACCTTAAAAAAATTATTTAGCTTTAAAGCTCAACTTTATCACACAAAAGCCTTCGGTGTTAGGAAAGCACTTAATTCACTCACGGTTTTTGAGTGGCAACGAGAAGCTTTCTTTAAGTTGATAATAGTTGTTGTTCTTGTTAATTTGATAGTGTCGCGAACCGCGAGCGAACTGATCTTTTCATTATATGCTAGAAAACAGTTTGAGTGAGAACTCAGTAATAGTTTGTTTGTATACAAAGGAGGGTTTTGTCTCTAACAGTCTCCTCCTAAAACACATTTTGTCTTAATTTTGATCGAAGGTGATCAAATTGATCATAATCGATGTAAAAGCATTTGTATTTTAACCGAGCATGTAAGTAACCAAGCACCACGTACGAGTTGGTATGTTGCGTTTCTTAATATTTAATAACTTAGATCAAAATCAAGATAAAGAAGCTGTCCACAAATACCTAGACCGATAAAGGGATTAGCTTTTTATCTGTATAACTAAATAATTTTTCAAGAATAGTGCTTTTTATGCTAAATCCAAGTACATACCTACTGGCTCGCATTTCTAGTGTTTCTATCGATGATCAAGTTTTGATATCTATATATGAATTTGAGGCAAGAAACTATTAACTAAATAAAGTGTTAAGAGATTAGTAATATTTCGTAGATTTCTTGTTATAAGAGATTCGTAATTGTAGACTGACGGTTTTAAAGTAAATTGTTTTAGGTGATGACTTGCGCTATTTGCGAATACCTCCTACCGCAAGTAGTTTAACCAGATAATAACAATAGAAACTAGTTTTCCCCCGGTTTATTGCTTTCTTTTTCATTAGATTTATTGCTCGGAAACAAATGATGCTACGTGACCTTGCACAGAATAATGTGAATTTAAATTATCTTTTTTTTAGAACAGCGATCGAATATGAAATTGGACATCTTCACCTTTGTGCTGTTCGTAGCACAAATCCTCCATCCAGCATTTGGATATAAGATACTGGCTCTGCTTCCGTACGCTGGAAAGAGCCACTTTGATTTCTTCCAACCTCTGATGGTGGGACTTGCCCAAAGCGGCCATGGGGTTTCAGTTGTGAGCTATTTTCCCAACAAGGTGCCTGTTGCCAACTACACAGATCTGGTACTGGACGAGAAACCGATCCTCGCCGATGTAGTGGATCTTAAGGTAAGCTTCTAGATTTCATAGTCAATTGCGCGGATGTTGATCACTGATAACATATAAGACGGTAGACGAACACTAACAAAGTTATCCATTATTAAACAACATAATTGTAAGGTACATTTGTGTGGACCAATTTTAAGAGGCATATTAAAAAAATTCGTTTTTATCTATACGACTTAAGTTTTGTCGAACTTTAGTTTTTTAGAAAACTAAACGACTTAATTTTGAATAATTTTCGGACAAGCCGCGTTTTTATAATTTTTTTTAATTTTTATGAGAACAATTCTGAACTCACCCCGAACGTTTCGCTTCGAATTACATCGAGCATGGTCACCGGGAAACTTTAGTTTTACTAAACGAGTTTAGCTTTAATGTGACATTAATATGACAAATATTAATTCAACCGAATGTCTTATCTTAAAAACCCACCTCTATCCTTATACAGTTTAAAAACGAATATCAGATTTGCTTTAACAATCTATCTCGTTTTAGCAAATTGAACTAATGCATTTTTGGCTCAGGGACATAAAGCTGGCAAATTTCTTCGTCCTGCATGATCTTGGAATTGAGTCTTGTAAGGCTGCATTCGAATCAAAAGTCGTTAAAGAACTTTTAAAGTCTTCTAAGAAATACGACGTAATTTTAGTGGAGTGCTTTGTAAACGATTGCATGCTGGCCATTGCTCACAAATTAAATGCCCCCGTCATTGGACTGACCAGCCATGCACTCATGCCTTGGCATTACAAGAGGATGGGAACTCCTTTTGTGTCTTCATTTATGCCGAATCACTTTTTGGGTCATTCGGATCAGATGGGCTTCTATAAGCGGCTCAACAACTTATTTCATCACCTCACGTTTACCCTGCTCCATGAGTATGAAAGTTCATCGTTTACACTGTCGAGTTCTAAAAAATCTTTCCTTGCAGGTTCATCTCCCAACCAGCCACGAATAGGCTGATAAGAAAACACTTTGGAAATACGGTGCCACCAGTGCAGGATCTTGTTTTAAATATCAGTGCGATGCTAATTAATCAACACTTTTCATTAAACGGACCTACACCCTACGTACCAGGCATTGTGGAAATTGGAGGGCTTCATATTCAAAAGGCCAAACCGTTGGATGATGTAATTTCGACATTCTATATATGTATAACTTCCAAAAATCTGAATATTTCTCATTACTTTAGGAACTAGAAAAAGTACTGAACAATGCCAAGAATGGGGCAATTTATGTCAGCTGGGGCTCTATGGTAAAACCGGAAACGATATCCGAGGAAAAGAAAAAGGCTCTTGTTGCGGCGCTTTCCCAATTTGACGAACTAATTCTTCTTAAATGGCCCAACACATCCATACCCGATGCACCAAAAAATTTCTACATGCGCAGCTGGATGCCCCAAAGGGACATTCTGTGTCATCCCAATGTTAAGGTTTTCATGAGCCATGGAGGCCTGCTTGGCACCACAGAGGGATGTCATTGCGGAGTTGCAATGGTGGTGACTCCCTTCTTTGGAGATCAATTTCTGAATGGACAGGCTGTGCAGGAGCGTAATGCTGGCGTTGTCCTCCATTATAAAGATTTGAAGGAAGAAAATATAGTTAATGCTGTAAGGATGGCTCTGAGTTCAAGGTGAGGGAATGTTATAATACACAAATAATGCTAAAATAATAATTATCTCATTAGGGTGCAGGAGAACGCGAAATTCGTCTCTGAATCATACCGCAGCAGGCCCCAGCCACCGATGAAACTTGCTATTTGGTGGATTGAGCACATTATTCGTACCAAGGGAGCACTTATGGCAGTAAATGGCTCGTCAAGGATGAGCTGGATTGCTTATAACAACTTGGATGTTTATGGGGTTTTTTTGGTTGTTTCGTTGCTGATTTTTAAGTTCTTCAAATGCTTAATTAAGAGGAAGTTGTGTTCTTCGACGCAGAAGGTTGTGAAACAGAAAAGACATTAAATTTAAGGAAAGATGTTGTCAAAAAAATATCTAAAACTAATTTTAGTATTTAAAATTGAACTGAAAAGGAGTAATAATTTTTCTTCCTTCGATATTTAGGTATATGTTAGACCTAAAAAAAAACTATAAGACTTTTTAAACCGTCTTAAAGTAAGTTCCTTTCTTACCAATAAAATTTCAGGAAAATACATTTTTTTAGATTGGCACTTTTTAAAGTTTACCAGATTGATTTGGTACGGCTTTAGAAGAAGCAAAGGGTTTAGATGGCTTTCGAGCAATTTTCGGCAACATCTCATTTAATTCACCTTAAGCTACAATTCCTCACTTTAAAAAAAGTACCTACAAACTCTAATGTAAATCTTTATGAGCATAAGAAGTGATAGATAATGGACAGTCAATCCTCAACCTATTTGTAGTATTGGCAAGCAGTCTCAGTTCGGTATCTCGGCTCGAAGTCGAAAAGGGTTTCGAATGATGTTAGAAAGATTTACCCAAAAGGAGTAATGAAACCACAGTCACTAGTCTAGTTAGGGTATCTCTTAAATTAGAAGCTCAAGTAGGGAAGCGTTATCGGTGGCTCCAGAGGTAAACACAGCAAAATTTATATAAGAACGTAATTTTCTGGAAAGTAATTTTCCTACTTTCCAGCGTTTGATTCATGACTAACCCAAAAAAATTGGCCGTTAAACCGAGATTATGCCCCGATCGAAGTTTACTAAGAAACTCTTGTCGAAGGCTAATCTCAGTTTAACCCTGAAATACGGATGATCTCACACTGAAAAACTAGCCCTAAGTGTGTTAACCCTAGAAAGGTAACCTTCGTCGATTCGACGAATATCACTTTTTATTTTTTAATTTTTCTCTTTATTCCTCTTTCTGATTGCATTCTCCTTTCGCGAAGTTTTTCGGTCTTTGATCCATTTCTCTCTCTTCGAAACTCAAGTCGGAGTACTTTTCCAATCAGTGAAGAGAAGGAGACTTCTAAAGTAGATCAAATAGCCATGATGGTATTTATTTGAGTTTCGAAGAGAGAGAAATGGATCAAAGACCGAAAAACTGCAGCAGTATTATAATTTTTCATAAAATGCTTTCGTCATTGTCTTCCTTGTTTCTTAAGTTTGTGTGTTTTGATACTACTTGTTGCTTTTATTTGTTTTTCAAATACTTGTTCTCTTATGCGAAACCGTAGGAAGGAGTGTGACACTTAATGTCAGCATAATTAGGTTCCTGACGATGTTCGCCTGGCAGCGTTTGAAATGATCATTGTTATAATGTTTGTAGAACTGTAAATTGTTGTAATTTTTCACTTTTCAATATTAAATTTAATTTTATATGGCTTTGCCAAAGGAGCCGCTCCCGAATGTAAGCAACGATACGTTCGGTTAGCTTTTTAATTACAAGTTTATATTATTTAATTTCATTTTTCAATTTCAGAAACAAAATGTTCGAAAACTTTTTCGGAAAAAAGACAGAAATATTTATTAAAAAAAAGTAAAAAATATTTTGCTTTTTCTTTATAAAAAAAAAAACACTAAAAAACACAAACTTTTCAACTTCGCAGGCATTAGGTAAAAAAATTTCATGCACAATTAAATATGACTTCGTAAGTTCGAGGTAACCCTTCAAGGGTTAAAAGTCATGTATCAATTTTTAGTTCCTTATTTCTCAAAAACTTGTTAATATATTGAAAAACCTAAGATTTGTAAAAAATTGATTTTCGAGAAAAAACTAACCAAAGTTAAATTTTGAGAGTTCTTTCCTTGTTTAAATAAGTACTTCAAAACATGTCAACCATTTTCACCGGGAGACTTCAAATCGTTGAAAGAATGCGCTTTTTTCGAAGTTTATTAGTACACAATATTTTACGTGTGTTTACGGGTGTGTTAAAAGAGCTAGAACATAAGAGGTCCTTTTTCCATATTTCGACGGACCGCAATAAGGCGGAAATATTATTTTAGGATTTTGCCCGGTGGTCTGTAGCGCTTTTTTTACAAGATGAACGTACAACTAAAATGTAGGATTACTCTTGTCTGTTTAAGAAAATTCAAAGCCACTTACAACCATATTCCCCAGACCCTTGCGCAAGGTGTTACAAAATGTAAGGGTCAATTATCTTGTTGGCATTTATGATATACATATCATAAAAAAAGGAAAAAGACGCTCTCAAAGTCATAAAGCTCTTACAAATGAGATGTAATCTGAAGGTGGAGTAATTTGTTGTAAATAAATTTGAAAAGACAACGAAGAGGGGTTAATTAAATGACATCAACAATAATAATATACGACCTGAACTAACGCTTTATTAACGAACGATATTGCCAATATTGGTTGACCAAAAGGTCAGTGGACAGATAATTTGATTGCAGGGAATTTACAAATTCGAGTTCTCGCAAGTGTTGCAACTGCAAGTTAGGTCACTTACAAACGTAATAGCCTTGAGTGATTGGGGATATAATAACCAAGAACTCTGTCAAGGGGTGCAGTCCTGAAGCCGAACATTTACAATTAATTTTGGCGAAAAAAAAACAACTTATTAAAAAATATATATTCAATTAAATCTTAAGCAAAGGTAATTTGGTGCATTGGTGATAAGTGGACTTCAATACAGGTGGTTGGCGATTTATTTTTTATGACTCTAAGGGCCGATTTCACAGTGGCAGCTTAAGTAAAACTTAAGTTGAGAACGCTTCAATACTCAGCCTCCATTCTGATTCCGCTGGCGGTTTTGCATACAAGCTGTAAGCTCCTAGAAAATGCTGTCAAAAGAATTTTATTTTTTAATTTTTGAAAGCCTTTCCCATTCCTTCTTGTGACATTGATGTGCTTTTCACCAAAATTGAGATAACTTGCATTGTTTTTTGTGAAAAACTTAAGTCGCCAATGTTGGTGACTTAAGTGTGTGATTGAAAAAAAGTCAATGTGAAAACGGAATTTCATCCTGAGTGAGTGAAGTGTCAGAACCTATACTTAAGTTTTGTTAGGATTTGACGGTATTTTCGATTTTTATTCTAAAGGTACATAACAAGATTCAAACCTTTGTTCCACAAAGAGCATTCAGGTGTCAAACCATTTTTTAACCGAGGCTCAAGCCTCTTATCCAATCAGTGGAATGCATTAATCCGAAAGTGGTATACATTAGCCGAGACAACAACCTTTAGTTAGTAACCTAATCCTAAAGTTAGACCCTGAACTTGTACCATACAAATGTGGGGGGTTGATCGTAGGAAGGGGAAAAGTCAAGAGAGGCGATATAGTCTTTCCGTTTGCCGGGTGGTATCTTTCCAGCTACCGCTCCATAGTTTGGTAGTTCCTTGGCTTATAATGTGGAAAGAGATTTTCATAAGTCCAAAGGAGATCGATCAAAGCGGGCGTAAGGAAGCCGCTGCCTTCTCACAACATATAGTTTTCTTTTGTTGTCTGGGTTAAAGACCCCTTTGTTAGGGAAGTATTTAATTGACCTAAGGATAAAACCTTATTGGAATAAAATCTCCAGGAATTATTCAAAAGAAAAGGAGCCGACTACAAAGCCAGATAAAAGGTACCAGGTGAAATTATGCAATTATCGTGATTTTATCCAAATTTGTTTCATCCAGCAACCAGAATCGGTGTATAGCGGTCATCGGTGGCAGCAACTCAGTTAGGCTGCCGTTAAATATACCGGGTACCTTGAAATCCGAAATCTTGGTCCCTTTGTCTTAGCCTGGTCAGGCCAACTACAAGGCGACCGGTGGCTTAAGTAGTAGCGGCGTGAACCTTAGCGACCTTTGGAAGAATTTTGTGCAGGTTCGAGGCACGTTAAGCAGCAGCGGCAGAGATTTTTTTTTTAATCAATTAAAAGCCGGCCAAAAAAATTATAGTTGCATCTGGACAAAGAATTTTAAATCGAGCGGTGGCTCAACGGTTTGATGCGCTGAACAAGCAAACTATTGGCGAGAGGAGGCAGTGTTCGAGGCCCAGATTAGGCTGTTTGTTTTTATATATATATTTTTTTTTTATCGATTCTGTAAGGTAGGACTTATATATAGGTGTGTGAATCAATCAGCAAATTGAAGGTAAGAAAAAAAAATCAATTACATACATACATATATAAATCGATATAAACAAATACTAATTTGAATCTTTTTGCGTGAAAATAGTGGTGTAGGTTCATCTTAAAAGAAAGCCAAAAACCGCAACCAGGAGCTGTGGCCACTGATCTGGAGTTGCTGAACATACACAGGTATAAAAACATACCGATAAAATATTAAGGAAAAAAAAGCGGTGAGTCATTTTTGAGACCATTCTTAGATCTTTTTAGTAGTTGCTTTATATCGATTATATATTGTATGTTTCTTGAGAAGTCAGGGTAATTGCTGAAGCCCTTGCCGCGAAAAGCTTTTCATACTAGTTGTCGCACTAGTTTGAGCTTTCTTCTGGTTTATAGTTACCTATAACGTTCAACTGATTGCTGATAAATTATATTGAATAAATTGATTCACACACACATATATATCAGTGTCTACCAGTAAGGAATATTAGGGTTAATCTTATTAGTTTTATTACACTTTTAATACGTTTAGTCACAAAATTTATTTAATTTCAAACAACTTGAGTTGTGGCGTTAAGCCGATCGTAGTTTTTTTATTTATTTACTTTTTTTTTGTTTCTTTTGCGTTGTAAATTCTGAGTTACATTTTCATTTTGCTCTGATATCTATCAATTTATTATAATTAATTATGCTCTTAAATAAAATCTGTTATCTGTGATGAGGAAAAAAAAATGATGGGTTGTTAATAACACAGGGGCGATATGGGATGAGTGCGGATGGCTAAAGGAAGGATGAGGAAGTAGGGGATGGCAACTTAAGGGATTGTCGTGGCGAGGCCGGCAATCAAACGGTAGGGAGGGTTAAGAAAAATTTTCTCGCGCGCCATAACATCTTCGGCGCATAAGACTGGCATGGTTTTGCTAGTGGGGTCAAAGAGTCAAAGGACCCACGCCTCCGACGAGCTTAGGATGGCTACCTGCATGCCAGCGACGACTCTCAGATCAGAAAACTGACCTCCTAACAATGGCGCCCACAACGTGAGGCCTGCCTTATGGCAGGAATTTTATCGAATACTTTTGAAAGAGCCTTTCATTTGTTTTCATTTAGAAATTTAACATTTTAGTTATCAAAATTTTAATTCGTTTTTGCTTTTACTTGAATTTGGTTTTCCTTTATAAGTCCCGGTGACTGGGTTATTCCTGGTATCGCGTTGCGATAAAAGAAGCCAGATCAATTATCATTATTTTCTTTTTCTTTTTTTGAATGAATTTCAGTAGCCGAGTCCTGATGTTTGTCAAAGACAACTTTGAAGTCCGGTCACAGAATTCATTGTATTTTTCTGCTTTAGAGAGTTTCTCAACCTGAAGAGACTCAAACTACTCGTTGAAGTGAGTTTGATAAGATCCGTCAGGTTATTCAGGAAGACACAGCTGTTTGTTTTTTTTTACGTTTTTGAGTCTGGTGCAGATGAGGACTCTTGTTTGTACCTGTCCTAAAACAAGTGCGTATCTATTAGATTCAGTTTTAATTTTTTCCTGTAAACAGTTCAACAAATAGTTTATTTTACCTTTGAATATCGGCTCGTAGAACTTTGCCATCTCTTTCTTCCTAGTATCATCCCTTCTGCGCCGCAAATACTCATCCCAGCCCAAAATATGAATGAGTATTTTTAAGAGAAACTGCTTTGTTTGTGGTTTAAAGTGTTTATTTGGTTTTTCGTCGTAAGTTTCCGAGTTTTACTTAGACTTGGTTTGGGTCAAGGTGATTTGACTTACATTTTTGATTTGATCGTGGCATCTGATTGCACTTTATTGTTAGTTCGTGCGATTTCTATGGATTTGAGTCAAGAAGGATTAATCTAGGTTTGAGGGCAGATTTATTGGTGATTCTATTGCTTTGTTGTTAATGCTTACTGCTAAGTTATTCGTTTTATTCAGAGCTGTATTAGGATTTTAATATTTATTTTAATTGCGATTTTGTTTGCGTCATATTTAATACCTATATGTAGTTAGTTTTATAAGATTTACATCACCTGCTCAACTGTTTCGCAGATTTTTTTTTTTTTTTTTTTTCTCTCTAATCCCTGTGATTTCCTACTCTCATTTTAAGTAAGGTCAGTGATAAGATTGGTGATTTAGCTTGTAGGTTTAGCTTAGAATTTCATTGGTTTTGTTTGGTAATATATTCATTTTTTTTGTTGTGTCTTTTAGTTTTCTTTGGTTTTGAAAGGCAAGCCCTGGTGGTGGTGGTCACTATATCTGGAAGACCGTCAGTTAGGTTGACGGTGGAGTTAAAATTCAGGGTAATTCAGGACTTAAGACTAGATTAACTGAGTTTAGGTATTTTGTTTTATTTTGCTGGATTTTGGTTTTATTTGGTTATTCAGTTAGTTTATATTGTTGCTCTTTCGCTGGCTTTGAAATTCGTGTTTAGTTTGTTTTTATTCGTATTCGTTCCTAACTTCTTTCTTGTTCGTTGCCATCTCTCGTAGTTGGGGTTAAAAGTGGGATGATTTTTGCTCTGTGAGGAGACAAAAAAAACATTTTTTTGATTCATACGATACGTTATTGTTCCTCGGGTTACCGCGTACCAGATTATGAGTCGGCCGTCTAATCCTGGAACCAATATATTAACCAAAGTAACCACTGAGCAAGAGTTCGATCGTTTTTGCAAGTCAATCAACAATTTTAGTTTTGACAACTCCGCGAGTTCAGCCGCGAGCAGTGCAAAAATGGTTGACGAAAATCCGTCAGATGAAAATCCCACTGATCAGGGAACAAATAATATTTCGCCAGTGGAAGCTTTAGCTTCGAAAATTGAGCAGACCTTAACGGTCAATCAAATCCATCTCTTCCAGCAGATGGAAACCTTTATGAATGGTATGTTGGAGAAATTCAATGCTTTGTCAGTTGTTCGCCCAAGTCCACAAGGATCTTATCCCAGCAATAGTAGTAGCGTCCAGCCTGTGAGTGATGCCAATGGTAGACATTCCGGCGCTTATTTCCTCCCATCTGATTTTAACCCAGCAAGACCTCCTCCAAGAGAAACGCAAAGCGTAGCCAACTCCATGGCGTCGGAGATTGTGCGGTTGGACAGGTGGAATGTAAAATTTGAGGGACAAGAAAACGTCGTAGACTTCCTGTTTAAAGTTGATAGGCTCCAAGCCTTGTCGTCCTACACGGATGAACAGGTCACAGCAAACTTCCACAGTCTTTTGGGTGGAAAGGCTAATGACTGGTACTGGTCATTTTTGCGAAAAAACCCTCATACAAGGCTTGGAGAGATCAAAACTGCTATGAAGAGGGAGTTTGGGCGAAAGGAAAACGATGTCGACGTATACATGAGATTGCTCACTCGCAGGCAAGGATTTAAGGAGAGCTTCGACGACTTTTATGGCTCCATCGTAGGTCTGAACGACCGCCTGAACGATCCATTCGACGCCAAAAAGTTAGTCGAAGTTATTAGAAATAATGCAAGAGATAAACTGGGAGAGATATTACTGTCTTCCAGCATATGCGACTTGGAGCAGTTACGCCATAAAGGCAGAGAAGCAGAACGGTTTCTGGCAAGGCGAAACTTTAGTCAGCACTCTGTTCAAGAGCTCCATCTGCCGGAAGAGGAGGATGAGGAACTAGTAGCTGGTGAAGTAGCAGCGATGAGTAGGCCTGAGGGAAATCGGCCATCAAACTCTCTTGTTTGCTGGAACTGTGACGTTAAAGGTCATTCGTTCTACAAATGCCCGTCGAAAGAAAGGAACTTGTTTTGCTTCCTCTGCGGTGAAAAGGGGGTTACGACACCGGAGTGCTCAAAACACCCGGGAAACCTTCAGAGGAACGACAGGACAGTCGGGGACAGTCGTTCCAGCAACTTCCCCGAAAGGCAGAAGTAGAACCTTTAAACGGGTCTGGATGTAGGAGTCAGGTGTCGAATAGTCCAGCGGTTAAGATTCTTCAGCGAAACCAGGAACCAATTCCATCCAGTCATCCTGCAAACAAGTTTGCTCTAAAGACGCTTCATGAAAGGAAGCAGAAATATTATGAGTTGCGCGCTAAGATTATGGGTGGAGGAATGGGTAAGACCGGATCACTGTCTAAGTGTAGGGAGCGGTTTCGAAAGCGGAAACACTTTCGAAAACTCATTGTCGAGACAATCTTAGCTTCCGAAATAGACGGTCGGATGTACGCTAGTGTTCGTCTCAAGGATGAACAAGTCCTTGGACTGTTGGATAGTGGTGCATCCATCTCTGTTTTGGGAGAGTCAGGGTTGGAATTCATAGAAAGGAATGGGATTCAGATGAGGCCATACAATAATGTGGTGAAGACCGCAGATGGAGGCTCACATAAAATTGTCGGCTTTTGTCAAATCCCGGCTACGCTGAACAAAGTGACTAAGACCATTACTTTCTATGTTATTCCAAACCTGACACAAAAAGTTTATCTCGGCATGGATTTTTGGAAGGAGTTTGAACTGATGCCACAGGTCTCTGCACTGGACGAGCCTACACTTAGAGAGGAGGAAAATGTGGATTCACAAGGGGACCCTAGTTTCATGGTACTTACACCAGAGCAGCAAACTAAACTAGAGTCGGTGAAGAAGCAATTTCCAAATTTCGCAGACAAGGGTCTCGGTCGTACTCATCTCGAAACCCATGTAATCGATGTTGGCGGAGCAGTGCCCATTAAATCTAGGCACTACCCCCTGTCTCCGGTTCGGCAGGAAGAGGTTTACAAGGAACTCGACCGTATGCTAGAACTTGGTGTGATTGAAGAAAGCAACTCTGCTTGGTGTTCCCCGATAGTTCTAGTCAGGAAGCCAGGCAAAGTACGCCTCTGTTTGGATAGCAGGAAGTTGAACAAGGTGACGAAGCCGGATGCATATCCGCAGCCACTTATAGACGGATTACTCGGTAACTTGGAGGACACATTCTTTATCTCTGGGCTTGATCTCAAGGATGCCTTTTGGCAAATACCTCTTGAGAAAGAGTCCAGAGAGAAGACAGCATTTGCAGTACCAGGACGGCCATTATACCAGTTTGTTGTAATGCCGTTCGGGTTATGCAATGCTGCCCAAAGAATGTGTCGGCTGATGGACCGAGTAATGAGCGTTCTACCTCCCCGCTTGCGCAAACACGTAATCAAATATATCGATGATCTTCTGATTTGTACACCGGACTTCGACACCCATATCCAAGTTTTGGCGGAAGTGGCTTCCTGCCTGCGTAGGGCGAACTTAACAATCAACGTAAACAAGAGCAAGTTCTGCATGCGGGAGATTAAGTTTCTTGGTTACATCGTTGGTCAGGGTAACCTCAAGACCGATCCCGAAAAGGTTGCCGCGATGGTAGACTTTCCAATTCCTAAGTCCGTGAGACAGGTGCGGAGGTTTGTAGGCATGACTGGGTGGTATAGGCGATTCATCAAGAATTACTCCGATCTTTCAGCTCCACTAACCGATTGCCTTAAAAAGCGAAAGGGCTTCGAGTTGACATCTGCGGCAGAAGAGGCGGTTAAGAAGTTGAAGGAGGCACTTACATGCGCCCCAGTCTTATCACAGCCCGACTTCAAGAAGGAATTCATTATTCAGAGTGACGCTTCTTCTGAAGCGGTAGGCGGGGTGCTTTGCCAACAAGACGAAGATGGAAACGAGAAGCCTATAGCTTTTATGTCAAAAAAACTTACTAAAGCCCAGAAAAATTTTACGGTGACTGAGCTTGAGTGTCTGGCGGTGTTGTTAAGTGTTAGAAAGTTTCGTGCCTACATTGATGGTTTACCATTTCGAGTCATAACTGATCACTCCAGTCTTAAGTGGCTTATGTCACTTAAAGATTTGGGCGGAAGACTGGCACGTTGGAGTCTCGAGCTCCAACGGTTTACGTTCGAGATCGAACATCGCAAGGGATCCCTCAATGTAGTGCCGGATGCCTTGTCGAGAGGACATATGGAAGAGATTTCGGTCACGATGGTAGGTGAGGATATAGATTTGTCTTCTGCTGAGTTTGACTCTGAGGAGTATGGTAGACTTCGAGAGGACATTGAGAAGAATCAAGCCTCACTTCCGGATCTCGTTGTATCCGAAAAGTTTATATACAAAAGAGTGAGGTTCAGAAGTGGGGATCTTGAAAACGAGGATTCACTTTGGCGGCTTTGGGTGCCGCACACCTTGACACAAACGCTTATAGGAATGAACCACAACACCAAGTTAAGTTGCCACGGTGGTTTTCTTAAAACTTATAACCGCATAAAGGAAAAGTACTACTGGCCGAAAATGGCTTCTGAAATTAAAACGTTTGTGAGCCAGTGCGAGGTGTGTAAAACCACAAAGTCGTCAAATCAAATTCTTCGTCCTCCGATGATAAACCAGATTCTCTCAGAGCGACCCATGCAGAGGTTGTACATTGATTTGCTTGGCCCATACCCTCGCACCAAGCGTGGAAATATCTTCATCTTTATCGCCATTGACCATTTCTCTAAATATGTCTTCCTCAAGGCGCTTTCTAAGGCAACAACGTCAAGGATAATCTCATTCATGGAAACCGATATTTTTCATGCTTTTGGGACTCCTGAGTTTGTACATTCGGATAATGGCAAACAGTTGGTTTCTTCGGAATTCAAAAGGTTCCTGGACAGCTATGGCGTTCGGCATATTCGAACGGCATTCTACTCTCCACAGGCCAATATATCTGAGAGAGTCAACACTAGCATCCTCAACAAGCTTCGTGTATTCGTGGACGATGAACAAAATACGTGGGACACCCATTTGTCCAGTATAGCGTGCGCTTTACGTGCCGACACCCATGGTTCCATTGGTTGTCAGCCCTATTACGCCCTATTCGGCCAAAATATGATCAACCATGGATCATCGTACACAATACTTCGAAGCTTGAAAGCACTTGGGGATCCAGATATATTGGTCACACCACGCGAGACGACGATGGAGATCGCACGTCAAAAGTTGTCCAGGAACCTGCTCAAGGCGCATGTAAGATCGGCAAATACCTACAACACTCGATCAAGGCCAATAACGTATAGGGTAGGGCAGGAGGTGTTTCACCGCAATTTTGCCCAGAGTAATTTTGCAAAGGGTCAAAATGCGAAGCTACTTCCCAAATTCGTTAAGGCAAGAGTTCGACGTGTGGTAGGTACTTGTATGTATGAATTGGAGAATCTAGCTGGGAAGCTGATTGGAGTTTTTCACGCGAAAGACATTCGACAATGATACCGGCTATTAACAGAACGAAAACCGTAATTATTCAAATTATAACCATAATGCGTCCATTTCCGTTCCAGTTAAATTGGCTTAAACACGCTCTTCATTTAAGTTTAACTAAGGTTTAAGTGGGTTCGGCTCCCACGTTTTAGACGTACTCTACGTATTTGAATAGTATCTTTTAACAAGAAACCCGACTAGCAAATGCGTGGGTATTCTTTTTTTTCAATTTGTTTGGCTAATGGCAAACAAAGCGAAAAGCCCTGTGTTAGGATTTGACGGTATTTTCGATTTTTATTCTAAAGGTACATAACAAGATTCAAACCTTTGTTCCACAAAGAGCATTCAGGTGTCAAACCATTTTTTAACCGAGGCTCAAGCCTCTTATCCAATCAGTGGAATGCATTAATCCGAAAGTGGTATACATTAGCCGAGACAACAACCTTTAGTTAGTAACCTAATCCTAAAGTTAGACCCTGAACTTGTACCATACAAATGTGGGGGGTTGATCGTAGGAAGGGGAAAAGTCAAGAGAGGCGATATAGTCTTTCCGTTTGCCGGGTGGTATCTTTCCAGCTACCGCTCCATAGTTTGGTAGTTCCTTGGCTTATAATGTGGAAAGAGATTTTCATAAGTCCAAAGGAGATCGATCAAAGCGGGCGTAAGGAAGCCGCTGCCTTCTCACAACATATAGTTTTCTTTTGTTGTCTGGGTTAAAGACCCCTTTGTTAGGGAAGTATTTAATTGACCTAAGGATAAAACCTTATTGGAATAAAATCTCCAGGAATTATTCAAAAGAAAAGGAGCCGACTACAAAGCCAGATAAAAGGTACCAGGTGAAATTATGCAATTATCGTGATTTTATCCAAATTTGTTTCATCCAGCAACCAGAATCGGTGTATAGCGGTCATCGGTGGCAGCAACTCAGTTAGGCTGCCGTTAAATATACCGGGTACCTTGAAATCCGAAATCTTGGTCCCTTTGTCTTAGCCTGGTCAGGCCAACTACAAGGCGACCGGTGGCTTAAGTAGTAGCGGCGTGAACCTTAGCGACCTTTGGAAGAATTTTGTGCAGGTTCGAGGCACGTTAAGCAGCAGCGGCAGAGATTTTTTTTTTAATCAATTAAAAGCCGGCCAAAAAAATTATAGTTGCATCTGGACAAAGAATTTTAAATCGAGCGGTGGCTCAACGGTTTGATGCGCTGAACAAGCAAACTATTGGCGAGAGGAGGCAGTGTTCGAGGCCCAGATTAGGCTGTTTGTTTTTATATATATATTTTTTTTTTATCGATTCTGTAAGGTAGGACTTATATATAGGTGTGTGAATCAATCAGCAAATTGAAGGTAAGAAAAAAAAATCAATTACATACATACATATATAAATCGATATAAACAAATACTAATTTGAATCTTTTTGCGTGAAAATAGTGGTGTAGGTTCATCTTAAAAGAAAGCCAAAAACCGCAACCAGGAGCTGTGGCCACTGATCTGGAGTTGCTGAACATACACAGGTATAAAAACATACCGATAAAATATTAAGGAAAAAAAAGCGGTGAGTCATTTTTGAGACCATTCTTAGATCTTTTTAGTAGTTGCTTTATATCGATTATATATTGTATGTTTCTTGAGAAGTCAGGGTAATTGCTGAAGCCCTTGCCGCGAAAAGCTTTTCATACTAGTTGTCGCACTAGTTTGAGCTTTCTTCTGGTTTATAGTTACCTATAACGTTCAACTGATTGCTGATAAATTATATTGAATAAATTGATTCACACACACATATATATCAGTGTCTACCAGTAAGGAATATTAGGGTTAATCTTATTAGTTTTATTACACTTTTAATACGTTTAGTCACAAAATTTATTTAATTTCAAACAACTTGAGTTGTGGCGTTAAGCCGATCGTAGTTTTTTTATTTATTTACTTTTTTTTTGTTTCTTTTGCGTTGTAAATTCTGAGTTACATTTTCATTTTGCTCTGATATCTATCAATTTATTATAATTAATTATGCTCTTAAATAAAATCTGTTATCTGTGATGAGGAAAAAAAAATGATGGGTTGTTAATAACACAGGGGCGATATGGGATGAGTGCGGATGGCTAAAGGAAGGATGAGGAAGTAGGGGATGGCAACTTAAGGGATTGTCGTGGCGAGGCCGGCAATCAAACGGTAGGGAGGGTTAAGAAAAATTTTCTCGCGCGCCATAACATCTTCGGCGCATAAGACTGGCATGGTTTTGCTAGTGGGGTCAAAGAGTCAAAGGACCCACGCCTCCGACGAGCTTAGGATGGCTACCTGCATGCCAGCGACGACTCTCAGATCAGAAAACTGACCTCCTAACAGTTTCGACTGTGAAATCGGCCCTAAGTCCTAAAAAGTTTGAGGTCACTTATCATTCACGTTATGTTATTGTAGCCGCAAAAAACAAATGAATACTTAAAAAAAAATTTCAAAAATTACGATAAACCAAATCGAAACTACAGCATCTAGGCACAGAGTTAAACGTGATTAACCTATGTTTGTACTTTTATATAACTGGCGTAATAGGTAGTGGACGTCCGATCGATTAATTTTTTGAAAGTGTTTTCAGGATATGTTTTCGATCGAAAAAAGAATTAAATAAAATGCTAGTTTCAAGTTTTTTCCTGTTGTTTTAAGAGGGATCAATCGTCTTCTTTTGACGATCATTAATATAAGGCAAATTATGTACAAACAAAAATATTTAAGTTATAAATTGACTTACACTCAGACTGGCTATAATATTACTTTAGGAAAATAGTTTAACACGTACCTAATAATAATAACTTACAAACTTTATAAGTTCCATTCTACGGCAACGAATGGAAGTTATCTGTTATATATTATATATTTCTTTACACTGACTATAATAACCTTTCGCATTGAGCTTTTAGTTTTCCTGAACTTGGACCAACTTTTTTCAAGAAATGAGAAAAAAATGCTTAAATATCAATTTATTTCAATACAAGTCGTGAATTTGTTTACATGACCGCGAGCCATGTGATTCAAAAATCCAGTATTGAAAACGAACTTTAAAACTTAGTTTCAGACCTCTATTGCGCCTATAATCACTAGCCAAACAAAATGTTGTATTTATTACATAAATACTTGCATTGTATAATTTACAATTTTATTGCAGTAATCTTTTACTGATTTGAATGAAACTATCTCATCTATCGCAAGAAGTTGTATTACTTTTAATTTACAGTTTCTAACAAAGTGATCAGAGACTATGAAATGTTAAAAAATGTGTACGATCAATATCTCTAACCGAATTGAGTGCACCCGTCCGTCTGTCAGTTTATTTGCAAAAGCTTTTTCGTACGTAATTCAGAACAGATTATGTTTGAGGTTTATTTCAATCCGCCCAGCCTACTATGAAACGCTTACTGCTGATCTACATGTGCCATTTTTTATATTTATCTACCGTATCTTTTTTTAGTTCTTCAGAGGCTTATAAATACGAGGAAGTTAGAAATATTCTATTGTAATATATCGTGCACATAAAACAACATATATTGACATTTCATTTCGGTGATATATATTGCTTCATGACTGCCTGGTTGTTTATAATCGCCTGGTTATAAACAGGCCAACCATTATATTGTTAAAATGCCTGGTTGTTTATAGAAATTATGGTGCTGTCATTATACACAACCCATTTATGCTCTAATTCTAAAAATTTTTATTGAACTTCTAATCTGTAGGTTACCACAACAAAGCGCTTGTGCTTATGTTTATGTTTGATTCGTCTGTGTAGTAAAATCATAGCACTGGCACTTATAGTTCAGCCTTCGAATCCCAAACTTTTCTTTTTGAAAATGCAAATAATATGTAAAATTGTATCAAACAAAGTTCATTAATATAGCTTCACAAAAATATTGCAAACGATAACGTTATCTACATTAAATTTTTTTAGGGAAAAAACATAGAACCATTTCTTTTGCATTTTCCTAAGCCAATTTTTGAAACAAAATGCTTCCAAAAAAACCTCCAGCAAGACACTTAAGGTCTTCCCAAAATCTTCAAGAAAAAGCAGGTAAAATAGCTCTACATTTGGTTCCAAACAGGTTGAGCCTTGAAAGGTTGATTAAATTAAAACCACACTTGTTATGAAATCAATGTAGAACTTTTACGGTAAAGTTAGCTCAATAACTTGTCCCTGTGACCATCGGCTTCTGTTGCAGGAAACCATCCGAAGGCCAATAAATGACTTCTTTTTGAAGTTAAAGTGGATTAATGCAATAGCTGCAATTTAAATTTTGATATTAAGTTTGATATTCTGAATTGTCGCCGACTTATTGACATAGATAAATCTTGTTCCTTAAAAAACCACACACGAAAAAGTATAAAGGTGACTTTTGAAACCAATCAGTTTCTTACCAAAAGCGATATTCGAAGTAAGAAGCAGTAAATTTAATGACTGATGGGTTGTGTTAGCAGAATCTTGTTCAACCAAGAGATTGTTTAAACCCAAAAAGCTATAAACAATTATAGGCAAGGAATTTATCTCATTCTTATTAAAAGGTATATAAAAGTTTATTCAAAATTAATGACTAAATAAAATTAAATTTAAAAAAAAATATAAAGTCTGTCAATGGAGACCAATAGTTGACTACCTCTAATGAGGTACGAAAAGATAGCTATAAGGGCCAAAAGTCAATCCAATTTAGACATCAATTTTATTTGTACATACATTTGTACAGACATCAAATTCTATTCAAAAAGGGCCGTTAGGTGCACGACCCAAAAGTATGTTTAATTTTAAATTGTAGCTGTTTTTTGCACTTGGTTAACTTTTTTACCAAAAACATCCTATTTCCTCTAGGTTCACTTACAAATTATACCACTCTTAAATTCGCATTAACTTACATTTTTTTTTAAATAGTTGGCCACTGAGGAATCCAAAATTTTTTTTGCTCCAGTAATGCTTGATAAAATTTTCCAGAAAAACATGGATTTCGGCTAGTTTTTAGCTCAGGAAAGAATAAGAAATCAAATTAAGCATTCATACAAAGTTTTTGGACACGCCCATACTTAGAGGTCAATTTCATAAAATGTTTGAACCGGAACCAAAAAATTAGATTTTTGTATACATTTTCGCCGCAAACTTGGATATTTCAATGTTAATATTGATTTCTGGTTAATACTATGTTGTCACTAGAGCTAATGAGATCATTTCGCAAAATATTTCGAAATACGACCTCATTTCCCATACTGATTCTCATTACGAAATTACCTCATTATCATCACATTAGCATTTAATTCGGTTGCTAATGAGAAAAATTTAAAACTAAAGCGAGCAATACACGATACAATCATAGTACCGATTAAGTTGTACCGATATCGGTACAACGCGTTGTACAAAGCATAAAAACGATACGATCTCCATACGATTTTATTTTATGCTCATTCGTGATAAATTCGTTGATTCTAGTATATGTACATTGATTAAAAAAAAATGAGCGATTTAAGTTTTAAAAATAAATTTATATTGATGTGCGCGGGTGTAGTTTTAAGTGACAATGAGAACACCGAAAAAAAGGAAGTGGGTAAAGGAGTGGCTGCTGGACAGATCAATGCACTCGGATATATTACACCCTTTTGAAAGATATTCTTTTGTATTGTGTACACAAGTAGCTAATTTAAAGGATGGACAATGATTCAATAACCCTTTTTGAAGATAGTCTTTTGCCATTCAGATATTTTCACCTCTTTCTGTCATAATAGTGCATGGAAGTTAGCCTGGTACTCCAGTAGGTGTAGAAAAACGAACGAGTGCCAACGATCACTAATCCTTGAAAAGGACAGTGTAACAACAGGAAAAAAAAGAAGGTACTTCTTTGAAAAAAACCAACAAGCAAATGCATATTCTTTATCCTTAATCCTTTTCAATATCAATTTCAATGGCTTGAAAAGGATTATCCTTATACAGCTAATTTGCAAGGAATAATAATGATGCAATAAATTCGTTAAATAGGTATCACACCCTTTTTGATGGTAATCGTTGCTATTCAGGCACCTGACCTTTTCTTCTTGCCATAATAGTGCAAACAAGCCCCCCCAGGCACTTCCGTCTACGCATTTTGAGCATCAGAAATAAATGATATCGGTACGATAATTATACCGACGCAAATACACGATACAATTTCCATACAATCAGTCGCATACGACGGCTGGTTTTCGATCGAAAGCTTTCGACCGTGCGATATCGGTACAACCGAGAATTTCGAGCAAACACACAGTACAATCATTGCATACGACCCCCCGTTGGTACAACGGTCGGTACGATCGTTGTATCGTGTATTTCTCGCTTAACAAAACTAAATTCATCGCTTTGAGCGACGTTTTTAGTTTTGACAAATGGAAAAAGTCAGTGCCGCAGCTGATCCTTCGCAGGGCCCACGGCGTTAGGAGTCCCGAATTTAAAGGGCCTGCTCATCATATAGATTATGGTGACATTAGACATAATAAAATGTATAAATGTGTGAAGATTATTAAGAACAAGCGACACATACATTTAATGCAGGCTTCTCCATTAGATTCTTTAAATTCTTTAATACAAAGCATAATGCCATTTGAAGTGATGTACTTTCTTCTGTACCACGAAAATTTTTGACTTTATCCTTACCGACCTTCTGGTCTAAATAATAAGGCAATGAAAACTAATTAGCTTTGTCCTATCTCTAATGCAATATACCAGTTGTTAATGTCGTTTAGATAGAACTAGACGTTTTGGTTATGTCACTGATCCTTAAATGTTAATTTAAATCTATAAAAGAAATCGCCCGTTTTTATAAGTTTTTCGGAATTACATAAGCGAACGATTAACTGATGATAAATCGGTGTCTTTAAAATACCACAGACGTTTGTGGGCTGTAAAAGTACAATTTTTAACGTAATTTTGTTTACCCGGCATGCATCGAACGTTTGAAAGCTGACTTCATAAGAGATAACAAAAATGTTATAGGAATTTAATTTTTACGGTTAATTGATGAACGAAATCAATTGTAAATTGATCAAAACGCTTTTCCCAATTAAAGTCCTGCACTGCATTTTCATTAGCATTTGGTAAAGAAAAAATACTTAAATCATACTGATGAATTCAAAATGGGCGCCCCATTGATTTTTTTTGTTTGCATTGGATCTCCAGCTCCGTCCCTGGAGCAGCTGCCAATTAATTATTAGAACTTATATTGAAATTAGAACTTATAAATGAAAACACTTTTTTCTCGAATTTCAAAATAAGCTCATTTCGGCCCTAATGAAAACGTATTATAAGGGAAAATAAATAATTTATGAAACAAAAACTTATGAGCAGTAAAAATTTTTTTCTATTTAAAATGATCCATGAATGGGGATAACGGGACAGGGATGGAAATAATTGAAAGGAGAATAGGATAAGGAATACCTGGAAGTATAGTATGGCTATTGTGGAAGTATGAGAAGAATGAAATATGGACACCCAAGTAAATTTAAATAAAAATATTTTGCAAAATTTTTGATTTTTTATTCGTCACACTTAAGTACAAAAAAATTAATTCTAAATTAATTATCATTAATGTTTTTTTCCATTTTTTGTTTTAAGAGTAACTTTTTATTTCATAATACATTACTTTTTATTTCATAATACATTATTTCATATAACATTTATAGAATAATTAATTGCTATACAACCAAAGAACATATTTTTGCATTTACATTAAGATATAATTAAACTATATGTATATATGTATACATACATAAACGCTAACACATGTTCTAATAATTTATAATTGTTAAACTAATTGTTATTCATATAAAATGTTGTTATTGGTTTTATATATTATGGTGCTGTTATAGTCTAAATATCCTTCAAACATAAAAAAAAAAAATATTAATTTTAAAAAAGTGTCCGTTTTTTGGGTTTTCAAAATTTATCCATCACCCTGTATTTATCCATCATTTTGATATTTCCGAAAATTCGTGGTCTAAATTAAGTTACTTGGTCAAAAGAATTCATAATTAAAAAAATAAAGTCGCTCTAATAATTTTGCAAGTACATTTTAAAAGTCTAAAAACGTTTCACATACTTACAGGAGGGCATACGGACATAGTCTTATCAATTCACAGGTGAATGTGTTTATATAGAGTTGATCGAAAGGAAACCCCAAAAGTCCTATTCTTATATCCAGAAAATTGCTGTCAAATTAAAATATCTGCCCGCACTTTTAAGATACATACTAAGTTCCTTTCATGAGCTTAGCTCGTTATAGTGTAGGTTATATAACACGAAAATACCTTTTGTTTCGCCTTTTGTTTCGCATATAAATTTGCATCACATGGTTATCCATAAGTCATTAAAGTTCATTAAACGTATCTATTTGTTGAATGAATTTAATCAAAACACAGTTTAAATATAAATTTTGCATAGGTATAAAAATAGGCTTTTATCTATGATGAGAAGCTTTCCCACTATCTCACATATATCAAACGTAGGTAGTTCACTTGCCAAATAACAAAAAATAATTTCGTAAAATACCAACCCCCGAATGCTAAGAATCATCGCGCATACCCCACAGCACTGTGTGCAAATGCATTGCACTTTCTGTCAGCCTTAGTACCTACAACAATAGATCAGCACATCAGGTTAATCAAACTATCAGTACGATCGGCGCGGCAGTCGATCTTCAACGCGGCGCTAGAATGAAAGCACATCAGAGTGGGTAGCACGATCGGCCGGACCGGCGGTGTATCCAGAGCAATTTTGAACTTCATTACGAACAGACTGTAGTGGATCGCTGGCCGATTAGAATATTTTCGTTATCGGTTCGGTGTCATTGTACTAACTCAACGATAAACAGATACAAAAAAACTTTAATCGGTTTTCGAAACCATAATTTAAAGTTGGTTAATAATTTATTGTTACATGGTTTCGGTCAGGTTGCGTAACGTTCAATCTTTCCTTCTCGCGAAATTAATGAGTGCCTAGCGACACCGGACGGTCGTAATAAATATAAATTTTTTGTGGATTTGACGTAATTTAGTTTACAGAGGCTCTTTTCTAAGCATTCGCGATCGTGATCAAAGGAGATTTTCGCAGAATTTTCGTTTCGCACAAGTGAAGTGTATATTAGAGCAAGGCTACAACCTTTCGCAGCATGGTGTTATCGTTTCAAGATTAAGGCAAGAGGCGTACAATTTCGAATCTTACAACAAAGCCGTTTAAGGTATATGAAACGTGACACACTGTAAATTGCATTCGAAGGAGCTGTGCTTGCACTTAATGGCACTATAAAGTTGCAGCATTTTGTGCAAAGTGCTTTAGTCGATATCTTTTTTGAATATCTCCAGGTGTAGATTGCCTGAAGAAACAGAATTTTTAATTGCATTAAATTGCAGATGGAAGACAATGGATATAGTGTTGGTGTGGGTTGGGCAGGTCTAGAACTTTAACATTTGGAAAGATCACGACACAACGATATTCGATGGAGATTTATGTATCCACGGTCGTTGCTTTTGTGGTTTTACAGGAGATAGTTGCCATAAATATGTAATTTGACGCGGTAAGGTTGCAGCGAATTACTATCCGTGAGTAGTTGGTAATGTGAGATAATTAGGTTGTCTAAACTCTACCAAGTGTGACAAAAAGTTGGTGGCCACATAAAACCCCTTTCACTGTATGGATTTATAGCCCCTAATGACACATGTTGAGATTATGCTAAGCAGAACATCGTTAAATGTAGATATCTATTGGCCGTTGCGTAAATTTTATTCGTGCGAGCTACAACCCTCATCAGTGACAAATAAATTAGTTAAATTTATTTTGTTCCTCCTATGTGTGACACTGGTGGAGGAATAGATGCTTGAGTAGACTAGTTTGTTCTATCATTTAAAGCTGACACGTGCGGTTCTGAATTTGTTAAGTTTATATTTTAAGAAATAAGCAAACCTTAAACCAAAGACTTCATTGCTTGCTTTGCTAGCTAGGTATCAGCCAGTGCCAGGAAAAGTGCCTACCTACCTGCCAGATACAGGAAAAAAAATTAAGTTTATTGAAGATGATGCGATATATTTTTGCTTGTTTCTGGCAGTAAACAGTCATTGTTGTTTGTTTACTTTAGCAATAAATATTTATTTTGCTATTAGTGTAATTATTGCTGAAAAACGTTTAGCTATTATTTTTAGCGGTTTTCGTATGTATTTTCTGAGAAACACGGAATTAAAAAACTTTGACTTTCAAATCGTTTCGTCAACCTTATATAGTTGCAGGGGTTACATTTTGTTTTCGTTTTTGAATTTTTTAACATGCTGAAATAAGCTTTAAGTAGGTACTATTTGAGATGTCCAGAACAAATGACGTAAAGATATACAGCCATATGCTTATACACACTCATACAGAGAAAATTTTAAGTTCTATTATTTTTTCTGATTGGCTGTAAAAAGCACAACGTGTGTTTAATTTGGCGTGAACTTATACTTAAAGGTTTTATTACGATTTTGGGAAGCATTTTATTTTCCTTAACGAAAATCCAAGATATGCCAACTAAGTAATTACTGAAGACTCAATAATATTTGTATAGTTCAAAGTTTATTTTCCTGCTTCTACTTGGAGAAACATTTGAAATTTCATATGTTAAAGTTTTTTGTCTCATACAGTTCTGTTTACCGATAAGGTTTCGTTTTTCATGTAGGTAATCGTTTTTCAAACTTAAAAGAATTGACCTCAAAATAGAGAGATACTCGCTTCAATAAAATACGCTGGCTGGCTACCAACAAACAGCCAGCAAAAAAACTGCACATAAAATCGAAACAAATAAAATTGCTTTGATTTGGCGTTTGACAAAAGAGATGTTTGCATGTTTAATGAGTTCAGATTAGACCGAATCTATCGTATCTAATCTATCTACAGAATAAAAGATCCTTTTATACCCTACTGAGGTTATATTAAGTTTAATGCATAGATTGTAACGCGGAGAAATAATCACCGTAGACCCCTAAGACCTTTTAGAGTTATGTTCGAGATCGACAGGAGAATTGATTAAGCCAATGTCGGTCTATCCGTCCGCATGTAAACAACTCATAGGCCTTAAATTTTCAGCCTTTGTCCTTCATTTTAAGGACCTCAAATTTAGTATAGTTAAGCTGGAAGTTTATCGGGCTAGATCAAGTTTAAAAATTAATCGAATCCAACCACAGATATGCCCACTACACCCCTGTATGTGCGACGACCAGCAGTAAAAAAAAAAACAATTTAAACCAAGTTTTACATATGTTAGTTTTGCGTCAGAACATACATTTCTGGCTGAGGCACCGCTTTAGAGTTGCCTTGAAGGTGATAGAAAAAAAATTGTCTCACAGAATTGACCACGCCCACATTTTAAACAGTTTTAGATAAAAATCAACTTCTTATACCCCATCCCATAGAACAGGAGGTATATTAAGTTTGTCACATAATTTGTAACACGGTAAAATAATAATAGTAGACCCCCAACACCTTGAGGGCATATGATCGAGACCGAATTCTGAATCGAATGAGCCGTGCCCGTCCGTCCGTCCGTCTGTATGTCACATGTTGAGCTAGGGTGCTGAAACTTCGTACGTAAGGTCCACGTCATGCGAAGCACTACAAGTGTAAAAAAGGCTGAAATTTGACACTTAGCATCTCCTAATAAATGTAAGACACAAAAAAGCCAAATTTAATTGGTAAACCTCCTCTAGTGGGCGTGGCATCTATTTTAAGGGTAAATTTTCAAATGCAGTTTACTCAATATTTTTGCTCAAAATTGAAAAAAATTTGCTTTATATTTTATATAGAAAACGCTTAGTTCCACATTTCGTTTATAAAAGACTTTGGGCCACGCCCACATTTGGAGGCAGAATTGAAAAAAAACCTAAAATTTTCCTGAAAAACGTAATTTTGACTGGCCTTGAGCCTAATTTAGAAAAGCTTGACACAGAAGAAGTAGCAGGTTAGGTAAACGAGACTTCAATTCAGATTTCGTTCACATCAAGTTTTTAGGCACGCCCTCTTTTAGGGTCGATTTTTCAAAAATATTGAATTTGAACCAAAAAATTGCATTTTTACGTACATTTAAGTGTAACTTGGAAATATATGTGGTTTTTAATAAGGGGCGGTTGGACCACGCCCCTTTTCGAAGTTTGCATTACTTATAAAATGTCAAAAAATAACAATGTCATCAGCATTTTATAATGTGGGAAAGGATTGGGTATTCAACGGTCCGTTTTACGGACTGTAACTTTTGCGTACACACTGTAGCACTTACTCACTGTTTTTTTTTTTAAATATGTAGTAAATTTGGAAAAATATTCAATTACACGAAACACGAATTTGATGTGTCCTGTCATTTAATCGCCGAAATTTTTGTAGACGCAGTTATTGTTTACATGATGAATTTTGCGGTACAATTCAAATACTAATTTGCACCCACTCTCTCACGATGAATATGTGTTACCAAAAACTTTGTTTTTTTGATAACCAGTTGTCACAAATCACGGAACATAAGATAACGTCACTTCGGAAAAACATGGCTCATTCACAAACCGGGCTCGTCTTCGGATTCAAGGCAAAACAGATTGCTGATATATGATTGGTCAGAACAGTTTGTTGTGTTAACAAACGGGGTCTTTTAGCACTCGTATAATATAACAGTTCCGTCCTATGACGTCAAGCGTCTGTCAAACAAATGTCATGTTTTGGATCTCTTCGTCACTGAGGCCAAATAAATGCTGTTGTCGTTGCATTTGTGTGATCCATGAATGTTTAGGGCTTCCTATAAACATTGCTTTCCCATAATGATTAAAAATCTAAACACTTTTTTGGAACTGGATACTGGAGCTTTGTACTTTAATCTTTTGGAAGATAAAGATAAATATATAGTTTGATATTGGTTGTAATCGTTTCATCAGAACTTATATTTTTCCGAAATAATTTTCGGTTTTATTAAAGCATTTTGTTATGGTTTTAATGAAATTACAATTAATTGATTTTAATTTTTAACAGGCACACTTTTGGAGGCGTGGGCTATACAAATAGTATATGAATTCGGGACAAAAAACTTTAAAATTTGGTACATAGGGTCGAGTATATAGAAGTTTGTCACAGACAAACTCTTGCACTTACTCACTTGTTTAACTTATGTTTTCGATTTCACTTTATGAATATGAACCCCAGAAAAATTTTAGTCCAAAATGTATTGAACTTAGTTTAAGTCAACCCAGCACTGAAAATTGTTCCTTAAATAAAAACAAGCAATTCAACTATTGCAATAAGGCATGCAATATTTTTGACATAAAAGCATTGCACAAGTACCCAATTCCATCTTAATACTGTATGTGTAGGTATTTACCTATATATAAGTGTGTTTCAACTAAATTTCGAATAATAGAGAAGGGTCAGTTTCACAACTTTCTTATCTCTTACAACCAACAACACTTTTAGGGTAGCATTCATCATGTCTAGATAATAAAATTAATCTTTGCACGTTTTTGGTTTCGATGTATAGATAACAATTCAGTTCGCAATTATGGTAACTATCGGCAGCTGAGTGATAGTGCATTTACTTTTATCGATTTAAGCGGGTGTAAAGGTAGAGGTAGCTATTTAATTGAGGTAGTATTTTATTGAACACTAGACCAAAGGGTTCTGGGACGGCTGCGGTAGGAGGATTGTTTGAAGAGTTTGGTGGTGAAGGTGCGAGGTAAGTCTTAGAATCTAGTTGCATGTAGTTGAGATACATTATACTACAATTCAAACTCACTTTCCATTAACAATTTTAGCATTAGTATTCCACTCGACATAAAAATGTTACGTTTATATTTCGTATCCTATAGGAAACTTATGGTGCGATAAGAAGTTTCTATGTCTTAATTATATTGATTAAAGCCGAATTATTCCCAGCTAGATAGAGCTCGAAGTTAAACGAAAAAGTTTCTTGAAGATCGGTACCGGAAATATGTCTAACTAGCAACTGCCCTAAAAATTTTGTTAGTGATCCTTAATTTCCCTTCAAAGTGAACAATCTTTTTTACTATTAAGCTCACCTCAACTTTTTGTTTTTTGCTGTCATTTAGAATGTGAAAATACGTCTGTAAATTTTAAAACAGGAAGTGCTTGTGATTGAAATTTTGCTCACGTCTTTGAATTACACCGAACCTTAAGATTCAACATTATTCAAAGCTAATCACAAGCAATAAATATATTTCGGCTTTGTTGGAGGCGCTCACGTTATTCCACTCTGGCCTCATACAAATGTTGTTTGAATATTAACAACAAACTAATTTCAGGAATGAGAATAGCATAAACCTATGTCTATGAGCCATGTATGATGGTTGCATTTGGTCTCGATCGTGCCTCAGTTGTCGCCATAAATTCATTAGCTTGACATGTACTTTTGATTTGCTCCAAATGTCCATACACTCGGCAAGCATTTAACGCAATTACACTCTTTGCAGAAACGATAATGAAAGTCGAAGCGTCAGCATTGATCGTGGCCTTGCTCCATTGCACGATCACGTTAACATGTGGATCCAAGATACTAGCATTGATACCACATCCCGGCAAGAGTCACTTTGACTTCTTTCGGCCACTGTTTAGGGGACTGGCTGAGACCGGCCACGATGTGACCGTGGTAAGCTTTTTTCCAAATAAAGAACCGATCGCCAACTATACGGATGTGGTGCTGACTGGAATGCCCATTATTGCCAACAACATTGACTTAAAGGTATGAGCGCAGATGCTGTCGAATGTCATGCGTTGACTTAAACTTTTTTCATTTCAGATGTTCCAAGATGAACAGAATTTGTTTGTCTATAAGGTGCCGACATTCTTCATGCTCAACCAGTGGGGCCATCAAGCATGTGAATTGGCCTTCAACTCGAAGTACATTAAGGATCTCTTAAAGACGAAGCGTCACTACGATTTGGTCATAGTGGAGCAATTTAGCAACGATTGCATGATGGCTGTGGCGCATGTGCTACAGGCACCTGCTATTGCCTTGAGCAGTTGCGCTATTATGCCATGGCATTATAAACGAATGGGCAGCCCATTTATTCCGTCATTCATGCCAGTAAACTTCCTGCCACATACTGATGAAATGGGATTCTTAAGGCGAATGAATAACATATTTCATTACCATGCAATGAATTTTCTATACAAGTAAGACTCGTGCAGTGTACATTGTGACCATTTTACTTTACATACTCTTGTTCAGTACAATTACACAGAAGGCTACAAACGAGATGATCAAAAGGCACTTAGGGGACTCGATTCCTCCCATAGAAGAACTGGTGCTAAACACCAGTGCTATGCTCATAAATCAGCACTACTCACTCACTGGTCCGATGCCTTATGCTCCAGGAATCGTAGAGATTGGAGGTTTGCAGATACAGGATCCCAAGCCCCTCGAGCCAGTAAGAGCCTTGATGAAACGTGCTCTGATGAACATAAAATGAATATTTTTTTTATTTTCAGAAACTTAAGGCTTTGCTGGATGGAGCTACAAAGGGAATCATCTACGTCAGTTGGGGTTCAATGATTCGGCCCGAAACCTTGACTGTGGAGCGTAGGGATGCCCTTTTGAAGGCTCTCTCCCGTTTTAGTGAGATTGTTATTATGAAGTGGTCGAACGAGTCAATACCCAACCGACCGAAGAACGTTCATATACTCCAGTGGATGCCACAAAGGGAGATTCTTTGCCATCCCAATGTTAAGGTCTTCTTGAACCATGGAGGTTTACTCGGAACATCCGAGTCTGTCTATTGTGGAGTACCTATGGTGGTGACACCATTCTACGGCGATCAGTTTGTCAATGCAGAGGCGATAAAGAAACGTAAAATTGGCACAATTCTGCGGTACAATGACATGAGAGAAGAGGAGATCGTAAAAGCTATTCAATTAGCTCTTAGCCCTGAGTAAGTTTGGAGGCAAATATCGATCTTAATTTTTTGCTAAACTCCTTTTTTTAGGATGCAGCAAAATGCGAAATTTATTTCCAACGCTTTCCGCAATCGACCACAGACTCCATTGGAATTGGCAATATGGTGGGTCGAGTACGTCATCTGGAATAAGGGAGCAGCTCTAGCTAAAAATGCATCGTCCAAGCTAGGCTGGTTTAGCTATTACTGCTTAGATATTTTTATATTTATCCTAGGTATAGTTTTAATATTTATTTGGATCCTTAAGAAACTGGTAAGAGTTGTAGTGGCCCGTTTTAAGGGCGACAAAGCTAAAAGTGAATAAAGCGAAAGTAAGTTCTATTGTGATGTCTTTATACTGCAATAATATTAAATCTTTTACTTTTTTCTTTTAATTTTTTCAAGCGTAAACAATTTTTTAGTTTCTATATTTAGATTGCGGTAAAAGATTAGGTTTTTCCTCTTTTACTCTGAACTATTAAACTTTTAGATAGGGCCTTGTAGGAGATTATGGACGGAATGAAAACATATGGACTTATTATAACTTGGCTGCATTGGCAATCCTTGGAGCTTTAAAACAAACTCTTTATAATAAACTGTGGAGAAAAATCATATGGTCTCAATAGAAGATAAAATATCTTTGTCGCGTGAAAATCAAGGTTTTTTTTTTAAATTCAAAATATTGCAAAAAAAATAAATTGATTTTATGGTAATAATTCAAAATTTACTCGTTCTACGTTTAATTTTAAAAGTGTGTACCATGAGTATAATCATGTGATCTTTATGATCTTTGTTTTCTAAAAAAAAGTTCTGTGCGGACTTGCACCCAGGAAAAATTGACAATGTGAAAGCACAGTTGCTTATTGGAATCTCAAATTTGGCACAGTTAACACAAGCTTATGCGTACTACACTAATACGTTGAGGTTAAGGTTGTGGGTTGTCTTGGGGTAGTGGTCCGTGTGTGTGCTTGCTATGCGGGAGGTACGGTTTTGGACTACTGCCTCTGCCACATGAAAAAAGAGACTCGTGTTTTTAACGGTCCCCACCTGCGCGAGGGTCTGACAAGCCCTCCAACAGCTTTCATAGAACAGGATCGGTTATTTCTATATCTCTATATCTGGTTTTCTGGTGCTGGTACTCTTCAACTGGTGTGCTATTTTGCGGAAGATCCACACCTTTTTGCAAACTGGTTCGGTTGGAAATCTTCTACAGTGGCATTCCAGGTAGATTGACTGTCATCACGAATACAGCCCAAATACTTGTCAGTTTTTGATAGTAAAGAAAGACCTTTTAGAAGCGAAAGGCACAGACCCGGGTCTTAGGAGCCATAAGAACGCCTATAACAAGTCTGTGGTTGATTCTCCTCAGACATATAAGTAAGAATGCTTACCCCCGATTGAAGACATCCGGACGTAGTCGTTTAGTCTGTCTGCACTCATCACAGTCAAGACAACGAGCCCTGTTTTCAATAGAAACCCAAGTATCAGTGGCAGACGTGGCGATAGATACAGGCAGGTCCAGCGCCGGTTCGGGTCCTGAGGAAACCTCTTCGGAACCTTGCCTAGCAAGCTGATCAAAGATCGCATTTCCCTGGACTTGGAACCCAAACAACATTCATTGTATTTAGTCTACTTCGAGTACAATCTTGGAAAAAGGAAGAGGGTTGAGCAGCTCTATCAGTGCAACTTAGCTGTTGCTGCAAACGATTGTAAGTTTGTAAGTCACACCATAGCGCATAGGCATAAGGAGAGCAAAAATTTCCGCTTGAAAAAACAGACGTACATTTCACCTTAGCCTTGGGGTAGGGAGCCTCGCTTTCCCCAAAGACAACAGCGCCAGACCTCTGTCCGGCTTTGAAGCCATCTGTGAAAATGCGATGGCATTCTATCCCTGGCTCAGAGTCATGGGCGAAGTCATTTCATGACTTGTCGCTGTACCTCTCTTTGAGCGAATAATGGTTTTAATCATTTACCACATGACAAATATATCGAGGGAGGGAGGTTCATCATAGCAGAGCCCGGCGAGCTGAGCAAGGAGTATCACGCAGTATCACGTTTCCGCCGAGCCGTTCCACCAAAAAACTGATGCATATGAGAGGTGCTCTTACTATGGCCGTTCAGATCCAGAAAAGTTTTTTTATAGATAAGCTTCATGTCTTGCCAAAAGCAACTCTGCTATCCCAGAAAGTGGACAGTGCATCTTCGGTTTTGAGTTCAACATGCTTGAGCCAAAAAAGTATTCTATCAGGGATAACTCTGACTTTCAGATATTTGACATCATGAGACGTCGGGATAGGGACACTTTTAAGCACAAGTTGAGCCCAGCACGTACTCCTCCCGGTAAAGAGGAAAATCAATCTTACCACCAAGGATTCGAAGTGCATTTTCGCAGGATTCATATCCGCGCTGATAAGTGTGAGACATCTCAGAAATAGTGAATCTCAGTAAAGAGTTTAAAAATTTTGGCTGGGCTATAGTCAAAATTACTAATTTTAGGTATGAAGACAATTTTGACCATACGCCAAGGGGTGGGCAGGTATGGTCAAGATTGCCTGCAAGCCTTTTGCTTGCAAGCAAGGCTTGCAGTCAATATTCTTTTCAGAATATATGAGCAACAGCTGACTTGAACCTTTCTTAAGCATAATTAGGTAAATTCCACCTCGTCAAAGTGGCTTAAGGCTCTTAAAAGATGCAATTCCATATTTGATAGGAAGGTCTCAAAATGTCTTTAAAAACTCTTAGCGTTTCGAACGGGTGAAAATGGTTTATTCGACTTTCTTAGTTTGGTCTGGAACGTATTCTAATAAAGTCCTAGGGACCAGCTTTTTTCTAATTGCTCAATACATATTTTGATCACTATCAAGGTCAATCTTCATCTGTGAGCATTAAGTATATAATTAATTTAAAGAACAGATTTTATTTGAACTACCCAATCTCTTAAAAATGTGCTCAGTCACCAACAACAGAAAGACGTCTACGAGATAGTACGAGATAGTTCTTCAAATCTTTAACCTATTACTAAGCATTGAAGGAAATATTTCATAGGCAAAAACACTCAATTTTGCTTACTCATCTAGGTCACGCAAATTTTACCAAAACATGCCGGCAAGAGATATCATCATTAGAAAAACAATCAAAACAAAACGACATGCTTCATGGTTATCACGTGCAGAAAGCCGGCATATGCGAAAATATCTACAATAAGAGAGAACTTAAGAGATCGTTAACTTCCTGTTGAGGCAAACTCTTAAAAGAAGCAACCATACAACGAGCACCACTATTAAAACGTGAACACTTGCACTTGCAACACTCTAGGCAACAACAACCTGTTGCTATCTTCCTTTCTACAAGATTGCTTCAAACTTTCTATCTTTAAATTTAGTAGACACTTGGACAGACAGTCATTCGCTAGATTGGAAACTGTTCGGACGGGAACAAATTTGTGTATCAGTCACGCAAGTAGTTGAGTGAAATTATTTTTGGAAGGATCGCAAGGTCAAACGAAGTCCTTGTAACTGCGAGTGTTGTGGTTCCTTTATATCCTAGTGGTAAAATTTATATAGTCGTGAAACAAGAGTAATTCCAGGAGTTACTAGTTAGTCAAACTTGTTTTATGCTAACGCAAAGGTTAATAAACTTAGTGATGCAATATAAGTTTACATAATAGACAAATGCTCTTGTAATGACTTGTGGCAAGTCGACCGGCGGAAGCCATGGGATGTGTGCATTTTCAATGGTGACAGCTTATTAAAACGATTCGTGTTTAGCAAAAAAAGAGACTCCATTCATTTCGGCTTAATAGAGCAATTGTTGAATTGACACAAATAACGCTGTGTTGGTGATAATGACAGTGGGTCATCATTGTGCATTTTAATGATTTGAAATTTATTGAAAAAAAAACTTTAAGAGATCCTTTTTTAATTTCGTTTGTGTCGTATTTAAGGAAAGACTAGAAAGGAAAGACTCTTCAAATTTTTTCTTTTACTATTACTTAGTATTTTTATTTATATGCATTGTTATCTACAAGTTACACAACGACATGTAAAATTGTCAAGGTCAGAGTGAGTAATTTGCATGATGCAGATCTTCTGCTTAGAGCCAATGACCCAAACGAAACACTCAAGATTGCAGTGATAAAACCAATCTGTGAATGCAATCTAAAAATACTCAATGAAATGTGTCAGTGTGTTAAAAAAAAAATAAAACATTTTACATATTTTCGAATTTGTTTAAATTGAGTTAATTAAATGAAATTAAATTAACTTGAAATGCAATTGTCAATAGACAATCTGAAAACAGGTAGATCATACAAACGCGCGGAGTTTGATCGGGATTACAGTTGCACCATTTTCGAACTTCCTCATTGCCATTTATTACTAAATAAACATGTGATATGAGTTGGGTTCTATTTTATAATAATTTTTGCAGCATGAAATGGACAAAGGACTCAATACATAAGGAAATTCAAATTATTTCAATAATCCTAGGTCCGCAAAAAAAAATACTCTGACTTCCAAGAAAATATTATTTCTTTGGTAAACACAACAGCTGTGTGCATAAAAAGACCATTCTTAAGCTCATATTTATAAAATTCTTCAGGACAATATACCTACTCAATCTAGCAATAGCCTACACTTCATTTTTATTTGCTCAAGTAATTGAATACTGGAGATAGGGGGTTCATGAAATAAGCAATTCAGTTTAAATTGTGACTAAATCACTTTAATTCGATGACACTTAATCCCATAATTTATACATAAGTTGATATGTTTATCACAAAGAAGTTCTTTGCATTAAACAAGGAGGTAGCCTTCAGTCAAGTGACAAAAAAATTAGTTTTTTTTTAATTTTGTGGACAGTATTCAAAATAGCGCTGTTGTCTATCGTTTATTTTTTGAAAAAAAAAAAAGCAGTACGTTGGTAGAAAACTGAGTTTGAGTAAGTTACACATAGGATTAAAAAAAAATAGAATTTTTGGATTTTGGTAAAAATAAATTCGGAAACGTTTTCTCTGCTAATTGCATTTAATACTTTCGAGTGTGTTTTTACTTTCGAGTTTGGGTATTGGAAGGTTCACTTTACGTACTCCAATTTTTACCTACACCCTGTAGCACTTTTTCACTGTTTTGTTATTGTCGTTGGCATGTTACATGATACAAAGATGATAAATAAATTTTCGCCCACTTTTGTGCCAGGTGACGACACGCTTGATTGTAGACTGTAGATTGTACGGGGGAGGTGGTACAGTAAATCCCAGATCACTGCGGCCACCAGTGGACCTATTGTGATGTCCTCCATTTATAGCTCATCCATGACGCCAGGCGAAGCTATGGTATACGTGATTTTTGAACTCCGTCCATAACTTGGGGCGTGTCCTTTCAACGAAACCTAGTAAATAAAAGACTTTTTATCCTTAGTAAAGAAATCAGTAATCACAATAAGGTGTTGCACGGCGTTAAGTACGATAAACTCAAAATATAGGAAAATGTAAACGTTTTACATGAACAATAACTATTGCTAGCTAATATGCAGTTTGACCAGAAGGTTTATTTGTTTTAAACAAAAAAGATCAAAATTGGTCTTAACCTCCGTTTTTTGGTCGTGTGTTTCGCTGAGAAATCTTGGCACTGAGCATCTTCAGTGGGTATTCACCAAGATTTCCATACCCATACACACTTTCACGATAAAGGCCGAGTGAGTACCTTATAACTTTCATTGTGCAAACACAATCTTTTGATAACGATAGACCATCGTCCGTATGTCACGGTTTTAGTCCTTAAATTTTGATCTAGAAAGCTGAAATTTTGTGCGCAAGTTCTTTGTCATCCGAAGCAATATAAGTGGTAAAAATTTTGAAGCCGCAGACACGGCCACTATCGGTCTAAATGTGCAACTACCTGCAGTGCTTTCAAAACTGCAAGGCTTCGTGAAAAGCTGAAATTTGACATTTAGCAACTCCTAATGAATATAAGACATTAAAAGTAACAACCAAATCGGCAGACCGCCCCTAGTAGGCGTGGCATTGATTTAAAGAGCAAGCCTTCAAATGCAATTTATTCAATATTTTTGTTCCAAATCGGAAAATTTTTACTTAATATATTATGTAGAAATTATTGGTTCTTCATTTGGGTCATATAAGGTTTTGGGCCACGCCCACATTTAGAGGCAGAATTCAAGAAAAGCCTATTATTTTCCAGAAAAACATGGGCTTCAACTGCTTTTTCGCTTTACTAAGGAAAGAATAAGAAATAAAACTAGGCACCTAGAGTACACCGAACACTATTTTAGATTTCGTTTATACAAAGTTTTTGGCCAATTTCAGAGGTCAATTTGACAAAATAATTGAATTTGATCAAACTTGATTACACTTGGATATATCTATGCTAATATTGATTTCTGGTTAAAGGAGTTGGACATGCCACGCCCCTTTTAAAAAATAAAATAATCAAAACCTTATAAGAAATAAAAGTTATTTTTTTCTATTTACAATGACGCATGAATGGTAACGGGACGGGCATAGAAAACAAGAAAATACACAATGGAAAGGAGAATAGGAATGGAAAGGAGAATAGGAATGGAAAGGAGAATAGGAATGGAAAGGAGAATAGGAATGGAAAGGAGAATAGGAATGGAAAGGAGAATAGGAATGGAAGGGAGAATAGGAATGGAAAGGAGAATAGGAATGGAAAGGAGAATAGGAATGGAAGGGAGAATAGGAATGGAAAGGAGAATAGGGATGGAAATTAGAATAGGAATGGAAAGGAGAATAGGAATGAAAAGGAGAATAGGAATGAAAAGGAGAATAGGAATGAAAAGGAGAATAGGAATGAAAAGGAGAATAGGAATGAAAAGGAGAATAGGCATAGAAAAGAGAACGCATTGGTTTTAAATGAATTAAATGCTAATGATAATAAGCTTAATTCGAGTAAATCGCGAATCAAGGAAGGGAAAGAAAAGGAAATGGAGTGGTTTGGTTTTGAGCTGCTGCTTATATTGTAATATCGAGCAAAAACCTTCACGTGGAATGCTTCGTTCTACCTGTACAGAAACAATTCTAGAACAATGAGACACGTACGACTTAAATCTTAAGGTTGAATATATGAGCCTTCATATTGAATCCTTTTAAAGAGTTTAAGAGGAGCGTTTAAGAGTTTAAGAGTTTTGATACAAGCAATCTTTTTTACAGAAATAATGAAACAATGCAAGACAAGAGAATGGCGACGGTGTAAGGGTACTTTATCACCGTTACATAGATTCCCAACATCTTTTATGTGCTGAAGTGATTACTAAGTAGATAAAGTTTAATTTAGTATGCACTTCGTCACCCACGATATTTGCAATCCAGTTAAAGGTGCAATCTTTTCTGAAATTCTTACGGATTGGTTGTGTATGTTGTTAACCATGACTTCAATTTGATGATAATGCCTAGATATCCTCAAAATGGAAATGCTGCGTTGTTGCAATTGGAATAAATGTTGCAAACGAATTAGTATTTTAAATAAACGTCGCAGCAAAAACACTTAAACGTAAAATGTCTTACAATGCTGACATCAATGTGTGGTTATGTAGCGGGCACAGTACAGAACAGAGATCTCTTGACCAATAATTTGATCATACTTCCAATTCATTTATCGATATTATGTATGTGTGGCTTTATTTGTTAGATGCATCAACAGATCGTTGTTTGGGTTAATTTTCCAGTCCTTTTTCAGTTCCGAACAAAGGTAGATTCAAACAATACCTACTTCGACAAGGACAGCCCATTTTTCCTTTTACCTGTTAACCTACAGAGCAAAATTCATTTCATTGTGAGATCGTCCCATTTCTTATCTTGAAGTGCGATAAAATTTCAATTTGTATTTTTGTTGCTCTGAAAGTACCTGCCGGGTCCTTTTATATTCTCCATTTATATCTACACTCTTCAATACAATCAAAGAGTGTATTAATGGTTTTCGAAAATCCCCGCAGGAACAGGTTTGTTTTCTCTTTAAACAAATTTTATTTTTCATATCAGGTAACCCAAAAAAAAATTAATTCAGTCAAAAAGAGACTTAAAGGCAACCATCAATGTGGCATACTTTTGTTTTCTGAAGTAGTTATTTAATATTTAGGTGATTGTCATAACTCTTTACTATTAAGCTTCTTAGCTTAGGTTAGATTGATGGAAGGTTTTCTTTACAAAAAAAAACGGACCGTATTTCTTATCCCTGTAGTTGCACGTGAACCCTTTACATAATTTTTAATCTTACAATTCGTTTCCAGAGTTGATTTTTTTTTAGCAAAAATGAAGCAGTCGAATGCCCTGCACTACTGTCTTAACTAGGGAAAAAATTCATTTGACATTCTGGGTCTCAATTTTATAAATTAGATTAGTCATTTTATTTATATGTTGTAACATTTTATGTAGAAACTCCTATTAGTTTTATCATTCAATTATTAGTATAAACATGTCATCTAGATGTAATTTATCTACATACAGCTCTTTTGTTTTTTTTTTTAGAAGAATTATGAGGCTTCTATTGCTTTTAGCCACGCTAAGTGGGTGGTTATGTCTCATCAACGGCTACAACATACTTGGTCTTTTTCCACATCCCGGCATCAGCCACTTTCACTTTTTCCATCCAATCATGCGAGGACTTGCAGAGGCGGGGCATGACGTCACAGTGGTTAGTCACTTTCCCGACAAGAGTCCACCGGCTCACTACAAGGATTTGATATTAACGGGTGTCGATGCACTGACCAACACCGTAGACTTGAAGGTAAGTTCATGACAAAGGTATAATGGTAAAATGGTAAGGACTTGAAGTAGACTCTTGTTCCTCTTGCCAATCTCTCATAAGACCTTATGAACCCAGACCAAATCCCAACAGTATTTGTACGAAGAAGGCTCGCAGCAAAGAGTTCGTTAAACTTATTGTTGTCTGTATATTGGTCTTCTATGGAACCAGTTTTATGCACTTCGCCACCTGACATCACAGGTAACTCAGGTGCAAAATTGTGGTAGGAATGGTTTTTTCGGTAGCAGGCATTTTATTTTATGGGTACATTTTCTTTCTGATGCACAAAAGACTAATGATGAAAAAAAATTGTTTGCATAACTTATTAAGCTGCTTATGCCAAGCATACCATTTTTTTTAGATTTTGTCGTCTTTTGTCTACCGGTTGTTTTTGTTATGCCACCATTCAGGCTACTAAAATTGGAGTACATTTCATCTTCAACAGCGATCTATGCCAATATCTAATTTTATGCATAAGTTGTCAGTTTTCACAGTTTATTTGAAGGTAAATGAGTGTAAATAACTAAAAATGCATTCTACTAGCACCCAGGGTTTATTAGTTTTACATAGTTTGTTTGTCTGCCCGTCCATCCGTCAGTCCGTTGTATGTTAGGTTTTTGAAATTGAGCTAGAAACTTGGAAGTATATCTCGAAAAATTTATTGTAAGTCAAAAAAAAATGCGGCAAATATTCAAGATATTGCCATTTACTTTGTTTGTTTCGCACAAAGCATTGAGCTCCGCTCACTTTTAGGGGGCGTTTTGTGAAATGAACTGTTTTTTAAGCACAAATATTCGAAAATTCGTTAAATAAATATTTAAATAAATATTTAACGAATTTTCTCATTATTTAAACGAAATTAGAATTATTTAATTTTATTATTCAGCTAACGCCCATTTTTGGGGTCGTGGCCAATACAAATAATTGACATAAAGTATATGATTACAGGCCAAAATACTTGTAAGTTTCGTGTTACAGGGTAATAAAGGTCGGGTATTCAGAGGTTCATTACAGACGACGTCTTGCACTTATTTAGTTGTAATAGTAAAAATTAATTTATGTCGCTGCTATGGCTCGTACTTTAGGTTTGGCTTCGCGTGAAGACTACTAGGAGGCGTTTAATCATTATATGACATTAACTTCACCTTTTGAGGTTAAAGGTTAATCTAGTGACAAGCTGAGTCGTATAAAAGCGGATTACGTTTATTTATGAACTATCATGGGATCAAGGGTTGCAGGAAGCAGTTTTTCAGTGCAGGTGGAAAAGTGGAAATAAATAAATAAATAAACTGTCACTTCTTACTTCATACATTACAATTTCAAATTCTTCCCTAGAGTTTACCCAAGGTTTATCCATACAAAGTGATGAGTTAAACCGCGATGAAGGGCGCACTCTTGACTCAAAAGAATTTTTGTTAGGCTAAAAAACTTACCTTATAAAGTACTAAGAGTCTATTCTGAATATTTTCTATTTACAATTTACTAGGGTGTAATTTTTTCAAAATCAATATTCATATTCCATTTCATATTCCATTTTATATTCGGCCTTTTGTCGCCAAAACTTAATACGACTTTTTTCATAAAACCATGCAATTGAATGACAGTGTTTTGTTAAATTGATTATGTTGCCCTTAAATAACAAACCTCTTTCAATTATTTTTAGTTCTTTGAAGATCGTCGCTTTTACAATCACTTCCTGGAGTTCTTTTTGCTTTACGAATGGGGGAAAGATGCCTGCAACCATACACTTAGATCGCCGGCCCTGGCTCAGGTACTGAAGCAGAGAGCTCGCTACGATTTGATTATCATGGAACAATTCAACACAGATTGCTTGATGGGAGTTGCGCATGTTCTACGAGCACCTGTTATCGCCCTAAGTAGCTGTGCCCTAATGCCATGGCATTACGAACGCATCGGCAATCCAATTATTCCCTCGTATATACCTGCACTCTTTATGGGCCAGTCGGAGAAAATGGACTTCTTTCAACGAGTTGCCAACTGGGTTTCTTTTCACGGATTGAACTTTCTATACAAGTAGGTTTCCGTTGCAGCCGTTCTTTAACACTTTTATTCAAATTTAATTTTTAGGCATTATTCACACAAGGTCGCTACAGAGCTTGTTCGACGGAAGTTTGGCCATAATATGCCCGAAGTTGAGGAACTTGCCAAGGAGACGTCTTTGATGTTTGTGAATCAGCATTATTCGCTTAGTGGGGCCAAACCACTGTCTCCTGCCGTAATTGAACTAGGTGGGATTCACATCCAGAAGGCAAAGACACTTGACGTGGTAAGATTGGATTGTATTTTTCTTAGAGGATTTACCAAGCATACGTAACTTCTTCGACTTTAAGGATCTCCAGCGTTACCTCGATAACGCTGAACACGGAGTGGTTGTTATAAGCTGGGGTTCGATGATAAGGGCTGATTCTCTGCCTTCATATAAACGCGATGGAATTCTTAAGGCTCTCAAACGTCTTAAGCAAAAGGTCATTTGGAAATGGGAAAACGACACACTCCCGCTTCAACCGTCCAATGTCCTGATCAGTAAATGGCTACCCCAAAGAGATATTTTGTGCCATCCAAATGTAAAGGTTTTCATGACCCATGCTGGTTTGATGGGCGCCACTGAAGCAGCCTATTGTGGAGTTCCAGTGGTCGCAACTCCCATGTATGGCGATCAGTTTTTGAATGCCGCTGCTCTGGTTCATCGCGGCATGGGAGTGTTGTTGAAATATGAGGACATCTCCGAAACTACCGTCGTCAAGGCCATTCGTAAAGTACTTGAGAAGAAGTAAGTAATCTTTGTGATATCTACAAAAATGCAAACTAAAAAACTTGACCAAACTAAACTCCTTATTTAGGTACAAGGATCACGCTAAGAGCGTGTCATTTGCCTTTAGGAACCGCCCCAGGACCTCAATGGAGACTGCCATTTGGTGGGTGGAGCATGTTATCAAAACGGATGGAGCGCCACTGACTAAGTCGGTTTCAACGCAGATGTCGCGTTTTGTATACCATTCTTTGGATGTTTACACATTATTTGGATCTATTATCCTTTTGTCAGTAGCTGCGTGGGTCTGGATCTTAAGAAGATTTTGCTTCAGACGGAAGTCAGGAGATAAAATTAAGAAAAGCTAAGCAAAAAAAAAAAATTATGTTTAAGAGTAATTTATGATAAACCTAGTACAATAGTAAATAAAATAGTTTTGGAATGAATTATGAAAATTATTTTCACGCGGGCCCACCCTGTAGAAAATAATTTTAATAATTTCTTTTGAAAAATTAGAGGAAATTAACATAATTAATTTTCTTCATGTATTAATGGCTTCATGAGTAAAAGCATTAATTTCCATTAATTTCTGGAGCACAAGGCACAGCGTCGTTAAAGTAGTTGATAGCTCGTCTGGCTTCGCAACACATTCTGTCACTTCATTCTGTCACTTTTAGACACAGGTAACTGATTGCTTGGATGATATCAGCCTATCGGTGTTTGAATCGTTTCTGGATTCTTGGCTTAGCATATGGGTCTCACACTTTTCCCCACAAAAGAAGCTTTCACAAAATCAGGAATGGAATCGGCTAAGGTGATCAAAATCAAGGTGACACAAATCACAAAAATTCGTCTGCGTAAACTATGATCATCACAATTTTCTTGTGACACCTCCCGATCAATCACCGTCAAAATCAGCTGGTCACCAGTTTTCAAACTTTCTGGTAAGTTGGTGTTTTACCTACTCTTAGGCTGACTTTCAGTGTTCTTACATCACAAGCCTTAATAAAGCAACGATTCAGAACAATATTTTTCAGAAGACGGAATATTTTGTTTGATCACGTTGACTGTTACAAAATGGGAAATTCCGTTTTTGTTGATTTGTTGCCATTTTATATGGTTTTTAATCGTTTTTTGGATGGTATATTTTCACCGCGGTTGTAAAGCAACGAGAAGGTAAAGGGTCAGAGCAAACAACAACTCAGCTTGTGGCATAACAACTCACGCTTGTGGCAACTGACAACTCACGCTCTTATGGGGATGGGCCCATAAAAGAAGTGTGTGACGTACGTCGCTTCCCATAGAACGTGTGTATTTCACAGAGTTGTCAGTCAAGTACTCATTGGGCTTGAATCTTGAGAGTTTTGTCGAAAAAATGTTTATCTGATAGCTCCTTCGGCATTGAGAAATACTAGAAAAGAGGAGTAACAATGATCCGTACTTCATTTGAGCAATGTTCATAATTTTCTATTACATTTTGGAAGATATTGCCCATTCATGGATAGCGTTATAAAGCGAACATCCCTATCTTTAAGAATAAATTTAGCAACGTACAACCTTAGAAATCTAACTTCGGCAGATTGTTCATGAAACCTCGCTTCGGTAATTATCCAAATGTCATAACAACAGATCAGGATTGAAAAGAAATGGGTGTTGACCGTTAAACGTTAACAACATTTGTCCAAGTGGTAGTTGTTCTAAGACTATGCTTTTACACACCGGCCCAAAAACTGTGTCCGGTGTGTAAGGGTGTGTAAATTTCCTCGCAAACCCGAGATTTTACATAAATTTTCTTGTTTTCGTAACCTCGAGTTTTTGATAGTTTTTTATTAGTTTTCCTTGCAATCGTAAAATTTCATAAACAAACAGAACTTTTCATTCAAATTTGATTCTTTCTATCAAAACAAAATTGAGTTTATATTTTTTCTCGAGGACAGTAAAAAGAAAAAAGTGCTTTTATTTCTGTTAGTTTGTGGTAAGCATTTTGTATGAAAATCAAAATTCAAAATAAAATGTCCTCTTTTTTAATTGGCGTAAGCTGAGAAAAAGAAAAAATGTGCATAATCTGCGCAAAGAAAAGGTTTGGCTAAATTGCTTTTCTTTTGAAGTCTAAAGCCACTTTACCACAAGCAACGTAAAACAGGAACAGAAACAGAATCTCATACATTAGCAACTGAAACTAAAATTCGCTGAATGCTTTTTGCGTGGCCAATGTATGAAATTCTGTTTCTGTTCCTTGTGACAACGCGGCTTAAGCAGTTCTAATATTCGGTGGCGATATTTTCTTTTGTAGAGACTAGTACCTATTGCTAGTCAAAATAGTTATTTGTGTTTTCACGTTAGTTCAGACATTTGTTATTGTTTTTAAAATATTCGAGTTCTTTTTTCTTCGTTTACAAACGCCAGTTAACAGTTTTGCTTAGTTAGTAGTTAGTTTCACAATGACTGAAATGTCAACCAAACCTTGGTCATGTTCATTGTGAATGACTCAGTGAGTTTTCGTCAACTTGTGAAAAAGACATTAAACTTTAACATTAAAAAACATCGATTTTTCGTTTTGTTAGAGAACTACGGGCAGCACCAAGCTGCAGTGATGCTAAACACACTAAGTGCCTGTTTTCATTTGGTTGATCCTAACATGATGTGTCAGAATTACTATGGTGAGGGGAAGCGCCAGTGTGGTGGCCACCGTTCAACCTCCGTTTTATTTTGAGAAATAAAATTTGGGTTCGGTTAGGATCAACCAAATGAAAACAGGCACTAACGCACATCTCTAGGACAGGCTATATACTTTATGTCAAAATGACATGTCAAAATCCAAGCTAGCAGTGGTAGATAAAGATGGTGAGGTGGAAAAGAAATCATCATTTACCAAACGTCAGTCAAGCGGTTCGGGTGTGAGTACTTCTCTTCGGCTGCTGCACAAAGCTCAAGTGAAATTGTTTTTTTTTTTTTTTTTAATTTTCACTAATCAGTAATTACTTGTTTTTTATCAACTGTAAAACAAAATGGCCAAGACTCGAGTTTACGTTATTGGAGTTGGCATGACCAAGGTAATATCATAATTGTCCTAGAAGACTCCAAAAAAATATTATGCACATACTTTTTTACATTTGTTAATCGTTTTACATTTGTTTTTGTTCAATTTAAAAAAATTTTAATTTGGTTAATGTATGTACCTCAATCTTAGGCGTAGTAAAACATTCAGTACCCCCAGTAGGTCTAAGTGAACTTTGGCCTAAATACAATCTTTGATATACAAGTCACTGCAAGTTAATCTAGAGGCAAACTGTTTTTGCGATACCGTGATTATTATCAACCAGATAAGCAATAAGCTTTTTTTTTTAAGATATTCTAAATATACGCCTCCAGCAACTCGTTCTTTTGCGGTGCAAAAGGTTACTTTTTGCCATTTATAAGTCCAAAGTCACCAATGTTCAGATAAACAATGTTTACCGCCGTTAATGGTCTAATCCGACTCGAAGCTTCCTCGGGGATTGCGTTTTCTCCGAATTTTATCATTTGAACTCTTGATCTTTTCTATGCAGTTAATTCTTTTCTTGTCAGACTGTTACTGTTGCCACCAGCTAACAAATAAAGAAGAGACAAAAACATAAAAATATGTTTATAATTTTTGTAGCCTTGTAAATTGCCTTGCAGGTAAAAAGAGAATAAAAATGATTACATATTTTATGAATTGCTTTGGGTATCAACGGGGTTAGATACAGAAGTACGTGCGCGGATCTGTGTTAATTGTCGCATTACTGGCAAAACGATAATTCTATTGTCTCTTTCTTGTTGAAGCTTGACTTCAAAAACGAACGAGACTTGGTCGAAAATTTAAGTTGATTTTTAAGCACACCATTAAAAGATCAGGATCTTAATAACAAAATAGAACTCGGCTTCTTGTAGCAAGTAGGAATTCCCGAGGAAAAGTTTTTGATAAAGTTATTCGAATTTGATTCGGCGAATTTGATTCCTGCCAATTCCTGCACCCACTCAACAGTTGTTTCGTAAAGAAAATCTCTGTTATCTTTTCCTGATTAGTGCAACAAATTGCATAAGGCATATTACCAATTACATTTGCAGATCTTGTCGCTTAGTTCTTAAATTAATGTTTAACTTTAGCCTTCATAGATCGCCGATTGTACTCACCTAAAATGAGTTATTTCTTTTAGTTCGAGAAGCCAGGCCGTCGTGCCGATGTGTGCTATCCGGACATGGCTAAGGAAGCCGTCACCAAAGCCTTGGCTGACGCCAAAATCAGCTTCAACGAAGTGCAGCAGGCCTGTGTTGGTTATGTGTATGGTGACTCCACATCCGGACAACGAGCTGTTTATGAAGTCGGTATGACTGGAATTCCAGTCTACAACGTAAACAATAATTGCTCTACTGGTTCGAGTGCTCTGTTCTTGGCAAAGCAAATCGTTGAAACTGGCAATGTCGACTGTGTGCTCGCTCTGGGCTTTGAGAAGATGGAACGAGGATCACTTTCCGCCAAAGTAAGTTACGTTAAAAACAATTCTCTTCTTAGCTAGTCTTAATTCCAATTTGTTTACAGTATTTCGATCGCGCAAACCCAATGGAGAAGCACATTGAGTACATGAGTGAGCTAGCTGACATCGAGGCTTCCCCAATGGCAGCTCAGATTTTCGGCAATGCAGGCTTGGAACACGTGAAGAAATACGGAACAAAACCCGAGCACTTTGCAAAAATTGCATGGAAAAACCACAAGCATTCCGTTAACAATCCGTAAGTTAGAAGTAAGCCTCAACAAAAAGTCCCTTCAAATCATATTTTTGTACAGCTACTCTCAATTCCGGGATGAGTATACCCTGGAGCAGATCCTGAAATCGCCAAAAATCCACGGTGTTCTTACTAAGTTGCAATGCTGCCCCACAAGCGATGGATCTGCTGCTGCCATTATTGCTTCAGAAGCATTCGTGCGCCGTCATGGACTAGAAGCTCAGGCCGTTGAAATAATTGGCATGGAAATGGCTACCGACCCAGAGTCGAGTTTTAAGGACAAGAGTCTGATGAAAATCGCTGGATACGATATGACGAAGCTGGCTGCAGAACGTCTGTTCGCCAAGTCTCAATACAAGCCGCAAGATGTGGATGTCGTCGAATTGCATGATTGCTTTTCGGCTAATGAACTCATTACATACGAGGCTCTTGGTTTGTGCGAGCCCGGTAAAGCTGGAGAACTGATTGATAACGGCGACAATACCTATGGAGGAAAATATGTCATCAATCCAAGCGGTGGCCTTATCTCAAAGGGTCATCCCTTAGGAGCTACCGGTTTGGCGCAGTGCTCTGAACTCGTCTGGCAATTGCGAGGTCAAGCTGATAAGCGTCAAGTCGCGAACGCAAAACTCGCTTTGCAGCATAATCTCGGCTTGGGCGGTGCTGTCGTCTTAGGACTGTACCGGTTGGGCTTTCCCAATGCTGGCAAAACTGTTTCATCTAACTTGACTAGCGCTAATGAGATAGCTGACTCCCCAGAAGGCTTCAAAGTAACACCACTATTGCAGGCTCTCGAACAAGCTATGCAAGAAGATACGGAAAATCTCATTGAAAAAGTTCGCGCCGTATATGGCTTCAAAGTCACAAACGGACCCAGGGGAAAAGTTGGCTACTGGATAATCAACGCTAAGCAGGGCAAGGGATCAATAACCTATAACGGAAAGGGTAGGTTTCAATGAGGTATTTCTATTGATTTTCTTAATAAGCTCAATTTATTGCAGACAAACCCGACATCACGTTTATTGTTGCCGATGAGGATGTGACCGAACTCATTTCTGGTAAACTCCCACCACAAAAAGCCTTCTTCCAGGGCAAGGTGAAGATCCAAGGGAACATGGGCTTGGCCATGAAGCTCATGGACTTGCAGCGCACCGCCCAGAGCCGCATCGATGTTCTGCGAGCAAAACTGTAAACTCGTGCCTCCTTCAAATACATTTCCAAATCATGTGCGGGAACTGGTTCTAACATAAGATGTGTATTACGTGTTGTGTAGCTTTAAAGCAAGTCGAGACTTCATGTTCGTTTCAGATTTTTATACTGTTGATAATTATACTATTTTTTTAATTTTTGAAATATAAACGTGGTTGTTGTAAGAGGTTTGTTAAATATTTTTTTGCGGGTTTTCTGGATTTGTCGTTAGACACTTATGACATCTGAACCTAGGATTAGTTTTTTGGTCAGAGAATATCCGATTTTCGGAGTTCAATTGAAATTTATTCCAGTTGAATTAGATCCACCGTTATTTTCAGTTTTACCCGTCAAAATGGGTTAACAGCGTCGAACTTCTTCGGAGGTTTTTTTTCTATGTTACTGTTTATCAGTACGTCAATATAGTTGTTGAAATCTTCGACTCTCGAAAATATTGACTCCACCAACTGTCGCTTCACTTAGAAAATAATACCGACAAACATTAAGTCATACATGGAGTGGTCGGTCGGCTTCTTTTGAAGGCTTAGCGTAGAATGATTGCTTAATTTGCATATAAATTGTTCCTTGGTATATTTGCGACTTTGTTTTTGACTTCTATACACCCGACCATATTTACCGTGTAACACCAAATCTTAAAATGTTTTGTCCCGAATTCAATTTCAAAATTTGTATAGGCCACGCCTCCAAAAGTGGGTCTGGGCTAAAAATTAAAATCAATTAATTGTTATTTCGTTAGATTCATGACAAAATGCGTTAAAACCGAAAATTATATCGGAAAAAAAAAATTTTCCTTAAAACGCCCCCTAAAAGTGGGCGGAACTTAAAGCTTTGTATGGAGCAAACTTGGCAAATAGTAATATCCTTAATATTTGTCATATAATTTTTTTTTCGATTTGGAGTCAACTTTCCGAGAAATCGGGTTTTTAAAGATCTCACATGTTTAGTCCATGTTTAGATCTCACAGGTCCAATTTTTTGCCTTGTTAAAGGTCTTGGGCCAATATTGCTCAGTACCAAAATTTAATTTAGTATAACTTGTCGAACTTGGCCAAAAGGAATTTTGAAAGAAAATGTGAAATAGAGGTTGTTTCACATTGAAGCCAGTAGTGGACGTGGGCGGTTGACGGATTAAGCCAAATTTCACACTTTGTCTGTGCAGCAGAAGATCCAAGCCGTGTACCAAGTTTCAGCTCTCTAGCTTGATTTTGAAGACCTAAAACCGTCACACATACAGACGGACGGACGGACATGGCTTAATCGATTCAGCTGTCGGTCTCGGTCATATCTCTAGGTCTCAGGGGTCTACTGTGATTATTTCACTGTGTTACAAAATACGCATTAAAATTAATATACTCTCGGTCGGGTATAAAAACAGACAAACGGGTTTTTTGTTTAAAATTTTTTTTTATATTTTTTGGTTTCTACTCTACTGGTCTATGCTTGCGTAAAATTTGGTTGATAACATAGATACAACTAACAAATTATCGGCATTTTTTAGTACTAACATTTTAGTGAATCAACTTAAATGATTTTAAACGTATCTTAAAAACCACGCAATATTTCAGCCCCTGTATATTTTTCTTATTAACCTCAAACTGTTTCAGAAAATTTTAAGTTAGAAACCCAATTTTTGAAAGATACGTTTCATACGCTTCATACGTTTTATATACAAACTAAATTCCATTATAATCGGTACCATCGTTAAGATACCAGAATATTTTGAAAAATAATTTTTTGAAATGTTTTTGAAGTTCTTGAGCTAAATCTTAGAATCTGCTAAATATTCGCAAATTTCTAGTTTTCCGAAAATCAAAAATTATTTTGGAAGTGTAAGTTATTTTTCATTTGGCCGATGCTATATCGGAGAGAGTGGCGGGAACACAATTTTTATACGATTTTTTTTTCGAAAATACGCCAAAACTACAGTTCTTAAACCGTTTAACCAAAATTTAATTTTAGCATTTGCTTAGCCTACATTTGCTTTATATATAGCCCAATAGGTATCGGCTTTTTAAAAAAAGTGATGAACAAGTTATGACCATAAACACGTTGAAAATGGGTATCTATTTTCCATTCCTTATTTCTCAAAACCTTTTTTGCAATTTCGATTTTATTGTGAAAATCCAATATTTTTTTAGTGCAGGTTTTAATGTTATTCTTTCTGGCTATAAAACTTTTTAAGATAAGTCCAAAGCACTTTTTGTCTCTTTTACCATCAATATTCAAACTGTAACTAAACCGTTATGTGTGTATATATAAAAAAGTGCCGTTGAATGCGTTCTCATTTTTTTCACGGAATTTTTAAGTGTATCAAATTTCATCTTTCGGCGACTTACCGTTCAAAAAATACAGTTGCGGACGGACGGACGGACAACGAAATGATACCATAAACGGTCCTTTTCCATTTTTGGGCAAACCGCTTAAAACAGGTAAAGAACTTCGGTTTGTTTTTAAATGTCATGCTTTAGAGAAACACGCTAAGCAACCCCCATTTCACAGAAACGGGCAGGCGAAGAAGTGCGAACTGCCCTGCACCGCTTGATACGGAACTTACAAAATGTTGAGGGTTAAGCCGAGATTAATTCGAGGATTGAGTGAAAAACTCATTTCACGTATTAATCCCCTTTTAACTCAAAAGCACGGATCTGGGCATCTGGCACTGAAAAACTCTCTAAGACCTTTTGGGTAATATTTTCAGATTGAGATCATCCAAGTTTCGGAATTAAATTGCGATCAACCCTAGAAATGAGTTTTTCATTAAATATAGATTGGGGCTTAATCCCGGCTTAGTTTGCTGAATTTGGTGGGTTAAGCCCGGGTCAAAGTTAAGCAAAGGGTCCAAAAGTCCTTACCTGTTTTTTCTATGTGAAGTGGCGTGCTGTGACATGCTTTGCGTGTTTGTTTCAAAAATTGCATTTGATAACAACTCGAACATCTTTGCCTTTTTCTTCTACGTGAGGTGATTTTTGATAGAGTAAATGATTTCGAGAGCTGAAGATTTTGGTAACTTTATTGACCGAGTTAATTCTGCACTGAAAAACTAACTCCAATTTCATTTTGTTTCGGCATTAACAAATCTTTGCTTAAGGTGGGTTTACCTCTGCACAAAGAAACTGGCCTTGGGGCAATTTTCCAATGTGAAATCGTCCGAATTTCAGAGTTAAGCTGAGAATAATCCAAGAGATGAGCTTTTCAGTATCTATTCCTGCCTGGAGCAAATCTCAGCTTAACTCGCCCAATTTAGTGGGTTTATCCAGGATCAGGATCTTGAGAACAGTTGGAACTTCTTTGCCCAGGTTTTATATGAGAAATGGTAGCTGCTTTTAGTGTAAAAAAATTACATTTGATAACAACTTAGACTTCTTTGTCCGTTTTTTTTATGTGAAATGATATATGGATGGGAGGCAATAATTTCGAGCCGACGTAACATTCCTTTTGTTCCGGTGTTAACAGATCTTGGTTTAAGTCGGGGTTAACTCTGCATTGAAGTTTTTCAGTGCATTATTGACTCCGTCAACAAAGTTGTCAAAAACTCGACTCTCGAAGTTATTGACTCTCCCAACTCTCACTTCGCTTAGAAAAACACAGGAAAAGAAGTCCGAGTTATTCTCTGGTGTCATATTTCACAAAAAGCACGCTTATCACCTTTCATTCCAATTCCACAAAGAAAAAACATTCAAAGATGTTCATACATTTCTGCAGGTTTGATCCGAGATTAAATCACGAAATTTGCCGAGATTATCCCAAGATCTAAGTTCAAAAACTCATTTCTGGGGTTAATCTCAGTTTAAAAGTTTTGACCTCAAACATTTTAAAAACAGCATCTGTTTTCAACTTTTCCTTTTATAAAAACTTTTATTTTTTTCCAAAAAATGTATTTTTTTGTATAGATATTCAATGTTTTTACTTTACTTAAGTTTCGTACACAAAGAAAAAGTGGCCTTGTGTGAGTTCTTATTTCTCTTTTGTAAGCACCAATTGTCTTATTACCACTTACCATTAAGAATTTACAACGGGATTGGAATGGGACGGTGAACTAAACGATACCATAAGGTCTTTTTTCCATCTTTTGGACTAAAATAAAAGCTAACGTCAAGTTAATCTTCTTTTTTCCAGTGGAAGCACTTGAAATCAATCTCTAATCCTGCTGCATAGATTTTTGTTTTATGTGCGGTGGAAACACGTTATTACTAATTTCAGTTACAGTAAGTAGCCAGAAGCAATTGAAAGTCAAGCAATGAAATCCTTCATACGCATGTGGACGAATAAGTTTTTTGTTTATTTTTCTCTTTTATAATATTTTGCTTAACAATATTAAGTAGCTACATATAAATATATATATGTGTATGTGTATTTGTAACTTTTATGTACAAGATCAATAATATAAGTTATATATAATAATGTTTTTTTTTTTTTGATTAGCTGATAGTGATTTTCGATAGACGCGGCGCCAAATCCACGACGACGGCGTGTGGAATACATGGCCTAAGAAGTATTCTGGAAACTAGGGTGAGGAAATAAGTTAAAACAAGAATGCTTATGGGATCCGCACTAAAAGGAGGAGGAAGATGTGATGTTGGTCCGCGCACTTGCTGTTGTACTGTCCATGCTGGCCATTATTGAGCTGAGTAGGTCCGATTGACTACTGTTCTTTGTAATTGACGAGTTTGCTGGCGAGGACATAAGGTGAGGCGTTCGATTAGAGACTTTTGTCCGGCTGTCTGCTAAGGCTACAACTGAATTCCCAAACGCCGAACCATTGGTCGGTGCTGGAAGAGTTGGTGGCGGCGGCGGTGGTGGAGGTGTTGGCGGTGTTAAAAGGGGACCGGCTGGTACCGGAGGCAATGGGGGTGGCGATGCTTTTGGCGGGGGAAGTGGAGGCAACGGAGGCGGCGACATTGTATCGATGATCATTTCTTCAGAGACAATTACTTCTTCTTCGTGGTCGACAATCAGTTGGGGCTGTGCACCCAGCATGCTGATGTCACCATCGACGTGTATTAGCTCGATGTCAGCGATAGCGCCAGTTGTCTTTGGGCTTTCGATAACGCTTACAGCCGGTTGTATCTTCTCATCGGATATAATTTGTACTTGGATTTTAATTTCGGGTTGTTTTTGATTCAAGCTGTTAAGGTATGCATCCTTGTCGGCAAACGCTGAAGGAGTGGGCAGTGGTGGTGGTTCCGGTATTTTCGGAGGAGGCCTCTTAGCTTCAATGATGAGAGCTTCGGCAGCTGCCGGAATCGTTATCTTTTTAGGGCTGCTTATCTGTTCAACAGTACCGGTAACGCCGGTTGTTTGGGGAATGCTGTCCTTTCGTTCGCGATCACTATCTCGGCGCCGGTGTAGGCTATTGCTGCTACTCTTCGCATGTGCAGACGTGGATGAAGACTTACCTTTGCTCTTCGAATTGTTCCTTACAATACTTTTGCCATCACCTGAACCATTAGTACTTCCACTGGCTTTAATCGCAATCGACGATGTCGACGCTGGGACATCAACTGGTTTGTGTTTGTGTGCACTGGGTGTTGAAGCCTTGTGGTGTTTGTGTGGGTCGAGAACTAGTTTCCGCATATCGATCTTAGCCTCTTCTTTGGAAATCTTTTTCTTGGCCGCAGTTCCAGGTGACAATCTTCCGCTGCCCTCCTCGGCTCCGCTTTCACTTGACCGTCGTTGGTCAAAGTCGATCGATTTTTTGTCTGATTTCTTAACTTTGCCATCGTGGGTTCGTTTGCACGGCGTCGATTTTTTGTCCTCCAGCAGGGACACAGGATGTGGTAGTATTGTTTGTTTTTCTTTGTAGTGAGGTGGTTCGGCGAGGATGGGATTGTTCTTCTCGTTAATTACCTCTTGGCCGGGGTAATAATTCCTCAATCGCAGATGCCAAGCTACGGAAATACGAAAATTCAGAACCGAACTATAAAAACATTGAATGTGTGAGTGGTTAACCAACCTATACTTGTTACAGCGGTCACCGTACGGAATTGATGGATTATATTTCTGGGTAAGAAATAAATGTCGTTATCACAAAGCTGTATACGGGAATAGCGAATGCCCTCTCTTCGCAATTGGTTGAGTTTAGCGTCTTCAATCCATTGCACGCACTGCGATATGGGAGGTTCGTGCAGATCTAGCTGCAACATTTCTACTAAATAATTAAAGTCTTGAGCCGCAAAGGCGACCACATCTTTTGTCACACGATTCTGTGTGTAGGGCTGGCCGCAGTGAACTGCCTTCAAAATTCCTATCGAAAAATATGATTTTGACGTTCGGATGTTGGCAAAGAGCTTAGAAAAAAACTTACCAACTGCGGCGGTGGTTATCCGCTCATGACCATGGCCGACATGGTCAGCGTGAGCTTTGGTTCTGTCCTCTATCATAGTCTCTCTTGCTTCCGACAATCTGGGCAAATACTGCAGATTCCGTAGTTCGTTTATTCGCGTTCTAAAAGAAGAAAATGTTAAATACAGAAGAGAACTCGTTGCATCTGGCGATCCTGTCACTTGCAATGAAAGCCTCACTCGATTTTCATTTCTAGAAATGTTTATAAAACTCAGATAAAATACTCTGGAGAGTGATGCCTTATTCATTAGAAGTCCATTTAGCCTTCTATTAAACATGTAAATATTAAGTGCAACAAGAAAGCTTAAAGCAAGTTTGATTTTTTTCTGTAAGGACACTCAGAAAGAATTTAGAAGAGAAGAATGGGGGAAAAAAGTCAGCCAGAGTAAAGAACTACCTTTTCAAAACTAACTGTTTGGCGTGTTTGCCATCAGACCCAGTCATTTTGTGTATGAAAGAGGGTTACTTTTTGTGCATTTGCGAGTGATATTTTTGGAGGCTCATGGCGACCGAAGTGAGCACCACCGAAAAGCTGCTCACTGATGCTGAAATCTGATACAGAACGACTATCAGATTCGAATTTTTGAATCGCTCGAGCTACATTGAATTCTTCTTTGACTTTTATTATCCGAAAAGGATAGCCCGATTCTTCTTCTAGTATCCTAAAATCGCTTAACGAGCTCGTAGTTCTCCAATTAATAATGTACACTGCAGCGAACACAGCATCATTCTACATCTTTTATGATATTTCCGACTTAATTTTAGAGGTTTCAACAGTGATAAAATCTGATGCCATCAATCGTAAAACTAGGATCAACATTTGTGTTACCTCTGCCTTTTTAACGGCGTCTTGCTGTTTAACTCAGCCGTTGGCACCAACTGCTCTCCTGCACGTATCCACAAAATAGGACCATCATTCGAAAGCCTCGGATCGGTCTGTAAAATCGAGTTTGATCCCCACGGCATAGTCTAAAAAGAAAGCAAACAGTGAAACCATAGAATGCGACGGTTTTTGTCAACACATACCTTCTTCAAAAAAGGGTTCTCTTCGATGCGACCAAGCAGATCGGGGAAGTAGCCTCCAACTTCTTCATGAACCTTGCCTACCAAACTGATTTGATGTAAAGGACCATAGCGGAAAGTTCCCTGTGAGTAGTTCTTAACAACCTGCAATACAAACAAACCATTAATGTCCAGTTGGCTAAACATTTACTCATCAATTAGTACCTGCTCATTGTACTGGCTCATAGTGCAAGTTTCTATATCCGAGTTCCGTCCAAGCACTCCCGCTTTTACCGTTAACGTTGAGTAGTTATCCGCCATGTGTTCTAACAGATCTGGCAAATAGGAAGCCGAATCGTGCACAATGGCCATGACATGGTGGGCATACCCATCATCGTCCTCGGCGAAGCTTACCCTAAAGAACTCCTCGACCAGTTCCTCCATTTCGTCAGCTGTCAGGCAATTGATCTCATTCTGATACAAATGAACAACAGATGCTCCGCCGTTGGGATGCACCTCGATTCGGAAGAATTTCGCGTACTTAAGGTTTTCCAATCCAGTTCGTGAGCAATTCATGTCACGATGGATAATGGGAACACGCTCGCAGTTTGTTCCGTTTGGTGCTCGCTCCATGCACTGGGTTCCGACACTGGCACGCCGAATTTTCGATCGTTTGTAACACTTGGAACACTCTCTGCTACTCGTCGACGATGAGGAGTGCTTTCCTGATTTATGGTGACTGTTGCTGCTGCTGCTATTGCTGCCTGCGCTATTTTTGCGCGGATGCGAGTTGCTTTGCGAGGAGGATGATAAGGAATGATTAGCTTTAGTCTCATGATTAACCTTTGGTGTGGCGGTTCGAAGAGGAGCGCTTGTACTTGATGGAGGCTTGAGGGGGGCCAGCGGCTGCTTTGGGAATTTACTGGTTTCTGACGACTTGCCGACATGATTGTTGTTGTGGTTAACAGAAACAGGTGCAGCCTTTGGAATAGATTTCAGGGCCAAAGATTGCTTTTTTACATCACAATTAGAGGCCTCCAAATTGGCAGCATTATTGGTCAGAGCATTCTTGGTCTGTTTAATCTCGTTTTGCACAGTTGTGTTGTTAAAGTCCAATACTCTTGCTACCTCTTCGCGAGTTTTCTCGAGCTTGTTGGGCCTAGGCGTAACATCACCTGCATTAGTCCCAGCTACTTCAAAGTTTTCCAAAGAAGCCGAGTGTATTATGCTCTCGTTCTTAACAATCACAGATAGGGTAGATGCTTTCGGAATTGAAGAGCCGTTGTCAGCGATTGACAATTTCGTGGGCGTACTCATGGGTATTGGCGCAATTGTGAGTTCAACTGCGTCGACTTGCATTGGCTCCACGGTGGTTGTTGTTGGTTCAGACAACACGTGCACGGGAGATGCTGGATTAGGACGTACGATGGTCTGCACCTCGTTTGTCGATGGCATAATGTCGATAGGCTGCTTAATATCTAAAATAGAATTTGTGACGTCAACGCATTTAATTTCGTTTATTTCAAGTGGTGGAGGCGTGTAGGGTGTCAGCGGTTCTTCGATCTCAGATTTAAACGGTATTATTTCAACTTTTAGCTCATTTTCCTTTGGTTCCGTTTTAATTTCATTTAACTGAACAGCCATCTTCGGTGGAGGAGAATTTTCTCCTTTTATTATTGGAATTTCGTCATCAAATTTGATATCGGTAACATTCGGTTTGATATCAAACTTATCGATTAAGGCGCATCCAAGCTCCATCTTTGTATCTGGAGCGGTAGGTTCAGCAATTACTTTAACAGACTCCAACTTAATACACTTTTTTTCAATCTTAAGACAATCAATGTCCGATTTCATTGGAATTATTAAATTGTTTGACTTATCCGGTGGTTGTATGCGTTCATAACTCTTGGAAGTTGAGTTTCGTCTTGAATCATGGTTGTAAGATTTATTGTTTGAAACTGAGCTAGATGACTTTGAAGAATGATTGCTGCGACTGCTCTCGGAACTTCGTCTCCGCTCCTAAATTTTTTTTTTTTTTGAAAACAAACACTCAAAAGGTTACAAATGGTTAAAAAAAAAAAAACAGGAAAGAAAATCTTTCTTAAATAAAAAAGCTAAAAATCCACCTGCCTAAAACTGTCAATATGTTCTAAATATTTCGCAATAATTATTTTTCAGTCAGCCAAAGTTATTTTACAGTACAAGAAAAACGCAGTCTACTTGGACCCCATTTATGAGCGGAACTTCATGGGAGCTGGAGTTAGGGTTCAAACCTAAACTAACCCTATGAAAGAGTTGAATGATTTTAAACAACGGAAACAGACAAAGAATGCATACGAGGACATTTTTTTCATGCACACATAACAGTTTAATTACAGTGTAAAGTTCGTTGAGAAAATACATTAAAATGTTTTTCAGTATGTACCTATGTTGAGACGTTTTGGCAAGAACTAGAAAAACGAAACTTAGGTCTAGTAATACCTAATCTTATTGAAAAAATTTTGCTTTTTTTTAAATATTGTAAAGTTTGTGAGAAATGAGGAGTTGAAAATGAATGACGTTTTTCAAAACGGTTGAGGCCATAACTCTTGAACTATTTAGTGCGCAAAGCCGATATTGAACAGACGTATACAATTCGTGTCACGTTTCCCGGTGACCATGCTCGAAGCAATTCGTTGCGAAACGTTCGAGGTGAGTTTCAAAATTGTGCTCATTATAATTAAAAACGCGGCATTTCCTAAAAAATTTAGTGAAATGTAATCAAACACCCGCGAAAGCCTTAAAAGTAATTAAATCAATTTTTGTTTAATTAAAGGCTTCTGGCCACTATATCTCAACACCAATACATATTTAAGTTTCTACGGCTTGTCTAACTAGAGAAAGAGGCATTTTAAAATAAAAGGTAAATTTTTCTGATATTCAAGTGGGCATGGTACTCAGTATGGCGGTACTCAGTATGCGACAACACAAGCAGTCAATAGACTTAACTTTAACTTTTAACGATTTGCTGCCTAAATCTGGGATAACTGAGGGGTTAACGTAACTTGGGTAACTGTGAAATGTACTATTCGAGTCGCCTAGTATTTGCAGAGTTTCGAGTCGCCTAGTACCTTTATGCAGAGAAAAAACACATATAGAAGGCCTGATCAGAATGTGTAGCTGAAGCTGACGCTATCGGTGTGTCTGAAGCTAGCAACGTAGCGTGCCGCTTATATCGATCACAATGAGATGCTTGAGCTGGGTACAAGTTTTCCATATTTGTCAATCGAGTTTTCCGCGTAACTATCTCGGTCGCACCTCTCGTTCTAGCCTTGGGTGAAATCCGTTCACTTGGTATGAAAACAATTAAATAGTTGCAAAGCTTAAGCCTGTGCGCAAACAAGACAAAGAAGTTTTTGTTAATAGTGACGAAAAGTGTAATTTTTGGCGAAAAGCTCTATAGACTTTAATTTTACTACAGTGGCCGGAATTGCTGTAAAGACACATGTATTTTTTGTATTTTTTCTTGTCTATCCGAATTTTTATTATATTTTTGGATGAGGCTTGTAAAAATTCTTAAATTTATTACAAAAAAACGTAACTTCAGCCACTTCTAAAAATAACGGATATGTTACTATCGGAAAAAGCAAAGAAAAATAACCACGAAATTCCCATAAAAACACTAAAATTTTATGAAACTAGTGGGAGGGTTAAAATCAGTTAAGGCGAATCGTTGGATACCCCATCCCAATTGACCTTTTCAAGCTCCGAATGGTATCATAAATCTTGATTGTTAAATTTCAGTTTCTATTAACTTCAACTGTATTTAGAATTTCTCAGTTAAAGAATCCTCTCCCTTAAAAAGGGGCGTGGCATCCACCCCTTTTCAATAACATCGATTTTTTGTTTATATTTTTTATCAGAAGTGATATACACGTGTTGATTGCATTTTCACATTAAAAATTTGGTTTATGCTTAAAAACGCCCCCAAAAGTGGGCGCGGCAAAAATTTATTCATTTCAGTTGATAGCTTTCCCACATATCTGAACATTTTTTAGCGCAAGTTTTATGGATTCAAAGAAAATATATCATATTAAAAATGCTTAATAAAATGCAAATAAAATATGACCACGCCCAAAAGGGGCGGTTTTTGCCCTTTTTTGAAACGTCAATCACAAAACACTTAAGCGACGATAAAGCGTACCAAATTTCAGCTTCCTACGACAATTTTGAATTTTCATGCTATTAAGTAAAGTGGGCGTGTCAGTGGGCGGATTTTAAAATTTTTTACACTTGTACTGCTTCGGGACCTAGAAAGAACAGATATTAAGTTTCAAGTTCCTAGCTCAAAATTTAAGGCCTAAAAACTACCGACACACGAACGGACGGACGGATGGACGGACATGGCTCATTCGACTAACAATTCGGTCTCGATCATATGCCCTTAAGGTCTTGGGGGTGTGCGGTGATTATTTCTCTATGTTACAAACTATGAATCAAACTTAATATGCCTCCTATCCTATGGGATGGGGTATAAAGATCAGTTTAGTCTCAGTTGCCAACCGATGTGTAATTTGTTCAATAATCATGGCTTTCTGACACTATTCAGTAGGTATTGCCATAAAGTTTTAGTCAAAAACTAAAACTAAAGCTTTTGTCTTAGCCAGCTCTGTCTCCAGCTAGCCGTCTCCAGTTGCGCACGCGAAGTTGGCTGCGGTCCCCACGCACTAAGTAATGAGCTATATAGCATTTTCTGCAAAGAGTGAGTCGGATATTCTATTTGTTTTCTGCATAATAGTATCGGGGAATTTATTTAGTTTTTGGAGAAATGCAGGGTTAAGAAATCTGTAGAGTTACGCGGCACGAACCTCATATTTAAGTAGAAATGTGCCGCAATCCTCATTTTCTGGAAGCTCATAAGGTGATCAAACACAGACTTCGAATGCCCGGTCTCGAAATACGAGTCTGAATCCGATCGATGTAATCTGTGGAACACAATTAAGGCCTGTGGATTTACAGAGTATTAAATTGATCCATTGGTGCTAACTTAGCAGTTTCATTTTTTTTTTTTTTTTAATAATACCTATTGAGTTTATTTTTGACAAAAACTTTCGTGTTTCATGGGTGTTGTTGTGTTAAAAACTTTCATCCATTATTTTTTAAAGTGCCCAAAATTTATTATTTTTTTAATAACTTGAACCGAATTAAATCGCGTTTAAACCAGAATTTGAAAACCGTCCCCGGTTGCCCAAACAAACGACCGGGTAGCCGGTACCGTAAGTTGGCGAAATGGGCCTTAAGAAGCTAGGAAAAAAGTAGGGCATGTAGGGCGAAAAGTTGGTCTTGACTTACATTGAGCTGTTGCGCTTTTGATTTTGAACTTAAATGATGAAAGAAAGTAAAAATCACCGAACACATATACGTTACTACAAAGTGGAGGTAAAATTTTGAGGTATCCAGTAGCTGGGTAACTGGTTTCCATTAGCGGTGAATTATATCAAGCAGTTGTTCCTCGAATGCCTTGATCAACGTTTTAATTAAATTATAACTCTGATATGGTTATTGAACCATTGTATGTATAACTTTACGTTTACTAACCTATCTTCATGTATCTTTAAACTATATTTACAAAACAGATCCAATAATTTAAGCATCTTTATGCTTGACATGAACTCTTTCAGGGGAGGACAGTGTTAAAGCTTTTGCTGGATTGACTCCACTTATTTTTCTTCTGCATAAATTGTTGGGCTTTCTAGTCCTTTTACGAAGCAAAACTTTTAAGCAGTGAGTATGCAGATAAAAAAATAAATAAATAGTGGCCCAATAGCTCGAGGTGAACCGGGGACAACTTCTCAACAATGTATGCTGCGTGTATTAATTCCTGTACGTATAAGGGGACCTACAATTTTTTGCCGAATCCGAACGGCGCTTTGAGAAGTTTTTCAAGACAAATGATACTCCCGGAGGGCTTGTCAGTCCCTCGTGGAGCTGGGGACCGTAAAAAAGAACAAGTCTTTGTCTTTAGGTGACGATGGTAGGATTCGAACCCAGACCTCCTCCAGTAAGTACACACACTACGCCACGAGTATGTAGATAGTTTTATACTAATGTCATCATGGTTCAATTATTTTTGTATATTAGTTGCGCCCAAAATCGGTTAGAAATACGTTTGGGTTCTTTAATACCTACAAGGAGTAAACAAAGGGTATATAACCAGCCCAACCCCGTAAGTTGCGATCCTCAATAATGTGACCCGAGGATTGCTGTTAAAGGCCAGTTAGTTTGAATTTTCATTAGATTTGCAAGTCTACTTATTTCTTGGTACTGTCATGGTTCTTCTCAGATTATAAATAATAGTTATGCCATTTCAACCTAGGAACATGGTTGCAAAAGGTCCCTTAACACTAGAACCTTGTTTTTAATAAAGCGGGGGAAAAATCCTAGCCTCTGATCTGTTGTCTAATAAAAACTAGTTTTGTGACAAATAGTTAAAGCCTTTTAAAGCTAAACCTTAGCTGGTCTATAAAAGATCTATCTTGTTTTTAAAATTTTAGTGAAAAGGATTATGAACATTTTTTTAATTTCAAGCGTTAAGAAATTGTAAGATGGGGCCATTGTTTTGTTATCCACGAACATTTCTCTTTCACAAACGTAACTGTTCGGAGACAGACGAAGTTAGTCTTTTGTTTTGTAACCTTTTCCAATTGGACATCCTTAAACTATTCTTATTGTAATTACCTTGTCCTGGTCCCTTGATGAAGACTTATGTTTGCTACTGCTGCGGTCATTGTTGTGATTCTTATCTTTCTCTCGAGAGGACTTTTCGCCGTCGTGGTACTTGCTGCGACTGCGGTCTTTACTGTGACTATCCTTGTCCTTGCCACGGTCCTTTTCGCTGTGATTGTGGCGATCGCGTTCCTTCTCCCTGTCTCGATCACGATAGCGATCTTTTTCCTTCTTTTTCTTCTTGTGACTTCGCGAATGTTCATCTGAAACATCGATAAACATGCAGTTTAGATGAACGAACATGCAAAACACACTCCAGCCCTTAGTTACCTTTAGCACTTCCACCTTGCACCTTCTGTGGGGTGGTAAGAAACTTCTCTCGTCCCTCTAAGGCCGAATACTTTTTGGTCTCTGTAGGTGCAGTGAAGAGCTCAGCTCTGTCGCCACTAGCTACGTGATTCTCGGCGCGCTCCTTTGACAGCTTTTCTACACCACCGCCTCCTACGTGATTCACCTCAGCAGCCATTTTGGCTCCAGAAATGTTTGGATTTTCGGCGATTACCGGATTACCAACTAACATAGGTTCAGCGCGCCCGTTCAATATTTCTTTTTCCACTCGCGGAGATTCTTTTGCAGTATTTGCGGAATTTTTCACTGTTTTCGGTGTCGCAATTTCTTCTTGTTTTGATCGCGATGAAGACGACGACGACGCCATTGTTGTATGCAAATTCAACTCGAGTCAAAAGCACCGGAGTCACTACATATAGGCGAACGATAAATAAGTTAAAACAGCACTTTTCACATCAAATTGACCATTTCTTATGGAAATTTTAGTAAAACACAATTAAATTTATATTTTTAACACTATTGCGCCCCAAATAAACACTTTCTTGTGATTTTAAAACAAATAAATTATTGCACGCTCTCGAGCAACACCATTTTGACGAATTTTTATGTATGAAAAAAATTCTTCGGAAGTACAATCGGGTCACGTACAATACAAATGGTGAATTCGTATGAAGTTCATCGGACAATTCATCAGCTGTGCTGCCACTTTGCAAAAAATAACAAGCAAAAAAATGTTTCGTATTGAAATTATACTTGGTTGAATTTGCCGCCGTTTAAGGGACAACCCACATAATTGCGAGCGAAAAAATTTTTTAAATGGTGCACATTTTCGTAGCGAAATTTCAGCTCTATTTAAAATTCGACCAAAATTTATAATAGTTTTTTTGTTGCGTTTAGTATCTTCGCCTTGCTCTCTTCTAACCTATTTAGTTAATTTGTGAAATCATGAATTACTGAATAAATAAACCTCAACATGTAAAATCTCTGTCCACAAGCATAAATTAGTGAATAACTAGATATTCAAGGAGGCGTCCCTCCTGCCCTTCAACATCCATTTTTACGCTTTTTAAAAAGCTTTAAATTCCGTGTCGGCGAATACGTGTGAGAAGATGCAACAACAATTTACCTCACGCGATCAGCTGATGTAAAAGCACTAAAACGGAAACGAATCGAACTGACGCATAGACATGTTTGTTAGCTTGTCAAAATCAATGACGTTCAAGCTGTCAATAGTTTTTGACTTGAAAATGTGCGATTTGAGTATGAATTCACTATGCTTTTTTAAATAAAGAATAAGCTTTAAACTTTAGTTTTATCAACACAGAAAATCGTGATACTAGGTACTGTGCGCTGTTTAACCTGTTTAAACCTCTTTCGATCCACATACGACAAATTATCAAACAATGCTGCACGTCGTACCTTCTGGTCCTTTATGTCTAGGGAAGTTGTGGACAGGCCTGTGAATAATACGTTTCGCAACTGTTTTGTGTAATTGTTTACATGAAAATTGCACTTTTGTGAATTGCAACTTATTTTTCCACATTGTAGTTAGGCAAACAATAACCAGAAATCACACATTAATCAAAAATAAATGAAATTATCTTCCAATGTTTTGTCTTTGATAAGGATGGATTTTTTTAGTACATCATTTGGATGTACGTTTCAACATTTTTTTCGGGCATTGATTATTAAGACTTAATCAAGACACATTCCAATTTAAAAAAAAAAATTTATTTTTTTAAGCACAAGAACAAAATTTAATAAAAGAAACAACCAAGCCGAAACCGTGAGTGAATAAATAAAATTACTCTAACAACAGGCCATGCAAAGTTCCATGCAAAGATATTTCAATGTGAGTTTACTGTCAGTTGACTGAAATTACAGCTACATATGTGTGTTTGTTAAGTGAATCGAGAGGGCGTGTTCGTTAAGTGATTCGATGGGTGAATACAGTAACTCCTACGTGTCTTGTCGTCTCATCGCAATATTCTGACTGCAGAATAGGAACCAATATTGCTAGAAGTCTTCAACGAAGAAGCATTATTGATGACTTTCTGATGAAACGTGAACGAAAACACCCTTATGCCATTGTCACACCGCATCAAAAACTAAGTTTTCGGAAAAAATTTTACGAAAACTCATTGACGCATTCACACTGAAAATTACCAAGGATTGATTGACGTCTCAGTCACTTTGACGCGAATCGCCAAATTTTTAACGGGCGTTTTAAAACAAAGAATAACAATGAACTCGAATATTTGAAATGCAATAATTTCTAATAAAACAAGTGTTCGAACTTACGTGAAAACTTTAATAGCTATTTTGGCTAGCAATGCTAATCTCTACAAAAGAAAACGTCGCAAGCGAATATTGAAACTGTTTGGATTTCAAAAGAAAAAGAGTTTACTGCTTAAACAAATTAAGAAGTGAGAACGGTAGAGAAGAATGTGGAAATAGTCGTTTATGTAAACAAATACCCGCACCTTTTCTTTGCCTAGATATGCAAGTCCTACATTATCTACTGAAAAAGGACATTTTATTTTACATTTTGATTTTTCACTTACCACAAACTAACTAGAGGTTATTTTCTTTTTTTGTTTTGACAGAAAGAAAAGGTTTGTTTGCTTATAAAATTTCAGAATTGCAAGGAATTATAATTATAAAACTATATACCAAAAACTCGCGGTTACGAAAACAAGAAAATGTATCGGACAACTCGGGTTTTCGAGAAAGTTTTTGCCTGTTTTCACGAAATCACGGTTTTTGGTCTGGTGTGTGCAGAGGGCATTAAATTTACTTCTATCTAATTTCGCCGTAAGAGAAGTCAGTTTCATTCAAAGTAGCAAGTCGATGTGATATAGTAGAACAGCTAAGAACAGTAACAAAGAGACGACAGATAGTGAAAGCTTTAGCCAATCCAGTAAATATTTAAGGTGATACATATGCCTTGACTTGTATGAAGACGACAGCTCCGGGGGTGGAAGCCGCATTTTTTTTAAAGTTTTGAACCGTCTTCTTCCCATTGATGTGCACACAAGCCAAACTTGTCCGTGGAAGTAAATTAAAAGATTCAGAAAAGACAGTTTGGAAAAAAATCCCAGAAATCATTTTTGGCGTTTTTTCCTTTTCTCGAAAAGGTTATTTCGTTTTTGTTTTATTTTGAAAACAATTTGTGGCATATTTTCCAAAATAAGTTTGGAAATTACGTCAGAATTTGTTTATCTTCTAATTCCATGTTAGTTTTTGGCACTTTTTCCATATCTGTCTGATATAGGTAATTTCCGCATTTCTGACACATTTTCCGAAAAATTCTACTTTTTTTCCAAATTTCTGTACCCCAAAAATTTTCTGTATCTTTTTCCAAAAAAAGCCGGCTTAATTTCATCCGGCGTAAATTCCGGGAGCGTGAATAACTTTCTACGTTACGGCGATTAGGGAATATACTCCAGTTTATTTGCCAACAGCTTATAACCTATAGCTTTTCTGGAACGCTTAGCTGATCACGAATTTCGGGTATTTTTTGAAATTGGTATTAAATATCAAAACTTTTCAAAGTAAAGTAAAGCACTAATAGCAACTTTCCGTGGGTCTGGTCTTATTGCAGGCAGGGACGTAATAAGTTAGTTGTACTATTTAACGATTTACTAAATTATACCTCGCACAAGTGAGTAAGTGCAAAAGTTCTTTTGTAAGAAACTATGTACCCGAACTATATATATACGGTTTAACACCAAATCTAAAAGCTTTTTTGGCCCGAATTCATGTATTATTTGTATTAGCCACGCCCTCAAAACTGGGCGTAGGCTAAAAATTAAAATCAATTAATTGTAATTTCGTTAGAACCATGAGAAAATGCGTTAAAAGCGATTATTTCGAAAAAAAGGCTTTTCCTAAAAACGCCCCCAAAAAAGGGCAGAGCTCAAAAATTTGTATGTTACAAACTTGGGAAATAGTTACACGATTTTTTTTCAGTTTTGAATGAATTGACCGAGAAATCGGGTTTTTAAAGGTCTAACATGTTAAAAGTGGGCATGTTCGATGGTGTGGGCGATCCAATTTTTGCCTTTTAAAAGTTTCTGCCCAATATCGCTTTGCACCAATATTTTAGCTCCTACGCCTTTTCTAACTTGACCAAAAGGCATTTTGAAAAAAAATGTAAAATAGAGGTTGTCTCACCCAGTGGTGGGCGTGGCCGTTGGCCGATTTAACCAATTTATCTGTGCAACAAAAGAACCAAGCAGTGTATCTAGTTTCAGCTCTCTAGCTTGATTTTGGAGACCTAAAACCTTCACACATACAGACGGACGGATGGATGGACAGACGGACCGACATGGCTTAATCGATTCACCTGTATGTCGGTCTCGATCATATCTCTAAAAGGAGGGGTCTACGATGATTGTTTCACTGTCTTACAAACTATGCATTAAAATTAATATAGCTTCTATCAAACTTAATATTTTCCTTAGGAATTGCGAGTATGACAAAGGAATCACAGAAATAGGGACACAAACCAATTTTTTCTTCTAGTAATTCTTTCTATCCTATAGGCAGCTTCACAACAAAGCTGTGACTCTTTCTTTATCTAAATCTAAACGATACGTTGGCTTAGAACCTGCTTTGAAATAACATTTCCTAAAAGCGACATTTCCTTCAGTACATTTGAACTAGAGCTCGGCTTTGTAGTCTAGTCACATTACGTTTTTCTTTTCGACTGCCAAACGAAACGTTGAAGCCATAGCTACAATGGGAACATTGAAATCCTACGGCTGAACTCGTAAACGTCAATTCTTTGTGAATCCCGCTTTAATCTTTTAATTTATTTTTATTTTTATTGATTAATACTTATGTTAATTTTTATTTATTATATTTAGGTATACCTATAACTATTTAATAAATAGACAAAAATGTTGAAATTTAAATGAGCTAACGGCAATAATATACCTTGTAAAGAACAGTGTGCAAAGTATCTTATTGCACAAAGCCTTGCATATAATGACTACAAATAATGTTTAGGACTTATTTGGTCATTGAAGCAGCTGAGCTTTCTAAGTCAGACTTACAATTGCAGTTTGAACTTTTTAGTCTTATCGTTTTGCTAGACCATTAAGGAAACCACTTCAACAATTGTTAAATCTATTAATCAATATCCGTTAAGTCTGCGACGTCATATCAACAAAACGTTTCCAGTTAGTGTCTATAAATAAATAATTAAAGTACAAGTAGTAAACAACCACAAAACATGGTGAAGGCATGAATCTGATTATTACAGCAATCACTCTTTATCTCTAGGACGCTTCTAACAACTTAGTACCAACAAATAGATACGCTAAATCTGGTTTTAGCTACACACTCACAAACGTGGTCAACGTCATAATATAGCCTATAAAGCCGCATAGACCAACACTTCAATGGCTGCTTAGGCTTGCCCCCACCATCTAAACAGTAGGTATGAGATTCACCGCGACTTGGTTCTATCACCGGTCTTTCGGGTGTGCATTGTGGATTCACTAAACTAACCATTCAGTGCGTAGTGCTATCTGTATCTATAAGGTGCCAATTAGTTGTGCACACAAATGCTCTACCTTTTGTGATTGCAGTTAATGTTTGTCTTCTTCTTATCACGGCCTGGTATAGATTTAGATAATCGTCGTTCGTCGCTATTTTGCTAAACAAATTTTGATTCATATGGTTCGAAAACAATTTGAGAGTGCGAGGCTAGTCAGTGCTGGGACGTTGTTGGGGCCAAGTGTATTTGTCATCGAGCATGACGTGTTTAAAAAGTGTTTTTCTCGTTCTGACTCTTTGTTGGGGGGCGAGCGAGCAGAGCCGCATTTTGGGGCTGTTCCCGCACTTCGGTTACAGTCATTTCAAAGTGTACCACCCAATTTTGCGTGGGCTGGCGGAGAGAGGTCATAGTGTAACTGTCGTGACGTATATCAAAAGTTCGGAGCCGCATCCAAACTACGAAGAGCTTTTGCTTAGCGGTGAAAATACAATCGATGTTGTTAGCTTAGAAGAGCACGTGCCAAGTAGATCGTTATGGGTGATGCTGAAAGAATTCTACGACCTGCATGAAGAAGGTCAAGTTTCTTGTGAGGCGTTCTACAAGTCAGGTTATGTGGAGGAAATAATGCGGCGACACGCAGAAGACCCATATGACTTGGTTATTATGGAGTTCTTCAACACAGACTGTTATCTGGGCGTACCTTATCTACTGCAAGTGCCGATAGTTGGTTTGAGCAGCTGTGCACTTATGCCGTGGGTCTATGACAGGGTCGCATTACCAGACTACCCGTCATATATCCAATCCGAATTTATCGGCTTCCCCGAGGAGCTCAGCTGGCAAAATCGCTTGATTAATTTTATACAGCTCCATGGAAACAAGCTTCTGTACCGGTATGGCTTCAATATTTTTCTGCTTTTATCTAATGCGTGTTAAATCTGGTGTAAAGAAATTCTTCAAAAGCAACTTTTTAAACTTTTGCAGAATTACAGAATGGAAGGACAACAATGTGATTAAGCACTATCTTAATATTGACATTGACGTGCATGAGATCGCCAAAACAACAAGCCTGATTTTTGTAAATCAACACTATTCACTAAGTGGAACCAAGCCCTTATCAGCTCAGGTCAAAGAGATTGGTGGCGTTCATATTCCGCCAGGTAGTGAACTTCAAAACGATTTGCCCAAGGTTTGATTAGAAACTTACAGCAGCTTTGAACCCTTAAGTTCCGATCATTGATTTTTTTCCAGGACCTTGAGGCATTCCTTAACGAGTCCGATGAAATTGTTTTGTTTATTAGTTTCGGGTCTATGATTAAAAGCTCAACAATCGGGGTAGATAAACTGCAAAATATCATTGAAGCTTTGAAGGAGCTCAAAATTCGAGTAATTTGGCGCTGGGATAATGGAAAGCCTCCATTGGTGGACAAGCGGTTCTTTTTTGCCAAATGGATTCCACAATTGACAGTGTTATGTGGGTGTTCATCCTTTATCCATAACATCCGTTGTTTTTCAACCGATTATAATCGATTTTTTTATAGGCCACCCAAAGGTACATTTCTTCTGGGGTCACGGTGGAATGTTGGGCACCACCGAAGCTGTGTATTGCGCTAAGCCTCTTATTGTTACACCATTTTATGGAGATCAGTTTTTAAATGGAAAAGCAGTCGAGAACAGAAAAATTGGAATTGTACTGAGCTACCAGGAAATATCGAAAGGGCGGCTGATAGATGCTGTTCGTGAGGTGATGAGACATAGGTAAGGACATTGAAGCTTCAGTAAGAAACTTGAAATATTATTTGAATGCTTTTACCACGCGCTGCATCTTTAATATATGAAACCTAAGGTAGGCTTCTATGTGACACCGCTCACAGCAGCATACGGCGCTGTAGCCTGATTCTGTTTGCTAAGGAAAAGGAAAAGTAATTACCTCAAGAGCCTGGTTAAGAGCCTCAAGCCATGGTTATAACTTATTAGCATGACCCCACGATATAAGAATAATACCTCATCCTGTATAGGCATTCTTTTGTGATTCAAAGGATATATGACTGTTAAGCCACCTAATAAGCTTAAGAAATTCTGCGTCCATGTAGTCTAAGTAGTCAATTAGGTCGTTTAAGCTTGTTTTCAGGGAAGTATTAAAAATTCCTATTAATTTTTTTTTTATCATCAAATTAAAGCTAGCCACGAGGGTTGTTGATGACCTTTGCTGAAAGAATCTTCTACGCATTTATCGTTCTCTGAGCGGCAGTTCTGAAGCAACCTTGTATATCGCGCTTTGCGTTTATTCGTTAATAGGCCTGGTAGGCATCAATAGCGAGTTTTGACTTTCTTTTTGCATTTCTTGAATAAATGGGTAACAATAATTTATTCTTTGTGAGATAACTCTAATGCTTATTGTATTGTATCGGTTGGAGTCGAGACCTATCAACGCATCATCTGACCCAGCGATGAGGGTGAGTGTTCATATGAGTGACTCCAGCAGACATGAGTCTAGTGTCTAGTCGAGTAAATCGCGTACAGGAGCTCAAACGAGCAAGGTCAATAAATAATAAATTAGTACATACAGAAAAGAACATATAATCGGGTTTTTTTTATACCTTTTTCCCAACTTTTAACAAATTCGTGTTCTTTTTATTTAATTCAGTCCGCTCTATATACACTTATAGTTGTAAATAGAGGCGATGTTGAAGTATTTAGTTGGGTGCATGCAATAAGTATAGAGACATTCTGTTCTCCGCCAGGGTTTTCTTTTACCTTCCGTTATATCTCACAATATTCGGGAACTGTTTCATATTTTATTGTTACTAGGGTAAAGAAAAGGATATGCCCAATTGCTTTGGTGGGTGGTAGCTGGTGTTGAAAATCCTGGATTTCTGATTAAATCGGGTTCTCAAATCCAAACATTTTTTCACTCCGATCCTCAAATTGCATTTTGTCTTGACAATACCCGGTTGTAAGTGCAATGCGAATGCCTATAAGTTCGGATTTATTTAGTATATTTTATCAACTTTTACGCAAGCAAACATCAAGCAAAAGTTTCTGGTCGCTCCCCAATATAAGCAACGATACGTTCGGTTAGCTTTTTAATTAATGTACTTGAAATACCATCATATGGGCTACTTTAGCATTCTTCTTCTCTCTGATTAGAAAAATACTCCGACTTAAGTTTCGAAGAGAGAGAAATAGATCAAAGACCGAAAAACTGCAGCAGTATTATAATTTTTCGAAAAATGCTTTCGTCATTGTCTTTCTTGTTTCTTAAGTTTGCAGTCGTAGAGTTGGTAGCCACACTTTTGTGTTTTGATACTGTTTTTTGATTTAGCTTGTTCTTTAAATACTTCTTATCTTATGGTAAACCATAGGAAGAGTTGGCACTTAATGTCAGCATCATTATTCATTGTAATATAAAGGTTCCTGACGATGTTCCCCTGGCAGAGTTTGAAATGATCATAGGACTAGCCATTATTACATTGCTGTAATTTTACACTTTTCAGAAGTAATAATTATTCACTGCGCCAAAGGCAAAAGCCGATTCACAATTGAGGGTTATTTTTAATAAATGGCGACCAAAACAATCACAAAAATAATTCAAAACTAGTGGGAGGGTTACAATCCGCTTAGGCGAATCGTTGGATACTCCATCCCAGTTGACCACTGTCAAGCTCCGAATTGTGTCATAAATCTTGGTTGTTAAATTTCTGTTAAGAATCTTCTCCCTAAGAAAGGTGCATGGCATCCACCCCTTCTCAACAACATCGTATTTTTGTTTATTTTTTTTATCAGAAGTGGTATACACGTGTTGACTGCATTTTCATACAAAAAATTTGATTTATACTTAAAAACGTCCCAAAAGTGGGTGTGGCGAAAATTAATTCACTTGAGTTGATAGCTTACGCACATATCTGAACATTTATGGTGCAAGTTTATTGGATTTAAAGCAACTATATCAAATAAAAACCGTTTATTAGAATGCATATTAAGTATGACCACGCCTACAAGGGGGCGGTATTCACTTTTTTTTAAATGCCAATCACAATACACTTAAGTGAGGATATTGCATACCAAATTTCAGCTTCCTGCGACAACTTTGATTTTTCATGCTATTAAGTAAAGTGGGCGTGTCAGTAAGCGCATTTCAAAAATGTTTACACTTGTACTGCTTCGGGACCTAAAATGAACAGATATGAAGTGTAAGATCTTAGCTCAGAATTTAAGGCCTAAAAACTACCGACAGACGGACGGACGGACGGACATGGCTCATTCGACTGACAATTCGGCCTCGATCATATGCCCTTAAGGTCTTGGGGGTCTACGATGATTATTTCTTTATGTTACAAACTATGAATCAAACTTAATATGCCTCCTATCCTATGAAATGGGGTATAAATACGAAAATACAAAAATATCTAAAGGGTTTTTTGGAAAGGAATAATATTTTTACTGTTGCCTTTTATAGCTGAAAGGCTTAATCAGTCTTTGCTTCAAAGGTAGAAATTCTTTAAATTAAAATGATTAAATTACACATTCCCTTTCCCTTCACGCGCTTATATTCTACACAACACACTATTGCAGCTACAACAATTAGTCGCGAAACTCGTTTTGCGACAAATTTCCGAATTGCGACTCTTTCAAGCGACAGAAAATACTATTTTATTTTATTTAACGATAAAAAATTACTGTTTTCACCACCATTTACTGGAATCGACACAAAAATAAGTGTTTGTGTACTGAATTTACTACGAGAAGTTTGCAAACACTTTTTTTGACGATGATAATTAAAATTTTCATCAAAAATGACAGGAACCGCACGGAAAGTTATCGCTCGTGTGTTGAGTATGCTTGCTGCAGAAAATCGTGTTTTTTTTTGTCGCGCGTTTTTCTGTCGCCGTGTGTCCCAAGCCTTAGAGATATGGTCGAGACCGACAAGTGAATTGATTGAGCTATGCCCGTTCGTCCATCCGTCTGTGTATGTAAAGGTATTAGGTCTTCAGAATCAAGCTAGACGACTGTGTGAAAATTGGTTAAATTCGCTAACGGCCACGCCCACTTCAATGTGAGCCAACCTTTATTTTACATTTTATTTTAAAATGCCTGTTGGTCAAGTTAGACAAGGCGCAGGAGCTAAAATTTTGGTGCCGAGCAAAAGTGTCTAGAAGCATTTTATTAGACAAAGGTTGGACAGGCCACACTATCGACCATGCCCACTTTGCAATACGTTAGGTCATTAAAAACCCAATTTTTCGGAAAATTTCTTCTAAATCGAAAAATTTTTTATGGCAAATATTGAAGACATTACCTTTTGCTAAGTTTGTTGCATCCATAGCGTACATTTCGGTTTAAGACTCCGTATTTGAAACATAAAAAAAATCAGTTTTTTTAAAGTCACGCCCACAAAATTGGGCGGAGGCATATAATTCAAATTTCAATAAAATTCAAAAAAAGTTTTTCTGCCACCTTAAAGATAATAGCAAAGCAATGTCCCACACCAAAAATTAGTGCGCCAGCCAGCACCATTGTTACAAAGCTAAAGTTTGTAAATAAAATACTTTTAAAAATTAGAGATGGTTGCACGTACAGGCTTGTAGTAGACGTATCTCGAGCGGATTCGACTTATTATAAAAATAAAGTTCCCAATTATTGTTAATAATAAGTGTTAATACTTGTTAAAAATAATAGTTTATGAACTTAATGAAGAACTTAAGCTTCATCAAACTTTTTTGTAAAAACTATCTTAAGCCACGTTGTCGCAAGAAACAGAAACAGAATTTCATACATTAGCAACGCAAAAACCTTTCAGCGAATTTAAGTTTCAGTTGATAATGTATGGGATTCTGTTTCTGTTCCTGTTTTACTTTGCTTATGACAACGCGGCTTTAGGTGTCTTAATATTTGACATTTTTATCCATTTTTAAAATTTAATTTAAATTTTTTCAATATGGTTTTCAATAACTTTTTTTTATTACTTATTAGATACACAGAAAATTCATTGGCAGTTTCGAAAGTGTTTCGAAATCGTGAAAGTACCCCATTGTCGACTGCGATTTGGTGGATTGAGCATGTGCTAAGCAGCCCCATCGCAGAGGAACTCTTGCGGACGAAAGCAGTAAACATGAACTGGTTCATCTACCACTCGCTAGATAGCATTGCGATACTTTTCACAGCTGTTGTCCTTCCGATTGCCATAGTAAAAGCACTGAAGAGATTTTAATTTAATGTTTGCTTCGTCAACGGTCATTAATCCTTTGTTATCCTTAGAGCTTCGACTCGAAGCAGCAAAGAAAATAAAAACTACACAAAACAAACATTTCTTGGTATTTAATTGCTTCTTTATACCCCATCCACAGCGTGTCGATAAATCTTTTTGTGGTGACCCGCTGATGCAACACCGGCGCTCAGGTTGATGCAGTGTAATTTATAACGACCACATGCCACGCCTCTGCACCCTACCACACTTGTGGTGGCATTCTTAATGCAGAAAAACCATCCCTTGATTATATTGTTTGCTATTATTAATTTAATTGCGTTTGCCATGGAAATTAAGCGTTTTACGGCATGCTAAAGAGAGACGCTGATTATGACGGTCTCGTCGGGAGTGAGCCTGACCTGGCCTATAGTATCACAGACACAGAGCACACTATAGGTACCTTACCTCCCTATTGGCATAATATGGGGTGTCCTGCATTTACCTAGTGGTGATTTTTTTCATGATATAAGCTTTTGATGTATTAATTATATTATTTTGTAACGTTATTTTAATCCGTTGTGTTTAATTTATTTTGTTAATGGATTTTTTTTATTAATTGGATGGTGTTATGCAACTTTAGAAGGCAAGAGTGGGTGGGGAGAACAGCGCGGAAAGGGATCGCTACCTGCTGTTTGTGTTATCTTTTGGGGCATGCAATTTGAATTAAACGATAAATATTTTTAATTTAAGACAAAAGAAAAAAGCCTTGCATTTTTTTATTTCAAGATTGGTATGTTGCCGCCATTTGCAATTATAAAATCATTGTAAATTCACGAAAATTGAAAGGGACTCAAGAGAACTTAATACCCAAATGTTTTTTCCCCAGCTCTAAGGCTTCTCAAAAATTGAGTGGACATTATTTAATGTATTTCGTGTGTCTGGGTGGATATTTTTGGCAACATCCATAGTAAATTGTATGAAAATTCTCAGAAATCAGAATGCCAACGTTGTTAAACGATCCCAAAACTGGGTTTAAGCTTTAAGACCAATATGCTCTTTAATTTATTATTATTTTGTGTCTTTTTCGGAAAGTACACTGTCGCCACTCTAAGCCAATAACTAGGCTCCTTCCCGGATATCCCAGGCCACCCTAGCCTGGGATACGTGTTAGCCGTGTTTGCCTTGAGCCTCCAGCATTTCTGCCTCATTGCTGGATTTCACCAATTCCAAAAGTCTTGCCAACTTTTCGCGTCTTTTGAGTCTGTGCTGCTTTTTGCACTGTATGCAGTTCGCCATAGGCTTAATTTTTGTTTGGGAATACTGTCGCTAAAATAAAATGCACCAGCTTCTTCATTTAAGAAAAAAACCAAATCTCAAAATCTGCTGACAATGGTTCACACCGAAACGGTTAACCCCAGATTTCATTACTATTTGGGGTAAGTCGGAACCAATAAAGCATTGATTGGTGACCTTCGGATCAGGCTTATACCGATACTGGTGGCATTGACCTTTCTCACCCAAAACAGGTAAGTAGTTATCATTTAGGTCCTCGGGGAGTAACTCCGATCTTACAAAGCGGTATCACAATGGGCGTTCTTTGGTCTAAGTGTATCCTTGTCTAGCGGGACAGCTAGTGCTTATAACTAAAACAAGATAGTTATTACAAGGTAGTTATTAATATTTAGCTTAGCTTTTCATATCATATCAGAGACGGGGCACTTCAAACTAATCCCCTTCATAAACACCAATACGCTTACCAACCAGGAAAATCAACCACACACGCCCTACAAAGTCTTACCTCAAGAATTGAAAAAACTCTCAGAGACAAAGAAGTGGCGTTTGGTTGCTTCCTCGATACAGAAAGAGCATTTGATAATACAGAATTCTCACAAATATATAAAGGCATCCAAAACATGGCAAGTGACGACACTACATGTAAGTGGATGAATTGCATGCTAGAGGACAAAACAGTGCAAAAACCTCAATGGGCAGCATCAAACTCAGCATGATAGCTACCAAAGGATGCCCCCAGGGAGGAGTACTCTCACCCCTACTATGGTCCATCGTGGTAAAAGAACTGCTGACAATTCTCAGTAATGACGGTTTCTATGTCCAAGGATATGCAGATGACATAGCTTTCCTAATCAGAGGCAAATTCGAAGACACAATCTCGAATCGCCTTCAAAGTGCTGAATGGTGCACAAAAGTTGGCCTCAAAGTCAACTCCAAAAAAGCACCATAGTGGCTTTCACCAAGAGAAGAAAGCGAGAAAGACTCAGAAATGCTACATTCTTCGGCGAAATAATAGAGTTCTCATCAGAAGTCGAATATCTAGGAATCACACTAGATGAATAACTTACATGGAACTCTCATCTTACAAAAAATATTGACAAGGCCAGGTTATCCCTATGGACCAGCAAAAGTCTACTCGGTAAAATCTGGGAACTTAACCCCAAAATGACATTGTGGATGTACACGGTAATAACAAGACCTATCATCACGCATGTAGCCGCTGTCTGGTGGCATAAAGCAACGCAGAGGACAGCGCAAGTCAAACTCAACAAACTACAGAGACTAGCTTGTGTCTGTGCAACTGGGAGAATTAAAACTACACCAACAGCTGCACTTGAAGTCGCCCTAAACATCCCACCACTTCATCTAGAACTCATGAAAGAAGCTATGGCTAACGCCTATTTGCTCATCACAGAAGATTAATAAAATTCCACAATAATTCACACTGACATCCTACAAGATTTCAGACTAAATGAATTACTTGGAACACATTTAACAGACAAATGTCTACCACGTTATAACTTCCGGCGCAACTTCAGGGTTACATTCCCAGACCGTCTAAATTGGGAACAGAATAAACCAACATTTGCCAACGACTCACTTGTATGGTACACAGAAGGGTCTTAAACGAATGAAAGAGTTGGAGCAGGGGTATACGGTCCACGCACTAAAATATCACTATTCGCTAGTATGGATATGAGCTGTTCCGTATTTCAGGCCGAAATACATGCAATAGAACTCTGCATCCGAGAGAGTCTAAATGAAGCAATAACAAATAAGAATATTTACATTCTCTCTAGTAGCAGGGCAGCTCTGCTTGCGATTGACGCATTTGAAATTACATCAAAACTAGTCTGGGACTGTCTTCAAATCCTACAAATACTGGCCAGCACGAACAAGGTTCACCTGATCTGGGTGCCAGGGCACAACGGATATGAAGGCAACGAAAAAGCAGGCGAACTAGCCAGGAAAGGATTCGCGTCCCAGTTCATGATGCCAAGATCATTCTCCGGGCTACCAATTAATACTATAAAAAGCAGAGTATAAAAGCCTAGCTGGAGGAAAAAAAGCTCCATGTCTCCAGGGCTACCGAAGGAAACAGACAGTAAGCTGATGACCATGGTCATAACACAGGACAACATCAGCAGACTATGATGGATCAGCATCATGGATGAGCTATAAATGGAGGACATCACAATAGGCCCACTTGTGGCATTTAGTATACCACCTCCTCTCAACAATCTACAATCTACATCTAGCTTTTCATGCCGTCAAGAAAAAGAAACTCAATACTGGACGCCTCAGCACACCTGCAGTAATCGGAGCCTACAGAGAGCGCTTGTGTGAGATACTGCCCGCTTTGTATTGAATCTCCCCAGACGTCAACAACCAGTGGCTGAAAAAACTTAAGGTTTTCATTCACGCCTAAAAAAGAATGGTATGATGATGATGGCGTGTACAGGAAAAAAAAGACATAAGATGCATATATGCGAAAACGTTGCAGCGGAAGACAAGAGCAGCGTATAAGAAGTAGTTATCGAGCCAACAAAAAGGAAGAAAAAAGGTTACTGCGTAGAAGAGAGAGGACCTATGCAATCTTCCAGTTCAAGGATATCCAAGAGTCTGGTGATCGAAACAAGACCAGATAGTTCTATAAAACGGCTAAGCAACTGGCTGCTGGCTTAAGAACTGAAACGCAGGCTTTTCGAAATAGCAAAGGAAACTTGTCACCGAAGCACAGGGGATAGTTGAAGTGTTTAAGCAGCATTTCCAGCAGCTGCTAAATGGTCATCACGCGGAGAGAGTGAAAGTGGTACAAGAGAGAAAAGAAACTGTACCAGGAGAGAACAAGAGCCCATTCGGCGAAGAAGAATTCCCACCACCTATAGCATTGAAGAAGTTAGCCTAGCTACAAGGTTGTCTTCTCCGATGGCTTACCTGTGGAGCTATTCAAGCATTTTAAGGTGATGTTTTGGTGAGTTGCATGCTATAAATCATTAACGAAATATGGGCGAAAGAAAGCATGTCCGAAGACTGGACAATCAGTTCCATATGCTCCATTTTCAAGAAAGGCTATCCTTGTTAAATGTCGCATACAAGATTCTGTCAATTGTACTTTGTGAGTGTCTTAGGACACATAGACGAGATCTTCGCACTAAATCAAATCCTGGAAAACAGCATTGAATTTCAAGTCAGGACACACCATCTTTTCATGGACTTTAAGGACGCATATGATAGTATTCATCGTCAGGAGCTATACCTGGCGATGGCTAAATGGCCAAACTGATGCCGTGTGGCCGATGATGCCGTGTGCCGATGGCCAAAACTGATGCCGTGTAACATTTGAAAACACATGGTACAACATGCAGTTTGAGAACAGCTCCTCGGAACTGTTTCAAAGATGCGCTCTGGATCTCGGAAAGGATATGCATTGTACTGTGCTTTTTTTAATCTTGTTTTGGAGATGATAGTGTGCCGGGCAAAGGTCAACACGGAAGGCACTTCAACAGACTTTTGCAACAGGGGTTCGTGGACGATATCGACATCATCTCCAGTCGTGAAGTGAAAGAGGCTTTTACGGCGATTATAGAGCAGGCGAATTTGGTTGGTCTGAAAGTAGGACAAAACGTCACCGTTGGTAGCAGCAACTTCGAGGAAGCTAAAGAGTTCATCTAGACTCGGAGTTAACATCAACTCCACAAACGATGCCTTAGGGAGATGACCCTAGGAAACCGCTGCTATTTCGTTTTATTGGCAAAACAAATGGCTTCAAAACTCCTCTCGCGGCAGACAAAGTGTAAGCTCTACAAAACCTTTATGTTGCCAGTTCTGCTTTATGGTGCCGAGATCTGGGCGATAACCAGAGAATGAGATATTTTACTTGGCTCTTCCGAGAGAAAAATTCTACAGCGAACTTACGGTTGTCTGAGCGAGTAGGGCGAAAGGAAGAATATATTACTGCGAACTCTATGCGAGTTCAAAAAGGCTTGAGACGACCAAGAAGACCGAACCTCCGTTTTAATGACCAAGCCACAGACGATGAGAGGCTACTGTAAACCAGGTAGATATCCTCCATTGGTCGCCAGCCCTATAAGTAAGTATAGGTTTATTAATGTTTATGAGCAGGGAAATGATATGGGCAAAAAGTTATTTCTACAACTTTTTGCCCATATCATTTCCCTGCTCACAACAATATAAAAAAAAAATAGTTTTACGAGAATTTTATTCATTGGGCCAATAATTAAAATGAACCAAAGAACTTTTAATGGTTGGTTTAAATATGACAGTGTTAACTTTGAAGCCAGAACTTATATTCTTGATTTAAAAATGTCAAAGCAGAAATGTAAATTGTAGAGAGGGAGAAAATAAATAGGAATAAGGTATACGCGGAAACCGCGGTCCGTTGCAGACAAACCAACGCTATTAAATACGCCTTGCTTCGCTTACTATTATTTTTTACTAAAATTTTTTTGTGATTTTCCTGTTAGGTTGAATTATAATTGCATTTTACAATGAATATGTTAAACCAAAATTTGCACGCGGATGGTTAAAAAGCATCACAAATAGTAAGTTTTCGAAATTAGCGACACCTGTCCATTCCGCATTTGGCAAACACGGGACGGGCGGTTACCATACCTATAGGTAAGTACCTTTGAGTAAAGGTAAGTTATTTCCGCTTATGACGTACAAAAAACACTTATGCCCAGGAGAGATAATAAATCCAGCGTCCACTTACGAATTCCCTGCTAAAAAGTCTCTGCTTGTCACCCCAATCAATTTCAAAATATCATCATTAACGGAATGAGTCCCACGGTACACATATCTTTATGCCATCAGCAGCATGCAAACACTCAAAACCACTTAATTTTAATTAATATGAATACTTAATACAAAATCCGCTGATATAACATCCCATGCAGTCCTGCAATGTAAATTTTTAATTCATGCACAAGTGGCACATAATTTTAAACGCAACATTACACGAAACATTCTTTTCGGGCTTCTAAAAAAAAAACAGCTACCGGCTAGGCTCTTGTCCCGCTATTAAGCCTCAGGATAAATAATATTCACCAATGAATTTCGCACGTACGCACTCATGTGCATATTGTCCTTAAAAAAAAATCAAAAAAATATTTTCCAGAAACCAGTCATTTTCATAATTTCCCACTTAAAAATTCATGGAGAACTCTTATAAAATAAATTATGAATATTCGCCACACCCTGTTCACCTCCTGCCGGCATAATTAAGTGGGCAATTGAACAGCCCACAATGCACCACGATTGCACAAAACGAAACAAAAACAAACAAACAAAACATTTTTACACAAAACTAATTTGTTGCGTTTTCCGCCCATACAGGGTGGTGCGTCCCGCATTCAGGTGCAGCACTAAACGGGCTGTGTCCCCTTGCTGCAGCCAGCAAACACTTGAGCATAAATTGAATTAAAAATAATGTCCGAGGAGAAATTAAAAGCATTTTTAAATTAATTTGCATTTATGAGCGGTTGTTAATTTTTACCAGATCCCTAATTCAACGTATAGAGGGCAGCCTGGCAACATGTAGATACCAGCAACAGCACCCTGAACAGGACAAACGGTAGTTTGATAAACGGTAGCCCCACGGTCGACCTGGTTTTAATGAATTAAACATGAATTGCTTCCGTGGCCCAAACTACCGGTGGTCAGCGCGCTCATTACCGAGCCTCCATCTCATTTTTCGTCCTTAATTCGCTTTAATGCTACAACAGTGCATAATTCTTTGGCCCGCCCTGATGGTCACGGATGACAGTTCATTACAATCTTCGGTTGGTTAAACTGATTTGTTTGATTTCCACATTGGCAATGTTGACAAAAAATTAAAATACAGACCCCATTGAGTTGCAAACTTGCAGATTGCACCATCATCCGCAGCAAGTGGGTAGTGCGCTCTCGTATAATTCGAGACACACAGGATGAAATCCCTGCGGGATAATAAGGTGCTTTTGTATTAATGAGGCTTATCCGCAGAGCACTAAAAAATAAATGAATACCGAAGGTCTCGCGCTCGAAAAAACCTTCGTAGGCCCAATCCCCGCGCACAGCACGGCAAATTCAATTTGTTTTTCCACATGTTAAGCTTTAAGAAGGATACATCGACTGATCGGATCGACTGGGAGTAGTTTTACCAGGCCTGGTTGAGTGAATGTCTTTTAATACGGCTCACTGGCAACATTTCGACGGGACTAGAAAATAAATTTACTTCGATGGGCGCAATTGCTGGTATTTATTCAACGTGTAATGGAATCAAACTTAATGGAAGCTCTCTCTGGCCAAGTTAAGAAGCATTTGGTGCAATAAAATCTGGGGAAAAGATGCAGATATTGGGTAAATATTAGATAATTGTGTATTAACTTATGGATAAATTAAAATACATGTTTTGCTTGATCGATTCGTTTTTACTATGTCAAAAAAATATTACTTTAAAAAAATCTAACTAAGTTTAGAGCTTTGTTAAAATCCATGTTCGCTGAGAGGCTTAACAGAATTTTTTTTAGGTGAATATGTTACTTTTGAAATGCATTTTTTTTCAACATTATTATTCTAAAAAAAATATACTTAATTCGACATTTTGTACATAAAAGGTTCTGGGCCCTCGTACATGTGGAAGCAGAATTAAAAAAAAACCTGGAGTTTCTACAAAAACGAGGATTTCTACTGGCCTAATCTTAATTGTTTTGGAAGAAATATATATACGAGATAAGCCTGACTTTATTCTAGACTTCGTTTCTCCAAAGTTTTTGGCCAAAGGTAGCAAGGGTTTTTCAGACCACACACCTTCGCAGAAAAACAACCAGTATGCAGAAGTTACAGTCCGTAAAACGGACCGTTGAATACGCCATCCTATCCCACATTGTAAAATGCTGATGGCATTGTTATTTTTTGACATTTTATAAGTAGTGCAAACTTTGAAAAGGGACATGGTCCAACCGCCCTAAGTACAAACTATCAATTATAAGATATCTCCACAGATATTTCCAAGTTACGCTTAAATGCACGTAAAAATGCAATTTTTTGGTTCAAGTTCAATATTTTTGAAAAATTGGCCCCTAAAAAGGGGCGTGGCTAATAACTTTATATAACGGAATCTGGAATGAAGTCTCCTTTACCTAACCTGCTACTTTTTTACTTCATGCATTCCTAAATTAGGCTCAAAGCCAGTCGAAATTACGTATTTCTGGAAAATTTTAGGTTTTTCTTCAATTTTGCCTAACAAATGTGGCCAAAGTCTTGTATGAAAAAAATGTAGAACTAAGCGTTTTCTACATCAAATATTAAGCGAATTTTTTTTAATTTGGAGTAAAACTATTGGGTAAACTGCATTTGAAAATTTACCCTTAAAATAGATGCCACGCCCACTAGAGGAGGTTTACCAATTAAATTTGTCTTTTTTGTTTCTTACATTCATTAGGAGATGCTAAATGTCAAATTTCAGCCTTTTAGAACGTCTTACAGTTTTGAAATCTCTGGAGGTAGTTGCACATTAAGACCGACTGTGGGCGTGTCTTTGGTCGGATTTCAAACTTTTACACTTGTACTGCTTCGCATGACGTGGACCTTACGTACGAAGTTTCAGCACTCTAGCTCAAAATTTAAGGCCTTAAAACATGTGACATACAGACGGACGGACATGGCTTATTCGATTCAGAATTCGGTCTCGATCATATGCCTTTAAGGTCTTGCGGGTCCAACAGTATTATTTCACCGTGTTACAAATTATGTAACAAACTTAATATACCTCCTATCCTATGGAATGGGGTATAAAAATAGCATAGTGTAATACTTTCGTAAATGTCCTAAAGATTTGCTCTAACCACAAATCGTCAAAAATTAACAATAAAATCAGCAATTTACATTTGTGGGATGGGGTATCCGACGGTCCATTTTACGAACTGTAAACACTCTGTAATCGAAATGCTTTTACGTTTTCGACACCGATTTTCTAAAAGATTCCTTCTTGTATCCGAACGATTATGACGATCGTATTTAAATTTGGTTGAGGTATGCAAGGTTTGCAAGACAACCAACTGCCTGACTTCATTCATTGGAGATCAATTATGTTAATGGGCCACACCCCCAAAAATTGGGGTTAATAAGAAATATAGCACTTTAAAAGTTGGTATGGGCGATGGTGTAGGCGGTTCAACCTTTGACGTGTTAAAGACTTTTGGCCGCAATTTCTGTGCACAAAAATTTGAGCTCCTATGCCTCGTTTAAGTCGGTCGAAAGGTCTTTCGAAATAAAATGTGAATTATAGGTAGGTAAATTATTATGTATAAAATATATTTACATTGAAGCCAACAGTGGGCGTGGCCGTCTCTTTAACCCATTTTAATTCTTTACCTGCGCCCTCTTTATCTGTGCACATAACAACCAAGCCGAAATTTCTGCTCTCTAGTTTAATTTTGAAGACCTAAAACCTTCACACATACAGACGGACGGACAGCGGGACATGGCTTAATCAATTCACCTGTTGGTTTCGATCATGTCTCTAAAAGGTCTTAGGGGTCTACTTCCTTAAATTTAGTACAAAGATTTTCAAGCATGCCGTATAGATATGTCTTCCACACTTCCAAGCTTTCAAGCCTTAAATTAAACGGCATAGTTGTTTCCATCCCTCGAACCTCGCACTTCACGAATTTATTACGGCTATTGCGTTCTTTATACCCTATTTTACAGGAATGGAGTATATTAAGTTTGATACATGCGAAAATGTAACACTAAGGAACAATAACGATAAACCGCCTTTTAGTCTAAGAGCTGATGAACATTTTTTTTACTGATCTCGCCAACTTTCTAACCCTTATAAATTTGTTATCCTGAGTGAAAAGATTACAAAAATCACATTCTGCCGCCTGGTACCGGGGGCCTCTGGGCTATGAACCGACCTATAGTTGCACAAAAAAGTCAGAAAGTTAACCCATAGCAAGATGTCTTATGAAGCCAAGACTTCGTATTTAGCATCTCATAGCAATTGCAAGGCATACATAATAAAATCGTATTGGCAGACCTCTCGTAGTGGGCGTGGCATAGATTTAAAAAAAAATTTTCATTTGCACTTTATTCAATATATTTGCTTACAATCAAAAAAATATTACTTAAAATATTATGTGGAAAACAACTAGTTCTACAGTTTCTCGTACAATGTTTTGGGCCATGCCCACATTTGCATTTAGAATTTAAAGAAAACCTTAATTTTTTTCAGAAAAACGTTTAATTTAAGCCGTATTTAGAAAAGGATAAGAAATAAGATTTCCCACGTAAGTTGAAGTGACTCCATTCTACATTTCGCTCATACAAAGTTTTTGGCCACGCCCATTTTTAGGCGTCGATTTTACATTAAAATTAATTTGCATTTAATTATTATGAGTTGCTGGATAACGACCTTCTTCGTTGGAGTGAAACATTGGCTAAACGGTTAGAAGAAATATGTAAAAAAATTTTCCTGAAACAAACTATTAATTCAAAAATAATGTATTTTATTATTTCATTTACATTGAAAAGATTTTTGTGCAAATCAATATAAATTGATTAATAATTATTTATTATTTTTATTATTTAATTTTTTAAATTATTAAAAATAATTATAAAATGTAATGTTTTAGTATAATATATAAAATAAATAATTTTAATAATAATTTATTAGTATTGTAAAATAAAATTGAAATAAAATGAAAAATATTTATATTAAAAGAAAATTTTATTTATTGTATCTTGTGTATCAGAGTATATTAAATAAAAAATAAATATATTTATTTTTTTCGATTTTAAAAGATTTAATAAATTATAAAATTTAATGTAATAAAATTATTTTAAATAATTTATTAGAAATGAAATGTTATTCGTTTTTAAATGTATCTAGTTTTTTAAGAAATAAATTTAATTTAAATTTTTAAAATTTATTTATTTATTTATTTTAATTAAATAAATTTTAAAAATAAATATTTTATGGGATAAGCTATAAAATAAATTTTTATAAATAATAAATATTAATTTTGATAATATATGCTTAGAATTAGCAATTATTTTAAAATTTGTTATAAATTAATTTTTAATTAAATTATTTATTTTATTTTAAATTTTTATTAAAATATTTATTTTAATATAAAAAATAAAGAAATAATGATATAATTAGTATATAAATATTGTATAATTATATTTATATATGAAAAGTTTTTATAAAGAATTCGGCAAAAATAATATTCGCCTGTTTAACAAAAACATGTCTTTTAGAATTTAATTTAAAGTCTGACCTGCCCACTGATTTTTTTAAATGGCCGCAGTATTTTAACTGTGCAAAGGTAGCATAATCATTAGTCTTTTAATTGAAGGCTGGAATGAATGGTTGGACGAAATATTAACTGTTTCATTTAAATTTATAATAGAATTTTATTTTTTAATCAAAAAGTTAAAATTTATTTAAAAGACGAGAAGACCCTATAAATCTTTATATTTTTTTTTATTATTATTATTTAGATAAATTTAATAATGATATATAGAAATATTTTATTGGGGTGATATTAAAATTTAATAAACTTTTAAAATTTAAAACATTAATTTATGAATAATTGATCCATTATTAATGATTATAAAATTAAGTTACTTTAGGGATAACAGCGTAATTTTTTTGGAGAGTTCATATTGATAAAAAAGATTGCGACCTCGATGTTGGATTAAGATATAAATTTAGGTGTAGCCGTTTAAATTTTAAGTCTGTTCGACTTTTAAAATCTTACATGATCTGAGTTCAAACCGGTGTAAGCCAGGTTGGTTTCTATCTTTAAATAATTAATATATTTTAGTACGAAAGGATTAAATATATAAATAATATATTTTAATAATTTGAATATTATTAATTTATTAACTATTTTGGCAGATTAATGTAATAAATTTAGAATTTATAAATGTAATTTATATTACAAATAGTACTTGTTTTATATAGAATTGATTTTATTTTTAATTATAAGTTTAATATTAATTATTTGTGTATTAGTAAGTGTTGCTTTTTTAACATTATTAGAACGTAAAGTATTAGGTTATATTCAAATTCGTAAAGGTCCAAATAAAGTTGGATTAATAGGTATTCCTCAACCTTTTTGTGATGCAATTAAATTATTTACAAAAGAACAAACTTATCCTTTATTATCTAATTATATTTCTTATTATTTTTCTCCTGTTTTTTCATTATTTTTATCATTATTATTATGAATATGTATACCATTTTTTATTAAATTATTTTCTTTTAATTTAGGTTTAATATTTTTTATATGTTGTACTAGACTAGGTGTTTATACAGTAATAATTGCTGGTTGATCATCTAATTCAAATTATGCATTGTTAGGTAGTTTACGATCTGTTGCTCAGACTATTTCTTATGAAGTTAGTTTAGCTTTAATTTTATTATCTTTTGTTTTTTTAATTAATAATTATAATATATTAAATTTTTATTTTTATCAGATTTATTTATGATTTTTTGTTTTATTATATCCATTAATATTTGTTTGATTAATTATTTCTTTAGCTGAAACTAATCGTACTCCTTTTGATTTTGCTGAAGGTGAATCAGAATTAGTATCTGGATTTAATGTTGAATATAGAAGAGGTAGATTTGCATTAATTTTTTTATCTGAATATGCAAGTATTTTATTTATGAGAATATTATTTTCTTTAGTATTTCTTGGTGGAAATATTTTTAATTTCTTTTTTTATTTAAAATTAATATTAATTTCATTTTTATTTATTTGAGTTCGAGGGACTTTACCTCGTTTTCGTTATGATAAATTAATATATTTAGCTTGAAAGAGATTTTTACCTTTTTCTTTAAATTATTTATTATTTTTTATTGGATTTAAGATTTATTTATTTAATATAATTTAAATAATTATTTGTAGTAAAGTTAATAGAAAATTTAAGTTTCTATATTATGTTTTCAAAACATATGCTTATTCAAGCTCATTAACTAATTACTTATTAAAATAATTAATTTAATAAATTATCTCATCATTTACAAATTAATGGATTAATTAAATAATATAAAAAGTATAAAATTGTTAAAATTTGTCCAATAATAATAAATGGTTCTTCTACTGATCGTGCTCCAATTCATGTTAATAAAATAATAATTGTTACTATAATTCAAAATAAAATTTTATTAATAGGATAAAATGTAATTCCTCGAAATTTACTTAAATTATAAAATGGTATAATTATTAAAATAGCAATTGATATAATTAATGCAATTACTCCTCCTAATTTATTAGGAATTGAACGTAAAATAGCATATGCGAATAAAAAATATCATTCTGGTTGAATATGAATTGGAGTAATTAAAGGGTTAGCTGGAATAAAATTATCAGGATCTCCTAATAAATAAGGGTTTCATAAAGTTAATAAAGTTAATAATATTATTATAATAATAAATCCTGTAATATCCTTATAGGTAAAATAAGGATGAAAAGGAATTTTATCAATATTTGAATTTATTCCTATTGGATTATTTGATCCTGTTTGATGTAAAAATAATAAATGAATTATTACTATTGCTAGTACAATAAAAGGTAAAATAAAATGAAATGTAAAAAATCGAGTTAATGTTGCATTATCTACAGCAAATCCCCCTCAAATTCATTGAACTAAATCGGTTCCTAGATATGGGATTGCTGATAATAAATTTGTAATAACAGTAGCTCCTCAAAATGATATTTGTCCTCATGGTAATACATATCCTATAAATGCTGTAGCTATTACTAAAAATAAGATAATTGTACCTGATAATCAAGTTGGTGTAAATAGATATGATCCATAATATATTCCTCGTCCAATATGTAAATAAATACAAATAAAAAAAAAAGATGCACCATTAGCATGTAGTGTTCGTAATAATCATCCATAATTTACATTTCGGCAAATATGGTCAACACTATTAAATGCTATTTCAATATCTGCTGTATAATGTATAGCTAAAAATAATCCAGTTAAAATTTGAATAATTAAACATAATCCTAATAAAGATCCAAAATTTCATCATATAGAAATATTTCTTGGAGAAGGTAGGTCAACTAATGCATTATTTATAATTTTAAAAATGGGATGGTGAATTCGTATAGGTTTATTCATTAGTTAATTTATTGATCGAATTGGACCGTAAAATAATTTAGTAATTTTTACTGTTACAATTAGTGTAATTAATAAATAATTAATTATTAAAATATTAATTATATTTGTAGGATAATTATATAATTTATTTAAATTTAAAGAATTTTCTTTAATATAAGAATTAATATTTGTAATTGATATTATTTCATTATTTATAGAATTAAATATAATTAATATTTTATCTATAAAAATAATAATAATAATAGTTAATAAAAATGTAATAATTATGAAAGTTATTATTTTTATAGATATAGAAAATATTTCATTTGAAGCTAAAGATGTTACATAAATAAATAAAACTAATATTCCTCCAATAAAAATTAAAAATAAAATATAAGAAAATCAAAATGATTTTGTTATTAATCCTGTAATACAACAAATTACTACAGTTTGTAATAATAATATTATTCCTATTCTTAATGGATGATTTATTTGTATAAAAATTAATGAAAATGTAAATGTTAATGAATATAATATAATTTGTATAATATCAAGAAATAGTTTAATAAAAATATTAATTTTGGAGATTAATGATAAAGATAATTCTTTTTTCTTGATGTTTAAAAAGAAAAATTTCTTATTTTTGATTTACAAGACCAATGTTTTATTTAAACTATTAAAACTAATGATAATATTTATAAATTGAGGATTACCTTTTATAATAATAATAATGGGAATTATAATTTTTATTTCTAATCGAAAACATTTATTATCAATACTTTTAAGTTTAGAATTTATTGTTTTATCTTTATTTTATTTTTTGTTTATTTATTTAAATATAATAAATTATGAAAATTATTTTAGAGTAATTTTTATAACTTTTAGTGTTTGCGAAGGTGTTTTAGGATTATCAATTTTAGTTTCAATAATTCGAATATATGGAAATGATTATTTTCAATCTTTTAATATTTTACAATGTTAATAATTTTATTTATATTATTATTTTTATTTCCTTTTTGTTTTATGAAAAAAATATTTTGAATGGTTCAAAATATATTATTTATTATAATATTCTTATTAATTATTAATAATTATATAAATAATTTTAGTTCAATAATTTCTTATTTTTTAGGTATAGATTTATTTTCTTATGGAATAATTTTATTAAGAATTTGGATTTGTAGATTAATATTGATAGCTAGTTGTTCAGTTAATCAATTTAATAATTATAAAAATTTATTTTTATTAAATTTATTAATTTTATTATTTTTATTAATTTTAACATTTGGAAGTATAAATTTATTTCTTTTTTATTTATTTTTTGAAAGTAGTTTAATTCCTACTTTATTTTTAATTTTAGGATGAGGGTATCAACCTGAGCGTTTACAAGCTGGTTTATATTTGTTATTTTATACTTTATTAGTTTCTTTACCTATATTAATTTCTATTTTTTATTTATATAAAAATTTAAATACTATAAATTTTTATTTAATAAATAATTATAATTTAAATTATTTAATTTTATATATTTCTTTAATTTTAGCATTTTTAGTTAAAATACCAATATTTTTAGTTCATTTATGATTACCGAAAGCTCATGTTGAAGCTCCTGTTGCTGGTTCTATAATTCTTGCTGGTATTATATTAAAATTAGGTGGATATGGATTATTGCGAATTTTTTATATTTTACAGAATATAGGAATTAAATATAATTATTGATTTATTTCAATTAGTTTAATTGGTGGAATTTTAGTGAGTTTAATTTGTTTACGACAAACTGATTTAAAATCTTTAATTGCTTATTCTTCTGTAGCTCATATAGGAATTGTATTAACAGGATTAATAACTATAACTTATTGAGGAATTTGTGGTTCTTATACTTTAATAATTGCTCATGGATTATGTTCGTCAGGTTTATTTTGTTTAGCTAATATTACTTATGAACGATTAGGAAGACGAAGTTTATTAATTAATAAAGGTTTATTAAATTTTATACCTTCTATAACTTTATGATGATTTTTATTATGTTCTGCTAATATAGCAGCTCCTCCAACATTAAATTTGTTAGGAGAAATTTCTTTATTAAATAGAATTGTTAGATGATCTTGATTAACTATAATTTCATTAATCTTTTTATCATTTTTTAGTGCTGCTTATTCTTTATATTTATATGCATATAGACAACATGGAAAGTTATATTCTGGGGCATATTCTTTTAGAATAGGATTTAATCGTGAATATTTATTATTATTTTTACATTGATTTCCTTTAAATTTATTGATATTAAAATCTGAAATAAGTATACTTTGATTGTAATATTATTTAAATAGTTTAATATAAAATATTGATTTGTGGTGTCAATGATATGAAGTATTTCATTTTAAATCGTGAAATATTTTTCAATTTGTTTAATAAATTTCATTTTTTTAATAACTATGAGAATTAGTTTATTATTATTATCTTTTTATTTTATTATAAATGAATTAATTTTTTTTTTAGAATGAGAAGTTTTATCATTAAATTCTTTAAGAATTGTTATAACATTTTTATTTGATTGAATAAGTTTAATATTTATATCATTTGTTTTATTAATTTCTTCATTAGTAATTTATTATAGAAAAGAATATATAATTGATGATATAAATATTAATCGTTTTATTATACTAGTATTGTTGTTTGTAATATCTATAATATTATTAATTATTTCTCCTAATTTAATTAGAATTTTATTAGGGTGAGATGGATTGGGTTTAGTTTCTTATTGTTTAGTAATTTATTTTAATAATATTAAATCTTATAATGCTGGTATATTAACTGCTTTATTAAATCGTATTGGTGATGTTGCTTTATTAATAGCTATTGCTTGAATATTAAATTATGGAAGATGAAGATATATTTATTATTTAGAATATATATATAATGATAATGAAATAAAATTAATTGGTATTTTAGTTATTATTGCTGCTATAACTAAAAGTGCTCAAATTCCTTTTTCTTCATGATTACCTGCAGCAATAGCTGCTCCTACTCCTGTATCAGCTTTAGTTCATTCTTCAACTTTAGTAACTGCAGGAATTTATTTATTAATTCGTTTTAATATTTTAGTTACAAATTCATATATAAGACAATTATTATTATTATTATCTGGATTAACAATATTTATATCTGGATTAGGAGCAAATTTTGAATTTGATTTAAAAAAAATTATTGCTTTATCAACTTTAAGACAATTAGGATTAATAATAATAATTTTATCTATAGGATTTTATAAATTAGCTTTTTTTCATTTATTAACACATGCTTTATTTAAAGCATTACTTTTTATATGTGCTGGAGCAATTATTCATAATATAAATAATTCTCAAGATTTACGTTTAATAGGGGGTTTAAGTATTTATATACCTTTAACTTCTTCTTGTTTTAATGTTGCAAATTTAGCTTTATGTGGTATACCTTTTTTAGCTGGATTTTATTCTAAGGATTTAATTTTAGAAATTGTTTCTTTAAGAATAATAAATATTTTTATTTATTATTTATTTTTTTTTTCTACAGGATTAACTGTTTGTTATTCTTTACGATTAGTTTATTATTCTATAACTGGTGATTTAAATTGTAGAACATTAAATGTTTTAAATGATGAAAGTTGAATTATATTGAAAGGAATATTAGGATTGATAATTATAAGAATTATTGGAGGAAGAATATTAAATTGATTAATTTTTTTAACTCCTTATACAATTTGTTTACCTTTTTATTTAAAATTTATAACATTATTTGTTTGTATTGTTGGGGGTGTAAGAGGTTATATAATTTCTAAAATTTCATTATTTTTTTATAATAAAACATTAAATTATTATTTTATTAGTATATTTGTAGGTTCAATATGATTCATACCTTATATTTCTACATATGGGATTATTAATTATTCTTTAAAAATTGGAATGAATATATTAAAAAATTTTGATCAAGGATGATCTGAATTTATTGGTAGACAAAATTTGTATAAACAATTAGTTTATTATTCTCAATTTAATTATATTATACAAAATAATAATTTAAAAATTTATTTTTTAATTTTTATTTTGTATATTTTTATTTTAGTTTTATTATTAATTTTTTTATATTTAAATAGCTTATGTATAGAGTATAACATTGAAGATGTTAGGGAGATTAGTTAATCTTTAAATAAATTAAATAATTTTTATTAGTAATTTATAAAAAAAAATTCTTTAATTTTACAATGAAAATGTAATGTTTTATTTAAACTATATAAATTAGAAATATAAATGGAATTTAACCATTAAAATAAAAAGTTAGCAGCTTTTATTTGATCTACATATTTCTTTAATTGGAATATTTATTCATTTTTATCATTAACAGTGATATACCTCTATTTTGGTTTCAATTAATTTTATTATATAAAGAATAAGGGTAAATAAATACCTAATATTAGGTCGAAACTAATTGCGATTTATCGCTTCATATTCAAGGTAAATTGAAAATTCAATTATTTTTGAATGCAAATCAAATGTTATAAATTAACTATAACCCTAATTAGTTCAATTTAATATTCCTTGATTTCATTCATGATATAATCCTAGTAATAAAATTAAAATAAAAATAATTGATGTAATTGTTCATATGAATATATTAGAATAATTTAAAATTAAAATTATTGGAAGAATTAAAGCAATTTCTACATCAAAAATTAAAAAAATAATTGTAATTAGAAAAAATTTTAAGGAAAAAGGTAATCGAGATGATGAAATTGGGTCAAATCCACATTCAAAAGGAGATCTTTTTTCTCGGTCTCTTAATCTTTTTTTAGAAAGAATAGATGCTAAAATTATAACAAAAGTTGATAATAAAATAATAATTAATGAGATTATAGCAATAGAAAAAATTATTTATATTATTAATAATAAACCTTATAATTGGAAGTTATATATACTTTTTTATACTATATAAATATTTTATCCTCCTCATCAATAAATTGAAATATATAAAAATAATCAAACAATATCAATATCCTGCCATCGCCACCTAAAAAAAAAAAAGACTTATTCTTTTTCACGGTCCCCACCTCCGCGAGGGTTTGACAAGCCCTCCGAGAGTATTAATTGTCTTGAAAAACTTCTCAAAGTGCCGTTCGGATTCGGCAAAAAATTGTAGGTCCCCTTGTATGTAAAGAAATCAACACACCAGCATACATTGTTGAGAAGTTGGCCCTGGTTCACCTCGAGCTGTTGCGCCACTCTATTTATTTATTTATTTTTAATCAAACAATATCTACAAAATGTCAATATCAAGCTGCTGCTTCAAATCCAAAATGGTGATTTTTTGAAAAATGATTATTTAAATGACGAATTAAACAAATTAATAAAAATGTAGTACCAATAAGTACATGAAATCCATGAAAGCCTGTTGCTATAAAAAATGTTGATCCATAAACAGCATCTGCAATTGTAAATGGAGCTTCAATATATTCATATGCTTGTAAAATTGAGAAATAAATTCCTAATAATACAGTAAAAAATAATCCTTGAGTAGTTTGTGAATAATTATTTTCTATTAATCTATGATGGGCTCAAGTAACTGTAATTCCTGAAGCTAATAAAATTGTTGTATTTAATAAAGGAATTTGGAATGGATTAAAAGGAATAATTCCTAAAGGAGGCCATATTGAACCTAATTCAATAGAAGGAGAAAGACTTCTGTGAAAAAAAGCTCAAAAAAATGAAGAAAAAAATAATACTTCAGAAATAATAAATAAAATTATTCCTCATCGTAATCCTGTTGTTACTGAATTTGTATGAAGTCCTTGAAATGTACTTTCTCGTGATACATCTCGTCATCATTGATAAACAGTTAAAATAGTAATTGTTGTTCCTAATAAAATTAATGATATATTATATTGATGAAATCATTTAACTAATCCTGATACTAATGTTATAGTTCCAATAGCTCCTGTTAAAGGTCATGGTCTATAATCTACTAAATGAAATGGATGATTTGAGTGTGTTGACATAAATTTAAATAACTTCTCTAGAATATAATGTTCTTAAAACTGCAAATACATAAGATTGAATAATTGCTACAGCAGATTCAAGAATTAATAATAAAATTTGTACAATTAATAAAATTAATACTATAATTGATATTAAAGAAGATCCAGTATTACCTAATAATGTAAGAAGTAGATGTCCAGCAATTATATTTGCAGTTAATCGAACTGCTAAAGTTCCTGGTCGAATAATATTTCTAATAGTTTCAATTAAAACTATAAAAGGTATAAGAATTGCTGGTGTTCCTTGAGGAACAAGATGAGTAAATATATGTTGTGTATGATTTAATCAACCATAAATTATAAAAGATAATCATAAAGGTAAAGCTAATGTTAATGTTAAAACTAAATGGCTTGTTCTAGTAAAAATATAAGGAAATAATCCTATAAAATTATTTATTAAAATTAATCTAAATAAAGAAATAAAAATTAGAGTTATTCCCTTATAATTATTATTTCCTAATAAAGTTTTAAATTCTTTATGTAGAGTAATTAAAATATTATTTCAAATAATATGATATCGTGAAGGTATAAATCAATATATAGATGGAATTATTAATAATCCTAAAAAAGTTCTTAATCAATTTAATGATAAATTAAAAATATTAGATGAAGGATCAAAAACAGAAAATAAATTAGTTATCATTTTCAATTTATAGAAATTGTATTTTTTTTTTCAAAATTTTTTGATTTAGGTGTTAAAGGTAAATATATAAAATAATTTATAATATTAAATAAAATAAAAATTAAAGAAAATAATATAAATAATGTTAATCAATTAATAGGAGCTATTTGAGGAATTAAAAAATATTATAAAAAATAATATTTTTAGTTTGACATACTAATGTTTTATTTAAACTAATTTTTTTTTTTTTTTTTTTTTCATTAAAAGTAATTGCTAGATTACTATAACATGGTTTAAGAGACCAGTACTTGCTTTCAGTCATTTAATGTTAGTTTATATTAGAAATTCATTTAATGAAAAAATTTATTGGAACTCTTTCAATTACAATTGGTATAAAACTATGATTAGCTCCACAAATTTCTGAACATTGTCCAAAGAATAATCCTGGTCGATTTATAAAAAAATTAGTTTGATTTAATCGACCTGGTGTTCCATCAATTTTTACTCCAAGTGATGGAATTGTTCAAGAATGAATTACGTCTGCGGCTGTTACTAAAATTCGAATTTGAGAATTTATTGGTAAAACAATTCGATTATCTACATCTAATAATCGGAATCTATTATTATTTAATTCATTTGTAGGAATTATATATGAATCAAATTCAATATTTAAAAAATCTGAATATTCATAACTTCAATATCATTGATGTCCAATAGATTTTAGTGTAATAGAAGGTTCATTAATTTCATCTAACAAGTAAAGTAATCGTAATGAAGGAAAAGCAATAAATAATAAAATAATTGCAGGTAAAATTGTTCAAATTATTTCAATAGTTTGTCCATGTAATAAATATCGATTTCTGTAATTATTAAAAAATAATATAAATATTATATATCTTACTATTATTGTAATTATAATAAGAATTATTAATCTATGATCATGAAAAAATGTTAATTGTTCTATTAGAGGAGAAGCTCTATCTTGTAATCCTAAATTTGCTCATGTTGACATTTAGTTTCTAATAAAAGTAAAATACTTTATATATAGAGCTTAAATCTATTGCACTAATCTGCCATATTAGAAATTAGATAATAAAGGTAATTCTGAATATCTATGTTCTGCAGGTGGAATATTTTGATATCATTCAATTGAAGAATTTAATTGTATTGCATAAATTACTTGACGTTGTTTAATTATTCTTTTTCAAATAATAATTATAAAAAATACAATTCCAATTAATGAAATTGTTGATCCAATTGTTGAAATAACATTTCAAGTAGTATATGCATCTGGATAGTCAGAATATCGTCGAGGTATTCCAGCTAATCCTAAGAAATGTTGTGGAAAAAATGTTAAATTTACTCCAATAAATATAATAATAAATTGTGTTTTTAATCATTTTATATTTATAGTTAATCCAGTAAATAAAGGATATCAATGAATAAATCCAGCTATAATAGCAAATACAGCTCCTATTGATAAAACATAATGAAAATGTGCAACAACATAATATGTATCATGTAAAATAATATCAATTGATGAGTTTGCTAAAACTACTCCAGTTAATCCTCCTACTGTGAATAAAAATACAAATCCTAAAGATCAAAGAATTGCTGGTGAATAAATTAATTGTGTTCCATGTAAGGTTGCTAATCAACTAAAAATTTTAATTCCTGTAGGAATAGCAATAATTATTGTTGCTGAAGTAAAATAAGCTCGTGTATCAACGTCTATTCCAACAGTGAATATATGATGAGCTCATACAATAAATCCTAATAATCCAATTGCTAATATAGCATTAATTATTCCTAATGATCCAAAAGTTTCTTTTTTTCCACATTCTTGACTAATAATATGAGAAATTATACCAAATCCAGGTAAAATTAAAATATAAACTTCTGGATGTCCAAAAAATCAAAATAAATGTTGATATAAAATTGGATCACCTCCTCCTGCTGGATCAAAAAATGAAGTATTTAAATTTCGATCTGTTAATAATATAGTAATAGCTCCTGCTAATACTGGTAAAGATAGTAAAAGTAATAAAGCTGTAATTACTACAGCTCATACAAATAAAGGTATTCGATCATAAGATATACCTGAAGATCGTATATTAATTACTGTAGAAATTGAAATTTACAGCTCCTAAAATAGAAGATATACCTGCTAAATGAAGAGAAAAAATAGCTAAATCAACTGATGCTCCTCCATGAGCAATTCTTGCTGATAAAGGTGGATAAACTGTTCATCCTGTTCCAGCTCCGTTTTCTACTATACTTCTTACTAATAATAAGGTTAATGAAGGAGGTAATAATCAAAATCTTATATTATTTATTCGAGGAAATGCTATATCAGGTGCTCCTAATATTAATGGTACAAGTCAGTTTCCAAATCCTCCAATTATAATAGGTATTACTATAAAGAAAATTATAATAAATGCATGGGCAGTAACAATTACATTATAAATTTGATCATCTCCAATTAAAGCTCCAGGATGACCTAATTCTGCTCGAATTAAAATTCTTAATGGTCGATTCTTAATAATCGACCTGGTGTTCCATCAATTTTTACTCCAAGTGATGGAATTGTTCAAGAATGAATTACGTCTGCGGCTGTTACTAAAATTCGAATTTGAGAATTTATTGGTAAAACAATTCGATTATCTACATCTAATAATCGGAATCTATTATTATTTAATTCATTTGTAGGAATTATATATGAATCAAATTCAATATTTAAAAAATCTGAATATTCATAACTTCAATATCATTGATGTCCAATAGATTTTAGTGTAATAGAAGGTTCATTAATTTCATCTAACAAGTAAAGTAATCGTAATGAAGGAAAAGCAATAAATAATAAAATAATTGCAGGTAAAATTGTTCAAATTATTTCAATAGTTTGTCCATGTAATAAATATCGATTTCTGTAATTATTAAAAAATAATATAAATATTATATATCTTACTATTATTGTAATTATAATAAGAATTATTAATCTATGATCATGAAAAAATGTTAATTGTTCTATTAGAGGAGAAGCTCTATCTTGTAATCCTAAATTTGCTCATGTTGACATTTAGTTTCTAATAAAAGTAAAATACTTTATATATAGAGCTTAAATCTATTGCACTAATCTGCCATATTAGAAATTAGATAATAAAGGTAATTCTGAATATCTATGTTCTGCAGGTGGAATATTTTGATATCATTCAATTGAAGAATTTAATTGTATTGCATAAATTACTTGACGTTGTTTAATTATTCTTTTTCAAATAATAATTATAAAAAATACAATTCCAATTAATGAAATTGTTGATCCAATTGTTGAAATAACATTTCAAGTAGTATATGCATCTGGATAGTCAGAATATCGTCGAGGTATTCCAGCTAATCCTAAGAAATGTTGTGGAAAAAATGTTAAATTTACTCCAATAAATATAATAATAAATTGTGTTTTTAATCATTTTATATTTATAGTTAATCCAGTAAATAAAGGATATCAATGAATAAATCCAGCTATAATAGCAAATACAGCTCCTATTGATAAAACATAATGAAAATGTGCAACAACATAATATGTATCATGTAAAATAATATCAATTGATGAGTTTGCTAAAACTACTCCAGTTAATCCTCCTACTGTGAATAAAAATACAAATCCTAAAGATCAAAGAATTGCTGGTGAATAAATTAATTGTGTTCCATGTAAGGTTGCTAATCAACTAAAAATTTTAATTCCTGTAGGAATAGCAATAATTATTGTTGCTGAAGTAAAATAAGCTCGTGTATCAACGTCTATTCCAACAGTGAATATATGATGAGCTCATACAATAAATCCTAATAATCCAATTGCTAATATAGCATTAATTATTCCTAATGATCCAAAAGTTTCTTTTTTTCCACATTCTTGACTAATAATATGAGAAATTATACCAAATCCAGGTAAAATTAAAATATAAACTTCTGGATGTCCAAAAAATCAAAATAAATGTTGATATAAAATTGGATCACCTCCTCCTGCTGGATCAAAAAATGAAGTATTTAAATTTCGATCTGTTAATAATATAGTAATAGCTCCTGCTAATACTGGTAAAGATAGTAAAAGTAATAAAGCTGTAATTACTACAGCTCATACAAATAAAGGTATTCGATCATAAGATATACCTGAAGATCGTATATTAATTACTGTAGAAATTGAAATTTACAGCTCCTAAAATAGAAGATATACCTGCTAAATGAAGAGAAAAAATAGCTAAATCAACTGATGCTCCTCCATGAGCAATTCTTGCTGATAAAGGTGGATAAACTGTTCATCCTGTTCCAGCTCCGTTTTCTACTATACTTCTTACTAATAATAAGGTTAATGAAGGAGGTAATAATCAAAATCTTATATTATTTATTCGAGGAAATGCTATATCAGGTGCTCCTAATATTAATGGTACAAGTCAGTTTCCAAATCCTCCAATTATAATAGGTATTACTATAAAGAAAATTATAATAAATGCATGGGCAGTAACAATTACATTATAAATTTGATCATCTCCAATTAAAGCTCCAGGATGACCTAATTCTGCTCGAATTAAAATTCTTAATGATGTTCCTACTATTCCAGCTCAAGTTCCAAATAAAAAATATAATGTTCCAATATCTTTATGATTAGTTGAAAATAATCATTGTTGCGATTAAATGGCTGAAGTTTAGGCAATAGACTGTAAATCTATTTATAAGAATTATTCTTTTTAATCAGTTAGCTTTATAGTCAAAAATGATATTAAAATGCAATTTTAAAGGAATAATTATATATTATTAAGGCTTAAAAGATTTTCTTATATTTATAACTTTGAAGGTTATTAGTTTAATTTAACTTAAAGTCTTAAATTAAATAAAAAATTATTGTAATAATAAATAACCCAAAAGTTGAAATAAAGGATAAAAATAAGTATAAATTTATAGAAATATTATTTCAATAAATTTTAAAAGTTCAATTATTTTCAAAATAATTTAATATAAAAGTTGTATAACATAATCGTAAATAAAAAAATAAGGTAATTAATGATGATAAAATTATAAATGTTAATATAATAAATTGATTATTAAAAGTTAAATATTGAATTGTTAATCATTTTGGAATAAATCCTAAAAATGGAGGTAATCCACCTAAAGATAATAAATTTAAAAATAAAGAAAATTTTAAAATTTTATTATAAAAGAATAATGAAAATAATTGATTAATATGAAATAAATTAAATATATTAAATAAAAAAACTAAATTAATTGATAAAAATGAATAAAATAAAAAATAAGTAATTCATAATGTTTCATTTGAATATATACTTATTAATATTCAACCTAAATGATTAATAGATGAAAATGTTATTAATTTACGTAAAGAGGTTTGATTTAATCCTATTAAAGATCCAATAATAATTGATATGAAAATACATGAAAATAATATAATTTTTATATTTTATTTTCATGTATTTTTTTTTTCATCAATCAATGAAAAATTTTAAATTCAATCATTGATAACTGGAATATTTCCCAGATATAACAGTTTTGTTATTTGAATTTCGTTCTCATACCAAAGCTACACTAAAACTCCGACACATCAAACCTGAATGTTTTAGAATATTTTTTTTTTATGTGTTTTCCCTATTTTTCCCAAAATTAATTTTAATGTTCCACCAAAACTGCTGGTATTTCTATCGCTGAAAAGCTTATAGAAATGTTGACAAATAGTGCTATTTCATCCAATACATAAAACCACCTAATACCCACATGACTCCTGTCGGAATGGCTTAAAATAGCTATACAGCTTATCAGTTGATATCATTGCTATTTTTTTTGCTTATTGATTTATTATGAAAGGTTGTTTGTTAATTGCCATTTTATAACTGAACTACCCTCATAATTCACTGAACTCATCAATAAACGTCATAAATTTTAACGCCTCGCGGGTCTTCCCTCCCGTTGTCCTTGTGATTTTTGTTTGTACAAGAACTATGCAAATACGTAAAAGTAATCCCTTGTGTAAATAACGTGTTTCCATATTAACACTGACGGGTAATGAAGAATCGACATTTCAATCCCCTTCAACCGTATGACCATCAAATCCCATAACAAAGCATTACCTGGGGCAAATATCCGTTACCGCAATTTTTCACCAACCCAATATGCATGCGGTCGAGTAATAATCAGAATAAGAGCCCACGGTGTTCATTTACATGCACAAGGATCATATAAAGCTTCGTGCAACTAATTTTGCGGAATCCCCTTGAAATCCTCAAAATTGATTGTTAATTCTGCTGAGGAATCGAAAAGGAATCAGTACCCTTACACAAAAGTTAGACACCTGCATTTAAGGATGTTGAGATTGGAATGAGTGTGTAAGTACCTTCGACTGGCTGCTTGCAGCGGGATTAGTATCGTCGACGAAAAATACTCACACGCACGTATGTACTTATGTGCGACTGCCGGAAGCCTTATCGATAATTTCATTCCGAGCTGGATCCTCTGCTGCGTTTTCATCCCACTTTGTGCTACATTGCACGGAACAACAATGCCCAGCTTTGGTGCCTCCTGCTTTGTGCGAAAAACATATGCCCATCAGGCCCACCCACCACATGCGGCTTTTACAATTCTTGTGCCTCTAGGTCAAATTATGCTAGTGAGCTCGAAATTTTCCACAGTCGGATTGATCGATCGATTTAAATTAAATTTTTAACATTTAAATTGTTTCATCACATAAAAGGATTTCTGCGTAAGTACTCCGGCTTATAGCGGTTCTGCATTCCCGCGCGCTGTGTCTTCCGCCCTATCGTCGAACAATAAAAAAAGATTTAATCATAACAAATTGAAAATATTTTTTAATCGAAACCGTAAAGTATGCGAGGTATGTATGCGGGGATAGTAGAGCTGTGTGCGATAATCGCATTCGGCAAAGGATTTTAATTAAATTCCGTTGCAGTGCTGATGGAGTTGCTTTTGGCGATTCGCTTTGCTTTGTGCTACCATCGTCATTACAAACAATACCCCACTCCATGCGGCTCGATCCAGAACCACCCCAAACGGTGGTCGTCGAACCTCAAGTTTTTTTCTCGCTCTTCAAATTCAATAAGGGTGCTCTGGGAAACCATACACCCACACACGACTCTTTCTTGAGATAATTAAGCACCTTGTTAGGGAATTCATGAGAATAAGTAATCACCAATCAAGAGGTACCTACTACCTACTCGCTAAGAGCAGCAAAGCAGTATAGCTCTAAGCACACGAGCACACGCCAAGCAAACGGTCTAATTAAAATTTTGAATCCCATTAAGGATATGTGAACTAGCAAACTATACCAGGAGCAATCGTTGCCACATGTGGCAGAGGTTGTTAGACGTATGGATGCGTAAGTGTGTTTCGCATAAAGAATTAGCAAATTCTCAAATTGGTTCTTAACTTGCACGCTTGTTAGCTTTTTAAGGGGGGCAAACCGGTGCGGTGGTGTTCCCATCTGATGGTGTCTTCGCAGGCGGTGTATACACTATCATGTGGGCGGGATTCTGCTTTAATGGAAGCAAACTAAATTATAGGATTTATTCTGGCAGGGAACAGCTTATTAATTAGAACAAACGAAGCAGCTACACGCCCAAACGTGAATGTACTAAGGAGCAGAAGAGCAAGACCCCACAACAGCCTTAGCAGAGGATAATAAATTCTGTGTTGCTGGAAATCTTTGCCCGACTACATATGGCAAGATAAGGAATGCATAATTGATAAGCACCTGGGGAGGTACTCTTGTGATATTCAAAATAATAATGGGTCCTTGTTTACGCATAACGAGCGAACCGATGTGCCTGAATAAAGGGTTGTATTTGAATTGAAAAGTGCTCAAGGTTTGGGGGCATTTATATTCAGCTAAAGAGGGTCTCTGAACTTTTACCATAAAAAAATTTATAAGATACATTGGTTCTGAAGTAGTAAATTACTATTCACTGCAGACTGCGATTGGGGGAAATTCCAAAGTAAAGTGAACCCATATCCGCTACATCTTTATGCTGTGCCAATGTAGCTGCCGTATGGTTAAAGTGTCATATCAGCAAGGTGAGGGCGCACACCTTTGTGATGGTAGCCACATTTTTTAATTAGACCAAACGATAATGTGCTCAAAGTGCCAGTGTCTCTGATTAACCCGTATTTCGAAGAAAAATGAGAAGGAGCTTCAGTGATGAAGAGCTTAGGTGTTCGGCACTCACCACGTCAGCCCCAAGATCCGCCACCTTATGCTGGCAAAGGCAGGACAACTTCAGAGGAAGTGTTCCGCTGTATCGTCGTCCGTTCCACAAGAAAGATAGGTGGTGGCTTCAATCAAGCCTAACGCAATCAAGTGTTTAGCTAAAGCTTGGTGGCCCGTTAGGCCGCCTTCAAGAAGTCTACAGTCGATTCTCCTGAGAGATAGAAGGAAAGCCGCAAACCTCTGACAGATGTCCGGGCGTAGTCGTTTAGTCTGTCTGCACCCATCGCAGTTACGCCAACGAGCCATGTGGTCTCGAGAAACCCAAGTATCAACGGCAAACGTGGCAACAGATGCAGGCAGGCCTAGCGCGTGTCCTCAGAAAACCATTTCTGAACCTTGTCGAATAAGCGCAACAGAGATCTCATTTCCCTAGATACTAGTATGATCTGGGATCCACACAGATTCACTGTTTTTAGACTTTCGACTAAATTCAAAGAATTCTTGAGTTTGAGCAGTATCTTTGACGAGGTAAGAGAGTTGAGCAACGCATTTAGGGCGGCTTGGCTGTCACTGCAAACGCATATCAGGATGGTGATGATCTTGCTTCAAAGATTCGCATCCTTTGATCGGCGGCTCGATCATGCCCGATTTTTTTACAGTCTTCTGATATCAAAACTCCTGCTTTAAGCGAACTAGTGTATATCACTACTAAGATTCTACGGGATTATTAAGCAGGATTATTAAGCTCTTGCCAATCGCTGTTTCTTTGGGCTAAGAAGGCAATTGAGTAGCAAAGCCCTCTCTCGAGCAACGGCTAACCCTTGCCAATCGCTGTTTGTTTGGGCGTAGAAGGCGATTGAGTGGCAAAGCCCTCTCTCGAGCAACTAAAGTATCCATTTGTAAGACCTTTATCACACCAGTCCTGCTTTGCGGTGCAGAAGCATGGGCTTATCAAAGGCGGATGAAAATTTAGTCTGGTTCGAGAAAAAAAACGCTTCGGTCGATTTATGGTCCCTTCTGCATAGATGGAGAGTGAAGGAGGAGGTATAACATCAAACTATAGAGTCAAAACACTGGTGTTCATCTAGAGCGGATAGACACCAACGTCCTGGCATGGAAAATCTTTGAGTCCACCCCACAGAAGCACCGAGACCCAGGTGGTGCACGTAAGTGGAAGGAGAACCCAGCCAACTTCGAGTGCAAAACTGGAAAAACTGGAAAACGGCTGGCTGGCGAATCATATTGGCTGGAGGCCCGAGTCCACCCCAGATTGTAGCGCAACCTAAAGTAAGTAAGTATGAGATGATTCTTCTTTATGATGCCAAAGATTATACCGAAACTTTCTGCTTCTATCATAGAAGCTCTGCCTAGGTCGTAGAGCCTTCAACCCAATTGCTTCACTTTTGATGTGAACTCTTGAAGCCCGGAGTATGTAAAGTAGATATTCCGATACTTTTGTATATCTATGGTGGCACACTACTGATATCCTATGGGGCTATATCAACAAGATCTAGAAGCCCGAAGTCCGAAGACTTATGGACCCTGCAATTCCAAAGAAAGCCGTTCATGGGCTTTGGAGTGCGGTGTTACCTACTCCCTACAGTCGCCTTGTTGTGTTTCTCTAATGCTTACTTTTGGATTGGTACATACTCTTTCAGGGTATAGGTTTTGATTCTTCGAGTGCATTTTAAGTACAATCCAGTTGTGTAATTTCTATCCAGTTAAGCAATTTTTAAGCTCCATCTAGAAACGCTTTTAAGGCTTTATCCACCACTGATACTATACTATGCTATGCATGTGTATCCGCAGTGCTATGAGCCGCTTAATCTCGATTCCATGAGCATGACAGAGAACAATCTTGTCGGTAAGGCGTCTCCATTCGTAAGTATAATGCCATTCCGATTTCCCTGATTGGATGATTACTGGAAAATTACTGAAAACAGTCTTGACAATTGGTGTCTCCTTTAGATGTTTTCCACTCCGGTAAAGTAAGTCGACGCACAGTAAAGTCCTTTACTATGGTGTGGCTGCCCTTTTCTCCTTTTGCGGTGAATACCATCTCAATTTCTCTTCCAGCTAACAAAGCCTCCCCTCATGGCGTGAACGTATTACCTATATATTTCCCTGATCTTTAAGGCATTAAGAACCAACCCAACAGGATAAAAAAAATGTGTCTGTAATAATTAGTATGCGACAAGCCAAAAAAGTCACATATCAAAGATATCTATGCCGATGTAACTCAGAGTGTTTCCAGTATATGAATGGATGCTTGCGATTAAGATTACTTCCAGAACATTCGAGTTTTTAATGTCAACTGTTGAGGCTTGAAATAATGTTGATTGATGAATGTTGAATGCTGTGTATGAATGACAGCTGCCAGTTTTGAGATGGTTTTCAATGACGTAGCTCTGTACTACATACATCAAGCCTTCAATTGTCTTTTAATAAGCTGAGTAAATTCAGCCTGAGGGTCACTAGGTCTCGACATAAAACTTCTTGTCGAAGCATATTCGCACTCTTGCAGATGATGCGAATTTCTCACACTTACTTCTAAAATTATGCTTTGCCAACATGTGCTCTCTTCACTATGCATCCTAAATGCATGACACTATCGTAAATTACTGTCGAAAGCATTCTTATATTTTGAGTTGAAGTCGTTCCGTTGCGCTGGTTTAATCTCATTCCTCAGACCACAGGTATCGTACGTCGTTTCAAGCTCCCTGGTGCCATTGTTACTTACCCCGCTGTGGACATCAATGTACAGTATAAAACGTGAAGAATAATGAAAAATCAAAAGTAAATTTTTTTTGAATCTGTCTTTGTTTTTCGCATGACACAATTTAACTCTCGACTCCCGGCGACAAATCCCTGAAAAAGTCTATCCGCACAGGACCAACCGCATGCATATCTGTACTTGGGTGGTAATCAGTTGCAGAAGCATGGAACCACCTCCACCACACCATGGAAAGTCATTATGTTCCGGAGGATCGTGGCCCTCACACACACACACCCACACACCCACCAAACACACATAATATAATGTTAAAACATAAAGGACGATGACTCAACTGTTGGTGATATAACAATGGAAATCGTTTCATTTATCCTGCAAACAATGGCAGCGGCAGCAGCACTGCCATACCAGCAAATGTATAAAATACAATATCAAATAATAAACTTGCACAGCACCGCAGAGAGCACTTGTGGATATACTATGTGTATGCAAACGGAGGATGCCTGGGCTGGATGTGTGTCCGACCTCACCGCCCCGAACGGGGCGAGCGTTCGTCCTCGGCAGTGGGTTGAGAGAGTATAGTGAACAATTGTCGCACACAGCCGAGTATCGCAATGAAATAGGAGCTGTGTACATTATTCTACCCCCGTTTTTAATGCAATGCTTTGTTTCAACTGCAAAAATATTACTATCATATCTAAGTGCTCCTTTGGCTCGTGATGTGCGCACACAAAAGGATACAACGCGCCACATCCCCAGAGCTTTTGGATACACTGTTTCACCATTCCAACCTGCTTCTTGGCATAATGAGAATCTTAACGTGAATTATTGCTATTCGGTGGGAATCGGTGCTGGAGTATTGCGAGCACGCCGTAAAGGTGGAAACAGTCTGGGCTGCTTGGGGGATTACTAATGCCGTATTGTGCAGGTTTTAATGCGGTACTGTCATTATTTCGGTCGATTAGGATCAATTTGTGCGAGCAACAGACAAAAGCCAACTCAAAGTGATTTTTTTGTTATTATTTTTTATGTATCTGATCGAACATCGAAAAGGGGAACATCATAATCTATGATACTATACGAGAGCTTTGACAAGGTGTCCTTGGCCCGCTTAAGAATCCTTAATTTATCGACGGACGAGGATACTTCGAAAGCGATGCCATTGATGTTGTATTCGGCTTGCAGGATACTGGTGCTAAGATCGTTGAGCTTAAGCTTCTCGACCAGGAGGTGGCGGACGTCTTCGACGGGATTCGTGCGAGCAGGAAGATTTCCGGTGAGTAGAAGCTTTGTTCCGATGTTCTTGTGACTAATGAGCGCATCAACCACCTCGTTTAAACTGCTAAGTTTATTCTCCAAGGGCGCGACACTCTCTTTAAGGATCTGCATTTCCATTGTAGTCGTGTTTATCCGTGCCCACAGATCAGTGAGTGTGTCCCCGCAATCGCAACTGTTCGGAGTACTAGGAGCACCGGGAGCACTGGGAGCACTGATCGCAAATTCCTTTACATCTTGTGTTATTATTACTGATTCCTTTGGCTTAATTTCCTCTCGATGTGCGGCCTCAAACGGTGAGGGGGTCAGTTCTGAAACAAAGAAAAAGATCATGGTAAAGTTTTTTTAAAGTTTGAAGTCGAAGATTTTTGTTTAACTAAGTCTTTTGGTAACCAATAAATTAAACAAAAACAAAACGCTTAACGGCTTATAAATATGGAATGTTCCATAGAATTTGCAGAGATTAAACTTTATGGCCGCATTCTAAGTTCACATAGGTGTGTTTTACATATTGATCCCGAATTGAGGCTGAGTTTTTTTAAGAATGCACCTACGAGGGTTGCTTTTACAGTTTTGAGATATGACAACATTATTGTGAATATGTCAAATCTGACATTGCCACCGTGCATTTTTAATTTTTAACGGTACAGATTTTTCGCTTAAAAACTAAATTATAGTAGGATTGCCTTAAATTGATTTTAAAAACTTCACTGATCTTTGCAATCACATTCACGCTCACGCGAAAGAGCAGTGTCTTTTTGGACGTGTGGTTGCCACTCCGGGAAAATTTTGCTACCAAAATGTTTTCAAAAAGCTACCAAAACCACCAAAAACTACCAAATTAATGAAAATGTAAACAAAATTTTCTCAAATATGTTTTATTTTTTTTAATTTGACCAAATAAGATGTCAAAACCACGTTTTTTTATAACAAATTAAAAGTGTGATCTATCTATTTTGAAAAACATTTTCAGAGTTCTTATCTTACGCGTTGAGTTGAGTTATTTTTATAGTTATTACCAAAAAAATGACACATTTTCGACAAATATTTTCCAGTCACAAAAACTAATTCTTTATTCTACGTATCTTGTTTTGATCAAAAGTTAGTAAATTTTACATAAACTTTGGTGCTAAATAAAACGAAAATAACTAAATTTTTTAAAGATTATTTTTTTGTCTTAAGTATTAATACTGAGTGTCTAGTAATTTTTTCAACTTTACAATAATAATATTTCAAAACTCTATTTTCTCTTTTGGACTTTTAAGGAACAAATAAAGATGTTTTCCTTAGCATGCAGAATTTTATTGTAAGGTCATTAAATTGAATACAAAATTAAAAAGATTATAAAACAAAATTCATGCAATTATTTGTTTGAAAATTATTTTATTCCCAAATTTTACTGATATCCATTCTAATGGCTCTTTGCATTCAACTAGCAAAAAATATTTTTCAAAGTTTCTAATTTTTCTTTATTACTGTTTCGTGAACCTACGAATTTCGTTCGGATAAGGAAAAACTACCAAATCCTGGAAAAGGCTACTACCAAAGTGGAAAAAAAATACCTTTTTTGGTAGGAAGTTACTAAGTCTGACAACCATGCTTAGACGTTACGGGTGCTTTAATGGCGCGATTATACTTATCGACAATAATCAATGTTCGAAAACAGTATTTTACTGTCTCTACCATTTCAGTTGACCATGAGTTAAATGATTTTAGGCTTATCTAAAAAAAAGTAAAATTTCTGACTTGCCATGATTTTCCTTCAAACCTTAAAAATTGTATAATATTGGATACATCAGTATAATATACACAATAAATATAATATGTATTATATTTAAAAAAATAAATAGAATGGCGCAACAGCTCGAGGTGAACCAGGGCCAACTTCTCAACATTGTATGCTGTGTGTGTTAATTTTGTCACATACAAGGGGACCTACAATTTTTTGCCGAATCCGAACGGCACTTTGAGAAGTTTTTCAAGACAAATGATACTCTCGGAGGGCTTGTCAGACCCTCGCGGAAGTGGGGGCCGTGAAAAAGAACAATACTTTTTTTTCAGGTGACGATAGCAGGATTTAAACCCAGATCTCTGGCGTAGTAAGCACACACACTAGCCACTACGCCACGGCACCCCACATGTATTATATTAAATGTATTATAATATACAACAATAATATTGACCTGGTGCAGCGACGGGTAAAAATATCCCTGCAGCGCCTCCCGAAAGGTTACTAATGGGTCTAAGCCACTGTAACATCTAAGTGAGCCTAGCGACACATTTAAAACATCGCAAATTCTTCCACAAGTGTGCATTATGTAAGTCCGTGGGTTAAAATGGCTGGGGACCACCGAAGTCGGGAAAGGACACTCAAAAAAAATTAGGACATGTCGGAAAAAAAAATTCGTTTAGCCATTAGTATTGTAAAAAGGTACGGCATTAGTATTGTAAAATTCCAACGAGGACTACCATGGTGGACTGGTGTATAGAACTAAGAACTCTTGAGGTGAAGATATTCTTAACGTTGGCAAGTCATACGGTCTTATCGTTCTTAACATGATCACTTACAGCGGCCGTGGGAATAACACCCAGATTGACTATCATTTGGTTTACAGTTCTCTAGAACCGTGGCCGTGGGTCAAATATTTGCAAGGTGATTTTGGGTGTAACACAACACAGGTGGCTGCTAGAATTGTATTGTGCTGGACTTTTTAATGAACAATTTCCCAGGTAACAAATAACTCACTACTTATGGCCAGTACTCGGCCTAAAAAGAACATCGACCCTTCTATCTCTCTCTTCTATCCTTCATAAGAACACTCGTTGGTGTAGTCACAGGACATTGCACCATTGGTGTCATGGCTACACGAATGAGAAACTTTGCGAACGACTTCTGCAGAAGCTGTTAAGATGAAGAAGAAATTAAGTCTCTAGAACATTTTCTCTGCCACTGTCCAGCTCTGCAAGAACGACGACTAACCTTTTTAGGAGCCAGTTTCTTTGATAGTCTGGACGATCTGGCAGGAATATTAGTACTAGACCTAAAAATATTTATAAAAGATCAGGCTGGTTAAGTTAGCAAGACATATGTCATGTTTTTTTTACCTTACAAGGGTAATCACAATGGGCCAATCTGGCCACCGAGTGAACTTTCACAAATGCAAACAACCCTTCTAACCTAACCTAACCCAGGTAACACTTTCCAGAAGAAACCTCTCCCAACTGAAAAAAAGTTACCAGACATCACAGTCGATGAGATTGGAAGGCGGTTAAGTACTCCAAAAAGCGAAAAGTGACCTTTGGAGTACCGCTTTTCCCTGAATCCGGTTTTGTATCAGAAGTATCCGGATCAGATACATTGTAACCCTCCCACCATTTTTTTTTTTTTTTCAATTTTCGCTATTTTTTCAAAGATATATCTTCACTGAGTGGTTCATCGATTATATTAAGAAATTTTCACAGCACATACTAACGATTTAAAAAGGTGTATTTACTAGATATAGCAACCTACCCAAAGCGATAAACACTAATTGTAAGGCCTGACCATTAATAGACTTAGTTGGGCTTAAGTCGGCTTTCCCAAATGTCCGATTACACGCGATTCGTATGCTACGGCATATTTGCTCGGTTTCGTTAGATCTTCGTTAACTTTTGCTCTCTAGGTTTAGTCCCACTCAAGTGAGAGGGTCAGCACGGACATTTGACAGCTGGTTAGACGACACACAAATTTCATACGATTTCCTAAACGTTTGCTGAAGTCTATTTATTATTATTTTATTTATTTATTTATTTATTTTCATCATACATACTTACAACTAGAATACAATTTCATAATACCTAGTAAGCGGAAAATAAATAGTGACCAAAACGTAACTAAAAGTTAGTGTGTAATGGCACATCGAAAAAAATGCATACATAGTTTTTGATGTGGGGGTAACATCGGTTACAATTACAATTTTTAACTTAAAATAAAAAATAAATTTATTATTTTTGTTGATTATTATAAATACAATTAAATACAAATCGAAATGAAATAAAAACAAAACTAACAACTTCAGTGAAAATTTATTTAATATTTACTTGCTGACATTAACTTGTGCTGATGATATTAGGATAATAGATCTCTTTTAAGTAGCGATTCGAGGACATCATATTCGATAGTAAATAACCAGACTTTAACCTTTTTTAAAAATGAGTTAAAATGTATTTCTGTTCGGACAAAAAACGGTAATTTATTGAACATTAAAGGAGCTGTAGAAATGAGAAAAATGGGTTTTGTACGCGATTGGAACATTTACAAAGTGCGTGCTGTTTATACGGAGGCTATAGAGACGATTACTTCTGCTGGGTATATTTTCGCTTTGCTTAAAAAATTCTTTTAAAACTTTAAAAACGTAGAGGTGTCTCATTGGTAGAATGTGTAGACTTCTAAACAAGGGCCAGCTCCGAGTATAGCGATTTTTTTTTGCAGATAATTCTGACTAAATGTTTTTGAGCAAGAACTAATGGCCTGAAAGAAGTATAGTATGAACCACCCCAACTAGATATACCATACTGCAATTTGGAATGGGCAAGACCATAATAAATTGACTTTAACACTTCAGAGGAACAATATGGTTTGATAAGATACATCTTACGCGTAACTAGCAATATATGCGATTTAATGGTTTGAATGTGATCTTTCCAATTCAAATTTTGATTTTGAAACCACTCCAAGATATTTAAAGTTACGAACTAATTCAATGTTGAAAGAATTATTAGACCAATGAGAACTACAAACAAAACTACTTTTTCCACAACTATGAACAGGGTAACAACATTTTTTACAATCATAGGCATGGAAGCATAATGAAAATCATTTGGACCGCGGTCTGATAATTGAAAGGACATTACTTTTGTCTTGTCGCTAATCATCAGTTTGTGGTCCGTAAACCAGAGCCTCAAGGTTTCCAGATCTTCCGAGATTTTTGTGATGCAATCTTAAGCTGTAGCAGAATGATAGGTGAAGGCAATGTCATCCGCGAATGCCGTTGGCTTCCCATTTAAATTTATTTCAAAAATCGAGTTTATGTAAATTGAAAACAGCACGGGGCCAAGAACTGAACCTTGTGGTACACAATTTTTTAAAATGCGGGAGTCACTAAAACTTGCGTTAACATTAACTTTCCGCGTTCTACCTTTGAGATAGGATGCAAACCATTTGTGAATTATTCCCCTAAAGCCAGCATTGAACAATTTTTTTAACAGCAAATCATGGTAAACCATGTCAAACGCTTTTGTCATGTCTATAAATAGACTCATAGTAGATATGCAAATACGGGCACCGTTGGGTTAATCCCATTTAAGTTTATTATGGTTGCGGCTTTAGTTTTAAAGCCTTATTAGTACTGTAAAAAAGTAAAAGAATAATAGTGGATAACTTAAAAGTTAAAAGATTGGAATGAAAATAGTATCGGACTAAGTATGTTTGTAATCATGCATATTTCATTATCTTTCAAAGAGGTTGATGTACAGAAAATGTAGAAACATTTTATCAAACAAAACTTTCGCGTGTTTGTCAACAAAAAACTAAATATCACACAAGCTTATCAACATTTGGTCCGTGGTCTAAAAATAAATTGTATAATAAACATTTTGAAAGTACACATACCCCATCTAGTAGAGGAAAGATTATTGAATCGTTGCCCTGCACCTCGATACTGAAGAAATATCCAAAAATACAAAGTATCGTCGCCTTTAAGGCCTACAGTTCTGTCTTCAAAAGTCCAATGGCCATCGTAGCTTTGCTGGAGTATGTCTTGTGCTATGGAATCACCATAGGGATCATTTAATGGAGAATTAACTTTTCCGTGAAATGAAATAGCCTCCAGTCCATCCTTATGCGGAATGGATACCGAAAGGCCTGAGGGAGTGTAAGCCTGTAAACTAATTGTAAAATTTATAATTCTTCTTTGGAACACGAATTTGACCAGAACTTGGTTTTTAGAATAACACGCGACCGCAATGCTAACAATAAAGATCACAATTTTTAAGTACATTTTGTTTCTAGTGCGAATACAGATTTTTTCGTTGCGTTTAGTTCAACCTCACGAGTCAGACTGAAAGCGTGCTTTACACCACGTTTTATTTGATTCGGGAACAGAACATTCAACATGCTCTTAAAAGACTGATGATGTTATCAATTTCAGCGAGGTGTTGACCGACCCGTCCGCATAATAATGTTTTTCAAATTTTAAACCCAATAGATATATCGAACCAGTGCTGTCAGACCCAATCTAGAGGCACTCTTGTTGCTTTCCGTAAAATGGGTGCTTTACTTAAACAGGGGAGCATTGCGAGCGCCGTTAAAAAAAGTCACCATAGGAAAGTTATACCATAAAACGACTTTAAGGCACATTTCGACATTATCTATAAATGTGAAGTGGAGGGTAAGCATTAACCCTTAAGGGTTTGTTTAAGGTGCACAGTCTAGTTCCTGCGAAATTCTATGAAACAAAATTTTCAGTGCAGGAATGATAGAAAATTAACCTGTCACTCTGGCCTATTATTATAAATAAAAAAATAAATAGAGTGGCGCAACAGCTCGAGGTGAGCCAGGGCCAACTTCTCAACAATGTATGCTGGTGTGTTAATTTCTTTTACATACAAAGGGACCTACAATTTTTTGCCGAATCCGAACGGCACTTTGAGAAGTTTTTCAAGACAAGTGATACTCTCAGAGGGCTTGTCAGACTCTCGCGGAGGTGGGGACCGTGAAAAAGAACAAGTCTTTTTTTTCAGGTGACGATGGCAGGATTCGAACCCAGACCTCTGGCGTAGTAAGCACACACACTAACCACTACGCCACGGCACCCCACCTATTATTATGGCCTATTATTATGCCTGAGGTAATTTCTAGTTTAGAGGATCCAAAAAGCGCTGCACTGACAATTTGCGTTGAACAGAGTGAAATTTCCATTTCGTTCTCATATTAGTCCCGGCTTCTGATATGGGTGTCGCTAAGAAAACGAGGAGTTCCAGAAGTCTACACGTGCGAATGATCATGGACATGTATGATGAAGCAAAGACAAGAGTAAGTCCTTCCGGAGTCACTGATGACTTCTCAATTAAAGTCGGTGTACACCAGGGAAGTGTCCTAAGTCTTTTGCTTTTCATTGTAGTTCTTGATTATCTGCTTGAAGGAAAACTGACGGAGCCAAAAGTACATCAGTTTTCTTCGCTGACGATATGGGGCCATCATAAGTGAAGATCATAAATCCCTGCAGCGAGCACTTGTTATATGGTTGGATGTTTTAGAGGGGAATGGGTATCGTATGAGCCAAAAGAAGACAGAGTACCTGTGCTGCCCATTCGCCATCTCCGCCATCTTCTGTGACCAATAAATGCCCCCTAAGCAGAAAGGAAGGTTCTACACCACACTTGTGCGTCAGGCGCTTACATTTGGCTCACAATGTTGGACAGCGTATAAGAAATATGAGAGCAAAATAACGGCAGCTGAGAAGAAGTTGCTTCGCATGACAGCAGGAGTAACAGAGCGAACAAGAATCAGAAGTTCAAAAATCCGAAGAAGCCTCCATGTAAAAGAACTTATCTCCAGAAAAATGGAGCACGGCCGGTACAGTTGGTATTGCCACGTTCAAAGGAGAGATCCTATGAGCCCCGTCAAAAAGGCAATGTCAATTAACATTCCAGCGCAATCGCGAAGGAGAAGAAGGTCACAACAACATTTATTTGACCTCAGTGAGGAAGAAATCCAAAACCGGGTGGGTTGCCGGTATATTTTGAAGTCAAATCCGCGCGTAGCCCATAAGCTGACCATTAGGAATCCAGTAGAATGAGATGGTTATGATCCATCACTTCAGATCATAACCTCGCGCCTAAGTGAGAAACAAGAAGAAGATTAGTCCCGGCTTCTGCGACTTGGCGGTGGTGTTGGATACAAAGTCTGGCCGCGTTAGATTGCCAAGTAACGCTGATAGCTGCCATAAATCTGGTGTCATCTGGGCGGCCATCAAACCTTTTTGTATCTTTTTTCTGGTATTTAGCCCAAACTTGGTTAAATTAGTTCTCTTTGGAGTTCTGTGGTGGAGTCATGCTTCAAGACTCCGAACGTGTAGTAATCATTTGTGGCATGAGAGAAAAAGATTCTTTTTTTCGTATTCTAAAGTAAGCGTTATCTGACATTATATCCGACCCAGGGTACATTAATTTTAATGCGTTGTTTGTAACACAGGGTAATAATCACCGTAGCCCCCAAAAATCTTTTAGAGCTATGATCGAGACCGACAGGAAAATTGATTAAGCCATGCCCGTCCATCCTTCTGTAAGTATGAAAGTTTTAGGTTTTAGGAGACAGCCTCTAATTTGCATTTGATTTCAAAAGACCTTTTGGCCAAGTTAAGCAAAGCATAGGAACTCAAATTTTGGTGTAATTTTTAGAAATTGTTGCTAAAAATCTTTAACGCGATGAAAATTGATACACCCACCCCATCGGCCATGGTCGACCACGTCTACCGTCTTATATTCTAAATCTAAAAAGGTATGAAATCACAAATATTGAAGACTTTGGCATTCTCTATGTTTTCTTGTGCAGTATTTTGAGTTCCGCCCAATTTTATTTGCGTTTTCGGAAAAAAAAAACGATTAAAAATAAATCCTCTCATAAATCCCATTCACCCTATTCACAAACCTATTTTATGCACCTTTGTTACAGTTTGAGAATCTAAAAAGGAAACTGAAACTGTCCCTGTAAGGCAAATCTGTCAGAAAAACGTTTTCTGTTGAAATTTTTTTGCAACGGAAATCTATTTTCGCTTCTATTAAATGACATCGCCACTCTCTTTTGAGAGTCAAAATGGCAGAAAAAGAGTGCTTGTGTCAAATTAATCCTATATTTGGCCAGTGGAGCCACTTTGGGATTTATTTCTAATCGTCTCCGCTAATTATCGTTTTTATTGCCAATCTATATACCAGGGACTGCCGTCCTTGTGCCGACCTTTTTTATTGCGTTCAAAGTCAAATGATATTTATTGTGATTTTCTCGATTTTTTTCTAATGCTTTGATTAGTTTTGATTCTTCTTATGTTCTGCACACAAGCCGACTGACTACAAAAGCTTAATGACTGGTTCTAGGGACAAGTTTTTTCAGATAAGTTTAAATGCGAAATCATGCCGTTGAGGCTTAGTATGCAATTTTTCTAGAAGCCGGCATAACGTACCTGATCGTTTCTCTTCATGAGCGACTTCAACACTTATGTTGGTAAGACCGCCAGACTTTAAAAGTGTAGTGTGAATATGGAAGATACACTATTATTTCTTTTCCGTTATGACTTGCGATGTCTGCCACCGAGGTGAAAGCAAGATCGGTGCTTAGTGTTATTTAGGTATTCATTAGGGGCAACGAAAATTACGTTTTTAAATATGTTTTTTTTTATTAATTCCAGTTCGAATTGAGTATTTATTGAATAAAGTTTAGACAGGACAACGTCTGTCGGGTCAGCTAGTATTAAATAAATAAAGAAATAAGCTACCGAGATGCTTTTGAAGAGCGTCAAAAATTTACGACTGTTACAATTATGCAATAATACTTATCTTATTTTATTTACTCTTAATCTTTTACTTCTAGGATTTCATATAGTAAAGTAAAGTAACTATTTGAGCTAAAAAACGATCTTCTTTCAATTTAACTGTAAAAGCAAAAGCATAAAATTAAACACCTATGTTACTCCAGGTTCCTAAAGGGCACCATAAAAGCAATCAACGGTTCTCACGAATGAATTAGCACAAAACTCATCGAGTAAAAGTTAGCCTTAATGGATGGTTGTTATAGTTTAATGTATTTTGGAATTTCTTATCTCCTCGCATTTTACGCTGAATTCTTATCTAACATTTAAAATTCTTAAGGATCGTTAAGCAACTTTTCGCCTCCGCATAATAAGTTTGATAATACAGTCAACGCTCTTAACGTCAGAAGTAAATACAGACTCTCTTTAACTATAAGAGAGGAGCAAAACAAATACTATCTATTTTTACTTTTGTGTGGTTGGGTTTAACCACAACTAATCCGGAATAGCTCTTGACATCGAAGACTTCTTATCATGGCTCTTTTCAATTTGCATTATTTTAAAGATCCTCTGAGATGAGATTGAACAATGTTTTTAGTCAGTTTATAACCTCTTAATGATTTATTAAATTGAACATAATTACTTTAATGCCATTCGTAAGGGGCGGTTTCAAGATAGTTTATCAATGAGGTAGGCTCGCTTAAATTCATTGACGTTTGCGCCTTTGAAACGTGTTTCTGTTGCTTTATTTTGAGTTCGTCAGCTGTAACAAACAAATGTACGTCAATGGTTTCTACTAACACTTTATTGCACGCGTTGAAGGAGCTTGTGAGTATTTTTAAATATTAGCTGTAGATCGTGCAGTTACTACATTCGGTCAATTGATTAATTTATTCAGTGATTTGATCACTTTTCAGTCAGCAACTCACCACGTACGATGTGTGAAAAACTTTCAGATCGTATCGACATTCCATTGCGCTGTATCCGTGCCCAACAGTTAATTATGTCCCCTGTAAGAAGCTGTTCCTTCGGAAAGTCCATGGTAATAGAACTTCCATTGGGACGTACAACCTGCCAGGTAAGTGTTCCATCTTCACCGTTCCGTAAAGGTAGTTTGGATTTTGCGTGAAAGGAAAACAATTCAATACCATCCGAATTAGGAACGGAGACTCTTAGGCCTTGTGGGGTGAATGCCTCAAAGGTAACAAACAGTTTAAATGTCGAGCTTTTGTTTTTAAAAATCACTTCAGTTCGATTTGGATCAGCCACTGCAAGGCTCACTAGACAAACGAAGATCACTCTAATTAGACTCATTTGATAGTCGTTAAATGGCCAACTTAATCTTAGCAATAAACAATCGCGTTCCGCTTGAATTCCGGAAAATAATAAAATACGAGAGACGACACAGACCTGTCTAGCGCAACGCGACGACCAGACTGACCAGCTAAACCAACCACACACTTAAGTATTTCAATTAAAATCTCTTATTGCTACGACGATCGAGGATAGGAAGAGTACGAAACTCGTTTTCCAAGCGAATACCTACGTTTGTGTTTTATAGATACTTTCGGAGAATCGTTTTGGGTTTTGGAACTAATCTGTTATTGCTTCTGTCTTATCATTATCTCTTGGCGCGAGAGAGATCGAAGTATCAATTAAGTTGGTGCTCCGTGATGATGAAATTGAATTGAGCATAGCCAGATGAAACGATGATTCGCGATTAAAAAGATCACCAGACGTTTTGTACAGATAATGAAGGGGAACCACTTATTGCCATCTTCTTGGGGACTCCATACCTACGTCTGTGGGAAAATATTAAGATTTGGTAATCGTATTATTTCTGGTTTGATTAGTCTCCTTTGTTTGGTGTCGATCAGGATGCTACAGGCAGGCAAAGTGTTCTGAAAAATTTGCTTAGAAGTCAGAAGATTTGCCGACGTATTTATTTTTTTACTTTGTATGAATTATACTAGACGATACCACCACCCTAACGGTCGCAATGGTGATCGGTCGACAGCTGCACTTCGAAAGTCCCACGACCACAAACATTGCAACCATCGCGAGGTACTGAATTGAAAGATTAAATACTCAAGTACCCGATCTTTTGCAGAGCATTGCGATTGATAAGCAAGGACAATCTGGCAACACTGCAAAGTTGACATTTCTTGGAATATGTTGGACCTGAAAATTTTGCATTCTCGTTTTAGACCAATCGTGTTTAGATCGCTAGGATCGTTAAGGAAGAAAACACAAAGTTAAAGGTTTCGATTCTTAGAGAGAGCAGGGCATACGCAGTGCAGATAATGTAGAGAGTTCTCTCTTCTTCTTCCTCATCCATACAGCTCCTGGAAAAGTTGTAAGAATATACAGTAAGCCTTTTAGCATGCTTTGCCTAATAGACAGTGTCCTGGTAATGACACCGATTGTATAGCACTAAAATGCGATCTGTTAAGAGCGGTCAAACTTTTAGAGCGTTTAAGATCTAGCTTTGGCCAAATCTGTTTCGTCACTAGACAGGTTTGACGACCTTTCCATCTAGGGTTTGTTTTTTCTATAGCATCCAGTTTTATCATGAATTTGCATTAGAAATTGGAATGCCTGAGGAGCCTTTCTCAGACAAGGTTTAGAGGGTAGTTCCAAGTTTGGCGAGTTCATCAACCTTGCAGTTACCTAGAATATCGCGTGCCCTTGCACCCAGCATAAGTGATTGTTGACCTGCTTCGACATCTCCTTTAGATGCGTTCGGCAGTGTGGGGTTAATTAAGAGTTTATAGAGACTTATTCCAGGCACTTGATGGTCGCCTGGCTGTCACAAATGATTCGTATACCCTTGGCGAATGTAAGGTTATTCTTAAGTCAGGACAAGACTCCCTTTACTGCCATAATCACAACTTGAAAATCACTACAATGATTCGGAAGACGGAAACGGAGACTTAGATTTAGTCTGTCTGAGAATATGCCCCACCTATCCCATAAATTTTATTTGATACATCGGTGTAGAAGTGGAGCGATTCGTATTCCAAAGGAGCTAGGGGGGATGGCCGTCTGGAAGTTCTTGTCAAACTAAATGCTGATCTTGCTATCGGTCCGCTGAGAAGAGAGGTTGCTTTGAGGCGAGTAGCCGTGATTGCAGCTGTTTTTCTGCTGAAGATGTCAATTGAAATTAGATTGAACACAATGTCCAGTGATGTGTAGGCAGTATGGCGCGAAGTGCTCCACTTATTTGCTAGAAAAGTGTGCTACCGTGGCTTTCCGAACGGTAGCCATTTCCTTTATAAAGATTCAAAGCTAATCTTTCTCTCTATGCTAACTCCCAGATATCAAGCTTCATCAGAGAAGATTAAGCAAGTACCTTGATGAATTCCTGGTGAAGAGGACGAGTTCAGTTTTGTGGGGTATAACACCCAGACCACAACTTTCAGCGCATCTTGTTAGCTGACGGTGGAACCAATGAAATATAGTTTAAAAAGGTGTTTGAAAAAAAGAAAGCCCACAAAAATGGTTTTAAAAAGCAAACACCTCATTGCTCAACCGATTGAGTTCTCAAAATCCCTACTCTGTCTTTGTTATCTATCTCAAGTCTCTGTTCTACTAATGCAAAAAGAGCAAAAAGACAAGACCGCAAGCATGTGCTCCTTTTTGCTTGCTTGTGTCTGCTTTGTGAACCAAAAGTAGAACATGGGCTAAGTGCTTAATTCGACCCCAGATCCGACTATACTCTGCCCGTTGCAAAAACTTTCCAACTTAGGCAGTTTATTTTATATAACACTTTGGTATTGTTTATTATTTTAAAAAATCCACAAAGGAAGACACTCAAGTGAATAGAGCAATGAGCATTGGTACCACAGCCAACTAGAAACCCACAAAAAATACCTATATAAAAAAAAACAACGCACACAGCACAAAACTTTCCCAACATTCAAAAATTGTATGAAGGGGAATTCAAACTCACTTTGTGCTATGGTTTCCCATTCGAATTAGGAAAATGAAATTTCTCTAGTTCCCATAGTAGCGGAAATCTTTCTGGACACCCTTCGGTTCGGTCAATGCGAGCCACCACCGCACCAGGCAAGTGTACAACCATTTGTTGGTAACTTACTTTCGATTGGGTGCACTTGGACTCGGACTCGGAGTGATGCTTAAAACTTTGTCCGGTGTATTTAGTTAATTCTGGAGCTTCCCCTCAACGGTTAACATACTGTGTAGCAAAGTTTTGCTCAGTGTTGTGGTGCACCATTGTGGGGTTTGTCATTAGACTCCCCATAAGACGGGATTAGTGTCAGCCATAAGTCCTGATCGTGTGCCTACACTCCCACATTAAATCCGTGTGATGTTTGCCCCGAAAAGCAATATTACTTATAGCCCTGATGGCAGCATATAAAAATATAATCCTCCCTTTCGAGTACATTGGGCTTAAGGGGAATATTCCTTAATAAAAAATTCGAATTTGAATTTCTATTCACTCAGGGTGAACCTCTGCACTAATCCCCATCCGACTAAATCATCATCGACCGACCAGCTTGGGGTGGAAAAACCAAAACTTTAAAAGCATGCATGGGAGGCGGTCCCCCACCCAACACACAATGCTGACATCAAATGCAAAATAAAAGCAAACAGGCTGCTAAACTCTCACAAAAAATCCTTCGGTTACGGATGGAAAAAATCAAATCCGCACATCCTTTGGTGGTTGGTTGCTTTAATATGAATAATGGTTGTGTTTTGCGGGTTACAGAAATATGCCGCCAAATAGGGAACGGACAGCAATCGCACATGTGACGTCCTGATAAATTTGCATATCCCTGAACAGATTCCAACCCTGTGGATACTTTTTGTTGGTCCGCTTCACATCCCAGTTTGGATGGGCAGCTAGTAAGTTTTTTTTTGTTGTTTTTTTTTAGTGTCCTGTCAGCTTGCATTACAGGTTTTACTCTTCCGTTACGGCTTTGAGATTAAAAACGCATAGATGAACTTTTGCATCACAGCAAAACTGCCAAAAATATCCTTGTTCTGCAAATCCACTGGGGCGCCGTAAATTTATTGGACGGCATATAGGAGAATTCCTAGTGCATAAAAGTTCACGGGTAATAAATTTGATGAGTCGCATCAGTAGGTAGGTACAGAATCCTTGCTCCAGAAACTACGTGTGAAGGGTGGACAGGACATACAGGATCTCTACTCATTTAGGTGGCACATCTATTCGCACTCATGCTCAGACAAGGCAAAAGCGAACAGGTCTCCAATAAATTACTTATGCGCCGACTTTTAATTAACGAACATTACATTAATGGCAGACTTCGTACCTCGTAGGGATTTGCCCGAATGAGTGTGCGAGTGCGGGAGGGGCAGGCGGAGGGTCTAGGAGGAAACAAACATCTTACAATGGAAATTAATGGAATGAAATTATCATACTTCGAAAGGATCGCAGCGTAGTCGTCGTCGCCCCGCCAGAGTACCATCATAATAAGATAATGGAGTACATTTCTTCTAATTAACCAATTAGGGGAAATTTCCATAATTACGCGAGAAAAATAAAGTTTTCCTGTGGGGTTGGTCGTCGTCATCAAGCACACACCTCTCACACTCCGCCATGGTGGTGCTTGGTGCAGAGCTTTTTATGCGGGGAAGCCCCCGCGCGATATCTCACTTACAGCTTACTTGTGATGCTCGTATTAATGTCCCTGCCATTTATAACATCAGCATTCCAGCCAGCACTCGTGCTCAATTGGATTTAAGGTTGATAGAGTCTCTCGTTGAGGACGATGTTTGTACCTAAGTACCTCTACACACACATTACGCAGCCACCGCACTCACTATGGTATGAATATAGCCAGGGACAGGAATCCTTTTTCGGAGAGGCATCTACGGCTCTCGATGAAAGGATGAGGCGGCAACGACGACGACGACGACTATACGACGGTGGCGGCGGCTAAATCCAACGCTAATTTTCACAGTAAACAGAAAATTCAATGTTTGAGATAAGGATGTGTGCACAACGCATATTTTGCAGATAAAAGGAGAGTTTTGGGGATTTTAATTAGTTTTCTTGCATGAATATTAATTATATTATAAAAGGATACGCGAATATGTTTAATTATCGTTTTAATTGTGCTTGTTGCCGGCAACATTTTGAGCGCCCGCTTCGCAAAGGCAAAAGGCATCAGCTCTCCTTGACTCGGTGATGGTATAATGGTGCTGCTGGCACTTGCTGCTGGATGGGTGTTTGCTTATCTGTGTGGGTGTATGTGCGCCGGAGAATCCGTTTAATTAGCTTTGAGCACAAAAAACTTCTGAGCGCTGATATGATGTGCTACAAGCAAACGGATTATGTGCGGATAAATTATTTATTATTACAAAATCCCAACGATACTGAGTTTTGTGCGGATGAATGGGAATAAATTTCGGATGTGTCCCAGGAAAGTGTGTCATAAATATTCTAAAGGATTATATCTAATACAGCTTTGCTCTTGGCACGGACGTATATCAGCTTTGATGTGAAAATCCTAATTCAGTTATAATCTATTTGCAATTAGGGATATTAGGTATAACTTTAATGAGCGGGAAAAAGATTGTTTGGGTAATTATTAGGGCCCTATAGGTAGATGTAGCTTATTAACTATAGTCTTTATTTTCCATGGGTACAAAAGATCTCGAGGGCCGCATGCTAAATTTGACTCTCCATCTTGATTGATCATCTGGGACTGATCTAGCTTTTCTCTTACTATTCCCAGTTAAGATTCTAGATTGCGACCGTTCAGTAACCCTTTGGGTAAGAAAGTTTTTAATGGACTGCCATCTTTTAAACTTTGTTCGAAAACAAAGACAGAAGACTCACAGCCCACCGTTAAGCGCGACGTATCACCGGAAAGATATTTTGTTTACTTTCCAACAAAAAATTTTAATCCCAATCTCGGCAAAAACCTTTCAAAACTCAAGCAAGCAAAACAATTTATAAAGTCTCTCATCATGGCTCAGAAAAATTGTTTAGAATTTGCCTTTCACACGTATTTGACAAGCATCGTAAAGTTTAATTGACACGTTCAAGACCGTCTGTGATATACATGTTTATCGTCGTCGTGTGAACTTTTTAGTTTTTAATCTTTTAATTTTTACAGTTTTTAACAGTCTAGTTATTTTGCATTCACTGTTAATTTATTAAATAATATCAGTAAAATCTGTGACATTAACTTAAAATCAATGAGTTAAAACTAATAAACGTCTGCTGAAAAAGTCGGAAAGCACCGACGAAACAAAGAGAAATGATGGAATTATTGTTTTTTAACTTTTTGTTCGCATCTCTAATCAACGACCAAAACCAGCCCGACGTAAGCATTCTCAAAACTTTTCCGTTAATTTTTTTTATATATTTTTCTTGTGAAAAGCTGTTATAAGTTTATTATTATTTTTTTTTTAAATCTGTTGTGTTGCTTAACGTTCATGTGGTTGAGCTAAGATAAGTGGTAACCAACCATAAACATTTGGTAGCAGCATCATTTTAGTCAGTCAACTTAAGTATTACCTAGCACATCTAGGAAAGAATTAACTATTTCAAAATTGTGAAAGTTTTTTTTAATTTTTAAAGTTGAAAAAAGTTCGTTATTTGTTTCGAATGTTCGCCTATAACCGTCTCGAAAACAGAGCGAAGGACAAACGTCCCTAGCCTCATAAAACAGCAATTTAGCTATAGTTTTGCAAAGAATTTCTGAAGACGGACTACTAGTCAAGTAACAAACTCTGAAATTTATTATTGAATATTGGGTTTATAAGACACTTAAAACGCTCTCCTGTAGCACTATTGGTTTGGCACGCTTCATTATCCGTCCCATTGGTGCGTTACTTATTTTCTTATAACCATAGTGCTATAAACGTTCCTAGCACTGAAGTTAAATGCCTATAAGTGCTGCGGAGTTGAGTTTTATAGCGCAGGTTCTAAAGCCGTTTCTAGAACCTATTTTATAACACTATAGGTTTGACACATCCGAAGTACGACTACTTTGCAGCCTTCTATAGCACTTTGGGGTTGCCAAAGGTGTCATACAATTGAAAACAACGTAATTTCAGAAATTGTTATAAGAAAATTTCAAGCAAAACCCTTAGATAGAAGAATTTTACATTCTTAATAGAATGATACGAATTTGAACAAAATTAAATTCTTAGGCTTGAAAAATATATCACACAAAAATTTGATTTATAGAATTTGATTTCTAGAGAATATTTATCCTTTTTTGCTATTTCTTCTATGGTCATTCTTGTGTTTATGTACATATTTTATAAGCTCACTGACATGCCTACTTTTCAGGAAAAGGGTTAGAAGGAGACCTCCTTCGAGTTTAAAATTACTAAGGTATATACTGCATACAGGGATAAGAATAAAAAAGCTAGAAAAAAATCCGTTTTAGCTAACGCCTGCCGTGTCAATAATTACAAATATTTAAACAACCGACTAGGGACCAGAAACCAACTTATAGCCTAAAAGAAAAGAGAGTGATGGTAACCGTAAATAAATAAGCGCCATGTTTGACAGAAAAGCACGAAACCTTATAATAACTCTATATGAAGCTAGACAGTGCTACGTAGAACCCAAAGTTTATAAAAAGGTAGCGTAGAACACCTAAAGTGTTATAATGGTGCTATATGGGCTCTACCTAAAATCTTGCAATCTTAAGTTTAGGTCATATATATTTAATATATTACATTATTTTAATATTATGTAATATTATATTATTTATTACATATTATCTATTACATATATTTAATATTTAAACAAGCGCATTGTTTCTATTCAAATCATGCGAAGAAATTAGATGCAAATCTTGTTTTCTGTGTTCTTTTTAAATCTAAATGCACTATTTTTATACCCTATTCCAAAGGAATGGAGTATATTAAGTTTGATACAGGCGAAAATGTAACATAGAGAAATAATGACAATAGACCCCCAACGAAATTGTTGAATTTTACCCCAAAAATTTACATTTTTGGCATCGAATTAAAGAGCAATTGTTCAAATGCAATTTATTCAATATTTTTGTACGGAGAATTTTTAAAGGAGAATAGGAATGAAAAACAGAATAGGACAGAAAATAGGAATGGAAAGGAGAAAAGGAATGCAAAGGAGAAAAGGAATGGAAAGGGTAATAGAAATGAAAAGGAGAATAGGAATGAAAAGGAGAATAAAATTGGAATAGGTTATACCGCGGTCCGTTACAGACAGACCGAAGCTAATATATACGCACTGTTGCACTAACTCACAGGTGACTCATTAATTTCATCACCTTGTATAACATGAACGAAGTTATTTTTGCAAGAACATCAACACTTACAAAGAATAAGATAAGAATGTGTGTATAAATGGTAACTGTAAAAGAAGAACCACAGCATGAAAGTAATCGTTGAGCACCATGAAAGTGTGTGTACCTACAGATTCTTTTGAAATGTATTGGCTGTCAAATAAGTTCTATAAGAGCTCGAAGACGAACACTTTTTGCACCCAAAATTAAGTTCTATGAAGTGTCCAATCGGCCTTATATGGGTTTTGTAAGGGTGCCCGTTACTTGTATGACACTAACTTCAAGAGCCCAAGTTCTTATGATGTGGTGCTTTAAACGTAACGACCCACCTAAGCAGAAATTTATGCCTTTTATTTAAAGTTTTTCTGAATCATGGTGAGGATAAAAACATTTCGACTGCATTTTGAGTTGAAAAAGTTATTATAATTGAGTAACAGTACTTTGACCAAATACCAACTACTTTGTGACTTTAAATTAATTGCCACTTAAAACCATACATTGTGCGTGATTTCAATTTAACCTTATCGGATCACTTATAGTCACAAAATCCATTTTGCTCCAGCTTTTGTGTCTCTTTCGAGTGAAAAGTATATCCTGATTGCTGCCATACACAACAACTATATTTTGATAAGTAAAATTACTGATTATAGCTTTAATGTGTCTATCCCTTTGTAAAATCAGAAAGGTAACAAAAACCTTAAGTTGTGTACTTACTGACACACTTGAAGTGTCAATTTTGAATTGATTGATGTGCGTCCATATTTAGTGTAATATGATTTTGAACAAAATTTTCGAATTTTTGTACATTTTAAACCTTTTCCAAAAAGATTTTAGTCAAATAAAAATCAATAAAAAAATATAAGCCTAATAAAATTTTGTTCAAAAATTTGCAAATACTGAATATTTGAATTGAAAATATTTTTCCAGTGGAGAAAAAAGGCTTCGTTTAAGATTTCAAGTTATCATTGCAGAATGAAATGCTATTCAGATGTGGAAATAGATTAAATAGAAGTATTTGCATAATAGATTGGCCTTTTTATATGCGTCGAAACGGCAGCATTTATTTTTTCCGAAAAATATGACTTAAGCAATCGGTTGACTTTGGGATGCTTTATACATGTGTTCAATATCAGCTTTGTGCTCTAAGCGGTTCAAAAGTCATAACCTCAAACACTTTGAAAAACGTCATCCATTTTCAATTTTTTATTTCTCAGAAGCTTTTCAATACTTTTCAAAAATTAAAATTTTTCATTAAAGTTCAGTAACTACTTAACTTTAGGTTAGCGTTTCTTGTTCTTGCCTGCTTTTTTTCTTAAAAAAGTATTGAAAAAACGTTTAATGCATTTAAACATCAAATTTCAAACCGTATCTAATAAAATTGCCCTCGGTGAATTCTCCGACTATTTCCTCAGTTTAAAAGTACACCAAATTTTGTCTTTCTACGGCTAACCGTTCAAAAGTTATTACGTGATTAAACGAGCGGACAACGTAGCGATTCTATAAGAGGTCCTTTTTTCATTTTTGAACGTACCACAAGCAAAGGTCAATCTATGGATCTTCAAAAATTAAAGCAAAAATAGCTATCTTTGTAACAGTTAATTCTTTTTCCGTTCTTTAAAAATTTTCAGTCTGCGTCACTGTTTTCCCATAAACAATTTCAGTTGTTACCTACGTACGGACGGTACTCACCGTTGTTTTTCCAAACACACATGTATTGCATATCCTTACTCGGCTGCATTAAAAAGGAGGGTTTCATGTGTCTTATATAACCACTCGTACATAATGGTTTCCCACTTCCGGCCTTATGATGGACTGGCTGAGCAACAACAAAAGTCAAAACGCCACGTATATATCTTCTTCGTCGACCAAAAAGCGTTGATATTTACAATGAGTTTCACACTTTTATCAAGTCCTTTTGTGCGGCCGATAATTACGAAGCATGTCTCCGCATTGTGTAAAACATTTATGTGTCCGTAGATAGCTGCTGCTTTTCGAGCACTCTGTGGGATTTTGTATTCGTATATTGTATCCCAGAGCCTGGTTTATGTCCCGCCCTATATCATGTCACTCGGTTTTCCCTCGAGACTCGCTTTTGTCCTCTTTTATTTTGCATGTGGTCAGAAAGTTTTTTCCACATTTTTTATTTTATTTTGTTTAATTTTTCCAGCTGCTGTTCTAGATTGCGCACATAAGCACGTATACGACGAGGCTACAGTGGGGGTAAACTTACCCCGTTCCTAGTTGTTGGGGGGGGCGACTCCATGAAATGCAATTTAAAACGTTCAAAAATGATGAATGCAAAATTTTCCTGTATCAGGATGCCACCAGGGTGGGCAACATTCTTTGGAACAACAAATGCCGGAAATGAGATGCATCTCTGAGCTAGGTACGTGCGGTGCGGTGCGGTAGCTGTTGTGAGGAGAGACACCACCAAGACCGAGGCACCAGCAACGAAACCAGGAGTAAATATCTAGCCGGCAAACAAATCAGGATATGAGTCTAAGTGACGCGTTAAGAATCCCCAACTTTTTCTGCTTCCCAACTCGAGGAGCTTGCCTTCCCTTTTTTTTGCAAGGAGCTCTACTCCTTAGTTATTATAATATTTGGGGCATTTGACTCCCACTGCAGCAGGCTCCATACTCATTTGCAAATGCATGATGTGATGCTCTTGACGCGCAACCAGCTCGAGCCAGCCCACCATTCCGTCTCTATTACACTCTGTGTGCGACTGGAGAAAGGATAAAGTTTTCTCTTCTTGCGCACGTAGGCAATACGAAACGTGATTTTCCGGAATATTTTCGCTCCTCGTCATCCAATTATCATTCTGTGCGAAAATGAGTTTTAATTCCGAAAAACAGACGCGACAATCCTTCCGGCGTGTCATAAAAGTGTCTGTTATTTTTATGGCTTAATTGCAAGTCCGCCTATCATATCCAAAGGGACGGGCGACGATCGCGAGTCGCGTAATTGCTGCCTCTGCTTCCTACATCGGCATTAATGAGGCCGTCATCAATAAGCGCCGGAGACAGCCAACAGATGCCCAGGTCAGGGCATAACAAATCTCCTGGATGCAAGCATCCGATATGATCCTAATTACGAGTCACAGGAAATTTGTTGGGCGTATTAAGTCGTTTGGCTTCCGCATTGGGTTGGGAGGCTGGCTGATGGTGTGCTCGCCTCCGGGTGCTCTTGCATTCGTCAATATCCACAGAGCGATGGATTACCAATTGGAGCCTATGATTCGGCATGGACCGATAGTGCCAGAGGTCCTCTCCCCACTCAAGAACTATGCACAACAGCAACCGACATCCATTCGGTAATTTATGTCGATGTCAAGGGTATAAATTTCAACTCTAGCATTAATTCCCGGGGAAGAATTAAACTGTCACATATATTTAAGGCGGCATATGTCACATTTTATTTGCCCTATCAAACCTGATTTATTGCCTTCAGTCGGACCGGAACATGCTCCAAATATTCAAGCATTTGAAATTTTACAATCGGCCCCTTGGTGGTGATTTCCTAAAACACACATAGCTACACCCGTTTGGGGTCGTTGCTGCATGCAGCTCGTTGGAATGCAACCATAAATCGCCACTGTTCGAATGGATGAAATTGTCATGAGGTTTTTGTTTCGGTGACGATGACCATGGTGATAATTTATCACAAAAGACACACCCTGTGCCGGAATTTGAATAAAACGCTGTGCGGCTTACCAATCGGAGCGTGCATCCGTCACAAAGGTTTAAGTATCACACGCTAAGCAAATACCTTCGATTTGTTGAAATTCTGTTGGTTTTTTTTTTCGTTTTCGTGTTGGATCTGCCGAAGCCGAATGTCCTTGCCAGCACTCATCATGCCTGTGGGTTTAGGAGCAATTTAAATTTTATAGGCAATCAGCATTACATGCGAACGTATGTCTATATAAAGTGAAATGTAGAACACAAATTTTTTTGCACACGTGCTTGAAGCCATTCGGAATATCCTTAGAGTGAGAAAACAACTGCGGCGCGGAGATAAAATTCGTGTGCGTTCTTATCCCTAATGAGGTAATTTAAGTGGGTTTCAGTTCATTATCTATTTGTAATTATGCTAATAGCTTAATGGGAAAATTTTCACGTCCCTATTCGTGTCATTACCGAAGAAGCTGGTGCTTATCCTACCCCCTCTACTTCTGCCGATAGGAATAAATGAATAAGTGAATTTAAGGGGCTTATCATGGCGGATCAAAAGCTGCGTAGGTATTTAGTCATAAAATGAGTGATGTCTAAGACACGCGGCTGCTGTTTAAGTAGCATGCTTCCAAGACGGAGTGAGGGAGGCTTTTAAATTTTTCTTAAATTGTTCGAATGCTTGTATTAGCGCACGCTATAACTTAGGGTTGATTACAGGAAAGGCTTGCGAACTGCCGCCAGATGTTTTGTTTGCATTCCATTGTGAGGATTTTTTTACCTAAATAAAAATAAATAAATAGAGTGGCGCAACAGCTCGAGGTGAACCAGTGCCAACTTCTCAACAATGTATGCTGGTGTGTTAATTTCTTTTTTTATACAAAGGGACCTACAATTTTTTGCCGAATCCGAACGGCACTTTGAGAAGTTTTTCAAGACAAATGATACTCTCGGAGGGCTTGTCAAACCCTCACGGAGGTGGGGACCGTGAAAAAGAACAAGCCTTTTTTTTCAGGTGACGATGGCAGGATTTGAACCCAGGCCTCCGGCGTAGTAAGCACACACACTAACCACTACGCCACGGCACCCCACCCCCCCGGATTTTTTTACCTACCCACGAAAAAAAAAAAAAAATTTGCAGGAAACTTTAGGAAGCTATGCACGATTCGGCAGAACTAACGACAATATCCAAAAATTATAAAACTTGGGTGTCAATTTGGTCATTGCATGTAATGTTTTCTAATGTAGCTAAGGAGTTTCTCATTTTGGTTTTTATTTCAGACCTTAAACGCGCCCAATTGGCTCGCCTAAGGTTCAAGCAATAAAGTTCTCTCTTAACATACGAAACCAGAAATTTACAGAAGACAGGGTTGTGATCAGAATTAAGCTCTTCGATTGCAATAGGACGGGAAAGTGAGCTTGAAACATTTGTAACGAAGAAATCTAAAACAGATGGAGAACCACGAGAAAACGACAGAAAACGGTAAAGAGTTCAACTCACTTGTCAAAATACTTCCCCATGCATTAGCTCTGCTGCACACCCAATGCCTATGCTTACAATTAAGATCACCTCCAAAAACGATATCATCTGCCCTACAAAATAATTTTCCCAAATCGCTTTTAAATGCACCCCTCCTAAAAGAGGACGTGTTTTTGCCCGGAAAGTAGACACAATAAATCTTTATTGTTCTATGATCAATTAACTTGACCTCCACGCCACATTCTCGATAAGAGTTGTTCTTATGATAGGTAAAACACTATGCTGAATTGATTTATTTATCATCAATGCTACACCTCCACCTCTTCCTTGGGTTCTGTGGGTATAGCACGATAGCATTTATATTCGGAATTGGAGAGTTTTTTATGGCCTTTTAACCATGTTTCGGTTATTAACGCAACATCAATTTTTTTGCTGTTTAGAAAGTTTAAAAATTCAAAGTATTTCTTTTGAAAGCCTCTTGCATTCCAACCATTTAAATGACTTTCTATCATATAACTTAACATTACTATACAAAAACATAGTAGCTAATTTTGCGACAGCGTTAAATTGCTCGAGTTTAGTTCTACAATTACCTAACTTGCTAATAAGCTCCATGACAAGAGCATTCAATTCTTCCATGGTGAACAGATCCATGTTTTTGTTAGTGAAATTGCCGATCGGTTCGATGTTTTCGGGATCGCTTTGTGCGGCAATTCGCCAAACCGAAGAAGAACTACCATTGATATGCGATGTAGGAGTCACGACTTGCTTTACCTGGTGACGTGGCGGCGGCGGTAGCGCGGGGAAGTCATTCACCGATAGGTATGAAGCAGGAACTTGATGGTGTGATTGTGATTGCACAAGCTGAGAAAGTTGTGCCATCGGCTTTTTGTGTGAAAACTTTGAGCGAATCTCCAAAAAAATTATTCGACTTTTGCAGGCAACGTCAGTAGACTTGTGATTGCCTTTGCAGTTGGCACATTTGAAGCCATCAGTAGAATTGCATTCCACTGTTTTATGGGCACCAGCACAAATTGAGCAGTAGGTTTTGTTATGACAGTTTTTTTCCCCATGACCAAACATTTGAAATTCAATCTAGATTTACTCATCGTTATATGATTTTTATTCCTTATTATTCTATTTATGTTTAAGGAAATATACCCTTAGAGCTAAGTATCTGTAATATCAATGTGAGAGACGCATTCTCTGAAATATTCCTAAGAAAATACAGTTTTCGACAGCCATCACAAGCTTCTTGAAACTTGTAGAACAAATCGAAAAATACTCGACAACGATCTCTGTCTAGGCAAAGTGAAGACCGATTCTATAAAATCCAAAACTGAAGACACATTCCAAATACTAAACTATTTCCCAGAAATAAGTCTCATGTGCCATGGAGTGAGGTGGTATTCGAATTCGCCACCCATTGTTCAATTTTAGCAGACAGCTCTTTAGGTTCAAAAATAAATCCGAATTTTCAATATTCAAATAGAGTGGTTCAAAAACTTGCAAATACATTTCACCGAAAGGAATTTAATAAAAATCGCTCAATGGTGCTGTCGGTTAAAATTCCCGAAGCTTGTATGTCACTACCGAGCATCCCGTATATAGTAACAACAATCGTTCGGCACTCGAGCAATATAAAACAGAGGAAGAGGATTCACTTGAAAACACTTCTCCGCTCGAAGCAGCCGATAGTGGCGTACGTTTACGTTTTTCAAGTAGGTTCGTGTATGTCAAAATCCAGCCCTCGTTCCTTCCACTTGATGCCAAATGCAAAAATCCTTTTTCCCAATGTGTGCCCGTGCTCATGTTGTATACGCAAAAGCTCGTCCTTTAGAGTTGTAAGGGTGGTACATACGTGTAACCAAACAATGGATCTTGTAAGCATTATTATTTGTTAATTAAGACTTGGAATAAAAAGATGATCAACAAATGAACAGGAGCAAGGATCAAATTCCTCTTCGTTCATTGGTCCTTACTTAGTGCCTTTCACTTTCCACGTCTCACCAGTTTCTATCCCCCAGTCGGGAACAGAATAGCTTGCCCTAGCTGTCGTGTTATATCGATGGTGGTGGTGTGGCACATGTAATATGGCTGAAGCTACAGTGTTTTGTAAAGCTGCCCCCACTTGTCCGTTGGTGGCTGTTGCCTGCTGCCCTCAAGGATTCTCCTCAGAAAGACATTTGATATGAATTAGTGTGTTTTTTACACTCCTGATCCGCGCTCTCCCAAGGACCCCCCGCCAGCGCTATGGATTTAATTACGTCTAATCCATTTAGTGGCGGTGTAATGGAATGGAGTGTCGCTCTGCTCCATGTACTCCTGGATCTGTCGACGACGACGACAGAGTCACTGGAAAACATCTCAAGTGATGAATCTTTGTAGTTTTCGGGACTGATGGGATGCGATTAGCTGCCGAAATGAGTTTAATTTAACGAAGTGTTAGGTTTCTCATCGAAGCTATCCTGAAGGATGTATTTTCAATTGTGGTTGCTTTAACGGATTTCCGTAGTCTCCGTTGATTTTGCTGTCGGCATGGCAAAGATATTTGGGTTTTAGGTTTCACTTTTTTTTCTTTCTTTCATCCGTTCTGTGTTCTTCATGCGGTTGGGGGAATCGCATTTTGAATCCTTTTTCACAATTAATGCTCTCAGAAGATGAGTGTAAGAGTTGGTAGAGCAAAAATCTATTTGCTTTCCATTCGCCTAGTCTAATCTTCCTAAAGGATTCTGGAATAATATTTATGGGCGGTAAAACAATGGGGATGAAGTACGAGCCAAAGTGTGCGTGTGTGCAATGCATGTTAAAATTTTCATTTTCCTTTTCTACAGTCCATAAACAAACTTTGTTATCATACTTTTATCTTCCGTTGCATCCAGTTTCCATTATCACATGAAAAAGGAACACGAACTCCTGTTCAAACAGTGTCATATCCTGAGAACGACACATAGAATGGGAACACTCCTGTTTCCCCCTTAAGTGAGTGTGTGTGTATGTAGATATATGTTGGTCCTTGAATGCATTTCAAGATTCGCAAAACGATACGGAACTACTTAAGCCGTTGCAATAATAAAATGTTCATAGGGTTTCGCAAAATAGGACCTTTTCTAGAAAAGAAAGAAGCGTAAGTCACTACCTCTTTCAGCTGCAATAATATACTGAAAACAAAAGAGGTCATCACCATCTGCGATGGAAGCCTTACCTGTTAAATTCAAGCAATTATGGAGATAATGTAATGTCGTAGAGGACTTTTAATCCGCGACTGTTATTTGAAGAAATTTATGTGTTTTGGTTGCAGAGAATATGGCATAATGTATCGGGCACGGGGTGCAGTGCGCGAGGTCCCAGGTTCAAATCCAAGCCGAAATAGTAATAATCCTCTTACAAATTCCCAAAGTGTTATTGTTTGTCATCAGAGGCCCCTCAACTTTCCGTTTGGAATAACCAAAAAATTGTGGGTGACCTCCAAATGTGTTAAGGGAAGTGACACGCACACATAATGCGTGGTTGTAAAGCTCTTCTGAGCTTTAGGTGCCAGATATAGCTTAGCTAGTAAATATTACAAAAAAAAATTGTGATCCATGTTTCGTACTAAGCTTCAGTCAATCTACGGCGGATTGCAAAATACCCGACCATAGCAAAAAGAAGTCCGCACATAGAGTTCTGGAAGAACTACCTCTTTTGGTAGTCTATCTGTCCGTCCATCTGTCTGTCCAATCGCCTTGTTTTTTAGTTCGTTGCTTATTTTGAGAGGGAAGAACTAGAAAAACGGAATCAGTATCATCGGAACGGAATCAGTATAGTCCTTGCGGCAGAGCTACTTGATGGCATTTTGAATATTTCAATGCCAAGTGACCGGTTGATGGTGATGCAAGGTGAGGTGTGGAATATCCTTAGTGCATATGCTTCCTAAGTTGGGTGTGAGCAGAGGGAAAAAGGTGCATTTTGGATAGATCTTCATAATCTCATCAAGGCGATTACAAAGGAAGAGATTTTGTTTAAAGACGGAGACTTGAACGGACATGACAGGAAATCTAACGAGGACTATGAAAACTGTCGTGGTGGACTGGGGTAGGTATGGAACTAGAAACTCTTCTGGTGAAGATATCCTAAACGTTTGCAAGTCATACGGTCTTTTCGTACTTAATACCATGTTCGTCAAGGAAAGCAGATCACTTACAGCAGCGGTCTTGGTTTACTGTTTCCTAAAACCGCTGTACAAAGACTGTTAAGTGATTTTAGGTGAGGCGATCACAACACAACATCGCCTGTTGCTGACCGTCAGTTTTATGGAACCGTCAAAAAATAAAATTAAGCCAGCAAAAGTAACTGGTAGCATCAAGTGGTACAATTTGGATAAGGAAAAAGGCGAAGCATTTTAAAACACGATGCAAAAGTGCCTCTTTATGACAATGTAGAGTGCAGAGAAGGCCAAATCACTTCTAGAGACTTCAAAAGACCACTGTAAACAGGTTTAAGAAACATGGTGGTGGTCAGATGAGGTGAAGCTAGTGATCAGTGAAAAGAAAGCAGCATTCAACGCATGGAAGAAGTGCTCCTTGAACAACATAGATGAAATGCTTCGCCTGGAATTGAAATATAGACACCTCAAGAGTCTCGCTTAAAAGAAGTGCGCCCAGGTTCAGGCAAAGAGAATGGAGCGCCTGTATCATGAATCAGAGGAAGTTTCTTCTGCCACTGCTAGTACACATCAGGCCACACAGAATCTTCGACAAAGCACCTTGAACATGAGGCTACAATCTTCAAAATTACCGTTCAGAGGAGGAGAAACGCCCAGGAGATTCGTTTGCCAAAGTTCATCAACAATGCTCAGGGACAGCTTCTTGTGGATGACGACAAAATTCTTCACAGGTGGCGGCAGTACTGTGAGAGACTTTTGAATTAACAGTTTCCCAGGCACCACTTTCCAGAAGAAACTACTCCTAACCGGGAAAAGGTACCAGACATCACAGTCGACGAGGTTTGGGAAAGGGTTCCTGTAAATGTTGCTATTTTTCCGTCAAGAGTTATTTGCGACTTTGCAAGTACTCAAGAAAACGAAAAGAGGTTGGGCCGGGTCAGATACTTTTAGAGTCGTGGAAGAAAATAGGAGGCAGTGGGTTCAGATGGCTTACGAACTTCATCGCCAAACTAATAAGAGGGGATCCAATACAGGGGAAGTTATCTTCTTCCTTTGTTCAAAGTAAAAGCTGGTACACGAAGCTGTGTCATATACCGTTCCTTCAAGCTGATGTCCCATACAATGAACATCGTATACCATATAGTTGCCTGCGGAAAATAATACCTAAGGCTATCTGAGGACCAGTAAAGGGATCGTGATGGGAAAATATCGTGATGCCCTTAAAGATCTACATAGGGTGCTGGTTGATTCATAAAAGGCTTTAAAAACTTACACGAGATCTTATATGGGTGGCGCTAAGAAAACGAGGAGTCCCAGAAACCTCTACGCGTGTGGATGATCATGGACATGTTTCATGGGGCAAAGACAACAGTAAGGTAACCGCCCGGAGTCACTGTTGAGTTTCCAATTTAAGTCGTTGGTGTACACCAGGGAAGCGTCCTTAGTCCTTTGCTTTACATTTTAGTACTTAACTTCTGCTTAAAGGAAAACTGACGGACGCAAAAGTACATCAGTTATTCTTCGCTGACGATGGGGCCATCGTAAGTGAGGATCATATCTCTGCAGCGAGCATTTTATATAAGGGGAGAGGGGTATGGGTATCGTATTAGCCAAAAGAAAACAGAATACCTGTGCTGCCCATTCTCTGACCCACCAGAGCCAAAACCAATACCAAGCATTAAATTGAATGGAAATGAGCTGTAAAAAGTTTAAGTACCTGGGATCTGTGATCAATAGCAAAGCAAACTATGATGACGACATCAATCATTGCGCAAGCGTAGGGTGTATAAAGTGGTGAGAAAACTCCGCAATCTTCTGTGACCGAAGAATGCCCCCTAAGCTGAAAGGAATAGGGCTCTACACCGCAATTGTGCGTCCTGCGCTCACAAATGGTACACAATGTTGGACAGCGTATAAAAAATTAGTGCAAATTAACGGCAGCTAGAATGAAGAGCTTAGCATGACAGCAGGAGTAATAAAGCGAGATAGAGTATGAAGTAAGTACACGACCCGAGGAAGCCTCCGTTTGAAAGAAACTATCTCAAAATGGAGCATGACTGGCTCAGTTGGTATTGCCTAAAAGAAAAGAAGAAGAAATATATTGGTTAATCGCTGTTTCAACAGGGCAAAATTACGTTCCACACAACCCGTGTCACATTGGCTCCCAACTTGTGTGTTGCATGCCAGTTGGGTGGACCTTCCATATGAGAAATACCTGTTAAAAACTGCATACGCACTTGCTTGTGCTATCGTTCGAGATTCAACTGTCTTACCAGTTGGTGATTTTTCTATCAGCAAACTGACTTCTGATGAATTCACTTGAACTTCATTGAAGCTTATCTTCGTTGGTACTTGCTTCTGTGTTATATCTCCCGTGTTATATTTTTGATATAAATTCATGGGCTAAAACTCATCATGTTTCTACATGTCAATTGCTAATCTCTTAATTCAATAAATCAAAAGGAAAATGTAGTTATTGCAGCTATATACCAAAGAACTAATTCTTCAATCACTTCCACCAAAAAATCCAGCAATTTCAGACCATTACCCCGTAAAAATGGTTCCGTGCAAACGGATTCGCTTTAAGTGTAAACCAAGGGCTCTGACGCTCCTCCTAGCACAGAATAAATAAGCAAAGCGGTTATTTATGGAGCGATAATGTGCGACGATATTATTTGCCGATGATGGCGTTCCTGCTTCCTACCAACAACGCGCCGGAGACGATGAGTAAATAAAAATATAAAAAAAAAAAAAAAACGAACTCCAACCCAAATCCACGTGCAAGAGTAGGGTAAAAGAAAAATTCCATCACAGATTGCCACCACCACCCCCCAGACCCAGCCCCAACCCCTACGCCATGTAGCTACATTGTACAAGAGCTTGTCCTTAGCACTGGAAAGGATTTGCCAGCCGGAGACGTGACAGTTCATAAATGTATCGTCTTAAACGTGATTTAAATATTTTATGTGCTTCTTATTCGAATCGAAGCCGCGCCGATACGCAGTTACCCCGTAGCACAATCCCATACCCCATAACCAAACACACGGGCTCTAAAAGGTATGGGATGGTATGACAATTTCACTGCTATTTGCATAGGTGTTAACACACCTTTAAGGGATGAACTCGCAATCGGGTTTTAAGAGCAATCCAAGCGGCTGTAGCCATCAAATGCGCCCGTAAAAGTTTCCCTTTCAATTTTAATCACCTTTAGCTTTGAGGCCAAACCTGCGATTACTCTTTTGCGGGGGACGATACTGGGAGTAATAAAAAAATCGATTAAAGCAATTGAAATTCGAAGCCGACATCGGCTTTTGGGGGTGACTGTATGCAAAGGACCTCCACCTACTCGGATACACTCATGCTCGTATGCCGATAAATCCGAGTGGAAATTCCCAACAAGTTTCGGCAAAGTTTCAAAACCCTAAATCCTTTCTTGAGAAGATCTCTTAAACAACGGAGTAGAGCGGAGAGGACGAACATCATTAGAATGCATTGTGAACGCATGCGAAGGTATCTCGAATGTAGACTTCTTCATTTTTAGTGAATTTATGTATCTAAGTGTGTGGCTTTTGATGTTGGACCGTGGACCCTTAAATCCTGGCCGAAAAACGAACTTAAATTTTCAATTGAAAAGTTTTGATTTGTTGCAAATGAAACGTGCCGCAGTCGGAGCGGAGGGTGTATGTCCTTAAGCATCCGAACCGGTGGTCTTATTTTAAAACAAAATGACCACTTTGGGGTAGATTTCCTTGGTGGGTGTCCTTTCTGTGCTCTGTGTCCCAGTCTAATAATACACTTCTTTGCGGATCTGTAATTTTCAGTTTAATAACATCCTTGGGACACATTTAAAAGGAAATTGGAAAAGTTTTTTTTTGTGTGGTGGTTCTCTGTTTTTGTTCGAGCAGCTAAGAAGAAGAAGACATTTTGGGAATTGCAGGTAGATGTTACTATTCAACTTGGCAGATGTGAGTATATGGAGCTGCTGCAATTTGACTGAGGAAATAGCAAATTCGGACAGCTACGGGCACCAGGGTCACATTTGTTCTAAAGTAATTTAAGAGATTTACCTTCGTTCATGTGAGTCGGATGTCATTTGGATTAAAGTTTAAAAGGTATTGTACTTCGGGATCGACGAGAAAGATTGTTTTCTTACCTTTTAATATAGTGACGTCAGATGGGAAAAGGAAATGGTTTTAGCCGATTTCGAAAAAGTTTATTTAGATTTGGATGAAGTTGGAGAATAAGATGCGTTGTCTTTGAGCCATTGGAAAAGCTTCGGTGATTTGGGATGAAAATTTGCTGAAAACTTTATTAACTTTGTGTATGGAAAGGGAACCAATTTAGTTTGTTATATGCAAGTTTAAAACGTTTCAGAACGAGTTTCCATATTTAAATCTATTCTATTAATATAAGAAATATGATTTCCACTTAAAGAGTAGTTTTTAATCTTTTAAGAAATTCAATAAAGTTTTCGAAGAGCCAACACAATTTTGGCTATGGTAATTGCTTACATTTAGTGACAGCTCTCACCACGGTTTCCCATGATAGAGCAAGTATTTGAAAAACAAACAGGCAAATTTACATCATCAAAGCACACAAATGTAGCTGCCAATGCTGCTGCAACTGTGCTGCAGATACTAATTCTTTTACGAAAAACTAAAGGGAGAGTTGCCTCCTTATATTAGCATCAATAAACAATGTTAAAGGATGATGAACTTTTTGAAAAAAAAGAAACTTTTGTCTCCCCTGATGGCTTGTCAACTCAAGAGAGGCGTTTCTTTTAGAGGGCTCTCACTCCTATATACGTTCGTCATGTCAGGTTTTATGTATTCGAAAACGCGTATGAGTTTTCGTTGGTATTGCAATTTTTGAGCAAACTCTGACTATTGAGGTTTGTCCCAGATCGGAGTTGAAATACTATCGGACAAAACGGCGATAAAAAACCGTGTGAGATTCACCGGCAGTGTATGCTCACTGCAACCTTTACCTGTTACCAACACATTGGATTTCTACTTTGATATGGTCAGGCCCATCACAGCATAATATGCTTCTATAGCATGGTGGAGTAAGACCATCCAAATTCTATTCTTAAGCTCTAAGGTACAGCGTCATTGCTGCCTGCGTATATCGGGAGTTATGCGGACGTCCCCCACAGCTGCTATAGAAGCGACAATTGGGCTAACACCCCTGCACATATTTTTAACAAAACTAGGAGTTTTAGTTAGTTAGTTGATTTTATTTTAATTCATTAGAACATAATGTTCATTATTACATTAATGTTTACATAAGTGAAATAAGGTTTGGCTTATGGCCGTCTACCAGATTGACAGTTTAAATAAATAAATTCATCTGAAAATATATTTCAAATATAGATATTCGTACTCGCTTAAAAGTCTTCATCTATTATTCATTTTTGGTATTTAAGTGCAATTAAATCACCATTCAGGATACTGAATATTTCGTCCTCATCCAGGGAAGATTTACCAAAGAAACCTTCACGGAACTCTCGTACGCTTAGGTTGCAGATGTTGCACGAAATTGGCAGATCAGGGCAATGTGGTATAAAATTTAGACTGAGAAGATCTCCTCTCAACTTGAATATAGTACTTATTTTTTCTGTAGAAAAAATATAATAAATGTTTGTTAAGAGATATGTATTCTCGTTAAGACGGTACTTTATTTTACTGTAGTAACGCCTGTACTGTGAAGAACGAGCTTCGTTGCAGAACTTGTCATACAAGCTGCGTCCTTTTTTTCAAAATAACGCCGAACATAGCTTTCAATGAAGACGGTTGATTGTTATTAGATATGGGCCAGCGTAACCCACAGTCAGATGCGAGACTCTCCCACTCTTGAACGACTTGTTCTAAAAGCATGATTAAACACTAATATCGGGATTCTTTCGTCTTCCATACCTTATACCTTGCTTATGTAATTAAAGTGTAGCTTAAGTGTATCCAAGAACATAGGTGGTGATCCGGTTTCGAGGTACAACATGTAATTCGAAATACTGCTTGGAAGGCGAAAGATTCTCTTAAGGAAGTAATGGAAAAACTTTTCAATCGCTTCGAAAGGCATATACTCCACACTTGTGCACCGTATAATAGGACAGCAGCTTCTGTTGAACGAAATAGCTCATGCTTTGCCCTGAGTGTGTGAACAGTAGATCACTGAGAATTGTAGAAGAGAGCTTTGTGCGAAATCGATCGAATCGTCATACGCTATATTGTTGGCGTACATTGCTTTCAGGACTCTGATGAATTTTGTTGAAACTCCTATATTTAATATGGCTTGTAGAAGAGAGTTTTGCGGATGAAAACACTTTAGGCTGCTTCGAGAGGAAAATTCTTCGGACGAATTACGGTCCCGTCTGCATAGACGGAGAGTGGAGGAGGAGATATAACATCGAACTGTACGGGCTGTACAGCGATACCGACCTAGCCAAAAGAGTCAAAACACAACGTCTACGATGGCTGGGTCATCTAGAGCGGATGGACACCAACGCCCGGGCCGGGAAAATCTTCGAATCCACACCGCAAGGACGGCGCGGTAGAAGCACCGAGACTCAGTTGGCGCCTCAGCCAACTTCGCGTGCGAAACTGGAGACGGCTAGCTAGAGACAGAGTTGGCTGTCAAAGCTTGTTGGCTGAGGCCCAGGTCCACCCCGGACTGTAGGGCCACCTTAAGTAAGTAAGTAAGTAAGAGAGCTTTGCGTGAAATCGAGCTGCTCTGAAATCGACGAAAAAAGCGTACAATATCCTATGTTTCCTTTTATAGGCTTCAGCGATGTTTATAAGCGAAAAGATTTGATCAACGGTGGAATAACTTTTTCTAAAACCTGCTTGAAATTGCGACAAAACTTTCTTTTGCTGAACCCATTGTGCGAGTCTGTTGAACATAAGAACAGCAAAAAGTTTGGCTGATCGCTGAAATCCCCTTTCTTGAGTAACGGAAAAATAATGGCCTTTTTAAAACTCTTCGGAACCACTGGAGTTTCGAAAATTTTGTTGAATTCGGTTGTGAGTGCTACCATAAATTTAGGTGTGCAGTTTTCATAGTACTCAAAAGTAATTCGGTCGTCGCCTGGAGCTTTTTTTGGCTTGGAGTTCTGGATGATGCCTTGTACTTCAAGCAAAGAGAATGGACTGTCCAAATAGTCATCTAAAAAAAGTGGTTCGGCATAGTGGTGCGGAGGAGATAATACGTCCGAGTTGAGTAATTTGGACAAAAGTTCCTTTAACTTCGACGCGTCTAGAGATAGAGCTATAGGCCTCGAATGAGCGCTTAAACATTTGACTGTCCTCCAAAATTCTGCTGAGCAACGCGCGTTGTTTATGACGGAAATTTTATTTGTTTCATAGGCGGACTTTTTTGATAGGCAGAAACGTTTAAAACCTCTGTTTGCTTCGCCGTAAAGTACTTTGAGCGAGTTTGAATCGATTTTTCGCCACAATTCAAGAAAGCGAACAATTTCAATCGCTCTTTTTCGCACTCTCTATCGGACCATTGTTGGTGCCGATATTTGGTATTATGTTGAGCTGGTACAGTTTTTCGAGTTCTGAGTCGAGGTTGTTGCGGTATGTGCTACACAATCCGTTTCTCCGCGTTAGTTTGGGCAGCAGACCAAGTTGTTTTCTACTTTCCGGGCCCAAGGTTTCACTTACACTACAAGAGATTTCTAGAGGCATGTGGTCGGAGAAAGTTTCCAGACCAATACGAAAATCGTCTAAAAGAGGGAGCCATTTCCCCGATATAAAGCAATAATCTAACGTAGAGTTCAGTGATCCTCGTAAAAATGTGAATTCGTCCTTCGAGTCCCCAACACAGCTTCCATTCAAAACACAACAGTCGTATTCGTCCGCGGGTTCTTATAGCCACTGCTGTTGCACACCGAATCTTTGGCATTTCGATTTGCACTAATAAACTTTTGTTTACCACTCAGCAAATTGTTTTGGGATAAGACTAGTAATACGCAGCATGCTAAGCCAACTACAAATTTAAAATTTATGTCTTACCGGCCACACAGACCTGCTTACACTATTCTCAGAAATGCACCGCACTGTCACAGCCCGAAATAAAACTTTATGCTTCAATAAAAGATTTTCCACGGAGATCCTTTATAGAGAATCATGGGTTAGCAATAAGTCAGCTAACAGCCTAAGCGGCTTTTAGTAGTATACATAAGGAATGAATTTTAAAACGGAGGTAGGAGTGGGAGCAGGCAGAGGCCTAACCTGGCTACCATATTTGCGATGGAAAAAAACCCACTGTATTTTAGGCAGAATACCACGCTGTTTAAGATTGAAAATTCCACATTTCTGGTATCAAAGGTGTACGCTTCTCTAAACACGGACAGTCAGACATGTCATGCACTGCTTTAATACCCTACAGAAGCTTTGTTCAAGGAAAAAACCAAACTGTTGTGGGTTCTTGGTAACAAGAGGCATTGATGGAAATGGGTGATGATGGAAATTGATGGAAATCGACGAACTAGCCAAAAAGTGCTCAAAAACCCCTTTTAAGGGACCTGACCCATAACCTACGCTCCAAATCGGCGATAAATGAAATTATAAACCACAGTGAGCAAGTTGCGTACGCCGAAGTGACAGTCCGATAAACGCACCGTTGATAATCCCATCCCACACTGTTAATAACTGCAAAACGGTATTGCATGGAACAGATGAATTGACGAATTTACTTACTTACTTACTTAAGGTGGCGCTACAGTCCGGGGTGGACCTGGGCCTCAGCCAACAAGCTTCGCCAGCCAGCTCTGTCTCGAGCTAGCCGTCTCCAGTTTCGCACGCGAAGTTGGCCTTAGTTGGCGAAGGTCCCCTTCCACTTGCGTGCGCCACCTGAGTCTCGGTGCTCCTCTACCGCGCCGTCCCTGCGGTGTGGATTCGAAGATTTTCCGGGCCGGGGCGTTAGTGTCCATCCACTCTAGATGACCCAGCCGTCGTAGACGTTGTGTTTTGACTCTTTTGGCTAGGTCGGTATCGCTGTACAGCCCGTACAGTTCGATGTTATATCTCCTCCTCCACTCTCCGTCTATGCAGACGGGACCGTAAATCGTCCGAAGAATTTTTCTCTCGAAGCAGCCTAAAGTGTTTTCATCCGCCTTTGACAGGGTCCATGCTTCTGCACCGTAAAGCAGGACTGGGATGATGAGGGTCTTATACATGGACACTTTATTTGCTCGAGAGAGGGCTTTGCTACTCAATTGCCTCCTTAGCCCAAAGAAACAGCGATTGGCAAGAGTTATCCTTCGTTTGATTTCAGCGCTGGTGTCATTGTCTGAATTTATAGCGGAACCCAGGTAGACAAAGTCCCTAACTCAAACTTATAGCTGTCGATGGTGATGTTTTGTCCAAGACGTCGGTGTTGGGTGTCACTGATGTCTTGATGACAGCATATACTTGGTTTTGCCCTTGTTGACTGCTAAATCCATATTCGCCCCTTTCATACCAATACTGACGAAGGCTTCACTGACATCACGCTTTGTTCTTCCGATTATGCCAATGTTGTCTGCGTATGCGATTAGTTGAACGAACTTTTTAAAGATTGTGTCTCCGGTGTTGGCGCGGAAGCTCTAAGCAATTCTCTACAGTATGATGTTAAAGAAGACACATGCAAGCGCGTCGCCTTGTCTAAATCCTTTTTTGACATCAAAGATATCGGTGAGGTCTTTACCGAACTTGACGGAACAGCGTGAGTTTCCCATCGTCATCCTGCACAGACTGACGAGTTTGGCAGGGATGCCAAAACTAGACATTGCGCTATATAGCTCGTCTCTATAGATGCTGTCATACGCGGCCTTGAAATCGATGAAGAGGTGGTGTGTATCGATTTGGAATTCCTGGGTTTTCTCCAAGATCTGCCGCAGTGTGAATATTTGATCGATGGTGGACTTTCCTGGCCTAAAGCCACACTGATATGTGCCTATCAGATTGTTGACAAACGGCTTCAGAATTGACGAATTTACCTACTCATATTTGTAAACAAACCTCAGAGTATGGGTAAATTCGCCAATTCCAGCTTGGGGGCCAGGTGCGTAAAACCAACTTGTTTATGGCAAGTTAATTTGAGCGGGATTATTGTGGCGATCCGTAGTTTCTGAAACTATAAATTATTTTTGTTCTTACTATCCCCCCCTTGTCCCCCAACATTTTTTCCTCACCATTCTGGGGAGAAAATAATAGAGCAACAAATATAAAAACAAATAATAAGATTATTCAATACATATTCTCGTCAAATAGTTTTCCATTACTAATTGAAAAAGTGTCCTTAACGCAGTTCCTTACTAAGAGTATGGTTGTATTGGCGATGGCGTCACTTTTTAATCTCGAGATCAAGACACATCCTGGATGACACTTTGACGCACTCAAAGCAACCAATAAGTACTCGAGCTCAAAGTCACATCTTGGAAGAACCTCACACATCCTTTTCAGTTATTCAGATCAAGGGTTATATCCTTGCACAAGTTACAGCTCGTGTAACCTCTTATTGCCACTTCCACCGAAACAGACTTATTCATTCAAATCAAATCAAGTGCAAACTTTTTCTTGCGAACTTTTCGACGCTTTGGTGTTTTTCCTTTTTTCGCGCTCGACATCGCCTGCTCTGCTGTGTCATATGGCTTCGCACTACTTCAATCCAGCTGAAGGATGGATTTATTATGCATGCAAATTAGAGAGGCCAGGCTTGACTACTGCAAGTAAGCGTATGCATCCACGTCAGCAGCGAGTAGAGTAGGTACAGAGTTAACTAAGAACTTAACGCGAATTAGTTTGCTGCCGCGAACGAACGAGACTCTTTTATTCTCAACGAAACGAGTCCTCGACCTGCTGTTCAAAATGCGCCCGAAAGTGGTGGCACTGTGGGACTGTGTTTGGACAGGTAGTGTTGCCGGTGGGCGCCCCGTCAGGTGGAGGTGCTGGTGCTGGCTCTGTGCAGCGGGGAATATTATTTTATGAGAATATTAAATAATAATGAATATTCATGAGTTGGCGAGCGTTTTAGGAATACTCATCTGCAAGAATTATCTTTGACGCAACTCGTTTTGCATCGCTTAGCAGTTGGATGACGGGCCCAGGATCTAAGCGAGGTGACGAGGATCTCTCAAAGCGCCCGCCACTTGCCTCCCCTGTGTAAGACCGCAATTTTGTAGTCGCTCATCTTTTTTGTATTTTGCAAATTTGTTTACTCAAGGATGAGACAAAGAAAATTATCCGAGAATTAGAATAAGAATGAAGGGGATTTAATTTTTTGTTCATTGTTTTTGTGTTGTCATGTGGTTTTTCATCCTGGATGATGATGAGACAGCCTCAATAATCTCTTTTGCCGGGCTGCCCGTGGGAATTTTTAATTCTTCCTCAAAAGGGTGGAATTATATGGAAAAATTATTATGGTAGAATGTGGAGCCTTCCCAGAAAGAGTTAATATTTTGTTTTTATTTGTTTGTTAAGTTATTATAGCTTAATCTTAAGTTATGAAAATTAGTTTTTTTTTGTAGAATCGAGTTTAAGGTTTCAGAACCAAAACGGGCCTTTGGTAGAGCCGCAGAGTAACGAGAAATTTGAACCATTGCTAAAGATAATATGGCTTTTATTACCGATTTTTCTTGAAATTTAAAGCAAAGTCTCTATTGTTAAAAGTTGTGCTGGTGTTCCTGCTTATATTTTGTTTATTTATTTATTTATTAACATCTACTAGCAGGCTACCTAAACAAATTACAAGAATATAATTAAGACTAAGACAAAACTACGAAACTTAGTAGATTACTTTTGAAGCGTTCGTAAAATAAGCAATAGCAGCTCTAGATAGAGGTTTGCAGGCAATTGCTTATTGAAAGAAGGGTACGAGGAACAGGAAATTACTGGCTATTTTTTTTATGAAACCACATAGTTGATTTGATTTAGCAATAATGTGATCAACATGGGAATTGATGAAAAAATGGGAACCATTGAAAACTCCTAGGCATCGACTCGCCATAGCCCGGTATTATATCATTCATACTTACACAAAAGACGAGAACGAGAAGAGCTGCGCTAGAATGTTATAATAAAACACTTGTTTTTATTTAAGCGTAGATAATTTTGGACGCAAGAATCTTAAGGTCATCTTGCAGAAGCTTAAGGTCGACTAAGGTCTTAACTTTAAGAAACAACTCCAAGTCATCTGCGTACATCCAACAAGAGTACATATCTTAATGCGTATGGTGTGTCGTTAATAGATATGATAAAAAGAAACGGGCCCGAGTGACTACCTTATGGTACACCCAAACTACACCTAAAGATTGTAAAAATGAACTACCAATTTTGACCTTTTGAGCTCTACTAATCAAATAAGATGCAATCTATTTAAGCAAAGCTGAATGGAACCCAAAACCATTAACTATTTTTGGCAAAAATGCTGAGATTGATAGATTCGAATGCCTTGCTAAAGTCGGTGTAAACGTAGTCCAATTCGCTTTCAAACCAAATTTACGTTAACAGCATGGGCTTTTTTCAAATTCGAGTTCATGCACCATTGAAATTAGGATCTTTATGCAGTTTGGCGAAAAAAATTGAATATTAGTTGGTATACTTTTATGTACCTATACAGGCTGTTTCCTAATTCGATGCCAAAACTTTGGGATATGATTCTTGGGTTTAATTGAAGAAAAAAATTGGTGCACAGTATGGGCCTATCTCTAGTTTTGATGTCATTTATTAGGAATTTAAGAGAACAAAATCTTTGAGCTACCTTGACCCATACTAACACAAATATCTCCGCTAATACTTACAACAGGAACTTAATTTAGGATTTAAGTTTTAGAAAAAATAGTAATTCTTTTAACTGTGTTAAAATAAAATTGATGGCTTTTTTAACTTTTGAGATATTTGCTCTTAGCCGTAGCAGGTAAAATTTAGAAAAATTATTTTTACGAAGCCGCGGTAGGTATAAGTTGGAAATATGATTTGTTACCTACTTTTATAACCGCAGTTGACAATAAGAACTATTTTTTTCACAACGTTTTTATAATTTACGTAGATTTTTAGAGAACGCATTTTTATTAAACTACCTGATAAAACCGTAATTCTCTTACCGTTTTTCTGTTAAATCTCAAAAAGGATTAAGTTTGTGATGGGCGCCTAGTTTGAAAATTTACCTAACAAAAATTGTATAAAAGGTTAGAAACACAATTAAATCCATCAGTTTAATTTTTGAAGCCGAGGCTATACAACAGTTGTTTAGAAACCCTACTTGAAATGGCATCTTTTACAAACGAAGAATACGCGGATATTATCTACGTTTATGGGATGTGCAACGTTTGCTCTAGTAAAGCACGGCAAAGATACCAAGAGCTCTATGCTAATCGAAGAATACCTAATCCTCGTGTGTTTCGAAATTCGTTTCGAAGGCTTCGGGAAACGGGATCTGTTTTAACAAGACGACCTAACCAGGAGGAGTTGCGGTTGATAAAGGAATACTGGAAGCTGTTACAAATGATCCATCAATCAGCATTAGGCGCTTATCTTTGCGATTAAACGTTTCAACACATAAAATTTTTCCACTCCTGCATACAAAAAATTTGTATCCATTTTCAGGTACCTTGTTGCAGCAATTTTTGTGAAATATTGTTAGGTCCACCAGAAAAAAAATTTACTGATATGTTTATAACACATTTTTTGCAAAAATGTGACTCCAAAGTCAAAAAATGTCATGGGCAGGGAAAAAGGATCCGACTTAATAGCAAATATCTCAAAAGTTAAAAAAGCCATCAATTTTATTTTAACACATTAAAAGAAGTACTATTTCTTCTAAAATTTAAATCCTAAATTAAGTTTCTGTTGTAAGTATTGGCGGAGATATTTGTGTTAGTATGGGTCAAGGTATATCAAAGTAGGTGTTTTCTTAAATTCCCAATAAATGATATCAAAATAAGAGATAGGCCCATACTGTGGAACGATTTTTTTCTTCAATTATACCCGAGAATAATATCCCAAAGTATTGGCATCGAATAAGGAAACTATCTGTATATGATCTCATCTGCCAGTTCCATAAACTATTTTAAGGTTTGAAAACTATCCATTATTAGGATTTTCACCAGGGCCCTTTGCATAAGCGCCCGGAGGGGGGCAAGACAGGGCACTTGCCCCCCCCTGGCTTAGTGCGATTCATCATCAAACACCAAACAAATATTATTTTACGAGGAAGTTTCAAGAAATACGACTGTTTAATTGAATTTTTTCGGCTGAGTCCATGGTTTCCCCCCCCCCCCCCTGGAAAAAATCCTGCGGGCGTCCATGGCCATTTGGAACAACTGCATCATCCAAATTTTGTTGATTTAGTCGTGTACACTGTTGCGGTGTATCGAATTTCGTGCCAAGCCATATAGCAGATCTCACTTAGTATCGTTAATTTCCGATATTTTCTTTCAGGTCCATCCTGGTTTGCGAATTATTATTGAAAATTTTACTTTTAAGGTTCCGCCATAAACAAAATCCAGGTGGTTTGGTCTCGAGACGTTCGTGGGTACATGCTTCTTTAAGGCAAATTCCTGGAAAGAGTTCAGGGAGCGACATGGGGAGGCGTTCCACCTTGCTGAAACCATATGTGCGACGAGTAGGAATGATGTTCTGTCAAGTTGGATAAAAACTGCGATATTGAAAATTATCCGCAATGTTTATTACTGTTTGAGATATTGTGCATTTTCAAACATAAAATTCCCATCGTGACGTGGCGATAAAAAGTTATGATTTGCAGAGTTTGCATTCTATTTCAACCTTAGCTTATAAAAAATTGACACGCAGGAGTCGCTGAACTCAACCATGGAACAGCTGACAGTAAAGCAAATTGACATTCTATAATCGATATCGATATTTCCCATCCGATGGAAGTATACCAACGATAACATAAGCTCTGTCAGTACAGCTAATTTTTATGCGACAGCAATCTGTTTGGATTGAGAAAAAAAGGTAAAATTGACATAGGTATGGTTGCTAGAAAATTACGTATAAAAGCTTTCTTAGAAATGATATCAATATATTAGGACGCCCCTTTCGATATTTTTCGAAGGTTCTGTTCTCACAGGCTCAAATTATTGGACGTGTGGTAGTAACAGGCTACTTAAACATTCACAAATGCGCTATAGGTATTTTTTGCAAAGCCAAAACTTAACACCAACTTTCAATCTATAGCTACGTCAATTTTCCGAATTCATATCTAGGCTGGTCGTTGTTTCTCGGTAATTTCATTTAAGTATTTTCGCTTGTAATTTAGTTCAGTCGTGTGAAAATTAATATTGATCAATAATTATCAAATTATATATGCTTTTACATGAACTTTACGTTTATAACCTTTTCGTCCTTTGCGTACGGTTAATTTTGAGAAATTCCATTCCGCCTGTTTAAGCCCACTGCACATGTGACTCTCGCTGGTTACTAGATTCATTCCTACTTTTTCCGACACACGCAAGCATATACTGCCAAAAAGAACCACGATGCGTTAAATGCGCCAGTGTACATCTTTCGACAGATTGCAATGTCAGCACTCAGGCTCCAGCGGTCTGCTCCAATTGTAGCGGAAGTCACCCAGCGAGCTACCGAGGATGCGAAATCGCCATAGAGTTACAAAAACGGCATGAGGCTCCAAAGAAAAGTATTGAACCAAGTGTACGGGATTGATTAAAGAAAAGGTTCAAACAGCACAAGAAAACGTCGCTGGTCCAAGTTCAACCGGAAAATCCACACTTGGTGGTCAAAGATCGTACGCTCAAGTCGCTTCACATGAAAGTAAGCAACAATCGGCCGCACCAGATTCGGTCTCTCAAAGTCTACTTATGATTTTAGAAAAGCTTGAGCAACAAACGAAAGTAAATCAAGTAATATTTAACAAATTAAGCGAGCTCGAGTTTAAGCCTCGAAAAACATATATGTAGCAAAAAATCATGAATATGGGAAAGTCAATAAAAATTATTACATGGAATGCAAACGGCGTTTTGCAAAAAATTGACGAACTAGAAGTATTCTTACGGAAGAATAATATAGACATATGCCTGATTTTGGAAACCCACTTTAAAAAGGGTTCGGCACCCAAAATAAAAGGTTACATCGACTGTCACGCGCATCATCCTTCAGAAAATTCGAGAGGCGGATCCTCTCTCTACATCAAAGACTGCATTAAGCACTCCAAAAACGCAGAAATAGAACTGGATTCCATGCAAATAAGCTCAATCTCCGTAAAATTGAGGCACCTAGATTATAACATCGCGTCGAGCTATTTTTCTCCGCAGTATCGCCTGGCTGATGAAGGTCTTGCATCCCTCTTTGAATCGCTTGGGACAAACTTTATCATCGGCGGAGACTTTAACGCGAAAAATACTTTTTGGGGCTCACGGTGCAATTCAGCAAGAGGCAGAGTCCTCTTTAAAGCAAGTACGAAATGTGGCGTGGTCTTCTTATCGACGGGGAGCCAACATATTGGCCAACCGATAGAAATCAAATACCTGACCTTGTTGACTTCTTCATCGCCTAGGGGGTACCTTGTTACCTTACAAACGTAGTAGAACACTTTGATCTCTGTTCAGATCACTCGGCAGTTCTTTTGAAAATCGACGGAAGCCTAGTGAAAAAGGAAAGAGCGCCTAGATTAAGTAACAGACTGGGACGGCTTTAGAAAATATTGTAAAGAAAACATAGCAAAACCACTCAAAATGCAACTTGAAATAGAAGACGAAATAGAAAAACTCGTGAGAGTTATTCAGATCGCTGCGTGGAATAACACTTCTTTTCGGAGATCCGAACTATCGAACAGCGGAGCAATATATCCACAAGAAATAGAAGAGCTAATATGCGAAAAGAGGAGAGCGCGCAAGAGATGGCAACGTTCGCGAGCACCCCCGGATAAGACCATCTTGAACCACGTTTCTAACAAACTGAAACACGAACTTCAAGACTTTAAAAGTCGCGAGACTACTGCTCACCTCGAAAGTTTGACTGCCGATAAAGGTTCGAACTACTCTCTTTGGAAAGCAATGAAGTCCATTAAGAAGCCTATAGTACATTCTGCGCCACTAAGAAAAGCCAACGGCGAATGGGCAAGAGAAGACAAAGAAAAAGCGGATTTATTTGCAGATTACCTAGAAGAAACATTCAAACCGTTTGACGGGGAACCGTTGGTCGAGGAGCTCAATCCCTATGCGGTACAAGATAATTATAGAATTAAAACCGTGTCATTGGCTGAACTTCGTCAAACGATAAATAATCTGAAGAACAACAAAGCACCAAGCTACGACTTTATTACTAGCGAAATTCTAAAGGAGCTACCGAAAAAAGCTTTGGTCAAGCTACTCTATATCATTAACGCCTCCATGAGAATTTTATACGTTCCAAGGCAATGGAAAGTGGCCGAGGTCATAATGATTCCGAAACCAGGAAAATGTCCGAACGACAAAAAGTCATACAGATCTATTTCGCTACTGCCGATAATATCTAAGGTATTAGATGAACTGTTGCTTACAAGGTTGCAACTAATCATCGAAGAAAGACGATTGATTCCGGATCACCAATTCGGATTTAGAAAAAAGCATTCAACAATCGACCAGGTCTATCGAATAACAAACGAAATCGAAAAAGCTCTGGAAGCGAAAAAGATATGTACTAGCGCTTTTCTCGACGTATCGCAAGCCTTCGACAAGGTATGACAGGAAGGGCTGAAGTACAAGTTGAGGCTAAAATTACCAGAAAAACTCTATAGAGTCTTAGAGTCTTACCTTGAAGACAGAATCTTTCGCGTAAGGTACAAAAATGAGTACTCGGAATTCAAAGAGATAAATGCCGGTGTCCCGCAAGGAAGCGTTCTCGGCCCAATATTATTTTTGATTTAAACAAGAGACATACCCCATGATGAGGGAACAATTTTAGCTACGTTTGCTGACGACACTGCTATTCTCGCTATTGATACGACAGTTGAATTATCAACAGGGAAACTCCAGCGCGCTTTAGACAAAATATGCGACTGGACGAAGAGCTGGCGAGTCGTCCTTAACGAGACTAAGTCAACGCATGTTAACTTTACTTATAAAAAGATAAGCAACAAACCTTATTCATTAACTCCGTACAAATCCCGTACTCAAATGAACCGAAATATCTAGGAATGACTCTAGACGCAAAACTTAAATGGAAGCCGCACGTTAAAAAGAAACGCGACGAGCTCGAAATCAGGTTAAGAGAAATGAATTGGCTTATCGGAATATTTTCGAAACTAAGCTTTTGTATAAAACTGCTTTTGTATAAGCAAGTGCTAAAACCATCTTGGACGTACGATATACAACTCTGGGGTTGTACTTAACCAAGCAATTTATCTATTTTAGAAACTTTTCAAAATAAGACACTCAGAGCAATTGTTAACGCTCCATGGTACATAAGAAATAGCGGTCTACACCGAGATCTTGGAATTGCAACCGTGACTGATAAGGTAACAAACTTTGCTCGCAAACTTAGTACTCGACTTCGCGGACATTGCAACAATGAAATTATCCGAACTTTGGATCAGAAAAATCTTACGCGCCGACTACAACGACTGAGACCGTTGGAACTAACAGCATAAGATGAAACCGCAGAACTTGACGGTATAGCAGGTGCTTTCGTTGGAAGGCAGCCCGCCACACGCGATTACTGCAGAAGCTTGAACTACTTGTTAAGGAAACTTAGTTGTAGTCTAACGGAAAAAGGGAGGTTGTTTAGTGAGTAAGAATCTCACAATACTATGAGCACGCGCGGCCGGTCCTCGTAGTGCCTATGAAGGTTTTTCCTACCCACGAAAAAAAAAAATCCTACTTTTTGAACGACTGAAGAAGCCTAATATCTTTCAAAGTGTAAATGGTAAATATTGTTAAAATAATTGCTGGGATTTCCTTATCGATTTGGTACAGTTAAGTGAACTTTTATATTTTCCGTAGCTACTGATACGGGAAAATGAAGCTACTGATTCGCAAATAATTATAGGTACTCGTGATGGTTTCTAACTCAATAACCGGTAAAAAATTAATTAATTTGATCCTAAGTAAGTCAATGAAATAATATTTCATCAAAATAAAAAATAAAAATTACAGCAAACAAGCTTCCAAGGTAAAAGCTAATCACATCATTCCCAATGCCAACTAACTTGCCAATAACGCACAAGTGTTAAATTACTATACTCAAAATTTTTTACGGGTGTTATTAAACCCGACATTATTTAATATGAGAAATTTTTGCCAAACTATTATGGGTACCAATAAATGTATACAAGGTTGTCTCTGGCATTTGTCTTAGTTGTGCAATCTATAAATTCCGCCAGGAGCCGTCATAAATAACATCCTGCGAAGTGGTTCGAAAAAAATTGCATTCCATGAGAAAAGGGGTTCCATTGGTGTCCGCCGACTTTTCATGTGGTGGAGGGAAAGGGCTAAAACACCGGAGTCCTTGATGCGGTAACGGTGGCACTTCATGTTCTTTACAGTGTATTGTGTACCTATTTTTCCGATGCGAATATTCCCTTGTGCTGTCATAAATCACAGAATAAAAGCCATAAATTTCCACAAAGTTCGGTTGTGTGAATGTGGGGAGCAAAAAGGATTCCCCATATTTCCCATTACTGTATCTGATAGGAAATAATGGAAGATCTTGCCTTCGGCTTGGGAGTAGCTGATGCATCTGCATCGAAGGCGAAAATACTCACACAGGTGCATCAAGTATGTTGATGTTCCATATCGAGGCAAAGTCATATGATGAATTACTTACCGGCAAGCATTTTTATTGATAACAATGTATGCAAGGCGAAATTTTTCCACCGCGAAAACCCATTCAGAATGCAATCATAATCATCGGAGTGAGTTGTGAGATACTTTCTGTTTATTGTACACAAAAGATAAACAATTTCGTTTTGTGTGCCCTCGCGGCTATGACCTTATTTTAATTGCATAAGATACAGACTTTACGTTTGCGTGCTTCCATTTTATTTATCTATTGGAAATAACTTTTTATCGCAAAGTTGTTCCACACAGGACAAATGCAGATTGTCACGGGAAACAACAAAGGAATACGTTTATAATGCGGGACTATAATGTTTTTATTTCCCGACTATCACATTTGCCACACGCAAATATTAAGTGAAGCAATTAATTAAATCGTCTCAGCTTAAAGTTGGTTTTACTTCCACTAACTGCACGAACCTTCAGGCGTTAGGTTTCATTAATATCCTTGAATGAGAATACAAATTAAAACAGGGATAGGGTAAACGAGAAAGTGTCGAAGAAGAATTATTACGATGCAATGGAGTGGGACATAACGATTAATGCACGGTGTCGATGTCATACTAGATATTTTTGAGAAGAAATATTAATACAGGATCTTCTTTTTTTCTAAATTCCCATAACGTTTGCCCCATTTCCGAGTGCGATGCGTCATAGTGTTTCGAAAAGTTTAGCTTTAGATATCTGAGACAAGTGAGTAAGTGCAAGAGTTTGTCTCTAACGAACTTCTAAATACCTGACCTTATTTAGCAGCACCAAATTCTTAAGTCAATTAAGAGTTCATTCATTGGAAGTCGAATAGGTACTTGCTTGGGCCACGCCCCTTCCCCTACCATGAGCACCGAACTTGTCGAGTTGTAGGGGCTGAGTAAGTTCAATATTGCTAGAATTTTCTATTTTTTCAGATGTGATTAAGAATAAGCGGGAAGCTTCCCGAATTCTGAAAGCCTTAAGAAAAATCCTGGAGACCGACAGAACACCGGCGCAAATCGCTAAGATGTAGTGGGCAGAGGGTTTGCTTTTTTTAAGGTATGCCTAAAAAAGCGTCTAAGCGACTGAGGTCGGAAAAAGAAACCGATTTGGTATTCAAACTTGAACAGGTGAAGAACACCAACACCTCGGGCGTCCTTTGTCACACCTCTCAAGTCTTTCAGCGAGGTCGTCAAGGACTGTATTGTGGTTGCTGTGATTAGTCGCAGCGACTTACGGATCAATTACTTCTGAAAAGTGCAGCATATGGTCAACTTGAAGCTATCCTGTAAGTTTCTGACTTAATGCGAGCGGGAAACCCCGGACCAACTCCGATAAGATTCGGTGGCAGATGACATCAATTGTATGCGAGGATTTGAGATCATGCGACCTCTGCAAGTTCGCGATAAGCAGTTAAGGGGAAGTTAAGGGATGCAAAACTCGAGGTCGTCGATAAGGAGAACATCCCTTGTAGGTCGCACACGAGATGCTTGTGTGCGAGTTATAAAACTCTGCAATCCCACACTTCTGACTCACGATTGGAAGGTTCCTACAGATCCTGCCATGGTGGTAAGCCAGGAATAACTTGCGCCTCTAGCTAAGATCAAAGGCGTGATAAGATTTGGCTGGGATCGGATTATTCTCCGCGTATACAAAAAGGACGAGTTAGAGACCGGCAAGTTGCCCGCCTAACACCTTGACGCGGTTTCGGCAATACCGAACCCCGGTACTGTAGTCACCTTTCCAGTTTTGGATGATTTCGATGTTGGAACTAGTGGCTTCAATCCAGTCTTCCGACTCTGATGGAAATGGAGACGGAAGACTTTTTATACGGTCCTACAAAGCGATTTTGTAGGTCCTACAAACTTTTGGGTTCGTTCTATGAATGAAATTAATTGACCCCCTCAATTAAGGGCACTAGCTTAATCATCTCTGATGAAGCTTTATATCTGGGTCTCATCTTAGACAAAAAGCTAAGCTGGAAATCTTATATACTGGAAAATGTTCGGAAAGCTACGGTAGCACTCTTTTCCTGCAAAAAAAGCCACTGGAAATGAGTGGAGACTTCAGCCCAGAATCAACCTCTATCGTTAGATTTCACCATACTTCAACTACAGTTTGACAAGAACTTCCAAACAACCATGACCCCTAGGTCCTCTTGGGATGAGGGTGCTCCTCTGGAGTGAATCAATGCACTTGTAGACCGATGGATCAAAGACAATAAATTATGGGTTAGGGGGTGTGTTCTCAGAAAAACTTAATCTTAGTCTGTCTTTCCAACTTCCGCATCATTGTGGTGTTTTTCAAGCTGAAATTATGGCCATAAAGGAAGCCTTGTCCTATGCTTTAAGAATAAAATTATATCTTCCAAGGATATACGAAGAACTGTCTCTTCAGACAGCCAAGCGGCCATCATGTGCCTGGAATCAGCCTCTATAAACTCTAAGAGATGCGGGAGCAGTTTAACATTCGCCTGTGCTGGGTGCCTAGACATAGCGACATTCCGGGTAACTGCAAGGCGAACTGCTGACGAACTCGCAAAGCTTGGTACTCTCTCAATCTTGCCCGAAAAAGGCTTCTTAAACTGGATCCAATAAAAAGAACAAATCTTAGATGGACGGGTGGTAGCACCTGTCTAGTGGCGAAACGTATTATATGGCCAAAGCTAGATATCAAACGCTCCAAAAGCTTGATTGCTTGATATCATTACAGGCCACCGTCTGATAGGTAGGCGTGCAACAAATCTTGGTGTGTGCAACAAGGCTTGGTGTCTATTCTAATGACTTCTGCAGGAGCTGCGTGGATGAGAAAAACCGAAATCTTCACCTGAAAGCCTTGGTGTGTGCAACAAGGCTTGGTGTCTATTCTAATGACTTCTGCAGGAGCTGCTTTGATGAGAAAAACCGAAATCTTCACCTGAGAGCTTTATTGTATAAAGATCTAAGCGATCTAAGCACTAGCGACCCAAAACATCTCTCACGCTTCATCATTAGCTCAAAACTTCAACGAGTAGGAGGGATCTCTCTGCAATCACAATGGATCGACATTTTGTAAGTGTGTCGGTTTCTTTGGACCCGACTGCCACTTCAACCTAACCTAACCTTGCATATTAGGTTAGGTTGAAGTGGCAGTTGCATATTTAAAAGCATAGCCAGGGGATCACTTAACAGCTTCAAGTCAATGACTATTAAGATTAGGGGGTTATTCCACGGCGAACCCGCATCCTGTTTTCGTTTTCAGAAGAGCATTGGTTCTGCAGTGTCCATGTTCTTAAATTTGGGTCAGCTGGGCCAAAATTTGCAGGGATTTGTTTTTAGATTACCTCTTATCTAACAGGTTATATTGCTTTTCTGCTGACTTTACAAGACGCATCAGCCTGTGCTGATGCTGATTATGGATTGTTCCGAAGCTTATTTTTTTAAGAAATTCGATGGCAAAAAAAACGGAAATTGGATTCTTAAAATCTTTAAAAAAATCTTAAGGTAACGGTTTGATAAAAAAACTGCATAAGTAAACACAACTGAACCTATAGACAAATATATACCAACAAAACCACTATGCTCTAAGTCCGCAAACAGACGGATATTTTGAAAGACTGGACATAAATTCAATGTAGAAGAAGATTGTATAGCAACGCGTATATTCCTTAACAAAAACAAACACAATATTTCTTAAAACAATCCAACCTCCTCTCAAAGGAATGTTTTCGGGCTTGCTTACGGCTATGCTTTTTTAACAAATCTTTGCAGAACTAATGCCGATGGACTTCGAAAATGTTTTGACGGAATAAAGAGATCGCTCCGAAACTTTCAAAGTTTGAATCCTTTGAATGACAAAAATCCCACATAGCTTCACAGAAATGAAAAACAAAACAAGTTTCTAAATAATTAGGAAACCGACTACGCTTCATTGCCAAAAAACAACCTGGAGCTGTATTCACATTACCCCCCCCCCCCCCCCCCAACCCCCTCAGAGTGGAGCATAGTTCTTGCCTTGTGCACCCACTAAACGCGAGCGAAATTTATTTATCTGCTTGTGGAAAAACAATCATGCAGAACAGAACAACAACCGCGATACTTTCAGTTAGTTTAACGATTTTCGACTAGTATTTCTCCCTGTTTCTGCAAAGCATCTTACCGCACCAATCGCCTTCCAGCACTTCTGAACTTCCTGTTTTTGTTTTCGCCTTTATCGTTACGCGATTGAATGCACATTCTAAAGATTTTCCTCTCAACTTGTTTCGAATCTCAAAAGTTTCTTCGGGCGACAGTTACACCCCAACAACGCAGCGAAAGCAACATGACGCGGAACACAACATCATGCAAAAAGGGGAGAGAGGAGGACTTTTATCGCATATGAATTAAAATTTTGATTAATGAGCGGAATTTATGATAGTTGTGTATTATACGACTCGAAAAGTTTTCCAATAAATTGCGTGTCCTTACAGCGACTGACACTATCCACACACGTGGGTGTAGGTAAAGTACCCACTCGTCTTGTCGTATAGCTACTTGTCGATGACACATGGTCACGACGCAGTCGTGTCGGTCGTTGACTAGCAAAAGGTCCTTTTCATTATAGGCGCACCAGCTCGGTCGGTAACTATTCATGAATAATTGAGAAATAAAATTTATTGGCCACATGCATTAGACTAAGCAGCTACCGACATATGCACACCATACTGAAATATTTACAGAGGTTTTGGGGTGGTTTTCCTAATGACATACCCTCAGAGGAGTCGGTATGGTCCTTCAACATCTCCGAAATTAAATTTTGAAAATATCAACATTTTGTGCCGGAGCAAGGTCGCATACCTTGGACATTAATAAATAATCGAAAAGCTTTTCCAAATATCATTTTGCGCAAAACTCGAGGACAACACACAAAAGTAGTGTGTGGCACCGGTTCCATCCTGTTTATTCGACTCTGGTTCCGCTAGGTCAGAGTAGAATAAGACGAATTATTTGCTCCCATTTGAGGGGCGGGTGCCTGCCGTCTGGTGGTTTAGTTGGCAGTGACGGTTATGTTGCCTATGCTAAGGGGTGTGCGGGAAATGGGAGCACCCTTTTTGGCTTTATTCAATATCTGGCCATTATGCCCCAGGCCGAGGAAATATGGAAAGGATTTTTTGCTGTCTTGTTCTTCATTGGCCTTATATGTGTCTGTGCGGGCAGGAGAAAGGTTGGTCCAGAAGGAAGTCTCTGATTAGCCAACGGCTATGGCATCAATATTTAATTCTGAATGGGTTGACCTTTTTCATAAATGCTTTGAGCAAACGAGGTATAGTCCTTATACTCCTGCTCTGCACCTCATTTGGGATGCCCCCTCCTTAGTCCCATACCACAGCGAACCCTAGTCAAACGGACTTTATTTATTTTATGAAATGAAACGGAGTCGTTTTCATGACGCGGCTAGGTTGGCTGAATACCCCTGACGCTGTCCGGAGAGTATTCTCTTAATGACAGGACCGGCGATCCGGGTAATAACTTTTAGATTTCATTTCGGTGGTCACTAAAAGTTATATAGGTATACAGAGAGGGACCGGGATGCAATTGAATTTTAAAACAAGAAGGAAACGTTTGGTTTAAACCTTTGATCTTTGCTGCGATTTCCATTACATTGGATTTAGATGAACCTACTTTTTATGAGAAATTTCTTATAATGAAGTTTGAAAGGTCCTTGCAGCAATTGGCACTAGCAGGTCCATTGATTATTTTTATGGAATTTCTTACAGTGACTCCTTTATAACATAAGACACAGTTTGTCTTAATAAGTTGCTCCTTTGATCGTGTTATGGATCGCCGAATATGTCACTTGGATCAATTCCCAAAAGCGACGACATTTTTTTGTCAATTGCGACTCCGTATACATTATACAACCACTCAGAAAAATAAAAATTCAAAACTGGAATGGTCCAGTTAATTCGAACACTGCAACCTCGCATCAACAGATTTCTCTATCCTGTCACTACATTGTCCCTGTCACTACATTGATTGCCTCAGCCAAATAAAATCGTAAAATCAGTTTTGGCTCTTTGACCCTTGGATCCTTTCACTGTTATTTGAGCCTGTTAGTGCACACGCAACAACAAAAGAGTTAAAATTAAGAAAATAGGAAATAGATATTTCATTTGTTGCTGACTAAATAAAACTACTGGTGATGGTGAGCCTTTTTAATGACTTAATCGTCCTGATTCACAGCTTTTTTTTATTTCTATGCTATATAGTAACCTAATTCTTTTTTTAAACCCTGTTTTATTCCTCTCTGAGCGAATGGTCTACCTGTGTGCACAAATCCTTTTTTAACTCTATTTGTAAGACCTTTTCTAGATTCAAAAGGAAAGGTCAAAAATTACTTCTCAGACATTTGTTGATTCTGTTGAGGGTTCCTTCGTTAAGTTGACCTTAGCTAAATACCTGCACAGACTTATTTTAATGAACTTCACCCTCTATTAATTGGAATGAATTTAAGAGGTCTATTAATAACTGAGTGAAGGATAAAAGATGAATGAAAATACGCCATAGGGTCATGGTTACGATTGCAACACAGACATAGTTTGATGGAAGATTCTTGACAAGTTTGGGCCTTAAGTTAAAGCCTTTTCAAATAAAAGATTATGGAATCGCAATACTTTATCACAAAAGTACATCCTTGAACGAACGTTGGCTTATTTTTGTTCTCAATTCTTAGAATGATAATAAAGTAAAATTGATGACGAAGGTATAGGTACTAGGAATAAATCTTTAAAAAAAAAGAATTCATGTCAATTAACTTAAAGTAAGCGACCTAAATCATCCTAAAATATTTTTCAATGATCTCACTCCATTTGCCATAAAATTACGTTGCACATATAGTTACTACTGCAGGACATATGGAGTTTATTCACCATTAGACTAACTCAACACGCATACCGAACATAAACCTCATTTTACCCTACATGACCTGCCTTAATTATTGCTATAGCTCATCATGCAATTCGTATTGCACTTGTTTCCTGGAAGGAAAGAAATTGTTTCTTTTAAAATTAGCTCATGTGTAGATATAACTAATCATTGCAGTGAATATTTGATGAGGGCCATCAGCGGGGTATAGAAGATACTATTTTATTTGTTGGTTTACAGAAACGTAAGGGCGAAACCATAAAAAAATCATTGATAGAAGACTCAACGTATTTGAGGATATTTTTAAACACTTGTTTTTTGTTTGATAATTTTTATTTTTTTTTTTAAACTTTCCCAATGATGACGATCCTTTATTACTTTATAAAAGTGATTCGATTAACGGTCATCAGGACTAGGGTTCGGGCACCTAAGTCCTTTTAAGAACAAAAACATAAAACATAAGACAATGTTGATCTTAAGGCAGGTAAGAGCTTAGACACATCCCGGGCTCATACACCTCCTTTTTCTAAGCCCTTTCATTGATATCAGAAAGCAGATTTAATCAAGCTATATTACTAATATCGTAGATAAAAACTTTAAAACTGGACTTTGGATCGGTTAAAGTGCCTAGGTGTCTAATTTCTTCATACTATAAAATAATGTAAAGTGAGGATGAAATGTGATTATTTCCAGTGGTGGTTTTGTTGTCCCCCCTTAAGGCGAGAAAAGTGTGTCGCCCAGACAGTCACTCTACGGACCTACCCATTGAACTATCTTTCTAGTCAGCTGACAGCAAATTTTTCTTCTAGTGGAAAATTATGAAAAGAGAAATTTCAAGAGCTTGCTTTTTGATTATAAAAAGGCGGATAATTAGCTCTCTCTGCTTCTTACATAATTACTTAAGGTGGCGCTACAGTCGGGGTTGAACCTGGGCCTCAGTCAACATGTTTCGCCAGCTAGCTCTGTCTCCTAGCTAGCCATATCCAGTCCATAGCTAGCCATATCCAGTTTTGCACGTGAAGTTGGCTGAGGTCCCTTTCTATTTGCGTGCGCCATCTGAGTCCCGGTGCTCCTCTACTGCGCCGTCCCTGTGGGTTGGATTCAAAGATTTTCCGGTCCCGGGCGTTGGTGTCTATCCGCTCTAGATTACCCAGCCATCGTAGCCTTTATATTTTGACTCTTCTTGCTAAGTCGGTGTCGCTGTACGGTTCGATATTACATCTCCTCCTATTAAATCGTCCGAAGAATTTTCCTCTCGAAGCAGCCTAAAGTGTTTTCATCCGCCTTTGACAGGGTCCATGCTTCTGCACCGTAAAGCAGGACTGGGATGATGAGGGTCTTATACATGTACACTTTAGTAGCTCGAGAGAGGGCTTTGCTACTCAATTGCCTTCTTAGCCCAAAGAAACAGCGATTGGCAAGAGTTATTCTTCGTTTGATTTCAGCGCTGGTGTCATTGTCTGAATTGATAGCGGAACCCAGGTAGACAAAGTCCCTAACTACCTCAAAGTTATAGCTGTCGATGGTGTTTTGTCCAAGACGTCGGTGTTGGGTGTCTTTTCTTGATGACAGCATATACTTGGTTTTGCCCTTGTTGACTGCTAAATCCATATTCGCCCCTTTCATACCAGTACTGACGAAGGCTTCACTGACACCACGCTTTGTTCTTCCGATTATGCCAATGTTGTCTGCGTATGCGATTAGTTGAACGAACTTTTTAAAGATTGTGTCTCCGGTGTTGGCGCGGAAGCACTAAGCAATTCTCTAAAGTATGATGTTAAAGAAGGCACATGAAAGTGCGTCGCCTTGTCTAAATCCTTTTTTGACATCAAAGATGTCGGTGAGGTCTTTACCGACCTTGACGGAACAGCGTGAATTTTCCATCGTCATCCTGCGCAGACTGACGAGTTTGGCAGGGATGCCAAAACTGGACATTGCACTATATAGCTTGTCTCTATAGATCCTGTAATACGCGGCCTTGAAATCGATAAAAAGGTGCGGTGTGTATCGATATGGAATTCCTGGGTTTTCTCCAAAATCTGCCGCAGTGTGAATATATGATCGATGGTGGACTTTCGTGGCCTGAAATCACACTGATACACAGTAAAGCAAAAAAGATCTTGTATGCAATGTTTAGAAGGCTGATGCCTCTGTAGTTGACACAATTCTGAGGGCCGCCTTGCTTTAAGATCGGGCAAACAATGCTGAGGTTTCATTCATCGGGAATGCTTTCCTCCAACCATATCTTGTAGATGAGCTGGTGAATGCTCCAAATTCACTCATCTCTAGCGAATTAAAAAAGTTCAGCAGCTAGGCCGTCTGCCCCGGCTGCTTTGTTGCACTTGAGCTAAGACACAGCTCTTTGCACTTGCTCCAGGTCAAACGGGCGGGTATTTGGTTCGTCTTCGCCGTTCTAGGAGCTATGTGACCTGCTGTGAAAGCATATTCGTGTCTTGAGGATTGATATATACAAGCACACAAAAATGCAGTTTTTGCTTCAAATTTAATTTTATGTAAAACCGGCTCCTAAAAATGGGCGTGGCCAAAAACTTCTTATGAATGAAATGTAGAATGAAGTCTGGTCTCACGTGTATGGTAAAATTTTTTTCTTATTCTTTTATAAATTAGGCTTAAAAGAAACAATTTTCTAAAAAATGTAAGGTTTTCCTTAAATTCTGCCTCCAAATGTGGGCATGGCCCAAAACATTGCACAAAGAAACTATTTAGAACTGAGTGCTTTCTACATAATATATTATATGCATTTGAATAATTACTTAATAAATCTATGCCACGCCCACTACGAGTGGCCTACCGACATGATATTATTTTCTATGACTTGGAATCGCTACGAAATCTTAAATACGAAATTTGAGCTTCGTAAGACATCTTAATATTGCTTAACATTCCTACTTTTTTGTACAAATTTAAGTCGGTGCATCTCCCAGAGGCCCCCGGTACCAGGCGGCAGAATATGTTATTTTTGTAATCTTTTCACTCAGGACAACCAATTTATGAAGGTTGGAAAGTTTTTGAAATCAGTAATAATTAAGTCCGATTCATAGTTTCTAACACAGGGAATAATATTATATGTAGACTCCCAAACCCAGGGAACAATGATCGAAACCGAATTGTGAGTCGAATGAGCCATGTCCATCCATCTGCCCTTGAGTCTGTCCGTGTTTTGTAATTGTCACTTAAAGACAAGCGAAATGTGCGTGGCGGGGTTTCATTTCATTTGTATTGTAATAAAAGCAAATTATTCAATATTTTTGCTTGAAATCGTGAACTCTACAAGAAAAAACATTGGATTACAAAATGTTCAGATACGCATTAGTTGACCTGTCAATTTGGTAACTGTCCTCTACAGTATAAATAGAATAATTGTAGCAGCTTGCCTGGTTCTTGTCTAGTACTGTCGAAAAGGGTCTATTAGTGATTGTAGCTATCAAAATCTGCAAAATTAACACTTACATTAAGATCGAGAGAGGTGAAGGATTTTTTTTTGCAAGAAAAGAAAACTTATCCAAATCGTGCTTAAAGTTTTGGCAGAACTGTAGGCTTAATGGCTGTGCCATTTTTTTTCCAATTATTGCTAAATGGTTCACTCAGTAAGCTCTCATTTAGCCTGTTTGTAATAACATTTAAAAAAAAAACTTTTCATAGAAAAGGCAGTACCTATACAATACTGTCAATCTGTCATTTATAATAAACTAATCATGATACATGCATGTCTATCACCACCCTTTGATGACATAGAAAAATATCAGCATATATAGAAGAATAGAATATAGAAAGGACGAAAAAAGGTGGAAATTTTATTCAAACGCTTTATTATCCACAAAAACAAGCACACAAAGCCAGGGACAGAGGACTGCTTTTCGAGTTACAGGACAATCACTTGTCGAGTGCATCGAGTAGCCTGTCGGCCGTGGCCAGCTCAGCAGGACCTTCCGTAAATATGATGCAGTAGACAGAAAATCTCAAAAAAAAAGACACACCCACCACCAATCGACAGACCACTGAAAAAGGACACGTACGGCACACAAGCATATGAGGTATTTTACAAATGGATGTTCATCGCGTGGAAAAGGGAATTTCACGAAAAACTGAAAAATGAGGTTGGAAATTTGATCCGAACAAAAATTAAATTGATGTTAAGTCAAATGAAACGCCAGAGGCTGTGAGTAAATTGGTGAGCAGGCACACAACGAGCTGATGCGCCTCGCCTACCCGCCCACTCGTGCTTTTTCAATCAAGGATTTTGTGGCTTTTCGGGAAATTTAATTCCCATTGACCCAATGTTTGAGAAGTAGCTTGGTCGGGTGGTTGGCTCTTTTTTTGCTGTCCATTCATTTATGCAAACAGCACACATCAAGGGTGCGCTTTGCCTCACAATGAGGGCTGAGGGCCTTTGGTGGCCCGCATTCATGAGCAATTACTTCGCTCTACGTCAACATTTTTGGTTGACACTGATCCTTCTCATTTGTAGAGACGCGAAATAAAATTTTCATTTACCCAGTGCCCCTGGGCACGGCATGTAACGCCATTATTTTCCTGAAAGCATCCCTCCCCTGGCGACATATCCCATTACGGAGCAATGTCTCGAGCGCCAGCAACGGCAAGTAATTCAAAATTAGACGTCGTGTTAGCGTAGCTTCATCATCAACTAAATAAAAAGCACCAGCACAACCGTCCTGGTCCCCGTTCCTGGCAGCACCGCTAATCGCCTTCCACGTCTATGAGGTGGTATCATAACAAATTATGCAAATCCTCCGGAATATGGGCTTAGGTGGCACCGTCGTGGGGTTGAACATACCTTCCACTAATATTATCGAATAAATATCCCATTTGCAAGACACCTATAGACTCTTATCGAGTTAAAATGAAATTTACATTTCTTAGTCTTCTAGCTGAGGATACTCGTAAACGTACCCGTAACCGTAACCGTATCCATGTCCCTGTGCTGCCCACCGCCACTCACACACTCAGGTCGATATGGAAGCTTTTAGAGTGCCTCACACATTCACAGTACAGATACGGGAGTAAGAAAGAATTTAATTTTCCATTCGTATTATTGATCCTCATTTAATATCCCCTGGGGTGGAGAAACAAAAAAGGGAGCGACTCGGTAAGCAAGCTTGGGAAAACTTGTGAAACTGATATGGTGATGTGGGGGGTCGGTCGACTGACTTGGGCCAGTGTGTGTGTCGGCGAGAGCACTCTTACAGGTGTTCTAATAAATGAGGTGAGACTATAACCCTGCATAATTGATGTGAAAACTCATCCTGAATAAATTATACGAAATGTTATTGAGATACAACCGCACGGAATGGATGTGCTCGTCGCTGGTGTAGTTTACTGCTGTACGCCTCCGTTGGTGTACGTGGAGGCCGCAACCAACGACACCCAAAAAAAGGATGTATGGAACCTTTTTCGATCAATTGCCCTGTCGAATGGAATTTACGTTTTACTTATCATATTGGATAGCGGGGGTGGTACACCCGGTTCGGGGCTCGATAAGACCCTCGATCGTTAGGTGTAAATTTCGGGAAACGAATACGTAATTGATGGAATCATGTGAGGAAGCTAGGATGGAAAAAAAATGGGATAAAATATGCACCTTTTGAAAATTGGATTGGATTGAATACCTTTCACCGCTGAATTCTTAATAAAAGGAGAAAGCTGAGAGCAATAAAGCCCGGGCTCATATAAGATACCGCTTCCGTTGAACTCTGTAATAACGTGAGAAATGTTTCGAGGATTTCCTGAAGAGTTATTAACTGACCATATAGTGGAATTATTTCGCTTTGGGCACTCTTGATTTTTATTTTGCACCTTTTCCTTGGAAAACGGATGGTTTGTTAAATGCATAATCAATTGGGTGCGGTATTGAGATGGAATTTGAATGAGTTCTGAGTGGGTGATGTGTGTGGAAGGCATGGTTATTTTAACTCAACAGTGCGTTCTTCTTATAATATGTAAAGGCGGCCAGATTGGTAATTTGATAAATCACATTTATTCCTGCGACATTCACACTACATGAAAGCTTGCCTGGTATCTTTGCAGAAACTGTGCAACTTAAAAAACGATTTTGAGCCCAGTTTTCAGACATTCCATCATTAAGTTTTTTTTTTTTTTAAATGCTCACAAGTCACAAGTTCCTATGCTAGCAAACGTTCTTAAAAACCTTCTGGCATCTATTTCTATAAGCACATGTTACTACTCCGACGAGTGAAAATTGTGAGTGTCATCAAAGAAAAAACTTGACAAAAGCTCAGTTGGTCAATAAGGCTGTACAAGCAGCATCGCAAAAAAGCTTTAACTCGGCTTTGAAATGATATTTATGATAATATTTTATTTTTTCGTGAATTCTTATTCGTCATTTGTGTGTCCCACCACTAAATATTAGTATCCTCACTACATTTAAAAAAAATGTACATAATTTTGATATTTTTATACCCGACCCCAGGGTATATTGAATTTAATGCATAGTTTGTAACACAGTGAAATAATCACCGTAGACCCCTAAGACCTTTTAGAGAAATGATCGAGACTGACGCAGGTGAATCGATTTAGTCATGTCCGTCCGTCCGTCCGTTCGGCTGTACGTGTGAAGGTTTTAGGTCTTCAAAATCAAGCTAGAGAACTGAAACGTAGTTTGAAATTTGGCTTAATCCGTCAACGGCCACGCTCACTACTGGCTTCAATGTGAGACAACTCTATTTCACATTTTCCTTAAAATGCCTTTTGGTCAAGTTAGACAAGTCGTAGGAACTTAAATTTTGGTACTGAGCAATATTGGCCCAAGACCTTTAACAAGCCAAAATTGTGGGTGGTCCACCCACAATGCCGACCATGCCCACTTATAACATGTTAGATCTTCAAAAACCCGATTTCTCGGAAAGTTGACTCCAAATAGAAAAAAAGTTGTATGACAAATATTAAAGAAATTACCATTTGCAAAGTTTGGTCCATACAAAGTTTTGACCTCCGCCCACTTTTAGGGGGCGTTTTTAGGAAAAAATTTATTTTTTCCGAAGTAATTTTCGGTTTCAACGCATTTTGTCATGAATCTAACGAAATAACAATTAATTGATTTTAGTTTTCGGGCCAGACCCACTTTTGGGGGCGTGGCGTTTACAAAATATAAAGGGTCCGCCATCTTACGTCTTTTTTCAACTAGTGCTTATTTCGTGAATGGTAACACTTAGCTTATGTCTGCTTTGACAGATAATTAGTTTTATCGTTTCGCTGAACGAATATGGTTGTGTATACGCTTGGACAACGCTGAGAAATATGCGTTTTCGCTTAGCTAAGTGGGCCTGCGATCGCCTTAGAGAAGCAAAATTTTGCCAAAAAATCATCTTTTCAAATGAAGCTCATTTTGATCTTGGCGGGTATGTCAACAAGCAAAATTGTCACATTTGAGGCACAGAAAACCCGCACGCATACATTGAAAAGCCGATACACCCAAAACGAGTCACTGTTTGGTGCGGATTTTGGTCCAGAGGCAAACTTGGGCCATTTTTCTTCGAAAATGAGCAAGAAGTGTCTGTTACAGTCAATGTCGTTATTGGGTCATGTTGAACGAATTTTTGTTCACGAAAATTGTAGAGGAGGATATAGGCAACATTTGGTTTCAATAGGACGGCGCTACGTGCCACACAGCCGAAGCTGCACTCGATGTTTTGCGCCCTGTTTTTGAAGATCGCATTATCAGCCGCAGAGCTGATGTCGTTTCGCCACCTCAGAGCTGCAATTTGACACCGTTGGACTATTATTTGTGGGGTGCCGTAAAAAATAAGTGTTACGCCGACAAGCCAGAGACAATTGACCACTGCAACGATTCGCCTAGGCGGATTGTAACCATCCCACTAGTTTTTTTTTTGAAAAAGATTCATTTTTCGGGAAAAATCAGAGATAATCGTTATTTTAACGACACGTGCCGCAATAAAATGACTGTTTCGTAGCCATTAACAAATGTTTTTCATTTCCAAAGCTGATTTTAAGTATTGGTTTGTTTTGTTTGAACTGAGGATTTTAGTTAAGCCTATCATTTTTTACAACTGTGCATCTTTATTAGGCTTACTACTTTTGCAAAACTGCGTTGATATGATGAATTAACAAACCCCAAGCTAAAACGAAAGTATTAAATTAGTACCTTAAAGATCTTCTTCGAGCACAAAATCCAAAAAAAGAACTCACACAACCGTTCCTTAAAAAAATAACTTCATGATTGATTTTTCAAAACCTATTGACTATTTAAATTTTATCTCCCTATTGGCAACAAAAAAGATACTTCATATACACAACAAAAGCATAAGTTAGACAACAGCGTTATTGCGTGCCTCATCCTGGCCGCCTAAAACGCCATACATATACATTTTTGTGTTCGTGTATCCTTTATTACTTTTCTTACGCCGAAGTCAACCGGCACATTGAAAATTTTAATGTAAACCTTTATTGCTGAGGAAAGTTTTCCAATAACAATTGTGAAATGTTGGGGAAAAAAGCGGAAAAGTTTCAAAGTTTGTTTGAGGAAAAGAATTTCCGGATCCCTGTCTATACAGAAGCCGAGGATTCTATAACACTGTCAGGCGTTTTATTTTATTTTTATTAATTCGCAGGATATCTCCTCAAAGTGTGTAGGTACACTTTAGTTCGCCCTTATGTATATGGTGCCGCTTGAAGCTCCCAGAATGGATTGAAAGGATAAAAAAAGGATAACTAAAGCCAGAAATCTACGTCCATTAAAGCAGTGTGTCGGACGAAACTGCTGAAAACAAAAGAATTTGCGGACCATTTTCCACCGGACATACACACACTATGAGGACTATCAGCAGGGGATGCAGGTGCAGGTAGTGAGGTGTGCTTCCAAGTGCTTATTATTTCTACCGCGGAACTTTCCAATTTGATTGGATGTGCGCATTTCCCACATTAACAGGGTATCCGAACAATTAGCACCGACGGTAACTGCAAAGGAACTTTATTTACTGTGAGGCACCGACCGACGACGCGGGAGACAGAGAAACCGCCCTGGGGGAAATTGCTCCGGAAATCTTCGGTTGGAATATGAAATTTTTCAAATTAAAATCTCCCCCTTTGACGTCGTCGGTGTGGCGCGCGGGTGGCGGATGTAAGTGCGTCCTTGTCGGCTTCATTGTTTTACTTTGGGTATTTTTTCTTTTCGTATGGATTTTCTATCCTTTATTGTGGTGGTTTCGGTGTCGCACTTAACAGGAGCGGTTCATTTCGGGTATGTCTCTCGGTGTAGTAGACGAACGCCATGGAACCTGCCGCGCTTTTGTTGGTGAGGGCGGGTAGGGCAAAGTTTTCACATCGCATGCCATTGTTTTAAAATTTTATTAAAAAGTTTAATGTTTTGCGGCTTCAACCAAGTTCCATTCAAGTTTAGCAGCGGTGGCGTTGGTGATACAAGAGCCAAAGCAGCAGAGCAGCAGAAGCACAACAGCAGCAACAGCCTCTGTCATAATGAAATGAGTTCCTGGTGACATTTGAGGAGCTTTCTCCTCAACCCCGCCGCAACCGAAAGTTTTTATGAGACTTTTCAATGAGATTTTTATTATTTACAATTTGTTGGAAGACAATTTAATGGGTTCCTATGAATTTCTCTTATCTCGGTTTCACCGCCAACATCAACTTCAGCAGCACCGCAACGCCACCAGACCCTCGGGGGTGTGCAGATGCCCAAACGATTTAGCTAATTCAAATTTTCGGTTTAACTTTGCCGGTCGTTTGCGAGCTCGGGCTTCTTTATGGGGGTCAAAGGGAATTTTAAATTTTACCAAATTTTGGAATCAACAATTTAATTACACCAAACAGCACTATGCAGGGGAAATGCTTGCGAATATTTTCCAACTCGAACTTTGAATGAATTTTGCATAAATTTTGGAAAGGTTCCGGCTTTGTTTGGCAGTCTTATTGGAGGAGTAGACCTTAAAACTTACTGTAGATAATTTTTTGGGACTGAAAGAACACAAATTGTGTGACAATCTATTTGGGGGCCACACAGATTGTTTAGGTACGGCAAAAAGCACTGGATTAGGGAAAAATTTAAGAACACAATGGTTAGCCACTTTCCGGGGTAAGGAATACCTCAACCAGCTAGGCATAGAGAATTTCGAGCCGACTCTGTCCTCACGGCCTTTAACTTCGCGTACGAATTTGTTTGAGGTCTTTATCAATCGGTGCAGGCAGAGTGAAACATAATTGAGCTGCAAATGCAAATAATACATTTTTTCCAGGAATCTTGCGCATATAAAAATTAAATATTTTTTTCCAGATTTTTGGCATAATTTACAAAAATTATGCGTCTGGCTTAACTTCGGCAGGCTTTTATTATTAAGTGTTTATGTCACAATGACTAACTCCAGTTTTCCAAACGCAGGTACACTTACGTCATTTTTATACCCGACCGAGGGTATATTAATTTTAACGCATAGTTTGTAACAGATTGAAATAATCACCGTACGGATAATTACCGTAAGTATCAAGAACTTACTTGAGGAATGCAAAACAGAGAGGAAAGAGAGAAAAAATATGAACATATGCCGAATTAAGTTTTCGAATTGAGTTTTTCGCCTTCCATTTTAAAGAATATTTCAGGCGATTTGCAACTGGCAATTTTTCTCTGAGGCCTTTCTTAAAATTAAAACTCGAGCATATGCTTTATTTTGCCAAACTTTTCAACCAACCTACACGAACTTCACTCTGATTCTTATTAGACATAAAAACCGAGTTTCGTCTACACTTTAAGACAGACTAATAGCTTAGGACTAATGTAAACTTACGACATACATAAATTACATATAGTAAATTAATAAAAACAAAACAGCTAACACTAGTTAAAATAAATATTTGATTCGTTTTTAAAGGTTTAAAAAGGTTTGTTAAAGCTTTTGTATCCTATTAGAAGTCATTTTAACATTTTCTTTTTCATGGAGATCTTAAGTTGAATACCTGCCTTCGTTCAGTTTAATTTTTTATCTGCTGTAATATTTTCCACTATATCCCACCGTCCTTTGAATTCCTTCCAATATTGAAAGCGATTTGATGGGAGCATATATATAGCAGTGTCATCTGCAAATAAGCTACGTCGCAATTAGGCAAGGGCGGAATATCCGACGTGTAAATGTTATAGAGGATCGGTCCAGGGACTGTGCCTTGCGGTATGTGCTCTTGTATGGGTACCAGGGTACCAGAATCCAGGGTTTATTAATTTTTATGCATGCTTAGTAAAATAATCAACGTAGACCGCTAAGAGCTTTTGGAGACATGATCGAAACCGATATAGATAAATGAGTTACACAGAATGTCTTTCTCCTGTCCTTAGGTATGAATTTTTAAGGTCTTTACACTTTGATATATTTACAGCGGTTTGTAATTTTAAGTGCGGTGACGGTGCTCCATTCCGCTGTAAGCGCTATTTTTTGTGCAGATGATATTCACAATCCGTAAAGTAGGTACGTTGCTATACCTCCTCCTTCCCTAAAGGCTTATGAAGACGAAGCCAAATACAGCAGTCGAAAAATTTACCTATCTTAAAGTAGCTTACAGCGTCATCAACCTCTTTGACAGACTCTATGAATGCTTCCGTTTTTGTATCTTTCAGGACACTATTTTTGGATTGGTTGAACCATCAGCTGATGATTGACTCAATTCAAGTTTTGTACAATAAATGCGATGACGTAGGTACATTTGAGTATATACCTGCTATATTCTACATAAATATCCTGTACCCAACGTACTGCGTAAGCGTGTGTGTCGATGTAATGATCTTCTGAATGGTAGCCTGACAATGTAGTAGCCTTACAACAAGAGTGGGCCAAAGTTTTGCTTTCAAAAGACTGCATATCTAGATTCTGCATTTTTATATTTTTTCGGAATCAGTAAAATTTGGTTTAGTCTGCTTTTTCACCTAACTTCTTACTGTTTTTGAAGCAAATGAAGGGTTTTACGTTTTGTTTTTGTTAGAGGTTGCTACTATTCGATGGAGCACTCAGCCACAACTACTGGTCTATTGTACTCCCACGCAGACATCTTACATTAATGCATTTAGTTTACTGGTCTTTGGCAGAAAGAGGAGAAGGCACTTCAGTGATGAAGAGCTTATTTGGTCGGCCACCTTAGCTCCAAAGATCCGCCCCTGATACGAGCAAGGGCAGGACAACTAAAGAGAAAGTGTTCCACTGTATCGTCGTTCTCTCCACAGGCAGGACAGGTAGTGGTTTTGCTAAAGCCTAACACATTCAGGTGTCTAGCAAAAGCTTGGTAACCGGTAAGGATGCCTACAAGAAGTCTGCAATTGATTCTCCTGAGATATAGAAGAAAAGACGTCGACCCCTCGCAGATGTCCGGGCGTGGTCGTTAAGGTAGTATGCCTGCGTCCATCGCAGTCACGCAAACGAGCCCTGTAAAATAAATAAACAAATAAACATAGTGGCGCAACAGCTCGAGGTGAACCAGGGCCAACTTCTCAACAATGTATGCTGGTGTGTTAATTTCTTTACATCCAAGGGGCTTTCAATTTTTTGCCGAATCCGAACGGCACTTCGAGAAGTTTTTCAAGACAATTAATACTCTCGGAGGGCTTGTCAAACCCTCGCGGAGTACAAGTCTTTTTTTCAGGTGACGATGGCAGGATTCGAACCCAGACCTCCGGCGTAATAAGCACACACACTAACCACTACGCAATGGCACCCCACGCCAACGAGCACTGTGTTCACGAGAAACCCAAGTATCAATGGCAGACTTGACAACAGATACAGGCTCAGGCAGGCTTAACGCAGGTTTGGGTCCTGAGAAAACCTCGTCTAAACATAGGCTGGCAAGCTCATCGGAGATCTCATTTCCCTGGATACCAGTGTGACCTGAAATGCAAACAAGATTCACTGCATTTAGCCTTCCTACTAAGTTCAACAAATGCTGGAGTTCGAGCACTATCTTGGATGAGGTAATATGGTAGAGCAACGCATTTAGAGCGGCTTGGCTGTCACTGCAAACGCATATGCTTCTTGTCCTCCACCTGTTAATCACAATATAGCGCATAGCCATTAGGATAGCAAAAATCTCCACTTGGAAGACAGACGCATATTTACCTAAGGGGGAGTAGAGTCTAATGTTCTCGCTTTTCACAAAGACTCCAGCACCCTGTCCGGTTTTGGAGCCATTCGTGTATGGCATTCTTTCCCTGGTTCAGAGTCTGGCTGACTTCTGGCCCTTTCATTACCTGCGGAAAGTCGACTTGAAAGTCGAAATGAAGGGTATAAAAGAAACAGACAGGGGATGTAGCAGGCCCCCCTCCCATAATCAACATATTTCACTGGTTTGGTTCTTATAGAAGTAATATTTCCAGAATTTCGTAAACAAAATTTTTAAAACAGAATTTTACAAAATGGAGTGCCGTGGCGTAGTGGTTAGTGTGTGTGCTTACTACGCCGGAGGTCTGGGTTTGAATCCTGCCATCGTCACCTGAAAAAAAAGACTTGTTCTTTTCACGGTCCCCACCTCCGCGAGGGTTTGACAAGCCCTCCGAGAGTATTAATTGTCTTGAAAAACTTCTCAAAGTGCCGTTCGGATTCGGCAAAAAATTGTAGGTCCCCTTGTATGTAAGAAATTAACACACCAACCTACATTGTTGAGAAGTTGGCCCTGGTTCACCTCGAGCTGTTGCGCCACTCTATTTATTATTTATTTTACAAAATAGCGGCGTTTTTGCAAAAACTTCCGCTTTTCAAACTTTCCACACATACTGCGTCGCTTTGTAAAATTGAAATTTCCGGAATTTTGGAAATAACGGATTTTGGAAGCACAATTTTGTAAAAGGGATTTTGGCCCAAGAAGAATTTTGACCCCAACCGACTTACAGTGTTATACAATTGCCACTAAGGGCAGCGTTAATTTAACATCATCACTTCATCTCAGTCAATGAGTAGGAAATCAGATCTCTTTTAAGCAGTCTGCCCGAAAATGAAAAAACAACCCTTTACGTTATCGCTCTGTTATTCGTCTAAACTTAAATCGTCTGAGGCGATTTCGGATTCTATGCTCCCAAAGGGTCACAAGCTGTACTCTGATGTTGCGAGTTTGTCAATATTCCCAAGAACTACGTTAAAATATGTGACATACTATCGCATTGGCTTGGAGGAAAGCTCTGTTAACAGTAAAAGGATAAGTAAATTTCCCAAGTGATCATTCCTCGTCGTCATTCTACTTTGACTGACGAGTTTTAAGAATGATGATTCGATACATGGTTTTGTTTTCGCCGTAAAACCAGTGAAAAAACAGTCTGCTAAGAACCAGGATCTCCCAAGTATGTGAAAATTTTTCAGAGATTTGTTGAACCGTTTGGATGCTTGCGATACTTTGAAACAGGACATCCCTCGACTGAACGGTTCTCAGTAAAGTCGAGGGATATCCTGTTTTCTTGGACGAGCAAGATGCTGTGATTCTATTAATTCCATTAAATGTTAAAGTTTCGCTACAACTGGATAACGTCTTGGACTACATGGATGTAGTCTCTGAAAGATCAAACCTACCACCTCCTTCATATAAGTAGATATATGTATATTTCATTCCAAATATTTAGTTTAAATCATAGACTGACCATTTTATCGTGTCTCACATTGTTTGAATATTCATAGATTTTCTTCGTAGAACTTGTAAAAAATTGCGTTACTTGACACTGACATTTTCTTTTAAACTTTCAACATAACATGTTTCGCGTGTTCCTAAAATTTTACGAAATGTTAACTGATGCCCGGTTAGGTAATCCTTTATTCTGCGGCTTATCAAAACCCGGAAAGTTTTAAGCACACCTGAGATAAAACCTAAATGATGTTTCAACTCAATAAACTGAGTCTTAAAACAGCGTCCTCATCGTTCCTCTGTTTTTCAGTTTCTTCTGATTTAAATATTTTTTCCTTAAATATAGTGACACACATATTTAACGTTGCACTTAACCCGGTTTCCTTTGTTACCTTAATAGCTGCATTTAAAGCTTGTATACCTACACTCCTTTAAAAAAAGCTTTCCCGCACTCTTCCATTCAATTCCCAGGATGTTTTTGTCGCTGCAAATATAAAATAAAAATGTTTTCCGTCGTTATGGCTGAGTGTGTTCGTCTGCAGTGTCTTTTTAAATAATAAACGACATTGATTTACCCACACGACGCCGCCACTGCCGTGCACAGCACAAGGCACACGCAGCTCGCAACACAGCAACTCCCCAGACCGGATTACGGTTCACATCACACACAAATTAAGTCCCTAAAAGTCTTCCTCCTAAATGGATAGAGATTTTCCGAAAAACGACAGAACCAAATTAGCTTCACTTCATCATTCCCATTTGTGTATGTGGATATGAGTTTCCCTGGGCAAAAGTCATCCCGCCTGGCAGCCAGATAATCCTTTCACCAACATAATGGCTACAAAAGTATTAAAAGAACTTTCTTATTGCAGGAAATGTCACACTTCCCCCTAAACTACCAACCTACTTATAATTTTTCACCAGTACTTTATGTAATCCTCGACAACTGGAATGGATGGCGCTTGAAGCTCGGTGCTCGGCACAACACCGAACACCACCAAGCATAGCGGATGGCATATGTGCCATTTGTGGGCGTTACTGTTGTCCCGATTAGAATTACAAGAAAGGAGCTGGAACGGAAGCAGCCAAGCACAAAAAGCAGGTGGTGCGCTGGGAAACTTTAAGCTGTTGCCATCTTGTCTGGCGTAATTTCAGAGATTTCATTACGACGACGACCAGGGCTTACCGTCATTGCCGTAGGTGTGTGTATTAGAGTGACTCTAAGAAAGCTAAACACTACTATGCGCGAAAGAGGGGTGGTTGAAGTTGCATTAGTTCCAAAGTTGGGAAAAAACGGTGAATTTTCCAAGGGATAACTGCAAAACAAATATCGTTGTTGAAGCGAAGTAAAGGCATGTAGTATATGTCACCGAGGCGCAGGTTACCATAGGTACCAAACGGTCGGCAAGGACTTACCTCACTGGAGTGAGGAGCAGCAGGCGAATGGGTGGCAAAAGTTTTATCCGAGGCCCAACTGTTGAGATAAATCTCTTGTTTTATGATCTGGAACGACACAAATCTTCCCAAAGAGCTCTAAAGAGACTCAACAGAAATTTATTTCGTTTCGGAGTGAGCTTGCTTTTTTCCCGCTCTCTCACTGTGTGTGCCCGTGCTGTGTATCATCCTCTCTTGGCATGCCGAAGGACACTTCAGGATTCTGTGAAGTACGAACGAAAATTCTGCAGGCTGTTTTTTCAAGTCCTGTTAATTCCTGCTCTGGAATGCACCTCGAGTTGCCTTAATTAACTCGCTCCTGTAAATTTGATAGTTGTAGTATGTAGGCCGACGGGTGCCACGTAAGGTTGCACAAACGAGAGGGCGTTTTGTCGACAATCAAAAGGGCGGAGGTGAATCGCAAAATGCCTTTTATTCAAACGAAGCCAATTTCGGAATGATTGACATAGTGGTAGAATTTTACACAGATGACTGGCACCATTTCGTACCACTATAAAGCCTACGGGGAAGCCTCATTGCAGGAAGGGGTGTTAACGCTTCAAGCACAACATGGTAGTAAAAGGCTTTCATCAATTATTTCAATTTGAAGCCTTTCATATGGTTAAATGTCACGTTCGGATGTGGATATAAGGAATCAATGATGGGTTTGGGGATGAATGGTGTCACTCTTATTCGGTCCTGTCATTCAGACGTCAGCTACGGGATATCTATATACGCACCACAGCAGATAACATATTTCTATAATGTCTTGCTTAACTGATTACGAATTATTGAAAATTCAGAATTTTGTGTCCCACTGTGATAAAGGTTAATATCACGGGGACAACAACATTCTATTAAACAAAAGCAAAGAGAAGTGTGTTCACGTGTGTAGTTGGAGAGTCCTAGAGGTAAAAAGATAATAGTAGTAGTAGTAAGCTTTATTAGTATTAATTAATACCATTAATTAATAATACCAGGGATGCTTTATCGAAGACGGCACTTTGTGTCCTAAATGACTTAATGGATTGCTGGATACTGCTGCTTCGAGCCCATAGTTTTCACAGCGGTCCGTCCAAAAATGATAAAAAGGACTTTTTATGGTATCGATTTTCGGTGCCTCCGTCAACAACTGAATCAACTTTTGAACGGTGAGTCGTATAAAGAAGAAATTTAGTCACTTATAAAATCCGCGAAAAATGAGAATAGGAATTTAAAACTTTTTGCCAATTTTGTGCAAAAAGCCGATATTGAGCGCGCATATAAAACAGCTGTAGCTTAAGCGACGGCTCGAGTGAAAATTTAGAAACATAGTTTTATAACTGCGGTTTCGACGCAAAATAATATGAAAAAATTTGTCCTACTGTATCAAGATTTATTTGAAATTATTGGAAAGACTACGGACGAAGACGGAACGCAAGATACATCTCAAAAAATTTAAATTTACGGAAATTTAGGTGTCTATTGTGATGAAATTTACTTTTAGTATAAAAATTAAGGAACTGAGAGGTAAAGAAAATTCTAAAATTTTCCGAGGCAATAAGGGCATGATTTGAAAAAATTCACATCTCCAAATTACTATTCTCACGCTCAAAATTATCGGCAAATTCGGAGATACGGCTCTTAAAATTCACATTAACTTCAAAATCGATTTTTTTTTTAAATTTTCTGCTATCTTAAAAATTGTGGTGAAATTTGGTTTAAGTTAAAAAAAAAACGTAACAAACTTAATTTTGAGAAACATAATTTTTGTTGTTTTTGTTTGAGGGTTGTTTGAACAAGAATAGTCAGTCGATCGAACTGCTTACAACTCAAATAATATTTACATAATTTTTACACATTACTGTTCATCGTTGAAGTAAATAATTATGTAATCCTCCTCGTATATAATGCATATTTAAGAACTAGCTATAACAACTGATGATTATATTGTTAAAGCCTTAAATCTTGACTAATGAAAAGCTTACTGTACTAGTTTTTTTTTAATAAAATTTTAAAATTTTTAAAAATTTCCGAAAAATATTTAAAAAGCCCATACTTTTGCCGTCATCTTAAAATTCCGTGGTCAGAGTATAGGAAAAAAAAAACAGAAAAATATAACGGTGTTTGAAGATATATTGAAACTGGCGGCTTATAGTTTATATAAAAAAAAGGCCGAAAAAAGTAAAAAACTAGTGAGCGGGCTACAATCCACTTTGGCGCATTATTGGATACCCCTTCCAAATCGACCCATGTCAAGATTTAAGTTGCCAAATGTCCAAAATGACATTAACTCCTTTTCGATTACATTACAGGTTTGCATGGTGCTAAGTACATTTTTATACCCGACCGAGGGTATATTAATTTTAATAAAGTTTGTAACATATACATTTAAAATGTTTTTCGGATATCAATTAGCCAAAGTGTGAAAATTGGCTTAATCCGTCAACGGCCACGGCCACTACTGGCTTCAATGTGAGACAACCTCTATTTCACATTTTCTTTCAAAATGCTTTTTGGTCAAGTTAGACATGCCATAGGACCTCAAATTTTGGTACTGAGCAATATTGACCCAAGACCTTCAACAAGGAAAAAATTGGACCGCCCACAATATCGACCATGCCCACTTTTAGCATGTAAGTTCTTAAAAAATCCGATTTCTCGAAAAGTTCACTCCAAATCGAAAAAAAAAAATTCTATGACAAATATTAAAGATATTATTATTTGCTAAGGGGCGCTTTTGGAAAAAAAGGTTTTTTTCTGAAATAATTTTCGCTTTTTCAGTATTTTCTCATGATTCTTACGAAATTACAATTAATTGATTTTAATTTTAAGCCCATGCCAACGTTTCGGGGCTTTGCCTGTACTAATTATATATGAATTCGGGCCAACAAACTTCAAGATTTGGTGTTACACACTTTAAGATTTTGGTGTTGTTACTGTAGACTGCCCTTAAAAAAAATCTGTTTTATATTTCCATAAAAAAACGTTTAAATTCGTAGAAGCGAAAAGAATGATAATGGAAAACAACTTGTCTTATTTAAGAAGCATGATGAAAATTTTTCAAGTTTCAGAACATTTGTCAATAAGACAAGTGGCATTGGTGGCTTAAGTGGCATTGGTGAGTAGAGAAGGTGTTAAAAAAATGTTGCAAACACAACTTTAAAATTCTTTTTTGCAATAAAATTGAAAATAAACAAGCAAGAAATAAAAAAATCCGATGATTACGGTTGGAACCCTCTATCAAAAGCTGTGTAGCGTGTATAGTTTTCTCGACAGGCATATTTTTAGACTTTAGCGGTTTTTGCCTGTGGTTGCAGATGTTAGTAACCAATGTCCTATGACTGTCAATGACTATGACGTCAATGACTGTCTTTATATTTATTTCGCCTGCTGTGTCAAACAATTGGCAGCAGATGGTCAAATCAAATTGCAGCCTTTCACGACGTTCCTATAAAAATTTTGAAAGCCCTGGAAGTAGTTGACTTATTTTAGACAATTTAGACCAATTTTCTTGCCCGTGTCTGGGAGCGGATTTGAAATATTTTAAAACTTGTTCTTTACGCACGAAAAGGTGTTAGGTTAGATTCTGGCCGAAATTTTAGCTCCCTATCTCAAAATGTAAGGCCTATAAGGTCTTAATGTCTTGGTGGTCTACCCACATTATTTATCTGTGTTACAAACTAGCTATGTGACCAACTTAATTTACCTTCTATCCTATAGGATGGGAGGTAATTGTATTTGACCCTGTATTTCGAAACAAAATTTTATAACACATCGTAAAAAAAGAGGAATTTGTGTTTTTTTAAATTTTTAAGAAGAATAAAATTTTGTATTTTAAGAGCCTTTTTTTAATAATAATTAGTTGTTACTTTAAAGAAACCCTTATGGGGCAATTTTTATCTTATAACTGCGCTCGGATAGCAGCGTTATTTTTTTAGTGAAGCTCTTCTACACAAGAGTTAAAAAATATGCCACCATCGACCATATCTTTGCATTGAGTTCGAGAATCATCTTTGAATGAACCAAAAAGTGACTTCAGATGGACCAAACTCCTCGTTGATCAATATCACTAATTAAAATATACGATTCGTCACCCGACCATATGCCGCGTGGGTGTTGGTGTAGCCAGTCCAAAAGCAAACAGTCCTGCCGCACTACACACACAATAAATAAATTTACTGCGAATAAATGAGAAACAACGAAAATATAAGCTCATTAATGGAAATTACTTATGAATATTAATTAAGTGAATAATGCAAATGTGTTTACTTTTGAAATCGAACCTTCGGCCGAGCCGCGCTGCCCGCGCCGTTCCATCAACAGGGATGCTGCGTAGTCGGTCAAGGTCAAGGACGAGGACAAGGCTGGCCTGACGGAATATCAGCATTGGAAGTGAGCTTTGTAACGTTAATTCTGGTTGCTCGGCATCTACACTAATTAATGACTAATTATAGGTCCTTATTTTCCACTTGATGGGACATTCACAGAGCGTATCTGTAATATGGGACTTCTGTGCAAGAATATTGGAATGGAATGGGTGATGGGATGATGATTTTTTGCTCGTTCGCCTCTGTTTGCGTTTTTGGTTGTGCTCTTTATCGCCCTTATTAGGTATCCTTGGCATTTGGTATTTATTTCCTTTGCTGCGAGGAATCACGCGGAAGTTTACTTGATGTTATTTCCTCTTCTGATCGACAAAAGGGTGTCCTTTGGTGCAGAAAAATAAAGTCAATACAAACGGTGTTTATGGAGGGGTCTGACTCGAATGTACATCGGTATAGGATGTGGTAGTATGACGGTGCTGACAGTTAAAGGTATAAAGCTAGTGGTTGAGGTGGCGCTGATGGTGGTGGTGGCAAGTGTATCAATATCTCGTGGAAACGGAAACAAATATAATGATCTCCTCATCTTTATTATTTCTCCGTTTGGTTTCTTTGAATCGACGTTGAATTTCCTTCGAAATATTGACTTTGAGATTCTATTTCAATTTCCTTTCGCTGGGGATAGCTGCTATACCTATCTGGTATATCATACTTTCGCTTGGCCTCTGGGGAGGACTTGAGGTATACACTTGAAACGATGACAATAATTTTCTTCCTCTTTGTTTCCTTTCCTCTAGAGTAATACTCATCAATTCACTATCGATTTCTGTCATCATCTGAATTGATTAGTCCTGTTGCAGAAATCCTCCATTCGTGACCACTTCTGTGTGGGACGACTGTTGGTAAAAAGCCCTTGACGGGTGTCCATTTGAAATATTCTACAGAGTTTTTTGATTTCTATCTGTGTGTGGTAGATATTGAAGAACGAAATAAAAAGTAAAACACGGACTCCCTGTTGAAGTGTTGCTTTTATTACCTCCGTTATAATAAATTAATAGTGTGTAATTTTCCAAAGAGATATATGTGTTGATATATTGAGGTGTCTTTGACACTCTTTGTACGGAAAAAAGAGGAGTCTGAAACTCATTAAAAAAAAAAAGATTTTTTTCACAAGAAAAGCATGGATGTGAGATGCCAAACCGTTACAAAGCTTTTATCTTCCCATATAAGGAGCTTCGATCAAAATGATTTTGGTATCTAATGAAAAAATTATTATTTTTAATTTAGATTATTTTACAAATTAGGGGTATTTAATTTAATATTAAATTTTAAGTTCTTGAAAATAGATTTTTTATTTTCTTTCGAATTTCAGAAATGACAAATATTCTTTTCAGTAATAAAAAAGAACAAATTCGCAAGAAGTCGTAGAAAGACTTAAGAAGATTATCCTTTTTTCTAATTTATTTTTATTCTTGTTTGCAGAGTAGGTTTTCAAACTTATTATAATATAAAAATAAAGGGTTTAAAATAGTCTAAAAATAAGAAGAGCCAAACGCTTACATATCCGCGTGACTTTTAACATTTTTTTTAGAAGACAACCTGAAAATGGTAAGTTTGTCATTATGAACTATTTAAAAAAGATGCAACCTTCGTATTTTCTCAAATAACATAACATTGCTATTCATTCAAGCTTCACATCAAGCTTACAATTCTATTTTGAAAATAAACACGAGGAAATATTCCTTAAATTGTTGGCAAAAAAACTTTTGGCTTTGCTCAAACCTTAAGATATCGGCGTAAAATAAGATTACGAAAAAGGATGGTCAACAAGTTCAAACTAAATACGTAGCTAAAAATATTTTCTATGAAGAACTTCTTACTTTAAAATAAATAAAAAAAAACAAAAAAAGCATTTTATTTGACACCAAAACTATTTCCCTTCGTTCCTTACATCTTACTTTATTACTTATTTTATGTATTAGTCTTTTGATTTTTTAGCCTGGCGCGTAAGTGCCAAGTAATATGGGAACCTGTTGACAAATAAATTATAGCGGCGCATTCTTATCAATATGAGCGGAATTCTACTGTGACATCAGACAGATATCAGACAGCTATAACTTCAGCTTCAAATATGCATTCTGATCAGGCCTTTAATGGAATTTATAGACCTCTTGTTCTAGATCCCATACATTCTGACGTCATTCCAATGCGAAAATCTGGCACAAAAATTTTACTTATTTTGTATAAGTATTAGCGAATGTGCATGCGAAGCCACAATCGCAGGCTTTGTTAATTTTCCGTTCTGCATTACAGAACCTGCGTGGTGTCGATTGCAATGTGTTGAAAAGTGATCACACTGTGTCGACATAAAACTAACCAATGACATATATGCTATAAAAGGTGAAGTGGGTCAATTCGCTTTCGGCACTTTAGGTCTGCTGATTCATCTTTTCGATGCATATTACAATGCAAGTCTTTTGGGTTATTTAATCTTCATAGCTAGTTTTTTTATAAATAGCTGACGATTAAGAGGCTTTTACTACTTAAGATACGTAGCACATTGCAAGCGGAAAGAATTTGAAGATTGAAAAGATAGAAGTGAAAATTAATTAGTACGAAACATAAAAATTCTGAAAAAAAAACCCCAAAGCCTACCGCCGCAAGTGTTATGCCTTTAGCTTTTTTAACTGAGAGACTAAAGTTCCAAAAAAGAGCTGAGTACAACGTAGATAAGATGCAGAAAAGTAGGCCACAAATATAATTTGAGAACTCAGACTCAAATTTATTTTTAGTTTTTGTTTTTATTGCCAGATATCTTTTTACCCCACCACATAGGATTAAATGTACATATTTCAAGTTTGTCACATAGTAACGTATACAAACTTGTTCAAAAATAAAAGTAAAACATAAAGAACAGAAAAGTCGGGCGAGAATTAATAGTTTATTTATTTTTAAAATTGGGAATAAAGTAGGTACTAAGGGCGGTATTCACGAAGCAATCTTAGATCGGTTTTAAGTTTAAGTAGCTCTTGTTTTTAAATTTTTGCTCCGTAGTCACCAAACGCTTATTGGTTGCTGTCTATGATAAATTCGAATTATGTGAAAGAGGTTTTCGAATTGTTTTTCGAACTTGTTTGTTGTCAAACAATGTTAAAAAATTTAAACAGGTAAAAGACGTATGATGCAGGCAAGCAGGAATACCATGATGAACGCACTTATGCCTTCGGCATAATAAATCCGTTGCGTCCGTCACGTCGAGGTACACAACTGACAACACAGTTAAATACACACGTTCTTATGCAAGCGACGTACGTCACGAAGTTCTTCTATGGGCCGCCTCCCATAATAACGTGTGCGTAGAACTTGGTTGTCAGTTGGTACTTCAACGTGACGGATGCAACGGATTCATTGGGTTGCAGGCTTTAATGCTTCATTCAGTCCTTCGTCCGCCGACACCAGCCTTTGACGAAAACAAAAGTCCAACCTAACTTTTGGAAAAGACAAAATGTAAAATAAAAAAATATTTAACGAATAAATTTTAATTCTTTGGATTTAAATTTTTTGTGTCCTGAGAGCCGTGAAGTGAAACCAAATGAGAACTACATTGAGATATTTGTGTCACAAATCACAGTTGATTTCGAATTTTCGAACACCGCTCTCAACTTAATAGTGGGTATGACTACTCGTAAGTTTTATGAGCGCTCATAAACTGACGCTAAAAACCGTTGGTGCATAGACTTACGAAGCTCATAGTTTAAGATTGCTTCGTGAATACCGCCCTTAGTGTATTTTAATTCAAAAGACAGATAAGCTTAATGGCTTTACACGGTCAATCAATTGATGTCAAGCATTTTGTACGTGTGATTGATCTCACGCCAGTGCGAGTGCGATCGTTCGACAATTTTTTTTAGTTTATTTGTAAGGCTTTCTTATGACGGTTGCTACGGCTTACAATTATTTCTTAAATCAAATAAAATTCGATGATGTGTTCTCTCCCTCGCTTTTAAAGTCTTATTTTTGTCAATCTAGCGCTAGCCCTATAATACGGTCAACCGATTGAAGTCCATCATGTGCCTGTATTTGTGAAAATTCATCTGCGTCTATTCGCTTTTGCATGATGAGCGTCATGCCGATTGATGTGTGTAAAGAGTTACAGCGATTTACAGGGAGTTACAGGTATTTAGAGGATTTGAGTCTTGTGTCTTACTTCTAAACATATTTAAAGTCCGGTAACATTGTTCGGCTGAATCCGTTATTTGATACTAATTCTTTCCTTGTCAGTTCATCCATTGTTTTATTTGCTCTCTATTGTTATACATGACTCGAACAGACTATGAATTGTTACATGATGCCTATTTGCTAAGCCATTTGCTATACACCTGGACATATCGGAATATTCCACTATTGTATGACAAAATGAAAGGGACAAGACACTTTCTAGAAAAAATTTAAGCATCTAACGCCTTCAACCTTGACCTTGCTTAAGTCAAACTGTTTCCGATATTAAAAATTTAAGACTTAACGCTCAAAGTGGAAAATCTAAGCCTAGATGCCTATAAGCTTCTGAAAAAAGTAGTTATCCTACCCAACATTGTACCTCAATCAACTTACTTAAGACTTTTAAGTAAGACATAGAAATGTGTTTTGTCTTATTCTTAGGGTAAACAAACTTGTTGTCCGAACATTGTTTCATGGCTTTCATGTTTTAAACTTTTGATACTCATATTTAATTATATTATCAGTTCGTTCCAGGAAATTACGATCGGCTTCCCAGTTATAGTTAAGTAGACTAAAGATTAAACCGCAAACTAACCTTCAAGGTCAATTATTTAGAATCTTGTTGTTTCTCAGAATTGAATAGATGAGAAACTTAAATATAAAATATAGCTATTCCCCGCTTAATTCGTTCAATTAATACACAATGCCTTCCCTATAGTAGTGACCAACTGATTGAGAAAAAATCAGCTTATCAGCTTTCGGGAACATCCAAGTAACCTATTTATTATCAAAAAGAAAACTCCATAAGTCACATTTCCGTGATTTTCTTGAAATAGGAAACAAAAACCCTGAGACCTAAGAAACCAAACGCAAGTGAGTCTAATAAGCTAACGATTTCCGTGTAAATCCTTATCCACTCGTTTCGCACGCCGATAAAGCTATTTCCTCGTTCTGCTCGCACACGATAGATCCACCTGTTGCAAGGCAACTAATAAGTGTTAATCCTACTGCCTCGCAACCCCAGCTCAACGGAGCTCAGAGTATATCGCAAGACATTTTTTGACCACCACCATGGAGAACTCGCAAAAAAAAACAACGAGGGCAAACAAACAGAGGGTGGAACACTGGAACTGCGTCAGCGGAGCAAACAATAATCTGTAGTAGGTCTCCTCATCCCTGGCGAGTGTCCTAATCAAGTGGGGCTGCCAGAAGTATTTGCACTCTCCATTCGCTGGCTATAGAAAATGCTGCCGTTTCCGACTTTCTTTTCTGTTTACACATGCATCTCGGCGTAGGATTTGAGCAGCGAGTCACCACCGCACCATCAACACCGCTCGTTAAACATTTATACCGTTAAGTGAATGCCTGTCTCATCTGAGCCCGATGCAAAAGTGCAAAACAAACTGATTTTGTGACAGATACAGGATTTCTCTTTCAATTTACCCCTGTACGCCAAATAGTTTAGGTTGCAACGATTGCCGGAGAGAGGGTTTTATTTGGCGCAGCCGGCGCAGCGGTTGCCCAAATGCAATCGGCACACTATAGTGAATCATTTAGCAGCGCGTCAACTGCACCAATGGAGAGATATGCCGCCGAAATTCCAATTTGCTCGAAGAGACACATCAGCAGCGGCAATTCAAATTCGCACTCGGCGAGGCGCAGAGGCATCCTTTTAGCCAAATGACAGGCCAAATCAATAACGAAAACGCTAACATTTTCGAAATCTAGTCGCAGTACAGAGGAGGCCGTGGCCGGCCTTCACCGCCGTACGCCGCATCCGTTCGAGTGCATTGTGTGTTTATTTGCGACAATGGGAAATGCAATGACATTTGCCATTTGAATGGGACAGGAATGCTTGGCTCGGATTCTATTCGATTGCATTTCACAATTCTGTTCTAGAGCAATTTAAATTTTTGACGCAGAATCCAACTAGTAGGCCATCGAAAGCGAAGTAATGCCAATCGGAGATTTAGTCGACATCATTAGAGTGCACTCATGCGAGCATACGGTAGCGTGAGATGAAATAGTTTCCCGTGCACATACACATAGAAGTCTCTGAGTGCGGAGTCCTGTTTCCGCTCTCATCCTACTGGCATTGGCAAAAATTAATAAAGTTGAGTGCGTGCAGGCCATGTGGTCCTCTCGAATTACATTTGTCCTGTTTCTGGTTTTGCTATTTCCTTTTTTATTTGACCTTTTCCTTGTCGTGCTCTAGGCGTCATAAACTTACATGTTTACTGCTAAGAGCAAAAGTCTATTAAGGACTTGGGCCACACACTTTTATGGTTATCATTTAACTCAAGTCGAGGAGGCGGGCGGCCTAGTGTTTGAACAGGGCTTCTTGAAATTCGATTAAGTTCACTCTTCCAGGTCGTTATTATTTATCGCTCCATGCGGCCGGCCGGCGGTGGCGGTGTTATCCTTTGTCGGTCTTTTTTAATTATTGCAAATAATGTTCTTGGCTGACATAAGCCACGCTTCAGTCAACTTAACAGCGACTCCGTGGATTAAGGGTCTTCCATTTGCTAATTGATTATTACACACAGCGTGGCTGTGGTGTGGGCGTGGGACGTCACTTCCTTAACAGCTACAAAGAGAATATCGATTCGCTGTTCGATGTGTGCGGTGACAGCACCGCACGGGCTGATTGCATTGAAATCCCTAAATCCCGAGCATAATTAAAAGCATTTCCTTGGGCAATACCATCACGACACCCTCGTCGAATGATGGGCAGCAGAGGACAACGGACATCCCATAAACACGTTTTAATGGCTCTCATTTACCACACACAAGTATACGCTATAAAATTATAATTTAAGAGTAAGGCGACCGTGTTTGACACGAAACTCGCCTTAAAATTGGATTGCTTGGCATGTGGTTTCATTTGATGAATATTTATTAGATGTACAGGAAAATCTCTGGTCGTCGTGCAAAAATAGGTTCTTTGCTTCGAGAAGTGCTTGGTACCAAAGAAGCTGTGTTACGAATAAAAGAATATGTCCCCTTGAGGCAAAAAAATGACACAGAGAGACATTTAAGCCCTAAGTGCTATGTTAGTGAAAAAGTACGCCCAAAAAAGTTCAAAAAAAAAAAATTTAATTGTCCAATTCGTTTTTGAAGAGATGTGCAATTGATAGAGCCTTAACATTACTACGGTTCTTAAAAGTTCAAAGTTTGAAGGCATATGATCGAGACCGAATTCCGAGTCTCGTCCGCCCATTCAATGTACGTTCGCCCATGACACATGACGTTTATAAATCTGATAAAATATACAAAAGAAAAATAAAGTCAGCTGATCTTCCCTAATATTCGAGGCGTGTCGGTAAGAGTTATTTATTAAATTCATCTTTAATAATTCTGATCTATATTGGAAACACTTTACTAAAGGTAATATTAGACCATTTGGTCACATATATTCCTTTTTTTGACAGATATCTCAGTCACTTGTCGTCATATAGTGTAATCTTCATAATTTCATGTGACCATACGTCAATATTTTCCGGTATGACCATATTCGTTTTGACAGATAAGTATGACCTTCATATAAGATTTTAGGCTTGCCATAAAAATATGGATTTCGATTGTTCTTAAGCCCAATATTCAAAGAATAAAACAATAAAATGGAGGAATAAAAGCAAGAATACAAAAAGACCGTCAAGTATGAAGACATGCGCGGAGCGGTCCGTCGGCTTTTGTTGAAGGTTATAGTCATCTATATTGAGCAGTTTGTGTAACATTCTATTTATTTATTAAAATTATTTCTCTATATATTTTACAGTCTGTAATATACCTACTTCTTAGTGCTGTCTACTGTTCTTATATTGGTTGATTCTATATTATCATCACCCAGCATAATAATCTATATATTATACTGGGTGATTTTATATTGGGTTTCGTTACTCTAAAAATAGGCTGACAAAAAGCTTTACCGTTTCGAAAATAGAGGGAATGACATACACTTTCTTGGCCTTTTTTAGGATTTTTATAATTTAAAACCCATAAAACAGAAATTTCGATTATTTTTAAATACCGTTAGACTTTTTGATCAATTTTACAACCACCTGTGCTAGCATTTGCCACTTTTCTCAAATTCTGAGGACATCGATTTCTAAGAAAACGGTAAAAATATGCTGTTTTCTATTTCGCTCTTTTGAATGGGCTTAAAAACTTAGGTTCGAAAACGGCAATTTTGTAATGTTCTTGATGCAATTTGCTTGTCTTTTAAACGTTAAATACTTCAGCTAAATTTAAATAAGGTGGTTATAAGCGTTAAGGAACTAGAAATCTTTAAAAAATAGTTTTCGAGAATGTTTTCACGTTCTTCAGTTAAATCTTCAAAGTTTTTGAATATTCGAAGTCTGCTTTATAAAATAAATAAATTGAGTGGCAAAACAGCTCGAGGTGAACCAGGGCCAACTTCTCAACAATGTATGCTGGTGTGTTGATTTCTTTTACATGCAAAGGGACCTACAATTTTTGCCGAACCTGAACGGCACTTTGAGAAGTTTTTCAAGACAAATGATACTCTAGGAGGGCTTGTCAGACCCTCGCGGAGGTGGGGACCGTGAAAAAGAACAAGCCTTTTTTTCTTTTTAGGTGACGATGGCAGGATTCGAACCCAGGCCTCCGGCGTAGTAAGCACACACACTAACCACTACGCCACGGCACCCCACAAGTCTGCTTTAGTTCTGTATAAAATTCAAGAAGATGGACTATGCCCGGTGTTAATTCAAAAATTATACTTTATACCGTTTGAAAGGTAGAAGGGGAGACATGCGTTATTTTGACCTTTTTGATAATTTCTTAAATTTTAAATCCATAAAACAAATATTTTGAAGTTTGTTTCAGTTCCCGTTAAACTTTTTTTCCAATAGCACAACCAGCAGCACTAGCTTTGGAGTTTTTTTTTTAATTCTATGGCCACCGGTTTATGCGTAAACTGTAAAAAGCTTCTGTAAAAAGGCTTCTAAAAACTTAGGTTGAAAACGGCAATTTAAAAAAAATTTAACGCAGCCTTCCTTCTTTTTGTAAGCTTTGTACTCAAACCAAATCTGAAAAAGATCGCTTATACCATTAAGCTACTATAAGACTTAAAAAAATTGTTTTTGAAAATGCTTTTATGTTTTCCAGTTAAATCTCAGAAGATTTTGAAATTTCAAAATCCGCTATAATTTTCCTTAAAATTTTGGATTATTTCTAATACGTGTGATTTTTTTCATAGAATTACACCAAACAGCACCGGATATAAGGGGACAAACACACACGTTTTTTCTTGCATTTTTGCGATTCTTTTCGAAAATGTTGCAAAACTGCAGTACTCAAACTGTTTTTGAAAATATGACCTGAGTTGCTTTATACGTGTGTTTAATATTGACTTTGAGCGATAAGCTGTTCAAAAGTTATGGCCTCCAACACTTTGAAAAACGTCATACATTTTCGACTCTTCATTTCTCAAAAACGTTTTGATATTTTCGAAAAGTTTTGTATTTTAATTAAAGCTTAGTATTTCTTAAACCTAAGTTTCGTTTTTCTAGTTCTTGCCTACTAAAATTCTTGAAAAAAAAACACTAAGAAACATTAAGTCCATTTTCACATGGAATTTCAAACTGTAATTAAACCGTTATTTGTGCTTAAAAAAAATTGCCCTCTTTGAATTCTCTGACTATTTCCGCAGTTTATACGCACACCAAATTTTGTCTTTCTACGGCTTACCGTTCAGAAATTATAAAGCGATCGGACGGACGGACGGACGGACGGACGGACAACGTAGCGATAACAAAAGAGGTCTTTTTTTCATATTTGGTCTAACCGCTAAAAATAAAATTAGCAGATGCGGTAAGCAAGACTCTAACCTAGATTCTGTTCATACAAGGTCTTAGTGCCCATTTTTAGGGCTCGATTTTACAAACTTATTGAACTTGAACCAAAAAATTACAATTGTGGATTCATTTTAGCCGCCAACTTAGATGTTTCTTTGATAATATTGTTTGACAGTGGGTCATGATTCTGCTTTTAAACTTCAACTTGTGGCTTAAGCAATAAAATTAATTCTGCTTATTCTGCTAAGATAACCTAGTGGGAAAGTGCAACATTGGGTTTGTAAAAACTTCAGTCCGCCTGTGACGTATTGCAAAATATTTTACCCTAGAAAAAAAAAAATTGTCACGACTCCAAAAAGAGGGCGGGATATAAAAATATGACTTTTGAAAAGTTAGCTGAGGCATATACGACTTATGCAAAAAAAAAAAAAATAGAAAATGCTAACATCTACAACTTTTGTATTGGAATTTTTAGTCGAATTTCGTATATATTTATTGAAATATACTACTCCCGAAAATTCCACTGTAGATTTTACACGCACAATTATGAGTTTTATCCCACTTCTGACACCAATGTAACATTTTGGCCTGTGGTACTTTCCATTGGAGGGAAATTCGATATCGAAATACGAACTTCGAACAGCAGTTTGATGTCAGCTGAATGGATTGACAGTTGGGTGTGTTTATAAAGTGAATCGATGGGTGAATTCAGCGACTTCTGCATGTCTTTTTATGTCTTGTAACAAAAATGACAAAAATGCTACCAAGGCAATTTTGAGGACATTAATGAGCAAAAACCGAATTACAATGATTGAACAACAAGAATTATTCAACACGGGTTAATGCCATGCCCTTCCCACCCACTATTTTCAGTTGAGAAAACTGTGCTGCTCGCTCCTCATTTGCTCATAGAGCTTGCGAAATTCTAGTCTCTTTCCTTGCGGCATAAAACAAGCGATATACATAATTTATAAATATTATGAAAACAAAAAGGAGAAGGAGTCCTTATTGACCTCAAAAAACGAGCACAAATGTAAAGCATTTTCACTGTATAAGAAATATTTGGCATTATCTTACTTACCTACGTTCCATATTATTAAAACTGAGCAATATTTCTGCTCAGTTTTCTACATAGTAATTCACCCAGTGTTACTGTAAGAACCAAAGGAAAAGGCTTAACCCACTAAGATTAGCACGGATCTAATGTTAGGAATTTTAAAGGACATCGCAACCCTACTTACAGTGCTCTTAACATAAGCTGGAATTTACAAAAGTTCTTTGATATCATAAGGCAATTCCACTGCATGCTTCTGATACCTTACTTATGTCCCAGAAAATCCATTCAAAGTAAATTCCAAGTAATAAGGTCTTATTAATTTTAATTTTACTAAGAACTACCAGTGATACTTTGAAAACCCAAAGAAAATTCTCAAAAACGTGAGTTCCCTAATAAATTCTAAAAATCCTTATTTTCCTCTTATGCTGTGCATATTTCCATCTGTTTGCACTTTGAAGTAATGCAGTCTGGATTACATCGCTCCGTATGTCCCTCCATGAATCTATGCCCTGTGTCTGGGAATTCACCGTTCCAGTCTTTGACACAATATTGACAATATATTTTTAATGAAAATCGTACATGTATCTGTATGTAGGGAAGCTAGCACAAATCAGATCTCATCTCTTGTACTCACACGAGCCACTCGGCGGAGACGAAATTGCATTTGTTTTTCCTCCTTCTGTTGGGTGGAATGATCCCAGGGCCGAGAGAGAAAATCATTAATAAAAATAAAAGTAAATAAAGGACAAACAGCAAGCGAGAGAGATAACATAAGTGGATTCAGGATAGCTTGCACAGACATCTCGTGGAAAAAAAATCCAATAAATTTTTTATCCGAATGGAATTCCCCCTACGACAAAGACGACACGATGGGATAGGTTGCATCCGTATCAGACTTTAAGGAGGAGAGGACAACCCAGGCTCATGCAAATTCCCAAAAATACCATTGCGATTGATAAAAAATTCAGTATCTCCAATGGATGTGGGCCGAACTGAAGGGGTCGAGGGCTGTCACTGTAATGTAAGCTCCCAGGAATGTGCAGCCTAGATGTGCGCTCACCAAAAACTCCTACCACCAGATTCATGCTGGAGACTGGAGAGGCCAGGTGAAGCAACTATTCGCGAGCCACAGAAAAACAGAAAAACAATTTGAGGACATGTGTAATTTGGCAATACCGCAACCACATCCTGCCATATTATATACTATCACCTTTGAAGAGGTCGGATAAGGAATAGAGAATGCATTACTTCTGGTTCTGCGAGGATATTTCCATTTATTTCACTTTTTGTACTCATCCTCTCGGCGTGTCGACGACGAATCCTCAAGGAGAAATGAATTTTTAATGCTTCCATTTGGTTGCTGCCAGGGGCAAATGTGGACACAGACAAATGTAAGGGTATTCCATTTTCTTGTGCTCGACTTTGCATTCCTGTGTACGTTTACGCCACATGGACCGCAGGCAACAAAGTGGATAAAGGAGAATAAGTTCTTAGCACGAGACATGCAACATTAATAGTTGTGGGCACACGAAACAATGCACTGGTGTACCTGTTGTACGTGCACTTAAAAATGCATTAGGCTCTCAGAAACGGTCGCGTTTGCCTGCCAGTTAAAATATCGATGAGGGTGTTAGACCTGAGGTATATTGTCTAACAAGAGTATATGGTGCTCTCTTGAGTTGTGATCATGAGTATTAATATGACGGTTTTCCAACTCTTGTAAAACATTTGTTTTCATGTTCGACTGCACGGAATTGAACCAGAGAAATCATTTGAATACGAATCAAGTAGTCCATAACTGCAGAAATTGTGTCATGATTCTTAACAAGTAGGAGAGTTTTTGGAGCGCTGACACCAGTTGGGATTTTATTGAAAAAGTTTGCTTTAAAGCTAGATACCTAAAAAGTTAAATTCAATTCCTGCTGATTGAGGTGTAAACTATAGTCAATATATCGCTGAGGCCGCGATTTCCTCCTAACAAAAGGAGTAAATCGCGGCCTCAGCGATTTGAAACGAAACCAACCCTTTCATTGAATAATTTGGTTCGCATTTCTTTTTAGGTATGACCTAGGTAAAGTTGACGTTTTCTGGCGATGCAGTCGCTCCTGGGGACAGTGATATAAAATATGCTCTATCATTTTCTATCATTTGTTTTAAATGTTCGACTCAGTCCACCGGTTCAGCATGCAAAGGTTTAGGGCTTAATCAGTCTCTAAAGAGCTTCTTCAATTTCCGGTACGGTTTCTTGTAGCATCTTGCTCGTAGGGCTAAGATGCCAAACCCAACTAGACGACACGAAGCAGATACATTTCATAAGCGGAGTCATGTGCCTTCATTCGTGCAACCTTAAGAATTATATACTCTAATAGTTGCACCATCTTGGCTTGCAAGGAACTGTCTTGTAGCTTTCCTAGATATTGAAGGAGGCTTCAACAATATATCTTTTGAGTCAAAAAACAGGAATCTCAATAACAGAAATCTTTCTCCAGCCATAGGAAAATGGATCATGTCAATGAAAGAATAATCCAAACCCAGTTCGATGATGTGGAAATTTCAGCGTCAATGACACGAAGTTGTTCTCAAGGGGGCGTTATCTCGCGTTATCTCTCTATAAAAAAATTATACATCAAACTTAATATACCCTAGGTAGGGTATTAAAACATATTCACGACATCGGCCTTTAAGCGGACGGCTCCTGCAGACTCTGTCTAGAGAGCTATGCATTCTTCTGCACTCAAAAAATCAGCGCCAATAGTCCACCCTTGGTCGCGTGCAAAGACGGGCCAACTACAGGAGAAGTGTTCTGTATCGACGTGGCTTCACTAGCGGCTTACTTATTCAAGTGTTTAGCAAAAGCCGAGTAACCCACAGAAATGCCTACAAGAATTCTGCAGGACGTTAAGTCTCGTCTGCCTTCGTCTGCCTTGCAAGTCGTTAAGTCTGTCTGCCTTCATTATAGTAACGCCAACGAACCCTATGCTCAGGGGAAACCCAAGGGACCAATGGCAGATGCAATAGCAGATACAGCCAGACAGCGCAGGTTCGGGTTCTAAAAAACCTCTTTATGAAACCTTGCCTGGAAAGCTCATTAGAAATTACATTCTGAAATGGGACCTTAACAAAATTCCTTGTGTTCAGCTTGGCGACTAATTTGAGCAAAAGCTTGAGCTCGAGAACTAGCTTAGACGAGGTAAGAGGGTTGAGCAGCTCTTGTAGTGCGGATTGGCTATCACTTCTTGCCTTCCACTTGCTGGTGGCAATAGCTTATAGCTTTTAGGCCACGGTTGGAAGACAGAAGCATATTTACATAAAGGGCAGTGGGCTAATGTTCTTTCTTTCATTAAAAACCGGCATTCTTTCCCTGGCTCAGAGCCTTACCAGGCCAATGGAATGACCTGGAGGAAAATCGACTTGGTATATTTTCGTGGCAAAAGGATTTATGGTGTCATTGTGTCAGAGGGCATATCTATTGCATTGGAGTGAAGCGATAATTCTCGCATAAGTTCCTCAAAATTCCAATGCCCTTGGTACCAAAGGCCACCTCGAGTACACCTAGAGTACATCTTATGATATATACATCAAGAGGAAGTTCCGCAGGAAGGTTTAAAGAGCATGACGACCCGAACTCGGTGTGCTACAGAAGATTCCTGTGTGCACCCAAATTTTGTCAAAACAGGTAGTAAGGCGTATCCGCGAAAGCCTGTTCCACCAAACAACTAAAGCGTATGAGGGGATCGGGCTCACCATGGCCGTATAGATCCAAAGAACCCTTTCCGAATATTTTAAGGCATAAGCCTAATATTACTCGGAAAAGTTTGCCAAAGCACGTCTGAACTGCCAGAAAGTGAACAGGGACCAAGGAAGTTTGCTATCAAGGATTGGGACAAAACCACTGTTTTGAGAGAGTTCGCTGAAAGTCCCTTTTGTGCATCAATTATAGATCAAGTCTGGGATATGTAGTTCCTGTTAAAACTGCAAGAGTTGGCAGCTATTTCTGTTAATGTGGGCAGAAGGAAATCCAGGCCTTTTTGTAGAGAGATAGAAAAGAGCTCCCTGTACCTGACTTTTTGCCGTCCATGCATAAAATAAGGTGATAACCGTGTTTATTCGAGTCCGGACTGAGAAGTTTGCTAGATAAATTATTAATACTACTCAGGTTGGAAATGTCATCCATTTAATTTTCTCATGAGACCTGTCTATATTAAAGACTTTCGATGGCTAACCTAACTGCAACAAGCTTGGGCCTTTAACGTTAAGCTTGCTGCGTATAGCAGTTCAGTTTAAGAAGTTAAGTACCTCTCGATAATATTTTTCCGTCTAAAGGCCTGGACACATTATACAAGTATTAAGTATCTTGGGTGGGATGATTTTCGAAACGAGTATTGGCCTTGAGCTCTTCAATGGTCCGAAATGGTCTGTCTGCCGTTTACCTTAATTTTTAAACACGCCTACAAATACAAGTCCGGGGTGGTCTTATCTGAATAGCGGGGTTGTGGCTAGTCACAGTGGCTTTTGTTTTCTTTAGCTGCATGCAACCGGGCGATCCTCGTTGCAAAAAATCATTGCTAGATTTCCGGTTTGGCATTATGTTGCACTATTTGGTTGAAGTAATCGTCCAGACGTTTTTTTTTTGCACATTTGTAGGTAACTGTCCCACCGTCCCGTGTTTAACAAAATTCAAAGTGACGTTTCACAAAAATTTCCACTTAAGGCATGCACACTGTCCATATGATATGTACTGTCCAGATATGTAACTTCTTTTATCCTTTCGACGATTGAAAGAAAAAATCTCCATCGTGGAGCAAAATAGTATCCAACTCAAAAATAACTTAAACCGAAAATTGCAACATAATTCAACACCTTGGCCAAGAAAATCGACGGTAATGGGAAATGATTACCTCACACAATTTCCGTAATCCATTAAGGACAAGCAGAAAGCTATATACCTTACGTTCCGTACTCTATCCGGCGCCACTAAACTACTTGTCCCAACAAAATCCACAACTCATTACTTTTTTGGGATAAAAGTAGCATCTGCCAAAGAGCTATCGCAACAGCGGCGCATATACCTACCACCCTTATTATTGGCCTCTCTTTGGATGGCTACCAAAAGTTTATTCGGTAATAAGTTCATATCCTGTTTGCTCAGGTCCAATCAAAGAAACATCATATTATGCCAGTGCCTCCTCGCCCTGCGCCACCGTCGTCGTCGTCATCGTCGTCGGTCGCCGTCCACATCTCTCTTAATCAAAAAGGAATTACATCCTCAGGATATTGCTACACTCAGTGAAAAACCACAGAATTGTGAACGGAAAATCTTCGGGCAATTTGGCATCGATCCAGGACCCCAGCTACTCGTTTCCTTGGCTAATTCAAACCGCAAAACAATGTTATCTCTTCGACAATAAGTTGCCAGAATATATGAAATGGAAAATTCCAATAGAGCACAATGTGTGCTACATAGGGATATGCTCGATCGAGAGTCTGTTTCTGATGTCTGTCTGACTAGCTAGGAGCTGTGTGGTGTGCACCGGAAATGAGTGACGACTAGCGTTCTTTGTCACATTCGCTGTTATGTGTTCGACATTGAGTAAAGTGCTCTGCACACTTTTCGTGACTAAACGCATCCAAACGCATCCGTCCAATGGCGTCTCGAGTTTAAAATGAAATTTTAATTGACCCGCAGTGCTGCAACGAGAATCTGTATGGCAGCAGGTGGCGAATGTGCCCGGCGACCATATTCACATCTTCGACTTTCAAACTGACCTCAATCAAAAGTTAGCCATGCCGAAGCATATGTGTGTGGGCGGGCCATGATGGCTTTTTGTTTTGGCTGATTCGGACTCTTTGGAGGTGCAAGTAGCCCACAAGAGTGTCGCTTAAGAAAAGTTCAATTTGCAGCTGGTTGTCGCAAAGATCCCATAACAATAACCAAGAAACTTTTCGTCGTTATGTCGCATGCACGAGGACCGAGTACCGCCTTTGTTTCTCGGTGGTTATCGGCAAGTCGGCATCGAAAAACCGCAGCAAACCACCTGAATCCGACTCGAATGGCACGGAAATGCCAGCGTACCTATGCAAGTCCAGGTCGATAAATGACGTCTGCAGGAGGAAAACAACGGGATGCAATTCGCAGAACTACAAGAGCCAACTCCTACCGACTGGAGTACAGAACGAATCGAACCATAAAATTGCAATCAATTGTTAATCGATTATTGAATGCTCTGTGGAAGGGAGCGGTGCCCGGAGTTGTTCTCGCGGACAAAGGCGCTGTTACTCGGGTGGATTCCAAAGGATCCAGCAAATCGAAAATAATTGGCGTTTCCGTAAGACAGTCAGAACTGCGAAGCAATCAGTGCTGCGCGGACTGTGATTAATTTTCTCACAAGAACTTTTGGTATATTTCACCCGGTAAGTGGAGTTTTTCTCGTCCTTGGTTCCTTGCCCGCATATCCCTTGTGTGAATGTATTGTCGGCGGGAATTAATGGAAAATTAGTTTTAAATTTTTCTTTTTTTTTTCGTCACATTACAACAGCATGCCAATTAGCGGGCACATTTTTATAATGACTGCGGCGAGTGAAAGCTTTCAGCTGAAAGGCGCGAGTAGGGCGAGCTCTGATGGAACGAAGACTGTCACTCTTACAGCTGACTTATTTCAATTCAATTACGAAATTCGGATTCATCGTGACTCACCAGCTTTTCCCATTATGCAAAATCAACCATGGGTCACCGCAATACTGGCGCGCACATGACCGCAAAAAGCAGGACGAAAAAACAACGCTGGCCCGAACCACATTTTACGCTCCGTCGATAATGGTAAATGTTAATTCTGATCAAATTGAAAATCATAAAACACAATTTATCTAATCGGACAATGAACACGGACACGACGGGGTGTGGCCGGCAGGGATGCGCCGGCTGCCCCTGTCGCGTTTGCCCTCGTCATAATGTTCATCTTTTGTTTTCGGCTGTGTTCTAATGGAACGCGAACAGCTATTAAATGGAATGAATTCAGCGCGGTCAACGAGGAAAAACATTTTCGAAAAATTGTTTCATTATTATTGGAGTTGTTTGCGTTGCCCAATGGATGACTTTATGAAATAGTGAAACGTACTGACCACACTGACCCATCTAACCGCACTCGCATTGATGTTCCAGCTATAATAGTTTGCAATTAGTCGAAATTAGTTTTGAATGGAACTTTAAAATTTTGTTTGAAAATTGATTTCCTTAGAAGCACAATTGACAGCACGTTTTAGATTACTTATTATGTGGCTGAGTGTGGGGGACATGTAAACAACGAATTTAAAGTAGGTACAAACCCAAAGGCCCTTCTTGGAATTTCGTGGTAGTTACAAGGAAAGGCTTTGACTAGGAAATAATTACAAATAAATGTTATTACGCTAAAACGTTAATTATTGCACCCCCATTGAGCTTTGGTTGCTGATTGCTTTCCTTTGTAACGCACTGATGCAGTACTGCCATCTGAAAGACTATATATTAAAAGCCAGAACTCCTTAAGTACAGAATAGATCTGTAAAATGCCATAGACAATGTGCGAACACATCCGCGACAATCCAAACGAACACCATTGAATACGATTTGATGAGGCTAAAAAGTGCTTGCCCGCGAACCGCATTATATCCCTCGCTTAGTTCGAGAGGCTTTTGAAAAAAAACGACATAAATATTTCAATAGGATCGAGAGCTTTGAATTCTCGAGAACTTATGATCCCATAATAAACGCCACACGGTCGAACTGTAACAGGCTTACGACACCAAAGGGATATTGTAAGCACTGCTTGCTCTCAACAAAATCTACCGAACCGAGAGAACAATTCACCGCCTACCGAACAATTTCACCGTTTCAACCTTCGAAGCATAAATCGCCAATGGCAGCTTCAAGCAGTTTCCCGGTGACCAGGCTCAACGAAACTTGCGTGAAACGTTCGGGGTGAGTATGTAAGAACTCATTTTAATTAAAACGCGGTAATATCCGAAAAACAAGTCCCAATACTTTGGGTGCGGTACTGGTACTTCAGTTTAAAATTTTTAACTAACCAACTACCCATAACCAACTTTTTACACTTCACTACTCTATCAACATAAGCGCCCCATATCAAGGCAGTGCAATTAAATTTTTCTCAATCCTGACACTAGTGGGTTCAGAAGACTATTCTTGAACTATTACTGTGGATATCAGCTTGTATCTCTACATTCATGACCTGTCTTCGAAGTCTGTGCATGGACGTGAAACCAATGGGCTTAAAGTATTTCGGTCTATTAATCTAACTTTACAAACTTAAGTGTTGATCGTTCTACTCATCGAAGCTTCTAAAAGTTGAAAAATCATATTTTGAAAGCTTCATCATCATCATCATTTTCGAATGCCGCCTATCCTTTAAAAGAGTCGCGGAGCGATGGTGGCTAAATGGTCCTTCCATCTTTCTCGATCCTCCGCCACCAACTCAAGAGACTCCGGCAAAATCCCCAGGCGGGACTCAGAGAGGTTCTTTACCTGATCCCACCACCTGTTTCTTGGCCTACCAGGGAGGCGACGCGCTCGCATCTCGGCTAGCATGACCTGTCTAGGAAGTCTGTCAGGGGGCATGCGAACAACGTGTCCAAACCATCGAAGAATCGATCGCTCCACTCGGAGAAGTAGCTGCTCAACATTAAGATTCCTACGAATACTGACGTTTCTCACTCTGTCCCTTAGAGTAACAACAGCAACGCACCTCAGGAATCTCATTTCGGCAGCTTGTACCCGCGATCTAATTCTTTCGGTCATTACCCAAATTTCATGACCATAGATGAGGTCGGAACGAACACTGAATTAAAAACTGAGATCTTTGCTTTCACTCCAAGCTCAGCTTTCCTGATGACCGGCCTGCGCAGTTCCTTTACTATTGCTCCAGCTTGGCCAATTCTACAGGACAACTCAGTATCACTCCTCCCATCTTTCGTGAGAAAGACCCCGAGATACTTAAACTTCTCCACCTGTTTTAATGGAACTCCATTTATGTGCAGGGTTCACTGCACAGGAGTTCGGGAAACAACCATCACTTCCGATTTGTTCACGTTTACTTTCATCCCAGCATCACCACAGATGGCTGCAAACCTTTCCAGTGCTCGTTGAAGTTCCTCTTTGGATGATGCAAGGATGGCCAAATCATCTGCGAAAAGCAGATGGCTCATCCTGATGCCAGCCAATTCGAAACATTGCTTGCCAATACTGCGCCTCACCATCCAGTCCATATATGCTATGAAAAGAAGCGGCGACAGAACACAGCCCTGGCGAAGTCCAACGCTCACATCAAAAGGACGGGATTTGACGCCATTTATCCGTACACAGCTTCTGCAGTTTCCATACAAAGACTGAATGGCTCTCAGAAGAGGCCCATTCAGCGCATAGTCCTCCAAAACTCTCCACAGTGTATCCCGAGGGACTCGGTCATACGCCTTTTCCAGATCAACAAAACACGCATAGACCGGTTTGGCATATTCCCAGGCCTTCTCAAGAATAACCTTCAGAGTAAAAAGCTGGTCGGTTGTGCCTCTGCCAGGCCGAAAGCCGCACTGTTCTTCCCGTAACAAAGGCTCGATTACAGCTCTGGAACGCATTTCCAACACCTTCGCGAATACTTTTCCCGGAAGACTCAAGAGAGATATGCCCCTATAGTTGGCGCAATCTCTCCTGTTCCCTTTTTTGAAAATGGGCACTATAACTCCCCTTTGCCAATCGCTAGGTGCCTTCCCGCTATCCCAGGCCACCTTAATGACACGTGTTAGCCATTTAACACCCTCTTCACCCATTGCCTTGAGCATTTCTGGCCGGATTTCATCAAGTCCAGCAGACTTGCCAACTTTTAGCGATTTAATCGCTTCAGTGACTTCGTCTACTGTGGGACTATTCTCCGCCCTTATCTCGTCAGCAGTGGGAATGCCGTCTTCAGTGCCCTGTTGGGGGTTGAGCAACTCCGAGAAGTGCTCTCTCCATCTTCGCAAGACATTTTTGAAAGCTTGTAAGCGGAATCTATTTCCTTGGTTTTTATCCAAATTTCACGATCTTTCACGCTTGTTGAAACGAAAACTGAATCAATATCAATCAAATAGCTGTAACCAGGGCCACACGTCTCCAGAAACCTCCAGGAAAAGGATCGCTTCATTAAAAAAGGCGTGTCATTATTCTGCTTTTCAAAACTCTGCTTTAAAAAAAATTTATAAATTTAAATTCTGCGTAAAATTGTAAAAAAAAAACTACCTTCATCATTCTCAACTTCAGTTTGCTAAAAAATAATTTCAGGCCACCGAACCCCTGACACTCTTGGGTCTATCCAATATGGAAGATGAATCGATCCACTTCTACACCGATGGAACAAAAACTAGTGATGCGGTGCTTGAGAGGGTTTTTCAGATAGGCTAGATCATTCTGGGACTCAAACCCCAGTTCTCACAAAAAAAACATTTGTTGGTGCAAAAGGATATCCTTATTTGGTAATGGTTTTCGTAGGTTGAGACTTCAAGGTGAGCTTTTCATCTACTATCATTGCTAGGTATTTAACCTCTTTTGGTTAAAACTAAACCTCTATAAGCACTATCGACATCTTCAGCTTTCTCAGCGTTTTCATGATTGAGGCTATTTTTTTGACACCTCTTCGAAAATAAGTGTTACCTCTTTTCACATTTGAAAATGACTCCATAACAAACTGGCCCCAAAACAAAGATGTTGATTAAAAGAGAAAAAACACTCAATTTCGGCTCGAGATTGATTTTATTTTGTTTTTTTTTTCTATTTAAATTTTTGTCACTTTTAAAGTCTTTATTAAATTTTTAAATAAAACATGCATTAATTAATTTTGTTGTTCCCGCCTACGAAAAAGGTAAATGAATTTGCTTTTTTATATCTAGGATTGAATTAAAATTAATGGTTGGGATGCGGATGGTAAGGGTCCTTGCAGCTCAGTTTATTAAACGCAATTAAATTAAATTTGAAAGCGGTACTTAACTCTTATTGCGAAATATTTTTCAAGAAGTCGTTAAGTGTCACTTTTGGAAATTAAAAATCCAAAATCGATCGTCTGAATCCTTGGTAATAAAGGTAAATCGTGACAAATCTTTTTACTGGGAAAAAAGGGACCATCGCATAAGCGTTTACTTATATTTTGCAAGCAGCCTTTGCGTTAAATACTGATCCCATAATCCGAGTAATTTTCGCAATTTCCTCACCATTTGAGTTTAGTGGGGGTGTTACAATGCCATAATAAAACCATCGACGCCTAATCAATCCCATCATGTGAACCTTATCTGCTTGACACCCCTCACAGAACACATCACCCTTGGCTGTTGACATCGCGCTAAACCAATTCGCACATCGTTTGATCTAGCTCGCTGGCTGGGCTTCCTCTCTAAAGGCCATTTGCTATTCTTTTGGCCAAGACGAACGATAAGCAAAGCCACCATGTCCATGGGATGACGATATTGAGAGTCCTCTTTATATTTCATCGCTGTGTACACATCCGAGGACGGACCGATTCCTGATGGCATCGTATTGCAAATCACAATCAAATAAACGAGCAAGTGCCGGATCCGAGCAGAACACCGACACCGGCACACACACCCAGAACACAGCATCGGCAACAGCAGGACTAAATCAAGTACAACGAAGGAAATATCACTATAAAAGCGAATCCCATTTTAATCAGGCTTTGAAGCGCTTTCGATGAGCTCCAAAAGGATCTTTGATTACGACGTCAAATCGAATGTAGATGGTAGCTGGAATTTGTTTTGCTTGTGCGCCCAAAGCAATAAGGGCAGAGCAGATAAAACCCTGGACGTAAAACTCCTGCGTTGCATAACAATGGCGAGGGATGACGGTGACCCATTCCAGAAAGCTCGAGAGCAGTTTGTTTGCCAGTTGTTTTGCTTGTTGAATGCTAAGAAAATAGAAATAATTGGACGTAATGCGGTAATCCTTGTAATCTGGCCTCAGCAGATTGAGTGGTTTCCTCCGACGAATCATCTGACGCCGAATTCGCACCACTCCACCCCGCTGCCACTCATCACAGTCAGCAAATAGCCACAACCCTAGCCAGCCGCCTCGGGAGCTTTCCGCTTCTTTCAAGCGAATTTGTGCTCTCAGAAACTATCTGGTCTCTGATTGCCGATAGTGGTGCGGTGGTGGGGCCACAGCAATCGCACCGCCAGAGAAGTTCTTGAAAAACTCCGATAAGACTTTTAATACACTACCCTTACTGGGTTGCCAGATACCACCCTGCGCCTTGGACTGCGTGCGGTAAGTTTATCTCGTTATTTTCATATAATTTTCAAAAGATTCAAAAACTTTCTTTTTGAGGATTCAGCGGGGAGTAACGGCGACGGCCCCTTGAAGAGATTTCTTCTGCCCCAAGGAATTTATCTTGTTGCTGTTTATTGCCGGGTCGAGTGAGCGGGTGGTTTGTGTTATTTACTTCATATGACTGTAGGTAGGTACCTACACATAGCTGGTTGGGGTGAAGCTCTTATCGTTAGCCGATTTGAGTCGACTACGGCACGGGGGCATTGTTAACGCCTAACTGTGCAATCCCACTTGTGTCAGGCCAGACGAGTGGTCACACAACGAACTTCACCGAAGAATTTAATCCTTCCTCTTGGTATTTTGCGTTCGCATTCCGGATTTCGTACGCTTCTCCGGAGTGTAGTTCCTCCAAATGGACTACCACTGCCACATACACTCGTCTGGTGTGTCCTTTTTATGGTCGTCATCGTCAGATAAAAGCCGAGGCGAGGCAATGGCCGATGTGGTTGCGGAAGCAAAAATTCATTTTAATAAGAAGGATAACTGTAATTGAAAATACCGTGGAGATAATTCATTCATTTTTCACAGTTTCATTTGTCTGAACACATCCCCGAGAACGAATCTTTTTCTCGCTGCTTTGTGTCTCCGTTTTGAGAGTTCTTTTTGAGTTCTCCCGAACGTTAACGTTGTTGTCGTCATCATAATGCCGTCGCGCCCTGCACTCAGCCCCCGCCCGGCTGTAAAAAGGACATTTTTAATTAAATTGAATTTCCGCATGAAAAAACCCTGTGAACTACGGTCCACTCTTCGCGTGTTTTTCCTTTCTGTTTGTCCCTAAGTCCTGGCATCTTCCATAATCCCCAACTGGACTGTTGCGCCCGATATCGTTTCGTTGCATTCAAAGCGCCGAGTTCTTTTTTTAAGTTCATTATAGGCGTTGGCCGGGAATCTTCTTCAAATATCCGACATGGCTACCAGAAAATAGTTCCCCACTTTGTCGAGATTAAGGTTCAGGTGGCAGGAACTATATAGAAAAAGCATGCAATTGTAATGTGATCCTAAAAATGAAGTCTCGAGTATAATAAACGAAACGTCTGCATCTTGGATTTATCAAAAATTCAGAACTACTGCAAAAGCATAATCTTGTGGATGCCAGAAGCGATACATCTCGGTGCAGAGGCGAACTCAATAAAATGAAAGATGAGCTGGTGAGGTGGTAGAGGGAGTTCATTGAAATCACAAGACGTCCTCGTCTACAACGACGTGGCTTTGCGGTTATATGCCATTTATGGCATCTTCGTGGGTCAACCTGTCGCAAATGCCAACGGCCAACGTCTGCAATTGAAGTTGTCGAGAAATCTCAATTGGAATGCGCAGAGAGCTGTCAGCACATGTTTTGATTGTGGTCGTATGGATTGCGGAATGGTGTCATATTTTTTACTTTGGATTTTAAGTGCTGTCGTGTTGGCCCTGTATGATAACATAATCAGTTTCTTCGATAACAAATTGGAATCCGATCCTATAGAGACTTTTGTTAAAAACGGAGGCTCTTGTCGACTAGTTGACCATTTATGTATGTTTTGGTTTAATGCATGCATTAAGAACAATACCTACTTCTGCAGTGGAGGCAAATATGAATATCCTTCTTACTTAAATTTTGATAATCTGCTTCCTATTAATAACCCGTGATCCGTTGATCTGCTAAATCAGCCCCCAAATAGACTTCAAACAAAGGTAGCCCTACTTTTTCGTATTCTTTGCAATAAAGATGGCAGCCGACCTGAACTGTCAAAAGCCATCAAAGTCTTTCAATTCGACTTTTTTTAAGTGTTTAGCAAACAACTTGTCGCTTAGTGGAGAACAAACTACTGCATAATTAGTATTAGTAGTAGTAGTAAAAAGACTTTTAGCTTACATGAAATTGTATTTAGAGCTTTTTGTTCTTGTCAATTATGGATTTATTATTAACAAGAACAACTGTTGCACTTTCCCATGAAACAAGTGGGAAAGCGCAACAGTGCGAATGTAAAACCTTCAGTCCGTGACGGATTGAAAAATACCCTTCCCTGCCAAAAAAGGAAACTGCCCTGCCTCAAAAATATATCCTTAAATAACTGTTGTATGCTTTCTACTGGCTAGTTGTATACATTTCGACTTAAAACTCTGCCTTTTTTTTACTCAAAAAACACTTTTTCAACGCCACGCCCACAAAAGTGGGCGGAGGCATACACTTTATGTAAAAAAAATTAGAAAATGCTAGTATCTTTTTTAGTCAAATTTCATATATATTTATTGAACAAGTGGGAAAGTGCAACAGTGTGTATGCAAAAGCTTCGATTTGCAAATTACCCGACCAAACCAAAAAAAGGGCCACGCCCCCAAAAAGTGGGCGGGATATAAAAATATAGCTTTTGAATGCTTTATACTAGGTGGTTGCATACATTTCGGCCTAAAACTCCGCCTTTTTAACTAAAAAAATCACTTTATTTAACGCCACGCCCTCAAAAGTGGGCGGAGGCACATACGATGTTTACATAAAAGACAGAAAATGCTGATATCTACAACTTTTGATATAATTTTTTTTGTCAAATTTCATATATATTTATTTAAAAAAAGTCATTTTAAGCTAAAATCCCTTAAAAAGTATGCGTGGTCAATGAAAAGGCTAAACTTTTTTGGCAAATTTTAATTTTATTAAAAACAAATTTCAAATAGCTAAAATTTGAAAAAAGTTTTTTTTTAAATAAGAGATGGTCGGACATGAAGGTTGGATTGTGCGACCATCTCTATTTTAAAAAGGAATGGACTTCCAGCCAACCCACCAAATTCCAGCTCTCTATCTTAAAATTTAAGGCCCAAAAGTTGTTAACATACGGACGGACATGGCTTAATCAATTCTACTGTCGGTCCCATTCATATCTCTAAAAGATCTTAGGGGTCTACGGTGAATATTTCACTGCGTTACAAACTATACATCAAACTTAATATAGCAACCCTGGGTAAAGTACAAAAATATAGTTGGGCTAAAATACTGCAGGGTTTTGGAGATACGCGTAAAATAATTTAAGTTGATTAGCTTAAATGTTAGTGCTTAAGAATGCCTATAACTTCTGAATTTTTTCAATCTTACCATCCAAATTTTGCACAAGCATAAACCAGTTTGCTTGGATACACCAACTCTCTAGCTCAAAATCCTTGGCCTAAAAGTTGTTTAAATACGGACCATGTCCGCCCGCATGGCTCAATCGATTCTCCTGTCTTCTTTGTGCTCTTCTTTGTGTCAATTCTGATTGACAACATTGATTGGCTAATTTTCAGCAAACATTTTTGGACCTGCATTTCAGCCTCAGGATATGGATCAATGTTTGTTCCGTCAATCAATAATTTACATTGTCGATTTGTAGAGTTTCCACCTAAGTCCTCATTTTGACTTGGCGCTGTCCCCCTTGCGTTTTATACCTAGCTGCCAGGTTTAAATTCGGCCGATCCTAACCCGGACAACAGACGCCGACCAGGAAGCCGCTCGTCCCGAGACAGACACTCCTGAATTTCTGTTATTTGAAGTTCAGCCGTCCCTCTGGGATCAGACGCTGACCAACGAGCCGCACAATATGTATCAGACGCTGCTGGATTTTATTTAATTCTTCGGGTTCATCTTTTTCAGTTATAACTTTACTGCCAAGGGTGACCCCACAAGGAGTTTATACTCCTGGACAGCATCACTTATGCCTGAAGATTACTTCCTCCAGTGGATTTTAGTCGGCTCTTACGACAGGCACACCTTACCTCAAGGCTATTCTTAAACCTGACCTTGCAGGGTTATGATGTTGATGAATAATTTTGATGATGGTGAATAATTTACATGAGGCATCGTTAACTCAGATTGATGCCATTTCTTTTACAATTGAATCGATTGACATAAAATTTTAGCTTTTTGTGAGTTTTCGAAGCAAACGGACGTGCACACATCGCACGTAGTAATTATCATCATGCAAGTTTAAAAATGGTTCGTTTTTCAGCAACGAGTTTCAATCAAATTGTGTGTGACACGTTCGGATTTTTTCCCAGAGCAAGGGAATAACGTCAATTGATCGATTGAGTAAGAGTCACATTTCAAAAGTACTCTTCAAAATTCTAAAACAATAAATTAAATTATTGCTTTAGCTAAGTTAAGCTTTTTAGAGCTTAGCTAAGTTAAGCCTTTTCTCTCAAATTTTGATGTGCTCGCAGCTTAGTAGGTAGTCAAATTTGGGAAATTCCCTCAAAAACCGCAATGCGTGTGCGTCAAACATGCCAGCTCGACTGATAATGACGGCAAACAATTCATGTGCAAGGCATTCGCTTATCATTTTTTTTTAACAAATGGCTCCCTCAATTGCGGAATAACTGCACACACAATAACCACACGCCAAAAACCAAATAATGCAACACCCACGATGCACGTCCAGGGACAGATTTTGACGTTTATGCATGTGTAAACAGTAGTTATTAGCTGATACAATGTCAGCATTTGACCAAACCACACATGGGTGTGTTTGGACACTGAGCTGCCCTTCGCAGCGTGAAGCGACGCGGTAAGATACGTCGCTGAACAGCGACCATGTAAACATCATCTGCAACACGGTGCGACTATTAGGGCGAAGGAAATTTGCGTATAGCCACTAGCCCAAGGGGTGAATGGGAGCAGGTGATATAAACCACATTCATGATTCCCCGCGGAGCTATTGCAGGACGGTAACAGGATAAGATATTCCGGGGAAAGCTTTTAGCCTAAGAACCAAATTAATCCCGCTTCTTAACGATTAACTATGGCTTGGTTGGGTCGCGGCCGCCACTACCGCCGAGATTTTTATACAAGTTTATAATGTTACTCGCCCGAGAGCACTTCTTTTCGTTTTGGTGGAGCAGGGTGCTGAAGGTTACATAGCAGCAGCGTATATAAACTCTCGCCTTTCCTGCTGCAAAATTACTCTTAAATGGACTTTTAAGGGCAATAAATTGAAGTTGGGTACAAAAAGTGGCGGCAACTTTTTATTATGCCCATGTTCCGAGCAAAGTAATAGGCTTTATGTTGTAGACAGCCCATAAATAATTTCAAGATTAGTTGGGATTAGGGCGGAGGGCGCACATCGAGAGCGGGACACTCGGTTGGTATGTACTATTTATTATTTATAACGATGATTTCCGTTGGGTATTACTCGCGCAACAATTTTGGGTAGAAAAAGGACGTTTTTTTTTTAGGATTTTTGTTGCGTTGATTCGTATTTCACAGGAAGTGAGCGAAATCTGGAATAAGTTTTTTTTCCCCGTTTATTTTTTTTTTGCGCCTGACGGGTCATACGGTCAATGGAAGATAGGTACCTAACCAACCCTGCCATGATTAATATTTTATGTGGGTAAATGTAAATATTTCCGCAGGATTTTTTCAGCAAACATTTCAAACTTATTTAAATTGCATTTTTTTGTTTATTTTTTTTTAGTTTTAAAGGTCTTGCCTTGCGGCTAAATTATAATGTTCAGAATTGTTGTGGAAATACACGAGATCATAAGATATTTGCAAACAGAGTAATTTTGGAGCGAAATAAATATTTAAAGTCCACCCATCAGTCAGAAGCATATAGCTCACTCGTATACATGAATAATATATTTGTATCCCTTGGATGAAAAATGCTTAACTCGTGCCCAAGTATTAAGCAGCATCCGATATTACCCTTCGAAGCCGCAGAGTGTAAACAAAACAGCACAAGCCCCGTAATTCATACTGCCTTCGAAACTTATATACGTTCGTTCGTCCTTGATGCGCCCACCCTGTGGGACTTATCAAATAAACAAGTCAATAAACAAACGAAATTAAACCAAAATCAAGATAAGTGCGGAATTAGGACCCAAAGGAGGGCAGGAGAGGCCTTTCTATGTATAAATGTATCCGTATAGTGGCAGCAGCACTCTCTGGGCAAAGAAGGAAACGAAATTGCCACAACAATTTTCAACAAGAAAATTGCGACTCAAGTCGAGCGGAAAAATGAATGGAAAGATGAAAAGACATTTTCTTATTGGGCCCGTGTCTCATGTCAGAGAGCCGGAGCCCGGAGCAGAGCCAGCGCTGAGGCGTACAGTAACAATAGCGACTACACGAGGACGAGGACGACGAACGGCGACGGGGGTACTCCCGCAACCTAAACAGAGGCAGGGCAGTGCTGTAGTATTACTCAGAAAAAGCCATGGTCAACCCATTGGAAGAACCGACACACAGCCAAATGAGTTGAGGTTGAGGAGTTTTATTACTCGTGTCAATTCGTTCGGAATGGAATCCTATGCAATAAGAGTGAACTCGTTACGGCGCAAAGTAAACAAAGGATAAATTGCCAGAGTTCCTATATTGTATACATTAATTCCGGCTCGTCGGATAGCGGATGTAAAAAGCACAAGAACTAAGAGTCACGATACTAGAGTATAGAGTCGACTAATTTGACGAAATTAATTTCAAGTTGACAAATGATTTCGGTGGTGTGAGCATTCTATCAATCAGATGGTTGAGAAGAAGACTACACTAGATGGTTTAATTAGAATATGCCCGGCCTCGACAAAGGGTTTGATGTACTACTCACAGGATACCTGTCGAATTTATCCACAACGATTATAATTACAAGTCGCGTATCTAGATATAAGTATTTGCAATTGCAACAAAAGTTTGGCGCAAGCGAAATGTGTGATGCCGGGTTTGACAAGTTTCCTATGATAACTACTTATGTGGGATTGTGTCACAGGCATAATTGTGTCAAAGGCATAATTGTGTTTCACGCATAACAGCAGTAGAAGACAGAGTACATAACAAATAACCCTGACAGGACTAACGTAGGCCACAGATCACGCCACTGCTGTGGAATCAACCAGACTCGACAAGCAACAGAACATACACACACACACACACAAATTCAGAACCGCACATCGCACAAGCGATAAAAGAAAGGCGAAACCAAGCTAGCGCGAGTCAATTGCATTAACAACCCCGAGAAGTCAAGAAGCAGAAAATTCCTTCGCCACGAACGGTCATAAGAAAGTGTGTTTTGTGTCTCCATCAAGACGCAAATATTGTACAACCTAGTGTTAAGGAAAAGATACGTGAAATAAATATCGAATTGGTAAACTAAAGAGACGCATCTGCAGTAGACAAGTTAAGACAGTCTACAAAACTATTATGGACCATTTGAAGGATTATTTGAAGAGGCTCTTGATCCTGAAAAAACATGACACCCAGTTTCATGCCGGGTATGTTAATACAAACATATTATACTTTCCGAACCGGAATTGATCATTGGCCTCAAGATAAAAAAGTGCCATGACAATTTGATTACGCATCATAATCAATAGAATATCGGATTTCGATGAAATAACAGAAAACTTAGAGTAAGTGCCTACGGTGCCATGCTGCACATAGGAGTAAATGTATGCAGAAAGCAGAGTTAACACGATTTTTTAAAATTCACCAACTTTCCGAATAAGCAATAAGCAGAAATATACATTTATATATTTGAGATTTTTTAGCTTGTAATAAAATTTAAAATCATGGATAATTCATCTGCAGATTTATTCAATTATTTGAAGTGTTTTTTTGTTGTAGAAGTAATGTATTCTTATTGCATTGTTTGCACGCAACCTTTGAACGGCGAGTCGTCCTAGAAGTCGTCGAAAATCAAGTACGAGCCGGGTGGGCCATCATTGCTAGGTGACGAGGAATCCACTGCCGCTCGCTGTAGTGGACTCCCAGAAACCGAGCGTACAGTACAGCGTAGAGTGTGGTAGGAAGCATGAACAAGCATTCGGGGCAGCTATCATCAGCCACGTTCTCAAAAACACGGGTTACTGCCCCAAGTTACGGCAGAATGCGATGAAAGGTATAACGTATATCGAATACAAGGACCAGATATCGCATGACTTTGCCAAGTCAGTGGTAGAAGGACTACAGCTTTGAGAAGGTCCGGCACTTAAAGCCATCCCAATAAATCAAGTTCCTAACAGTAACCCTAGGCTGTGTTGTCAATGCCCTTGATACCATCTTTGGAAGCTCAGACATTAACGCTAAGGGGTGAGATTTTGTTTGATTTTATTCTTGGCTCCAAACTTCCAGTTGTAACAGGGAAAATGATCCCACTTTCGTTACAGCGAATAAGAAGGAAGCCTTAGACGTGACTTTTGTGTCTTAGAACAGCTCTGTTCAAGTAACGAACTGGAGGCTATCCAAAAAGGCATATCGCTATCAGACCATACTGCTGAATACTCTTTGAGATACAGATATGCTCTCATAATCATCATCATTTTCCGTGACCGCTTGTCCTTAAAAGAGTCGCAGAGCGAGGATGGCTAAATAGTCCCTCCATCTTTCCCGATCTTCCGCCAATAACTCAAGAAACACAGGCGCGATCCCCGGGTATCATAGATGCTCCTTACCTGATCCCACCAACTGTTTCTTACCTGATCCCACCACCTACCAGGCGGGCGACGCATCTCGGCTAACATAACCTATCTAGGAAGTCTGTCGGGGGGTATGTGATCAATGTGTCCAAATCGAGATGTGTCCAATGCGAGAGATACGCTCTCAGGCTAGGAAAATTTTCAAAAACTCAAAAACAGCAGACTGAGAGACGTTCCCAGACAGAGATCTCACCACTGTACATAAGATCGATGACACAGTCGAATACATTTGTGGGGTACTCTCTAGCTCCTCCGAAAATTCCTGCCCAAAGAGCAGCGTAGGTGGGATGAAACACCCTTCGTGGTGGAATGCCAAGATTACGGGGCTCATCAAGAGCTCAAGATCTAGTTGAACCAAGGGCTCATGGAATTGACGACATACAAGGAGTTCGTAAGAATCCTGAAAAAAGAGATCAGATTCGCCAAAATATTCTTGGAAGAATTTCTGCGAATCAATCGGAACCACAACTGAAGCATCCCGATTGAGGAAGGTCCTCTCCAAAGCGCCAATACCGAAGTCTCCACTCAGGAAGATAATTGATAATTGGACGAACGAGGAAACGCTGCATGTGCTCACTGAAGACCACTTCCCATCAGGTTTTACCAATCACCACAGGGACTGCGATATATAACCTGGCCGATGAAAAAAGGCTAGCCTGGGCGATCAACCCTTTTGCTTCCTTCAAAGCACGAGGGACGGACATTGTTCGACTAAAAATGCTCCAAAAAGCAGAGAAAACTATAAACCCATGGTTAAGTAATGTTTGCAAGTCCTGCTTAAGGCTCTGTTCTTTGTTCCCAGAGCTTGGAGAGAAGTCCGACTGGCATTCATCCCCATATGGCAGGAAAGGCTAGCCACACTACTGCAAAGGACTATTATAAAGCCATTACTGTTCGTTCATACTATGGAGTGGCTTAACGACGTGTACGTGAGAGAAGTGATTGGCGATAACTACCTATCACAGTCACAGCATGCGCACATTAGAAGCAGATCTGTTGACACGGCACTGCAAAGCATAGTAGGAGGGTTGAAAAATCCCTGGAATACAAGGAGTATAATTTAGTTGCGTTTTTAGACATAGACGCAGCTTAAGAAATGCTCCCCTGGATAGCAGTCTTAGCGACTGGATCAGGATCAAGAAGGATGAATACATTACCCCAAGATCAATTTCCATAGTAGCTCCAGCTATTGCAAGAGCCGCACCAGATATATAGAACAAATATGCACCAGACGAAACGTCAGTTCTCTGCCCGCCCATGTGGATCCTGGTAATGGACGAATTGTTAAAGCCACTGGATATGGAAGTCTTCAATATGGGTACATACGCACACGATGCGATGTGCCAATCCTGATTCCAGGTAAATTTTCATCAGACCTCACCGATCGACTTAGCTACGCACTTCACATTGTTGGTAACTGTGAAGAGTCGATCCTTTTAAAACAAAAATCTTATTGATTACCAGAAAAGGGCACTTCAAACCTTCAGGAATCAAAGAATGGGGGGAATTGAGTTCCCGATAACAAAATCGGTTAGTGTCATATTGGACTCAAAACTCAACTCGGAGGAAAATATAGAAGATTATGTGTCATGCAGGCATACGTGGTTTTATATGTCTGCCCCATAGCGCAGCACGTGGCGACTGCAACCGAACACTGGATGTATACAGCGGTTATTAAACCCATCCTAACTTACGGCGTGGTTCTATGCTGTAAGGCTACATAAAGAAAATGCCATCTCTCTAACCTCACCAAAGTTCAAAGGGCAGCCTTCCTGAAAATAACAGGGTCTTCAAGGACCATACACACTGCAGCATTGGAGATACTACTTAGCCTCCGCCTCTTGGCCATATACTGCAGCAGCAAGCAGCTAAAACAGCTGTCCGTCTAAGGGAATATCCGAACTGTGGTCCTTTAGACTCTATAGGTACCCAGTCACGGACTGCATACCTACACGGGCTCGAAAATAAGACCATTACCATCTACTCTGAAAACCAAGCGGCCATCAAAGCCATGGAGTCAGATGTGGCGAAATCAAGAGCTGTGAACAGTTATGCCGGAGAGAAATATTATAAGGTTGTACTGCACCCAAAAGAGGGGAGTATTTTGAAGTGAATAGGAGTACACACATTTCTTAGTCTTAAAAAATAAATGTGAACACAAAATTTTTTTTATTTCTATTTAAAGAAATCACAAAAACCTAAAACTGCTATGCTGAAATATTAAGAAAAACTTCTTTGGCTGTCTTTCCTCAAGATCACACATTTCATAAAGCCAACGAAAGTGACAGTTTGGAAGATAAAAGTGCTGACAAATTTGAACTAAGTTTGAGGTGAATTCAATTAAATAAGATTGAAATTAGACTTAATAATGAGGAGTAAAAATAAAAATAAAAATACAAAAATACAATACTCCTATGGGAGTACTAACGGCAACACTGGCTGTGAACATTTGCAGGAAAATTTAAGACGAGTTATCACTTGACAATACTGTAACTCTGTGTTGGGTGCCAGTGCCAGGTCACACCGATATCCCAGGAAAAGAAAGAAGCGGACAAGCTTGCGTTTATCTGGGACAGGGATGAATATATATGAGCATATATCTAGCCCTCAAACCTATAAGAATTGAGCTAGATAGCACACAAGATAGAACCTGAGTCCTTCAGTTGAAAGAATCAACGTTAGACGGAATTCGATACGTGCAGACACACAAGGCAGCGATCGCCGGTGGTACCTAAACATAAAGAGATACTTTTTATAATCCGCCTAGCAGGCAGGGATCCGAGTACCTACGGAAATTCTTTCGTTGCATTCCGCTTCGAAAAAAAAGAGTTTAGAATCTTGAAATTCCCCTAAAATAAGAAAATGGGCTTAAAACAAAAAAATTATATCTAACAGTACAAATCTGAAGATCGGGCAAATAGTCAAAAAACTCGTTGTTTCTTAGACTATTTTGATAGCATTTAAGAGACTCGCATGCGCATCTTGTTAGAATCGTGATTACAATATTGAAAAAGTTTAGCGAAATAAATTAGCAATTGAGGTGCGTTGAAAATATGCCATGAAAGCCGGAAGTTGTCAGTAAGAGAAAAACAAGTCCAAAATATACTCAATAAAATTTTATACAAAATAAGCATTATTGTAATTGTACGTTGAGCCTTCAACAAAAGGCGACGAAATGCTTCTTGAATGATTTCATACTTTACGGTCCTCTTACCATGAGTGTTCTTTATAATGAAAAATAATTCTTTTCTCTACTTTATAGTGAAAATTTTCAGTCATCACTTTGCTGATAATAAAATCGCCCACTTGATTGGTTTTTCATTTGTCTCCGGTGTAGAAAAAAGCGGTACGGAATAAATTTGTTGGAAGGTAAAAAATTAAAAGATTATAATAAATTATAAATACATTTAAATTAATAATTCATCACTTTCATCCTAGCCTTAATAAGAATTAGGGAATTTTTAGAGTCGAAAAGAAGTATTTGAGGTTTAAGCTTAACCTTGAAAGAGAGTCAGGTCCCATTCAATCCAGAATTTATATTGAAATTAAGGATAATAGTGCAGTAAAATTAACCCTGCCAATATTATCACAGTTTATCAGACGAAGGTTAATGTTCAGGACAACTCTAAATTTCAAAAATAAAAAATTTGTTTTCGGAAATCATTACTTCCATATCCACTGCAGGAATAGCTATGCCTGAAAAATATCCTGCCACCAGAAACCCACCAAAAAGTTTTCACAACCATTCCTGATCCGGTATCTTTTGTAATTGCTTGAACATAATGTTACTTACAAGCTCAAAATAAATGTATCAACTTTATCCATTGTTTACTGTTGGACAAAAAACATTTTAATGTAAGCAGCGTTTAGCCTCAAACCAGGTGAAATCTCATCGCACACCTACCTGTCGTGTTCATGTGTGTCAATAAAAAAATGTTTTTTTTTTCTAATATGCAAATTTATTCGTCGAACTTCGAGCTGCATCACTTCAATTATTATAAAATGACAAACTGTGTGAAAAAAATGTGCATTTGTTCATCTCTTTACAATTGAGAAAATAAGAGAACAGATTACTATTTCCAATGAAATTCAACTCCATTCTTCCATGAACATTGTTTGGCTTTCTAGTTAATTGAAAAGTTCTGTTTCCATATCGGGTACGGCCAGAGAACATTTGACGGATTACATACATTTTAGACGCCTATTCAAACACCAGCGATGCACTGCTGCGCTTTCAAACAAGATAACCACTACACAAACACTTTTAATAACATAATCAGCTTACGCTTAGGAGATACCGCCGGCGTTGGCTTAAGCCCAGCACCCGAAGGCCGTTCGCACAATTTAATCAGCCCTCATGCACTCATTAATTAAATAAAACTGACAAATGTTATGCAAACTCGTAAATAATGCAGCCATTCAGCCGGGCCAGCTGACACCATTAGTCCTGGAAAACAGACACACCCTCTGAGTACCCCACTTAATGCAGTCGATTAGAAGGACGAAGTGGGATGCGTTCCCTATTCCAAATCACGCATTTTAACAGCAATTAGCGCAATTCGCGCCTCGCTTCGAACAGCTATAAAAGTCCCCACCTGTTTGGATAGCGAAATTGCAAATTTTAATCAACAACCCTAAATTATTGGAATTCTTTTCACCCCCGAACAGATAGGCGCCCCATATACTGACCCAGTGCGGTCGCAATACAATTCCATAAAGCAAATTAATGAAGCCAATAGCAGCTATTCAGTGAAATGAAATATCCATTTGCGCTCGCAGTTAGTTTGTAATTATGTTGACTCTTTGTGTTCGGACACAGAAATCAATACCCGTCCATCCGCTTGTCCGATAATTGGAATGAAACTCTTCAAATTTGCCCAGCGCCACCAGTAGCGCGGCACTGTTGCTGGACAGGACTCTGACTGGCAGCCAACCACGAAGCTATCTCCATATTCCGGAGTAGTCGTCCAGGTCGTCCTTCGCTTATCTGTCGTTGCTTTTCGTGGGGGTTCGATCAACATCGACTGCCCGCCGCCGTCAATAAATTGCATATCAAATATTTAATCAATATCCACAGAAAAATTCAATTATCGATGGCTTTCCCACACGTGACTAGTTAACATAGGTGCGCGCGGAATGACACAGGAGCTGGCACTCAACCGCATTCCATGGTTTGGGGATGTGCGATGCGGACCCTCTCCATCACCGGCATCGCCATCAACACCGGCTGCAAAATCCCGATAAACTTAATGCAATTCATATTTTGTGTGTTTGCGTACTTTTTTTATTTCTCACCATCCCTCCCGTGGACCGCACACCATCAGGACACAATGATGCTGCCGTGTGCACTGCCGATGCAAAGTCGTATTTTTCAATTTCATTTCAATTTTTTCCGGCGCTTCACAGTTTCGACTACATAAATTCCAATTTGTATTAAATTCAATGAATTACAAAAAAAGAGGATTTAAACGCCCTCGGTGGCAGTGGGCCAGCGCGCTCGGATTGACCATGGTCGAATGGCCGAACAAAAGATGTTAAGCTCCATTCGGGGACGGGTACAAAGTTTAATTTATAAATTAATAACTACTAATGAAAACTTGTAATTTCATTTGTGTTAATGAACAGAGAAAAAACACGCAATTAAGATGCGTACTGTCGACGGAGGGGCATATACAATGCATACGTAATTGCAGGAGCCGCTCCTAGAGGACGTATTCTATGGCGATTTCAACCACAGACTGATAAGTTCTAGGAAAACCATGCAGACATTTAATTGCAATTACCGGGAAAGTTCGCCTATAGCATGGGCAGGACAGGGAATAGTCTTTGGCCTTTAAGTTTTGTTATATTATTTAAAGCTCAGCTGAAGATTGCAACAGAATGTTGAGCTTATTTTAAGACCAATTTAGGCTCATTGAGCCTTTATAATTGGATCACACATTGAAGTATCCTTCCGACCTTAGCTTTTTAACAAGGAATGCCATTGAGAAGTCGTCGCTTCAAAATAGAAAAAATTTAAACATAGCGTTGTTTTCTGGTGGTTTTTATCAACCCTGCAAAAGGTCGTAAGGGGAACTATAAAACACCCAGGATTACCGGTCCACGCTGTGTCCGCCATAATGTTATTTTAAGAAAGTAGAAACACTATGTTCTTCATTCTTTGGCCAAAACTAGGGTTTCTGGTTTATTTTCAGTGAGGACTCATTTTTCGAGCTTTAAGCTTTAAAGGCGTTTTAGCTTTGAAAATGTCTTTTTGGAAATTGTAGAAGCTTCGCAAATAATCAAAGTGAGCGTCTCAGAAGGCCAGCTAGTATGATAGACACCAACAGAATAACTCTTTTAAGACTGTAAACATTTTTTTAATCCGCCCACGGACACGCCCACAATCGGTGCAATTGTGCAACTACCTCCAGAACTTTCTAAGCTGTAAGACGTCTTAGAAGCCTGAAATTTGGTGTTTATTATCTCCTACTTATTGTAAGTTACACCAAATAAAACGTTAGTTTTATGCCCCCTATTGGGCGTGGCATATATTGGGCGTGGCATCGATTTTAAGGGTAACTTTTCAAATGCATTTTATTCAATATTTTTGTTCCAAATCGAATTTTTTTTTATAAATTATGCATGAAATACTTAGTTCTACATTTTGTTCATACAAGACTTTGAGCCACGCCCACCTTTAGAGGCAGATTTGAAGAAAAGCCTAAAAATTTTCAGAAAAACCTAATTTCGAGTGGCCTGTAGACTAATTTAGGAAGGAATAAAAATTTTGTGGGAGGGTTACATTACAGGGTTGGATACTCCATCCCATTTGACCACTTTCAAGCTCCGAATTGTGTCATAAATCTTGGTTGTTAAATTTCAGCTTCTATTAACTTCAACTGTATTTAGAATTTCTCAGTTAAAAAATCTTCTTCCTTAAAAAGGGGCGTGGCGTCCACCACGTTTTTTTTTTATTTTTTTTATCAGAAGTGATATACACGTGTTGATTTCATTTTCACATTAAAAATTTGGTTTATACTTAAAAACGACCCCAAAAGTGGGCGTGGCAAAAATTTATTCATTTCAATTGATAGCTTTCACACATATCTGAACATTTTATAGCACAAGTTTTTTGGATTTAAAGAAAATATATCGAATACAAAATGCTTAATAAAATGCACATGAAATATGACCACGCCCAAAAGGAGGCGGCTTTTGCCTTTTTTTGAAATGTCAATTACAATACACTTAAGCGAAGATAACGCGTACCAAATTTCAGCTTCCTACGACAATTTTGAATTTTTAAGCTATTAAGTAAAGTGGGCGTGTCAGTGGGCGGATTTTGAAAATTTTTACACTTGTACTGCTTGGGGACCTAGAAAGAAGAGATATTAAGTTTCTAGTTCCTAGCTCAAAATTAAGGCCTAAAAGCTACCGACACACGGACGGACGGACGGACATGGCTAATTCGTCTAACAATGCGGTCTCGATCATATGCCCTTAAGGTCTTGGGGGTCTACGGTGATTATTTCTCTAAGTTACAAACTATGAATCAAACTTAATATACCTCCTATCCTATGGGATGGGGTATAAAAATTAACAGGTAAGGTAAACTAGACTTTATTTCAGATTTCGTTTATACAAAGTTTTTAGCCAGGCCCCTTTTAGGAGTCGGTTGTTCAAAACTATAGAATTTTAACCAAAAAAATTGTACTTTTACGTTCATTTAAGCTTAACATGGAAATATCTGTGAAATTATTTATAGTGTGTAATTAGGGACGCTTGGCTTACGCCCTTTTGCGAAGTTTGCGCTTCTTATAAAATGTCAAAAAATAACAATACTATCAGCATTCTACAATGTGGGATATGACGGGGTATAACCGGTCCGTTTTTCGGACTGTAACTTCTGCATACGCAGTGTAGCACTTATAAATAGAGTGGCGCAATAGCTCGAGGTGAACCAGGGCCTACTTCTCAACAATGTATGCTGGTGTGCTAATTTCTTTACATACAAGGGGACCTACAATTTTTTGCCGAACCCGAACGGCACTTTAAGAAGTTTTTTCAAGACAAATGATACTCTCGGAGGGCTTGTCAGACCCTCGCGGAGGTGGGGACCGTGAAAAGAACAAGTCGTATTTTTCAGGTGACGATGGCAGGATTCGAACCCGAAACTCCGGCGTAGTAAGCACACACACTAACCACTACGCCACGGCACGGCACACTAACCACTACGCCACGGCACGTGTAGCACTTACTATCTGGTTAAATTTCGGATAAGTACGCAATAGCATCAGTTACTGGCTCAAAAACGAGGCGTCAAAAAAAGCTTGTAAAAGTCAAAATAGATTTTAGATAAACAATTCAATTGTTTTTATGAAAAATTTTTATGAAAATTTATGTAAAAGAGCTTAGTAAATGAGGCACATTAATTTTCAACTGCACTTTTCTACGAAAAACTAAAAACCTAACAAGAGTAAAATTAGATCAATCAATACATAAAGTTAACCCAACCGCGTTACAGTAAGCCCCCCCGTTCAGCTAAATGTAATAAATGCGGACGAGTAGGCCACATGAAAATAGTTTGACAATCTAAGCAAACCCAGAAAAACAACAGCCTCAACATTTTCAATGGTCAGTTATATATTAGCCTAGGGTCCAGTGGGCCCTGGCCCAGAGCGGCAAATTTTGGAGGGCGGCAAATTAAGAAGATGGAGATTAAAAGCAAAAAAAAACAAATAGTTTTTGTTCAAATGTATTGTCCAGATGAAGTTTGATTGTGTTAAAAAGTGTTAAAAAAAATATATTTTTAGCCAAAAATTAGCTTTTTATTCAAGTACGCCCCCAAAAGTAGAAGTGGTTAAAATTTGTCCAGTAAGTTGATTGTATGAAGATTTTTGTTAGCATACAAAGCAAAGATTTCTTAATTGCAAGCAAACATATTGCATACAAATAAGGTTTGAAAAAAGGCAAAAAACAAATGCGACCACGCCCAAAATAAGGGCGCTTTTCGCTTCTTTTGAAATACCAATTACAATTACACTAACGCAAGGCTGCTGCATACCAAATTTCAGCGTTCTACGAAAATTTTGATTTCTTATGCTACTTTGTAGAGAGGGCGTGTCAGTGGGCGGATTGCAAAAATGTTTACACTTGCAATGTTTACACCCCGAAGCAGTTTCGGGGCCCAAAAGCTCAGATAGGAAGTTCTAACTTCCTAGTTCAAAATTTCAGGCTTAAAAACTTCCGACAGACAGAAATGGCTTTCTAGAATGAGTTCTCTCAGCCAAGGCCAAATATGAGCACATATCCTCGATATAATTTAGCAATGAATCATAGCACTCACGCACTTTCTTGCACTTCTAGGAAATATGAGGAGAACCAAATAAGCCCAAAAATGGGCCAAATGATGAGAACAAAGGCAGGATAAATAAAGTGTTAATGTACCACTGTATTTTAGTCCATTGGACAGGCAGGTGATATTTTGCTCAAGCCTAACACATTACAGCGCTAAGAAAAAGTGACCCGAAAAGATGCCTTAAATCATTGTTCACTGAAATTCTGCTGAAAGGAGGGAAGGACAGATTTCTGGCCGCAGTCATTACTCTGAAGTCTAACTGAACCCATCGTAGTAGCGCCAAAGAGTTTGGTCCTCACAGAAACCCATGTATAAATGTTGGACGTTACTGCGGATGCAGGCAGAATAAATGCAAGTTTAGCTATTGAAAAGGCTCTTTCTGAAGATAGTGCTCATCAGAGCATTAAGATCAAGTTTGTGTGATTGAAGAGCCTGAGCTTGAGTTTCAGTTTATAACCTAGTAGGTCAGATTTTCAGGAATTGTACTTTTCGAAAACCAGACTAATTTGTCAGATATTTTTGAAAAAAGATCTAAATAATCATAACAAACGCAATATTTAACTAAGTTGATGTTTTAAGTATTTTATAGAAAGTACACAGTTTTCAGAAAAGAGATATTTGTACAAAAATTTTTGGATTTCGGGTTCGTTGAAAACAAGTTTTGGTTAAAATTTTATTAACAGAAAGACTTAAGCATCTTTTTGAATATTGAGGCTTCAATCAAATTCAAACTATTTCAATTTACTTTAGAAACAAAAAAGTTGAATTTTCTAGTAATAATTTTACCTTCCTGCCGAAATAATTGCTTCTCTGGTTTATTGTGGGTCCTGTGATATCGGTCTGACGATAATTTAGTTATCCTTACACACATAATGTTGCTACTAACTGAAAACAAATTACTTACCTAAAAAGTTCTTGGTTTGATAAATAACTCCTAGCATCTCGGGGCATTGTTTTACTGTTATAAGTTCGACTTTTCGAACACATGAATATAAAAAAAGCTCCAGTAGGTAAAAAATCTGCATCCTGACCTCGAACTCTGAACGTCATAAGTGCTAAAAGCAGTGTTAAAGTCCTCGTCTCCTACTTTCATTACACCTTTTCATCTACCGGCACAACTTAAGGCAATACATTCAGCCGCCGTGCTACATTTTGACTTAACGAAAAGTCCTTTCATGATATCCTACTGTGTTACTTGCAGCCTTAAGTCAACCCTTACCTACCTCAGGTTATTTTCCTTTCTTTTTCATTGAAATTCTCAAAAAAGATTTATGACAATCTTTTTCCGCTCTTAGATTACTTTTCCTTCCTTGGCCGTTTCGTTTTTTTTTTTGCCAAGCTTTTTGCAGCTGACATTGACCAGGAGCTTGAACCTTGTTACTTTTCTCAAATCGAACCCGTAGCAGCAGGATTTTCTAATTATTTCTTAATGAGTTCAATATCAAACCCGCCAACGTCACAGCACTACCCCCCTGTTGGTCGTTTTCGTAAATAATTTATATGTTCAATTTTAGATCTTTTTTTGTTGCTGCCTTCATTTCGAAGCAATAACAATCGATCAAAACGTCGGCTCAAGTAGCCAGCATCTCCATAGCCAAGGGCTGCCAGGACGACACAGCCGAGCGGTGTAAAAAGGAAAAGTTAACGAACCGTATTAACGACTAAGGAAAACTGATAGGACGTGAATATGAACAGAAAAAAAAGCGGAACCCAAGAAGTTTATTTTTCCGTGCACTCCTTGTTTTGAGGACAAGGAAACTAAATTCCATTCTTCTATCGCCCGGTATTATTCTTAGCGGGTAGGACTCTCTAATTAAAATTTTCCTAATGACTCGTTTAGAGAGAACTTTGCTGCGGAGTAGTCGTTGTCGTCAGCGTCAGCGTTAGCATTGTCGCTTCAGTCGTTGGCGGAGGTCGTCATCATCATCATTATTGTCGACCAGGTTTGGGTGGAAACATTTTTAATTAATCAACGTTCAGCGTTTATTCGCCCAGCCTGCTTTTGTTGTAAGAACAAGCAGAAGGACACACAAGAACAGCGCGCAGTGATCTTCTCCACCATATTCCCCCGCCTCATGTGAAATCCGATGATAGTGCCTCGATTTCTGATTAACAACAAGAAGCGGGCGGATTATGCAAAAAAAAAAAAAACACCCTGTAACAGAAAATAATTAGGAAGTAGGTACACTTCGCATCCCTTATCTAGGATTTTTTTTTCTCTCTCTTGAGTCGCAAAAAGGACAATGGCTGCGCCTTCTCTGCAGCAACGTTAGCTTACTTTCTGTCGTGGTATTTTCAGCATTTTTTCGCCTTGTGTTTGCGCAACAAAAACAGGGATTCTCGCTTCGCTACTCACCTCTTGTAATTAAGGTAAAAAAATTACTTAATTTTTCCGGTTGGTGCGTGGTTTTTGCAGCTCCACCGTCGTTCATTGAAATTTACTGCAGCATTCCTGCGGTGAGCACGACGAAGCTCTTATACATATCACACACATTTAGCAGAACCTACTTTTGCCGGAATACAAGCGACCAACCATGAGGTAAGGAAACTTTTTCAATCTGAAAACCTCAAATAAATTGTTTCATTCGCCTGCATTTCACAGGCAGGAGCACGGGACAAGGACACACCGCTACCAGAGGGTGAACGCCAGATAGTTTTTTCAATTTACAGCCTCCGAAAACAAGTTGTGGGTTGAGACAGTTGCAGGTCGTAAAGTGGGGGACCGTGTTCTTGTCGGTGTAAAGTTCTGCCAACACGAGTACACAGCCCTGTGGCGCCTTGCGGAAGTAGTTCACAAGATGGGATAGGCAAGGCGCAAGGCCTTCTCAGATGTCACGATGATAAGGTGGCAATAAATATTTGTCTGCGCCGAGAATCGCACAATCCCGCTGCGGAAACTTGTGCAAGAGCAATCTTCTCGAGCATGCCCTCAGGATAGCAATCCAAACAGCTTGCAAGGAGATAACTAATACTGTTAATAATAATCCTGGGCGGTCTGTGGGACATTTTATTAATTATTGGGCTTTAAGGACATTTTTTTTCCTTTTGGCTCTTCCATCTGTATGCCAGCACATACATAGGTCTACGAATAAACAAGCAATTTCGCCCAACTCTCCGGAGGTACGTGCTCAGCAAGCTAATTTCACTTATAATCAATATATCACTTGGAGTCGTATATCCTTCGAGTCGGCATTTAATTCAGTTCTTTCGTACAAAGTACAGAGGAGCTTCTGGTGCTTCTTCATACGACGAACTGGCTTATTTCAAAGCATCTGCTTCGTTGGAATTCATTCAAACGTGACAAATATACCACAGTCTGAGGAACATCTGTTCTTGATTCATCCTTTGGGCTTGCAAGCTATTTGCTTGGTATTTGTGCCAACATTTAGCCGTGTCCCGAATGCTGTTTGAATATACACACGTACCTATACATAGGAAAAAATATGTCTTGCAAATCGATAGGAAGCAAGTTGCAGACTAAATTCGCGGCATTCGTGCTGGATATCCTTTGAGACTGGCTCATGGTTGATTGCTTTTTGGAAAATTCCCACAGAGGTGAATGAACACACGGAATGCGGATCATCAATCGTAGGAGAAAAATTTTGCAAAGCGTCGGGCGCCACCCCCGACTGTTGTGTGAGTGTTTTTGGCACAGCAATACTGGCCAAAATGATTTATCTCTTTGTCAAGGATCTATTTTAACCAGGCGCTGACTTAATCGCCGCACAACAATGGGACAATTTCACCGCCTTCTCCGCTTTCTTTTCGCTTTTCGCTGTTATCCTTGTCCTTATCGTTTTGTGTGTACAAAATGATATATTAAACAAGGATCTGGTATTGTAGTTGGGTTGTGTATACCTAGTAGCACGATGACAGAAATCTTATGTATGCGCTCGCACAGCGCACGAGACACAAATAGAGCAGTTCTCGAGGAGAAAGCAGAAATAGACTTTTTTCCAAAAAAAAAATCAAACAACTGCGGGGGCGAGGGCGGCGGAGGAGCATAAAAAATAAGAATGCGGCGAAAGGCAGACAGGAGACATTAGCTTGAAAAATGATTCATTTTGCCGGAAATTTATCTAAAGTCAAATGACATGTAAGGAAAGATACAAATGAGCGCTTGTCTCAGAGTCAAACGAGTACCACGATGCCAGGACCATCGCATCGTCGGGAGAAATTGGATGCTGAAAATATTTTTTATTTTTGCTGAATACTTGCTGTTGACTTTTACTGCGGTCCTCAATGTCAAAGAAAATTTCAAATCCGCCTATACCCGCTGCCTATAAGGAGTATTAAATTCGCGCAATCTAAATTGGAATAGCAAACTGGTAGGGGTGTGTGGGTTAATCGAGTAGAGTACGTACGCTTTTTCGAAAGTACTTTGCAGAGAATATTTTATGGTATTTTGTGTTAGTATTCGCTCTGCTTGAGTTTTGTTTGTTAGTTTTTGGACTAAAAATATTAATTACTAACAAAGAACAAGTAAGTAGGTATTTTTGACTTTCCCCTCCCATAGCTAGTTTCGTTTGCAAGAAGGCATAAGGCCTTTTTGAAAGCAATCGATGCTTTTCTTTGATAAAATTTTCTTATTGGTTTTGCTGGTGAAATTGGAACCGTATCTTTCCTAATTCTTCAGCTATTTCTATTGTAACTTTTCTTGTCGCGAATCCAGAGCTAGCTTAATTTTGCAATCGCTCGAAAAAAAACTGAGTTATGGCCATAAAAATAAGTCAAGTCTGTTTGTCTGTCGCCTGTCTGAGTAGGCGCAGGGACATAACCCCCAGGGACATAAACCCCAAACATACTTTTTGGGCCTTATGTCCCACCGATGTGAAACGTAAACCCCAAATATTATTTGGGGCACATGTCTCACAAGTGTGGACACAAACCCCACATTTTTTCGTCGAAAATGGGACATAAGTCCAAAATTTTCGAAGAGAGTTCAAAACTGTAATATCCGGTTTAGTTAGGAATCCAATTTCTTCCCACCGTGTTTATGGCAAAGTGATTTAACATTTTTATTCATAAGGTTATTTTTTCAAAACTGTTACATGAAGTTTGAAGCTTTTGGATTAACAGTATTTGGGTGGCCTGTGGGTTCAAAGGGCTTATGTCCCAGCTAGGTGAGCCCCAAAAAATAAATTTGGGTCTTATGTCCCTGGGGCTTATGTCCCTGCGCCGTCTGAGTATAAAGTTTTTCTTTAGGTATTGATATTGAAAAGTCGTGTAGCTTAGAAACCAAAAATTAAAATCAAGGCATGAAAATGCTTACACTTTTTGCAGAAAAAACTCATTTTGTTAAAATTTCAAATGTTTTTAAGATAAAAATGAAGAATTTGAAATATGGCTTTTTATAAAATAGTTTGGTTTCGAATAGGTACATATAAAAAGCAACACTATAGCAAACGATGAAATCGAATTTTGATAAAAAACGCTTTGAAAATATTAAAGGTTTTTCGAAAAAAGAGTCCGTCAAGTATAAAAACATACATGAAGCGATCCATCGGCTTTTGCTGAATGCTAAGATGATCTTTATTATGCAGTTTGTGTAAAATTCAGTGAAGTAATCACCGGAGACTGCTAAGACCTGTTAGAGACATGAAGGGGACCGACATGAGAATCGATTAAGTCCGTCCGTCCGCCCGTCCGTCCGTCCGTATGTAGACAACTTTTAGGCCTTAAATTTTAAGGTAGATAGCTGAAATTAAGTGGGTTGGCTGGAAGTCCATTGGACCAGATCAAGTTTAAAAATTAGCTGAATCCGCCCACAGACACGCCCACTAAAGACCTGTAAGTGCGACCATCCTTTTTCCAAATTTTAGCTATGTTACAATGTATCAATTTTTGATATGTAACATTGCCTTGTAATTGTCTTTGAAGTAGTCAAAAAGTTTTGGCCTTTTCACTAACCACGCCCACTTTTTTAGGGATTTTAGCTTAAAATGATTGTTTTCAATAAATATAATATATGAAATTTGACAAAAAATTATATGACAAAAGTTGTAGATATTAGCATTTTCTAACTTTTATATGTATGTTGTATGTGCTTCCGCCCACTTTTGTAGGCGTGGCGTTGAAAAAAGTGATTTTTTTAGTTAAAAAGTCGGAGCTTTAGGTCGAAATGTATGCAACCACCTGGTATTCAGCAGTTATATTTTTATATGCCGCCCACTTTTTGGAGGAGTGGCAGTTTTCTTTTTGGTATGGTCAGGTATTTTTCAATCCGTCGTAGATGAACTGAAACATACGCACTGTTGCATTATCGTGGGAAAAATTTGGCAAAGAAGTTTCATTAAATTTTAATTTTTTTTAATGGTTTTGTGTTTATTGGTTAATTTTAATCGAACTTATTAAAACGCTGCTCTCTGCTTATAATAAGCAAAGAGCGGAGTTATTGCCATATTAAACTTAATATTGAAAATAATTTTTTATTATTTCTATTCTTTTAGGGCCTGATGTCTTCGATTAACGTTCAAATTAAATGTGGTTGCTGTAAAATAATTGGACAAAAAGTTACGATCTATCTAGCAGATCTCAAATAATAACGCCCGTTCAAATTTTTATCCATTACCGTTTTGGAGATACCTAGAAGAAATAAAATACATTTTCATTTACAAGTACAAAATTCGGGTTCGAAACCGCAATTATGAAACGCTTTAAATGCAGCTAACATGGCTTGTAAGCTAAATATATTTTAACCAAATTTAAACAAGATCGTCATAACCGTTAAGCTCCGAGAGACTTTTAAAAAATTGTTTTCGAAAATGCCTTGAAGTTTTTGCTAAAGTTTTCTAAAATATTTAAAAAAATGGACTCTGCAAGATATTTATTTCAAAATTATAGCTTATATCGTTTAGGAGATTGGAAGTAATTATTTCTTTTGCCCTTTTTTGAAATATTCTTTAAAATTATAAAATAACTGTTTGCAATGTTTTTTCAATTACCGCTTAACTTTTTTCAAATGTAGCACAACCACTTGCGGAAGCATTTGCTATTTTTCCTAAATTCTGTAGGCACCGATTTTCGTGCACATAGGTGCGGGGATGGTTTTAAAAGCTCTTAATTGCTTCGTTTTTTAGACAATTTTCAACTTTTTTAATGCAATAAGTTTTCTTCGTACGTTTCGTACTTCAATCAAATTTGACTTAGACCGCTCAAGCCATTAAGAAACTAAAATATTTAAAAAATTGTTCTTGAAAATGCTTTTCAATGTTTTCGAGTTAAATCTCAGAAACTTTTCAAGTGTTTATTTAAATTTAAGACTTTCATGTTTTAATTTTTAATTAAAGTCAATTTAAGGCAAATAGCTTTGTAACCAACGCTTATTTTTGGTTACCAAGCTAAGAATGAATCACCAAATTAGGAGATTTCTCCTAATGCCAACGAAGGTTTGGGGGGAAAAATTTTTCATGGATTTTTGCGATTTCCTTTTGAAAATGTACCATAATAGCAGTATTTTGACATATTCTTAAAAGGCTCTCAATATTTAAGAAAACTAAATTTTTCTTTTTAAAGTCTAGTCTAGACCTATGTTTCGATCTATTTAACTAAGAAACTTCAAACTGTATAATTAAATTGTTTAAAAGCACACCATTTTTTTTACAAAACTCTGCCTCACATTTTACGACTCACAGTTTAAAAGTTACAACGCGATTGGATAGAGGGACGGACGCACAATTTATTGATACCGTAAGAGACGGATCGCTAAAAATAGTCATTGTTGGTGAACAAATCTAATTCATTTTAAATAATGACCCCAATTACGCAAGTTGTATTCGAGAGTCACATACGAACATGCTAGTATCTCGTTATAATGCAATCGAGAGTCGCTGTGAACATAAGCCTGCGATTATGAGTTTCATGTCACATAGAAATAATCGTACTAACGCATGCGACTTACGGTGCACACCAACTTTAATTATGGAAGTCGTATTTAGTCGAATTTTCAATAGATTGAGTCGTTTTTTCTTCACTTTAGCCTTCAAAACGAACAATTTTCAGCAGGTTTTTTTTTTTAAAAAAATGTATTGACACGTTACTTGGCTGTAATTTTTTTTGAATATTTAAAAATATTGGCTATGAAATTGCTTAGGTAAAATAGTCTTCAGCGATTGTTGGATTTGCTCTTTTAGCGAGGAAACGGAGAGCAGCCAGTAAAATCACAGTTGGTGCCGCTAACATTATATATAATGCACTTTTTCCAATGGATTTCTACTTGCAAAAGATGTGTGAACGCTTTCTGGGGCCATAGAAAATAAAAAAAGTCGCTGACATTCCAGTCAGCTAACAGCAAAATAATATTCGAAATTCGAATTTCGATATCGTAAATTTCCCCTCCATGGAATTTAGCGGAAGAGTACCAATGGAAAATTACTAAAGGGGAAGTATGGAACGTTCTAGAAGGTGCTTAATTTTGTATAAATACACGTGTGATAGGCTCGTGAGAGACAGTTATATTTTAAACGTTGACTTGCGAAAGTCGGTAGTAAAGTTAAAAGTGATCGAATTGAAATCAAGTGTTAAATTCTAAATAGCGAAAAATTCAACTCAATAGTGTGATTTGAATTTAAATAAATTTTTCTTGATAAATAAGGTGTTTCATTGTGTGTTAATAAAACTCAAATTTAGTTTCATTCGACGAACCCTAGTCCAAGATGTTACAACACTTACATCCCGGATTTTATTTTTAGACCTTAAAAGGCCTTCTCTTTTATAAGAGGCCTTCTCTTACGCAGAGTTTCTCAAATTTATTTAGCTGTGGAATTCAGAACACTTAAGATCTACTATAAAAGACTTCTATTTTGGTGGGCTTACAGTGTCGAAGGCTTAATGTTGAACCCAAATTTCGCACCTGGAAAATAATCTTGGTAGATTTACCGAATGTCCAGCGATTAAAGAGCAAACATTTGCTCTGACATCTTACATGTTCCTTGCAAGAATTCATGTAAAACTGAAAAGCTTTCTAGGAAAAGGTGTCAGTTTGTTTCTCATAAAAAATAATGTTATAGATTTAAACTACAAAGCAGGAGCAGTTTCGTAAATCTTTTCAAAAAAAGCTGCATGATAAACTAATTTTGTTATACTCTGGTCGTCATAAGATCTTGTCGCATCGTCATGGAGTACTGGTAAAATTTGAAACTAGTAACAAGAAATTGTCAAATTGGCTTATTACTACCAACTCACGGAGTTGAATGACTAATTAACAGACACATTCTATGGATTATTCACAAGAATTACGGTCCACACACTCTCCATAACAACGGTTGAAAAATTTTAATTCACGCGAATGGAAAACAAAAGGAACCCTGCCCCTGGCTCATATTATGAACTTTGCCGTTTACCATCCCCGTATTATTTGCCACTTCAGCCAGAATCGGTTCCAATGCCGGAAAGTTTAATAAATTTTTGAACACAATCCTTCCCTGTTCGGACCGCTAAAAGACAATATCAAATTCCCATCGGTAAAGAGTTGTAATGCAAAAACCGCGCCAAATTAATCATAGCTTGCGCCATTGTCCAAACTAGACCATGTATACTAACCTTAAAAAAGGAGGAAAATTCACTTGGTTACCTCTGGTATTGGTCTGCATCCGGGTGGGGAACGAGCATTCTCTCAGTCGAAAAATTTTTATTAAAAAACTTTCGCTCAGCAGCAGCAAAATTGCACAGAAAACATGAATGCTCCAGCAAAAAAAATAGGATATTGCCAAATTTATTATAGCCGCTTCCCGACGAGTAATTTATGTTTTAAGCATGACTGCTCGTCACGTGCTTCCAGCGAGGCCAGCTTTTCCAGCGGAAGCTAATTGACGCAATTGTATCTCGAAGGATATCTGCTCAAAGAGGCTGCTCTGTGCTCGTATATGAGATGCATCCACTTTCACAATGGGAGCAAATTTAAGCATTTTCGATTCGTACTCATCTTTCACATTCAGCCGATAACAAAGCTTGAGATACCATTAGAGAGACGATGGAGCAAAAGAAATGGGTCGAGCCAAATCGAATGGAAATCTTTTTCGAATCCGAAAAAATGCAAAAGTTCCACACGTACTCGTATATGTGGTGGCTCCACACCAATCCATACCCCGTGATATATCTTGCAGTCTCATTTTTTTCGACTCTGCCAGCTATTCCTGAATTTTCCCAATTTCCCAATACGAGAAACGAGCTTCATCTTCAAGGATCATTAGGTTCCCATTGTAATCTTTTGAATACATCTCTCCCTCATTTGTATTCTTGTATACTCATATCATTTGCTGCTGCTGCTCCTGCTGTCTGCCGCTCTGTTGTTGCTTATACACGAGCCCGTCTCGCACTTGTCGCTCCCTGCTGAGTGTGTGTGTTAAACTGAAAGGACTTGTATTTCTATTTTGTAAGAACGCTCGTATCTAATATCTTCCTTTCTTCCGGGTTTCTGAATTCTGCTTTTTCGTTCTCGTTTGATTCGCTCCTTTGAGGTAAGCAGGAGTGAGAATGCGATATATGGCTGACGATGACTTTTTATCCTCGCCATCCTTACGTGGATATTTTTCTCCCTTTTTATTGCAGCACATTTTAATATTCATATGTAGATAGGCAGATGGGACATGTGCAGATTTATCGAACACGTGAAGCGGTATAAGAAAATACATTATGCTGATCCACCTACGCAATAGAAGATTGTGCCACATCCTGCCAAAGCTCGCACATGCTACAGATTGCGACTGAGACAGACTGCCATTTATTATCCTCGGATTTGTGCATTCAGGCTACTTGACTGGCATACGTTTGACTGTCAGATAAGAAAACTACAGCTGGACTTCCATGCGACTTTTGTGGCATAATATTTTTTAATTGCCAAGTGTGGAGGGAGACCATCAATCAAGGGGAGTTTTTTTTCATCTTTGCAAATGTCACTTGATTGGTGAATCATTAGTTCAGATTGCTAAGCTCGGGGATTTAGTGACACGACGCTCATTTTTCTTCAAAGCAAAATACCATCAGTCGCCCGCATGACTTCTGATTCGGATGTTGGAGGGGGTTCAATTATCGTACGAGTATCTCAACCCCAACATTCTTATAAATTACCCAGCATTCAAGCTTCGAGGAGATAAATCAACGTTCATCTGCGAAGGACAACACCCCCGGGCCCGGAATAAATTTATAACATTTTCTAATTTCCATGCCAATTGTAGTCCGCACAACTAGCCTCGATGCTCGTTACAGAGCACATAAATTTCCGGAATAATATTAGCCCCATAACTGCCGACATTTATTTAAAGTTGTAATCCTTTTGCACACTTCCAAGCGATTCATCTCCCGCCCTGTTCCCCTGTAGGTCGGACGATACACGCCCATTGTCAGGCACTGAACGACCCGATTGCGACTACCGTCCCGGCTTTATAACATTTCGGGGAACATGAACAATGGACAAGCATCGGAAACGTCTTCTTATGCCCGGTCCTTGTGGCAATCGAAGTTGTGTATAAGAAAATACATTAAACTTGGCTAGAATGCAAGGCTCATAAAATTTTTGCATACAATCGCACACTCAATGGGCATCAATGGCCAGGCAACCAGCCGGCAGCGCGACGAAGGGGTGTCAGGTCCCTCTTGTTCGATTCCGCCAGTGAGGAGCTTTTATCGTTCGCACGTAAATTTAATATTTTATGCGATGAATAAAACATTCCATCGATAAAAATATTTCCCAAACAGTGGAAATTACAAGAGTGGCTGCGGCAAGTGCGGTTGTGAGCTGGTGGCGCGAAGAACGATGGTTGGTTACACCAGCCGTCTTTATTATTTATGTTCCGGGACCGCAAGACGAAGGAGCTATTCAAGGCATCGCCACCACCAGCCGATCACACAGAAGGGTTATACAATTGGCTTCTTTGGCCTGGCATCGATGTCTGGCTTTGAAATGTCGAAACACTGTCGAAGATGGTTTACATTTCGGTTATTCCAGATGCTAAATTGGGAGGAAAATGTGCAACAGCGAGTAATCATGTATTCTTGAAATAATGGCTGGCATCAGTGAAGGTCCTTAATGTTTTATATCATTGCGATTTCATTCGGCGCTATGACAAGTAGTTTTCTGGAAATAGTGGACTGAATTATTCTGTGGCCAATGATGGTGAACGTAAGAGAGATGAGAAGGTTAAGAATGCTTTTAAAATTGAACAAGAATAATCGAAGCTAGTAGCAGATGGAAACGGGTTTTACAAAATGGCTTTAACTCTTTCGTAGCCGTGGTTAATAAAGCTCATTGAATTTTCTTTTTTTTACATGCACATATATTTAGCCAAAGAACTTCAAGCAGGCCTTCAAAACTGCCGTTATCGCGAAGAAGATCTTAGAGGCCTGTGGGAAAAAATATTACAATACAAAGTTGTTAAAGTCCTCACTTTAACTAGGATGTCAACTTTGTTGTAGCCATCTCATAAAGCACTCTCCCCTTGTTAAAACGAATATGAAATTAAAAAATTTAAAAACTTTGTCAGATTCAAGATAATCAAGTTATTTATGATACCCAACCCAGGGCATTTTAATTTTATTGCATAGTTTGAAATACTGTGAAATTATCACCGTAGACCCTTCAAAGCTTTTAAAAATTTGATAAAAACCAACAGGTGAATTGATTAAGCCATGTCCGTCCGTCGTCCGCATGTGTGAATTTTTTAGGTCTTTCAAAATGAGCAAAAAGTGGAAACTTGGATTCTAGCTTAATGCATTTGGTACAGACAAAGTAATGAAATCGGTAGACCCAGCTACGTCCAGGATTGACTTGGATGCCAGTTTGTTTCAAAATGTTGTTTGGGCAAGCTAAACTAGACGTAGGAGCTCGAATTTTGGTGCACAGCAATAAAAAGAGAAGATACCTTAAAAAAGGCAAAAATTGGACCACCACACTATTGACCATGTCCACTTTAAACATGTCAGAGCCATGTAAGAACCTGGGGTAGAATCAGCTTAGATGATCTGTGATAAGTGATGTCACAAATCCCAAAAATTCGTCTGCGTAAACTGTGATCATCACAATTTTCTTGTGACGGCTCCCGATCAATCACTGTCAAAATCAACTGGTCACCAGTTTTCAAACTTTCTGGTAAGTTGGTGTTTTTGCCCACTCTAAGGCTGACTTTCTGCATGTAAAAATAAAAATCAGTGTTCTAACATCACGAGCCTAAATAAAGCAACGATTCGGAACAATATTTTTGTGATCACCTTACGCAGACGGATTACTTTGATTGATCACATTGACTGTCACAAAATGTGAAAATCACACATCACAAAAGCCGATTCCACGCCTGGTTTCGCGGAAAAATCATTCTATATCGCAAAAAGCAAATATTAATGATATTGCCATTTATAAAGTTTTAACGTATAAAGCAGTTAGAGCTCCGCGCATTTTAAGGGGCGTTTTTCGGAAAAAAACACGATACCACCTCTCTTTTGTGGCATGCTTATAAAAATAATTGAAGTAAAGTATATGAATTAAGGTAATTTTACCTGTTTTTTTTAACCCTGTTACATTAAATTTAAAACTTTTAAAGTAAAGAGCGTCGGTATACGGAAGTTCGTTACAGACAAACGAAAGGTTCAAAATTTATTTTATAGCTGACAAAGTTTTGAGGATACCTATTTAACCTAAAAATAAATACCCGAAGAAACTGGAAGAAGGTTAACAGAAAACTATAAAGTTATGCAGAAAGGTTCCTTAAAGAAATTTCACCACACTGAATAGAGACCAGCCATATTGCCAAAAAATTGCAGCGGTTTTTTCTCTCTTCTTCAAAAAGTTTTGGGAGCGTAGTAGAAAATAATCGTTCGTCGAATGGACGATGAGGGGAAGTCTTCAAAAGAAAGAAAGGATAGAAATTCACGTAAGAGCTTCTGCAAATCAGCCAAATCTATACAACAGATTCTCCCTGGATCAGAATATCCCCACTAAGGCGCCAATACAATCCTTGTTCAAGAAAATTGGAAGGTAGGCTAGACCTCATCACACAATGGACAACCAACCCTTTTTCCACCAGGCTGTTCTATGACGCCTATTAAGTATTCTCGAGTCTTCTGAAGATCTTCGTTCAAATTTCGATCGCACAAACTGAGTTTTATAAATTTAGCCAAATGAAGTATAATGTTGCGTATACGAAAAAGTGAACAACATAGGTATTTGGTTGAGCTTTATTAATCACGCTACACAAGAGGGTTTGTTAACTTAAGCGATGTGTATATATGCCAAGGAGTGCTTTTCTTGGCAAACGTACTTGTGTCATACGACTTAAGCCAAATTTCATCCAATTTTATCCAGTGGTTTAATGTATCATTCTTAGACCTAAAATACTGTACTGTTAAGACTGTCGGGCACATAAACTTATTGCTGCAGACTTTATGATGCAAAAGAGTCATCTGGCCCTCATCCCTCTACGTTGCACTCAAACTAATGTTAGGGTAAAGTCTCTGGTAGGCTGCCGCACTCAGTGAAGCAAAGACCTGAAGGGCATGGGCGTGATCATACTCTACATCAGTAGGTGAAAGAAATATAATGGAGTGCGGGGGCCGATATATTACTTATTTGGAATTACGTACGAATAATACTTCCAATGTCCAGTGATTATCTTTTACTGTGGCAGAAAGTAGTTTCGAAGAAAATAGGTTTTTATTTTTTATTACATTTTCCTATTTGAACTTGTTATTAAGGCCTATGTTAGATATTTTTTAATTTTTCGTAGAAATTAAATCTTACTTACTTAAGGTGGCGCTACAGACCGGGGTGGACCTGGGCCTAAATTAAATCGGAAGAAAGTAAAAAAAATATATGTCCTGAGACACATGTAAAGATTTTCTTTCCCGTATTGAAAGCTGATCATAGTTAATACGGGAAAGAATTTTAGAAACCGTAGTATTAAAGCCGTGTTGTCTTACATTTTAAAGTTGTTTTGACGTAAAGTTGAACACAGTAATTTTTAATTTTTAATTTCTAATTTTTAATTTTTTTTTTTTTATTTTTTTTTTCCTATTTGAACTTGTTATTAAGGCCTATGTTAGATATTTTTTAATTTTTCGTGTAAAGATTTTCTTTCCCGTATTTACTAGCTGATCAGAGTTAACACGGGAAAGAATTTTAGAAACCGTAATATAAAAGCCGTGTTGTCTTACATTTTAAAGTTGTTTTGACGTAAAGTTGAACACAGTAATTTTTACATTGAACATTTTACATCTTAATTGATAAATATAAATTCGCATCAACGTAGATTCAATGCTAAAACTCTGATCTTACTAAGAAACGTGTAGTCAATTCTATTTTTCTGCCTACAGCCTTTTTTTTTTCATTTGGTAGTTAATCTTAGTACGCTGCAAAGTAATTTATTTTGTAAGTTAAACGCACTTAATTTTGCATTGAAAGTTTTTTTAGATTCTCGACGTAGATTCAAATTGAACACAGTAATTTTTTTGACATTAATTCATATATTGGTACTGATATTTTTGGGTTGCATCAACGTAGGTTTAGCGTTGAAACGGTGTTGATTTTACTACGAAAAGAAGATGATTCTAGGAGGAAACGTGATCGATTTTAATACATTTTGTAGTTGATTTTATTTTTTTCACTGACGGAAAAACGCAATAAAAAGTTTATTTCGAAAAACTTTCTAGGAATTGTTATAATTTTTGGCAGATTCGGAGTTGATTTAATTATGCGAGCAAAATCGTAGTTTTCAAACCAACCTTGATTGCGTTAATTCTTTTATGTTGTTTGTTCCCTAGGTGTATTCCACCTAAAAAAGAAAGTTCCACAAGCCTCCATAGAAAGTGGGAGGGATTGAAAAAAAAAATTTTGAACACTTTATTCAAGGTTTTTATATATGAAATGAATAAATAAATAGAGTGGCACTTCAGCTCGAGGTGAATACGGAGCCAACTCAACAGTTTGTCCATTGTTGGCTTTGGCTTTCAAGTCGTGGTTCGATTCAATGAAAAGTAAAACAAGTTTATACAGTAAAAACCAATTTTAATTCAGAGTTTTTACTTATGCTTAAATTTCCAGAACTATAAAATTGGATAATCTCACGAAAATTTATCACATGGTGCTCATAATTCGGCGTCAAGATAGTATATTAAATTATGTTTAATGTTAAAATATTATGCTCAACGTCAAAAGCAACATAAAAACACAAAACCCTTTCAATGTAAAGCTAATGAAGGCGAGAGACAAATTGTAGACAAAGAAAGCCAAGTTTTTCGCCATGCCTGGAGCGGGGTTTATTTAACAAAATATTTAAAAAACTATTTATGATTCGATTCCTACTGTATGTAACGAACATACTAAAATCAAAAAAATGTTTGAGCGGCAGAAAATGCAAACATTTTATTCAGAACTTTGCATTTCTTGTATGTTTTTTGCTTCATATCTTTTATGTTTTTGCTTCATATCTCAGTGACCAACTTCGTAATACCCTGTTTCTGTAATTCATCATTTAGTTTCCGGATAATACAATGGACTTTTCTTGTTAAGTCATTAAGTTTAAGGCTTGGGCAAATATGCATCTTTTCATCGTAAGTAATAAATAAAAAAAGACCGTCAAGTATAAGTCATACACGGAGCGGTCCGTCGGCTTGTTTTGAAGGGTAAGCGTAGAATATTTGCTTAACTTGCACATTTTTAGCATATTTACGACTTTGTTTTTCTTTTTTTAATCACGATTTCTGACTTTATGGCATTTTTTCATAAGCATACATTTTTTTGATTTTTTTTGGAAAAAAAACTGGACGTATATATATGTATATATATAAAAACAAACGACATATATGATACCGTTATCGAGATACTGTGCTGGACACGCGGTTGCCAAAAAAGCACAGTTTTTTTTCTGCATTTTTTTGATTTAAAATTCATAAAACGTCTATTTGGAACCTTTTGTTGAATACCGTTATATTTTTTTTGCGCTAGCAACGTTCACTTGTTTCTAATACTCAGAGCACAAAGTTTTAAGTAAACGGATAAAAACACGTTTTTTAATTTTTTTTTAAACCGTTTCAAATAATTATAAGTTAGAAACGCCATTTTTAAAAAATTTTAAAAGTTTTAAAATTTTCTTAATGAGTTTTACATACAAACCAAATTTCATTATAAACGAAGCCACCGTTAAGGTTCCAGAATATTTTGAAAAATAATTTTTTAAATGTTTTTGAAGTTTTCGAGCAGAATCTGCTAAACGTTCGAAAATTTCTATAGTTTTCCCGAAAATTATAAATAGTTCTTGATGTGTGTGATTTTTTTTAAAACATTTGGCCGATGCCAAATGGGCGATAGTGACGGAGATAGTGGACAAACTTTTTATACCCCCACCGAGAGTATATTATTTTTAATGCATAGTTTGTAACACAGTGAAATAATCACCGTAGACCCCTAAGACCCTTTAGCGATATGATCGAGACTGACAGGTGAGTCGGTTAAGCAATGTCCATCCATCCGTCCGTAGAGAGCTGAAACTTAGTACACGGCAAGATTCTTTTGTTGCCCAGACAAGTTTCTCCGTCTGTCCGTATGTGCGAAGCTTTTAGGTCTTTAAAATTGAGGACGGTCAAAAAACAAAACTAGGACGCTCAAACTTCGAGTATATCTTGGTTCTTATTTTATACAGACAAAGTGTAAAAATTAGTTAAATCCGCCGATGGCCACGCCCACTACTGGCTTCATTGTAAGACAACCTCTATTTCAAATTTTCAAAATTCCTTTTGGTCAAGTTAGACAAGGCGTAGGAGCTCAAATTTTGGTAAAGAGCAATAATGGCCCAAAACCTCTAAGACCCGAATAAAAACCCGATTTCTCGGAAAGTTTACTCCAAATTGAAAAAAAATTATATGAAAAATATTTAAGATATTACTTTTTTCTAAGTTTTGCTAGATACAAAGTTTTGAGCTCTGCCCACGTTTAAAGGGCGTGTTTAGGAAAAAACGGTTTTTTTTTGCAATAATTTTTGGGTTCAGCGCATTTTGTCATGATTCTAACGAAATTACAATTTATTGATTTTAATTTTTAGCCCAGACCCACTTTTGGAGGCGTGGCCTATACAAATAATATATGAATTCGGGACAAAAAAATTAAGATTTGGTGTTACACCGTATACAGGGTCGGGTATATAGAAATTTGTCACAGACGAACTCTTGCACTTACTCACTTGTTTTCACAATGTTTTTTCGAAAATACGCCAAAACTACAGTCCTAAGACCGTTTAACCAAAATTTGATGTCAGCCTTTGCTAAGCCTTTGGCTTCGTTATGTTAACCCAATATCGGCTTTTTGAATAAAGTGATGAAAGGTTATATGACGTTAAACACGTTGAAAATATGTATCTATTTTCCATTCCTTGTTTCTCAAAAACTTTGCAATATTTTGCAAAAATTTCTCTTTTTATACCCCACCGAGGCTATACTCATTTTAATGCATAGTTTATAACAGTGAAATTATCACCGTAGACCCCTAAGACCCTTTAGAGATATGATCGCGACCGACAGGTAAGTCGCCATGTCCGTCCGTCCGTTCGTCCGTCCGTCTGTCCGTATGTATGCAGCTTTGAGGTCTTTAAAATTGAGCTAGGAAACTGAAACCTGCAGCGTTGCTTGGGTTTTAGGGTCTGTTCTCATTTTGTACAGACAAAGTATGAAAATTAAGACGATCCGCCCACAGCCACGCCCACAATTGGCTTGAATGTCATACAACCTCAAATTAAATATTAAAGATATACCATTTGCTAAGTTTCTTGCATACAAAGCATTGAGCTCCGTCCACTTTTGGGGGGCGTTTTTGGGAAAAAACTTTTTTTTTAAGTATAAATATTCGCTTTTAACGCATTTCCTCGTGTTTCCAACGAAATTAGAAAAATATCCCAACACGCATTGATCGCGAAAATCGGTAACAAAAATTTTGGCCTCACCCGAGTTACCAGCAGAGTATAACATAAGCCCTACTAAGCTCGATATTAGACATTCTTTTGAAGCTTTTTAAGTGTCATCTTTAACAGGATAATGACCTAGGTTGGACACCGTTAACTGCTTATATAAGATTATTGTTTTATTTCAGAAAAAAAAATAATGGTTGAAAATTCGTAAAAAACTCAAAAGTCAAAACTCAAAAACCATGAAAAGCGGAAATATATCTGACCAAACACATATATCTGTAAAAATTATGTAAAAAAAAAACTTGACCGAGAAAAGCCTTTATTTGTTTCCTGCCGTAAAAAGGTAATCATTTCACGAATGGATCGGTGCTCAAAAAACATCGCCTAACCTGGCTCTGAACATAATAACTGAAGGGAAATGCAATGCAATATTCGAATCAGGGAGGAGAAAAAAAATCTAGTACCTCTCGATAAGCAGTAAAATTGCTAAAACTCCCAGTGGTCGACAGTAATCTCATATGTTGCTCTCTGCTGTTGCCACAAGGTATCAGTCCTGTTGTGTAAGCTGTAGAGTCCCCTTAAAATTCATGCGCTACCAATGAAACGTCCAAACAAAAAACAATGGTAAATTTTAAGTTCAGGAGTTTAGATTCAAATGCTGTCAAAAGGCCGATACTAGTTGTAGTACATACATCCAAGGGGCCCTTGTTTGCTGTGGTAACACTGTAAACGCTGAATGTTGATCCTTGCACATCAACGGATTCATCGATTTTTAAAGGAACACCACAACCAGCACCGTTCTGGCTGTGATGGCATCATTGTGATTTGTAATTTTGTCCAAACGATTTTGTTCCTGGCCACTGTCAACGTTGCGCTTGTGTAGGTGGTGTGTATATGTGCATGGGACATTGTGGCGTAAATGATGTGGCAGGGTATCTCATTTGTCCTGCAGCCAGAGTGAATCACAGTTTAAGTTTTAAACATGCCATCGTTGTGGTGCTTCCACGTCGAGAGGACGAGTAAGGGCCGGGCCAAAATAACAAGGGGCCAAGCCCTAAAACAGACTATTTTCCTTCATAACATCACAGAGGACGAAGCTCATTGATGTGGAAAATTTTCAATTTTCACAACGATAGAATATTAACGAGGTGCCGGAACGGAGGAGTGGTTGCTTTGATCGAAATTGCATTGATGGCACCTGAAATGCACTTTTTGGACAAAAGTTTGGATTGTTGCGTTTGATGAAATGATGCTGTGTCAGCCAATGCGTTATTGACTGTGAAATTGATATTTAAAGGAGAGATGCTCTCCTGTCATATACGATGTGAAATGAATACACAATTTCAATATGGTATAACTTTTGACTTTAAATGGCTGCATTTTGGGAGAGGAGTTTAGATATATATTTTGTATTTTATCTTTACCTATTCAGGGTAATTTGGTTTCACACAGGAGGTTGAGGGAACCTTTGATTCTACGCAAGAGTTCTGCAGAAAATTCAACATCATTAAAATAACAAGACTTAGACGATGACTTTACGATATTTTGTGCCCCATTTTATAGTTTTTGGCGGTCCGATCCATGCAAAAAGTCCTCTTATGGTATCACTTTGTTTTCCTTCCATCCGTTTGTCCGCACCTGTATCTTTTGAACAGCGGCGGAAAGATGAAATTTGATGCACTGGCCATTCCCGTTAAAAACATGAGTTGTGTGAGCACGAAAGTGTTGTGGCACTTATCTTAAAAAGTTTTGAAGCCGATAAAGAAAATACACTGGCTAGACTAATATTAAATATCCTATACTAAACAAATATTGAATTTTCAAAATATACTTCTTTCAGAAAAGGCGAACCAGTGCCCCGAGATGTAAGGCGATATTTATTTACTTTATTTTTAAAAGTTTGGAGTTTAGCTATATGAGCTAGGAAATATTTATTCAGTTAGTAAAGAGTTCTTGTTCAATAGAAAAATAAAAAAATCTATAATCGATCTCTTACAGAATATTGAAAAGTTTTTAAAAATTGGAAACGGAAAACGAATGCCCGTGTGCAACGTGTTTTAGGTCATAACTTTTTTAAAAAGCTTATAAAAAAACCGATATTACACGCATAGACCAGCCATCGCTAAAGCAAAGGCTAAAGTCTAATTTTGGTTAAACAGTTGTAAGACGTTTTGACATATTTTTGGAAAATAGAACTCAAAAAAATCGTGTCGAGATTCAAAGCCAAATGATTTGCCAAAATGATCCGCGTTAACCCTAAAAAACCTTGAATAATAAGCCGATTCTGAGATTTGTCTCGAAAGCTTCAAAAACAGTTCGAAAATTATTTTTCAAAATCTTTTGGTAAGGTAGCCTTAACCGCAACACTAATTGTAGTGAAATTTGGACTTTATATAAAACGTTTTATAGAACGTGCAAAGCAGTATAAAACGTTTGAATAGAATCTCTGGGACTCCTTTTACGGGTGGACAGGCTGTGTTTAGCATGGACGATACCTGTCCTATAAAGACCGATTAACAAAATAAAAATCTTGTTAACACCTGCTTTAACACATAGTTTGCAAGAAGTTAAAGTGTCTATGTTGTCAATTGAATGCGAAGCTTTTAAATCCCTGAGTCATTTGCAAAAATAACAATGAAAAAATAAAGCATTTTTCAGAACTACATCCTCTGCAGCGTGTGACTGCTGGTAACACTCTAAAACCTTTTATCACACATGTGAATAAGAATGAGTTACCCAAGAAGAGGGCTCTTTTTAAGGATAATTTAACGATAATAAAGGGAAACATACATATACACGCTCTTGTGCTTGTATTTCCAGCGAAAGTTTCCGCTTTCCCGAAAAACCCATGTATGACAAGCTCCGCGACAACGATGATGACAATTCGGGACTTCCATCCAGGAAATCATTTCAATTACATGACTCGCAAAATCGTAAAAGTTCATGCGAACTATATACCGCCGCGCTGTCACACTAAAGGTCGTGACTATCTGTCTTATTGTACTGCAGATACCTACCTATACCTACATTTCAATCTACTTAAGTGAATTGTGTTGCGACTTTCGAATTGTGTTTGCGTACAGAGCCCCACAGAAAAGGACGAAGAAATTGGATGCTTCACGACGAAATCCCCATTCAGATGATGGAGATGATGACGTTCCAGCTCAAGAATCAGTCATTTCACAAGATAGACTTCTGCCTCTTCGCACAGAAGAAGCACACAACAACGGGACATAGCCCTTTTATTCTTGTATACAAGTTGTATTCCCCCGAGAAGAAAGCACCATCTTAGCAGCGCACCTCTGCCCTCTCTAGGTAAACCTGATGACAAAAAAAATAAACTTGTTTAAGATTAGAGGGGCTGCCATGCCAATGGTGGAGTGGCGGAGCTATGAGCGCTGTCTCCGCCGCCGCCGGGGATATAAAAAATAATCCGCACCGAACACAAAAGCGCCCCCAAATACACATCAGCACAGAGATGAGCATCAAAAATGCATTACCCCCGCCAGGATCTGAGTTTTTGCCTGTTGTTATGCATTGTTAGCATCCTGGGATTTTCACATTCTTCCGGAATGCATTGTTGTGTCTGGCGGGAGTGCTGATGCAGTACAATCCTCTGCCAGGAGTCATTAGGAATGCAAACAACTCCGCACGTATGACGGATTACATTTGGCGCGCACATATGTCTCCTTCAAGGACGATTTAATTTCGTCGTCGCTGCTGCTTGTGGCGAAGGCGAAGGCCTCAGCAAATTATTTTTCAAATATTAGCACGGAAGGCTCCATTACATGGCTTTCCACATCGGCAACGATTAAGCCACTCGAACATGGGACGGCAAAGGGAGTGTGTGTGTATGTGTATCCTATCCACCCACAGGACTAAGCGATACAATTTTCGGCAGAGAATTTAAATTTTATACACCACCCCCTCGGAACGCAACGAAATTACGAATTCGCCTCCAAACATTCAGTTAACATGCACATGTGGCTGGTGGTAGGCGGCGAGGTTGGTTGCTGCTCGGTCTCGGCTAGAAGCGAAGAGTGTGCTCAACCGCATGAGCCACCGCACAAATGAATAAAACAGTTAGAAAATCTGCTCCTGGTGCTGCTGCTGTATGCTGGAGTTGTGCATGTAAACATTGGCGTCACATGTGGAGCATAGTGTCCTGTTTTTGTAGGGAGCCCTATCGATTTGAGATTTTGGTTTTTTGTTTATTTTTTTCCCAGCTTTTTAACTATCTACAAGTAACGTGACTCTACCCGAAGGTCCGTGGACCTCAGTCACAGAAGCTGACCCTCATTTGTCGCAATTTCGTTCGATTAGTTGGCGTTTGTAAATTAATCGTAATCGACTAATGGCCGATAGTGTCTCCGTCATCGGCAGTCATTCGCCTAATCTAATTATTGCGTTATTACAATTCTAACAATTCAATTTGTGCTAAAGCGGCTCTTTCTGGCTCTCTGCATAGTTAGCTGGCAGGACGAGTCCTCTGTAGGTATGCCTTTCTAGTTTATGGCGAGGGATGAGGATGAGGACCGCATCCCCCAACACTGAATAGCAGATGTGTTCGAAAACACATAAATTTCGATAATTTATCCCATATTCCTCCACTTAAGTCGTTCAGATTTCCATAATAAATTAATATGGCCGCCTTCCCGGAGAACCAATTTATTCCTTTAATTTAGCAATTTTATTTACAAATTGCTGTACAGCTGTAGTACGGCTGCTGTGCGAGTGTATGCGTTATTGGAATTGAAATTTATTGCTTCGTGGGGGTTGCCGTAGCTCGGCGGTGCGGTGGTGTTTCGGCGATGGGCCGACGGGCAAACTTTCTGCTTGTCGTTGGGTTATTGTTTTAGATACTTTTGTCGATATAAATTATTCCTGAGGAGAAAAGTTGGATTTCTTTGTGTGATCATTATAGGAAAATAATATTTTTTTTTCTGGCAAAAGTTTTGTAAGGTGCTCGTGGAGGGGAGCTACTTTGTTAGGAAACAGCATCCGAACAAAGGAAACTGTAACGACTTTGAGGGTATCAGCTTGGGTGCGAAAACGTTGCGTACTTTCGTTGAGTTCATATTTAGACAAATAATGAAGTTTCTATTGTTGGGTGCTGCACATATACTACAAGTTTTTGGTTTGTTTTCCTTGGATAAAAGAAGTTTGCCGAGCTGAAATGGGTTGGTGTGTTTATTTTAGACTTATCTTTCTAATTTGGGAACATGTCTAGGAAATGTTTTCCTTGGAAGTTCTTACAGGAGTTTTCGAGCAGCTTTCGCATTCAATTTATTTGACTGATTAAAGATGTTGGAACGACTTGGCAACTTCTTTGTATTCTGTTAAAATATATAGAAGTTTCTGATCACGCTATTTGACTTAAGTACTTACCAATTGCATCTTTATGAAAAGATTTAAGGAACCAATGGCATGAGCTTTTCGTAGAAATTCTGTATTGTCTTCATGCCGGTGATTGGTAGCGCAGTATTACTTCCCTCTATCTTGACTATGCCGAAGACCCAACATTTGTTTACTACTAAGTAAAAGGGTCCTTATGGCAGTAAACATATCTATGGAGTGGGGAACTCCATAGATGTTTACTAGGCGAAGTCGGCGTTGTATTGGTATATTATCCAAACCCCAAAGTATGCTTCATCTGTTCTAGTACAATATTGTTACAATTTGTACATTGTACTAGAACAAACGAATGTATCGTTGATTATTATGTATTGTTACAATTGTTACAATTTTGTTTTTTTTTTTTTTTAGCTTTTGTGCCATGTGCCCTAGCATCCGTGATTGTCACATCAAAGTAGCAGGCTGGAATTAAAATATCCTTTTATACGCTATACATTACTTTTTTCGAATCCGACGTAAGAACCAAGTTAAATTTGCATCGTTCTGCATGTAGGGCTAAGGGTCCAATGGTAATTCTTTATTTTACCTGAAAACCAGAGCACTGCGAATGATTTCGTTTGAAATTCACCCTTGGAGCGAGTGTGTAGATGATAGTCACAAAAAACAGGAAAGCTAGCAGCTGAAACATTTAATTTTTTTTACATTTTTCAGTAATTTTTTTTTGACAGGTACTTATTAATGTTTGACAGTGTGACGAGGCTTACTCTACAGATCATCTCGACAAGTAATTAAAAATATGTAAGTCTCCTCGTAAATTCACTTTTTTCACAAACCTTCCATATGACAGTTCAAACCCTCCTTCTGCACACCTTAGAACAGTTTAACACTTTAAAAAAGGCGACTAAAACTGTCCACGTAGAACAGATCGGTCACAATTAACTAATTTTAGCGTGTAACTTTCAAGAATATGTTACAAGATTATCTTATGTTTGTCCGGAGGACTTTGGGACGAACTTACAATTTTATTTTATTAAATTGTTCAATTAAATTTTTAAGCTTATTTGTAACGAGTGTTTCCCTGGTCCTCCCTCACTTTAACTAAACGAAGGGGAATAGGAATAAGGAAAAGAAGAACTGGTAGCTTGAATCGAGAAACAGATACTTAATTACCATACGTGGAGCCTTGTATTCCTTGAATTTTCCAAAGCTTCCGAATCGTCACTATAAACCCGAGTCGCATTCCTTCTAACCTGCAGAACTGAAAACGTACCCTTAAGTCTAATCACTACAGGATCGCTTTGACCATCCGGCCAGGAGTTCATCAAGGGTGGTTCTGTCCCTGGGAAGCGGTTGGTCTGCTGGCTTTTAGCACAGCTTAGCTTGCCCTATTCTTGCTTCTGGAGGAAGATTGGCTTACGTTGTTTCACATAAAAAAAAACTCAAACAACAAAAGAAGAGATACTCGGGGGTGTTATCCGACGAACAAATAAAAAAATGAATAATTATAGAGTTTTATAAAGTTTGCTTAGTTTGTTACACAGTTTCTTTTATCCTCAGCCATGTAATCAACTTTTAAATCTTAAATTTTAAGCTAGAGAGCTGAAATTTGGTGGGTTTTTTTCGAAGTCCATTCCTTCGGATCGAGTTTGAAAATTCGCTAAATCCGCCCACTACAGGCCTTTATGTGCGACCATGTCTAATTTAAAAAAATACTTATTTAATTTTTTTTTGGGGTCTTATTTCATTGGGGCCTTATTTCGCAGAGCCGAAATAAATCCCCAAAAATAATGAAATGAGGCCCCAAAAGTGGGGCTCTATTTCATAATGAAATAAGACCCCAATATTGTCTGATAAAACGAAGCTATAAGAAGAAGCAGGCAGGGGGGTTGCAGGGGGGTAGCATGCCCCCCCATACACCATCAAAGCTTGCATATACACAACCTTGTTGGCGTTTTTTTATTCTTTAACTCAAATTCTACTAGATTAAAAAAAACTAAAATGGGGAACCAGTTTTGGGGTCTTATTTCATTTCTGCTTTTGGGGTCTTATTTCATTATGAAAAAATTCAATTTTTAGAAGGAAATAAGACCTCAAAAAAGGAAATAACACCCCAAAATTTACTAAAAATCGTTGTTGTTGTTTCCTGATAATTTTTTGTGGCCTTATTTCATTTTTTTTGGGGTCTTATTTCATTAGGGCCTTGTTTCGCAGAGCCATCAGAAGTCACAAAAAATAAAAATAAAGTCCACAAACCGACCCTTGTGGGTGTGGTTTGCTCTCAAATTTTTTCTGTCAGCACAGATTTGACATAAATTTTATTTTTCATCTGAACCATATCTGCTTTTGTCTGACAAAATCTTTCTTTCCTTCTTCTATCAGACTGACATATTGGTCGACTTTATGGGGCAAAAATGGAAAAATCAAGAAGTATCATATTGGCTTAAGCGCTACGGCCTTTAAAGATCTTACTGTTCTTGTTTTTCGTAATAGGAGTTGTGAACCTGAAATCTTTGAATCCACCCTCCAGAGACGGTGCAGTAGAGGAGCACCGAGACTCAGGTGGCGCACGCAAGTGGAAGTGGAGCGAGACTGGAGACGGCTAGCTAGAGACAGAGCATGGCTGGCGAAGATTGTTGGCTGAGGCCCAGGTCCACATCACTAAGTAAGTTGTGAAGCTGTGTGGTGCGTCAAACAGAAATAACTCTTTCCTAGGCTACTGTTTGTTCGACGTCTCTGTTATGCAGTGCCACACCCTGTACTAACGGAACATATAACCCTTTTTGCTGAACTCAAGTATCATATCTAACCCTCCTAGGAACCTACATCCTTGAATCCAAATTTGGAGCAACCGCATTGTTATCGAATACTTTAGTATCACGTATGTTACACAGGCACACAAGAAACATATTTTCTTGTCACTGAAGTCCTTAGCGTTCTAAATTAAAGGTCCATTGGGACATCTTTCCTTATGATCAGTAGTGTAGCCATACAAACACATACAAGCTGTTTGTAAACAAACTTTTGCGACTGAAAACTTTTATTGAGCTCAAGAACGCTCCTAAGCTTATGTTCACTTCCGTTGAGATATAATGGAGTGCCCCACACTTCGTATTTAAAAACGCTGATACTCGTGAAAGCGTCAATATTCTTAAAATTATTACAGGTCGGGATACATCGATCATATTCTTCCTCCGGCCTCCTGACTACAGCTGCCATTTCAATCCATTAATTTCGAATCCTTTGTAATACCGCTTTCATAAATTCTCTGCATATCGTTTGCCAGAAGCAAAGTGAAAACTCTGTCAAAGTTTGTTGTTAGGCAGCCATTAAACAAAGTTCCTAATTAAAATCATTCTAAAGTGCTTTGCCATCATTAGGGACATATGTTACTCTCTCTCATTTCGGGAACATGACTTGCACATGTCGAGGATCGTTCTTTCGGCGTCGATTAATGTGGGCGGAAGGAAAAATTTCAATTCAACTCCCGAGGCAACCTCCGCATATTCTAAAGGAGGAAACACACAATTGGATGGTGATGGTGTTTCTTGCGCGCCCGGGTCCCAGTTCCCACCCGGCTGGGAAATGTTGGTTTATTTATGCCTGTCAGATGGAGTCAAATATCAAAGGAATAAACTGACTCATTCGCACAAACGTGCCTCCACATAAACTAATAGGCAGACACAGACTGTTCACAAGGGGAGCAAGGAGCACCCGAATACTGTAACAACCGATTTAGACAAAGGAGTCATCTGCGGCGTCGGTGGCTTTGGAGCTGGCGATGATGGAGCGTCGTCGCCATCGTTCGGTCGTCTCTCTGGATTTTTCATGAGTATTTACCCGCTCAGAGATAAAGCTCGCACTGTGAATACGTAATCAGGTCTGTGTGTTGTAATTTAATAAATAAAATTACTCGGCATCACATTCCGCCCGCGTTTTTTTCTCTTGTTCGTTATCCTTCTCGCATGCGGAACGGGTGAGTGTGTATACGATTGTCTGTTTTCGAGTTCGGGTGAGGGCCGCCCTCCCACTCGCTGTGTGTAATTTGCTGCGCAGCATATGTGAGTGAATTTCATATCGAAGGAGGAAATGTGATGGAATTGAAAAGGATATTATTTACATAGTCCCCTGCCGCCGGGTTCCTTCCCAAAGAACCTCCATAAGAACGTAAATTTTCTCACAACAAATGATTATAGAATATATAATGTGGTAAGAAAAATCCACCCTCCTGGGTAGGGTATTTATTACTATGGATAATTAACGCAGGTACCTCCTGTTTGCACACATCTCTCTGTGTAGTGTGGTGTGCCTACAATACTAATGAAAAGGGTAATGGGTGCATTGCGATACCCATTTTACGAGAACTAATTAGCAGCTTTCACCACAACACAGGCAAATCATAAGAGCCAGCAGAGCCTCTGTTTCTGTTGTCACTCGACTCTGCTTCTTTCCATTAGCCCCCATTATCCTTTTTAATCCATAAATCCGGAAAATCACCGTTCCATGTCCATGGCCTGTCGGACAAGGACTGAGAACAAGATTTAATGAGAGATTATTTCCCAGGACATTTAATTTTTCACAACCCTTCAGCCGTGGCGGCTGGATTCTAATGTCCTTGTGAAATACAGGCCATTTTGCTCCGCGGACGACAATTTTCTATGCTGCACGGCCTTCTATACTCATTTTACAAGCCTGGCTGTGCATATCGTCGTCGTTGGGAGGGAAATTTTAATCAAAGGGCTTTTTTCCATTTTCACAACTTTAATACCTACCTAAAGGAAAGATGAGAATTTATGCCTGGCTATAAGAGCATGATTAACGGGATCATGTTTTAGTTATCCAAACGCCCTGACAACCGCACAGCGAGCAACAGATGTGGGCAGGGTTCTGTCACCTTTATAGTTTGTGGATATGTGGTGGATACCCATGTATGTCTGGCACACTTTCGTCGTTTGCCGACTTAAAGTTTTTGTCATGTTAATATATAAGTTAAAGCTTTAAGTATGAAAATCGGAGGCATCCTTGTGCTTCTGGGCAGATAAATAATGCATTGAATTCATCAATACGCACATGTGTGCCGCATCCTGAGTACATAGTTAAACTGTGAGCTTGGCAGAGGAATGGCTAAATGTTAATTGACTGCAGTTCTGTTCATGAGATGACATAATGAGACATTCGTTAACACCCATATATGTCTAGATTTGATTCGTTTAACAGGAGAATATGAAGAGGATAGTTAGGTGCTGCACACACTTGCAAAATGAAATATGCATGGCCAAATTCACCGAGGAAGCAATTAAGTTATTTCATTATACTTCGATCGATTAAGGGATTGCTGTACAAGATATGTGTGGCATTAAAGCCGCATGTAATGTCGTGTGTAGTGCCCGAACCGATTTATTGCTTTAAAATTTTGATGTGCCTTCTAAACAACGCAAATTGTTAAATGCTTTATGAAGATTGTTACAAGGCATGACAATATCTTGTGGAAAACCCATTTTGCGTAATTTCGATTTTCAGTCCGATACTAGGGGGCAACCAACCCAATATAATACTTAACTTAGCATTGCAAGAGACTTATAGGCTCTATATTAGACTGAGAGATTTAGACAGTTATGCTGTAGGAGTTTTAACAAAAACTGCGAACTTTGGCACATCGCAGGCGGAAAGAATTTGGGTATTGAAAAGATGGAAGGGAAAAGTAATTCTTAATCCAACACAAACGCTGAGCCACTATACAGAACATAAAAACTCTGCCCAGAACCACCAAAACTTACCCCCGCAAGTGTTATGCCTTTACGGAGTAAACCTGCAATAAAGCTGAGTATTTAATAAAAACATACGGCATGCTTCTAACTGTCGTCCATTCTATATTTGCATATTAGAAAAGAAGAAGAACATAATCAGCCGATCCTAACCTGGGTAACAGACGCCGACCAGGACCAAGAAGCCGCTCATTTTTAAATACGCGCTCCTGGATTTTTTGTTGTTGGTGGAAGGGAATTGCTATGGACGTAAGTTTCGATTAAAAACTGATCACAAACCTTTGGTTGCCCTTTTTAGCCCAGATAAAAAACTAGGTACTTAGTACGGAGGCGGCTCGTATGCTGCATTATGCCGAATTTCTACAAGGTGTCAACTAAAAAATTGTATATCGGTCGGCGAAGGAGCATTTAAATGCAGATGCACTTTCTAGGGTGCCTTTGGAAACAAAAAAATTCTTTGAAGTGATGGCGAGTCAAATGCAGCAAGTTGAGCAAGTGTTAGCAAAAGAAACAGCAAAGGATACAGTAGGTACTAAAAAAGGTATAGTTTGATTTATTAATGGGGAAAAAGCTCCTGCAACCAGGCTTCGAAGGTAAAGATGAACAATTTTCGTTGTATGAAAATGGTCCAACTTCGCCGAACCATTCCAGAACAATGTTAATGATCGACGCGCATTCAAAGTGGCTGGAGATTGTTCCAATGACGTGCATCATGACAACTACCAAGACTGTCGCTGTTTTACGAGACATATATTCGTTTGATATGGGTTACCTACCAGTAACACTAGTCTGCGAAAATGGCGGAACAGTGAAAGTTCAAGGGAATTTTATAAATTTTTATAAATTTCTCACAGCAAATGGCATCCAGCAAAAGCGACCTGTTTCATATCATCCTGCCAATGGTCAGCAGAGAGATACGTGCAGAATATGAAGATGGCACTTCGGAAGATGGTTACGGATTTTGAATACTTAAGCCTAAGACTTTCGAATCATCTGATTAGATATAGGAAAACCTCAAATTATACAACTATAGAAAAGCCCCATTATTTTTTTTTTTTTTTTTGCAGCGAGACATTCGTATTGTCCTTAATTTGGTTCGCCCTAAACAACAACGAGACCATTCAACGAAAAATGAGTGCAACATATTCCCAACCGGAATACAGAATGAATCTGGCTATACTGTATAGGTGAGAAACTATATGTCCAAGAATAAAAAAGGGACTTTGGTAGCATTGTGATACGGGACAGATTCTGCATTACCTCAAAAAGTTCATGAGAAGCTCTGGCGCAGACATGCGACCAACATAAGATGTGCCCAATCGGCAGCAGCATTAAATTTCCCTTCTGAGTTAATACCAGTGTTTTCACATTCCACTTCAACCAGAAGTAATTGGGCCAAATACCTCTAAGGCAATGTTTCAAGCTGAAGGGACTTATAGGGGGAAAGATAGATGGTATTGCTGATGCAGGTAATGAGTCAGGACCCGCAGCAAGATGGAACAACCGCCAAAGGAAGCCAGTAGATCGCTGGGGATATGCGTGATGTTTCCTGGAGAGGACTGTTGCGGGCTTTTTTTTGCGAAGCCGGCAGCGCTCCTGATGGAAAGCTTTAACATCGTACCGAATTTCCGCCTTCAAGAACTTCTTAAATCAATTGAATATCATTAAATATTGAATTTTGTACCTAGATATTGGTGTTCATTATTTCACTTCACTTATTGGCAAATAAGATACACAATAAACTTCCCAAGTTAAGGACCAAAAACCGCTCAATCATTTATCACCCTTGTACTTATGAGCTTCCATGTTTTCTGTGAATTAAATAAGCTCTCCAAATTTCATATTCCAACGACTGACCGTTCAAAAGTTTCAACGGATGCGGATGGACAGACAACGAAGTGATGCCATAAGAGGCCCTTTTTTGATCCGTTTAAAGTGAACCCAACATTTTATTTCACTGCGACACTTCTTCAACTGTATACGTACGGGCTAATCAAATTTTCACACTTTGTCTTCGCAACGGAAGAGGCAAGCCATGCACCAAGGTTCTTAATCAACCAAGAACTCTAGCTTGATTTTGAAGACTTAAAACCTTCACACATACAGACGGACGAAGGAGATGGCGGCTTAATCAATTCACCTGTCGAGCTCAATCATATCGCTAAAAGGTCTTAATTATTTCACTGTGCTACAAACTATGCATTAAAATTAATATACCTCGGTCGGGTGTAAAAAAAGAGTTGTGCTTCTATGTTGGCTCCCTTAAATTGATTCGATCACAGCTCTTGAACGCGATTTCACGACTAAAAACTTTAAGTTCTAAAGTCTTAAGACAGAATAAAAAAAACCCGTCGAATGTCATTCACGGACCGGTCGGTCGGATTCCACAGCTTAGGTTGCAGTTATTGCTTAATATGTGTCCAAAATGTTGTTCAGTATATTTTTGACTTCATGTTAATCCTTTTTTTGCTGGCGATTTCTGATTGCCGACTTTACTTGCATGGCATATTTTTCAAACGTCTTTTCAATTTTTTTAGTGAAATTTTAAGCTGCCTTCCGCTAAGCCTGATTTATCAAAGGCCAGCCGAAAGCCCTCGTAGCTAGTGCGGTAGATTAAGCTTAAGTTAAAATTGTAATCTATTTACTGTTTTAATAAATAATAATAATAATAATATCAAAAACTAAGTGTCTTTACCAAGCTTCATTCTTCTCTTTTTGATAGACTTCAAATGGGAAAAAAACTCTCGTCACATAAATAACAATGAAACCTAAAAATCGAAAGTTTTAATTTATATGCACCGCAAAAATCTATGAGATATCTGAAACCTCTTGGATTTTCTGAGAATCTCGAACTTTCCCCAAACTAAGGGATCATGTCTCTCCCATTCTTACTGCATAGTTGAGTTTTTCACGCCTGTAAGTTCCACGTTTTAGGAGACTTTCTGCTTCTGTGTGAGCTACATAACTAAAAAGTATACATAAAACCTATGACTCTATCCAATGCTTCAACTTAATAGAAATAATAGCTTTTACTAACCAAAATCATGTTACGCAAAACCTTCGGAGAACATGCCAAACACGAACTTCCTAACAGACCTTAAATGTTTGCATACATGGTTCAAGACTGTACTTGGTCAACGAGGATAATACCCTTAAAATAAACCGAAGCGATTCCGACCGTATGGGTTAATATAAAAGTGGCTTTGCATGTTGATATCAGCAACGTTTTCCTTTCAGACGACACCCAAGTCCTTTCTCATTTGACTTGCGAGTGCAATGCATTCAAAAGTTTTTGGCTGCGAAACCACATGTCGCCTCGACTTCCGACTCCATTTCATTTTTATGGCGACGAGTATTCCTTTTCTGACTATGCCATGCATCCTCCCAACGGAGCAGTTTCGCAACAGCATTCCCAATGTATACTATGCTCCTGGTCGGTCACATGGTTGTTGGCCAAAAATCGTTTTGATGAAGAGCATGGCAGCTGGCGAAGTGACAAAACCAAGTCGCACTTATATTTTCCGGCACATGACTTCCGTCCGGTGGCCATAAATATCTCTCCCAGTCCAGTCAGTGTACTGCTTAAGCATATTCCACACACATCTACATACAGCACGCGCACTTTACTAAATTCTTCTTTCCCAGCATATAAAAAAAATGCGTCATGTCTGACACTTGCTAAGCCCTGCCTACCCATCAGCATCACCAAGATAAATGGAGAAAATCCGTGCGCCAGTGTTTATTGAATTTAAACAAAAAATAAAAAATACGATGATCAACACAGCCTTAACAGCAGGAATATCAGGAGCAGCAGGAACAGCACTTGCCCTCGCACTGCTGCAGATGATGATATATTGACAGATTTTCTGACACATGGAGTTCCAATTCGAAAGTAATTCAATTTTGACATATTCTCCAGAGGAGCCAAGTACACATTGTATCCATCACGCACCCATATGGCGATGAGAGACCGGCCCCTGGAAATATTATATCTGATTTTGCAGCTTTGCCATTTGTTTCATATATCACAACACCGCACCCCCGCTCACTCGATGTCGTCCACCGGGCGGGTGATGGTGTTTTGCCCTGGGTGAGCGGTTCGAAAGGGGGCCAATGTTGTTGCTTCTGGTGGTGTCAGTTAGTCAATTCAAGTGGAAAATCGTTATATAGCAACGTCAATCCAATTGTGTAAGACCCCACCCAGGGTGGCACGTAATATGAACACATGTCGTAAGGGAGTGTGTGTGTGTGTGAAAGAGCCCTTATTGTCGTTTATGCACTGACGTTGCTGTATGTTATTCGATTTGGGAATCATCATGTCCTTCGATTTCACTTAGAATAAACAAAGCGAAGGATGAATAGACGTCGCCGCCGCTGCCACCGCCCATCGAAGCCGCACCTATTCGACCAGGCGCTCGTCCCAAGGCTCCATTCCGCTTCATTCCGCAAGAATTTCAATAGATTGATATCCCTCTGACATTTCAATTAAATTTTCACCAATCGAGTTCGGTGATGTACATACTGGTCGCATCCTTCATCCTGTCCTCCTCGTATCCATCGTTAGAGTTAATGGTTTTTGTCAAAAGACCTGGGGGTGGTGCGGTGGCATCAGCCACAGTATCAGTTTTTGTGCAAAACGACCACACACCACTCTTTCTATACAGTCGCTCGTTGTCGGTCCAATAATGGTCCTTTTGAGAAAATTTCAATTCCCGAACAATTTCCTCCTTCTATTCAAGCCTCTTGCTCGGTTTTGGTTTTTTGTCATTTCAGCTTGTGTTATAAAACGTCTCGCTTCCCGATGTTAGCATAGTCATCATCATCGTCATCTTTTGATTTCCCATCAAGGCAGCCACATACACATGACAATGGGGCGAAAATCACTGTGAAAAAGTCGTACGTATACGCACACAAAACCACCGACAACTCTGCTCATTACGAAAGCATGTGTGACGAAAATCAGAAATTGAACACAAACACTCCTGACGAAATTCCCTCGAAATACGAAACACGCATATAAAAATAAAGTTGAAAGGAAAATCTTAATGGATACATCCATCCAGCAGGATCCGCACACAGCCGATAGGAAACCGAAAGTGCACAGGGAGGGGCTTGCGTGCAAATTGAAAAGTAAAATTCTGCGGCAAGCCCAAGTAAACAAGGCGAAGGTTAAATCAATTCCATGGCGCATACCTTGCAAGGAGCGATGGAAAACAAATTCCTTCGCAGATGACTATGATTGAAGGCACGCGGAATTCGATTTGAGAGCGACCCACTCCAACAGCCAGTGCAATCACCATGATGCCGCCCCCCAAACCCTATGGAAAAAGGTCCTGAAAAATCAAACGAAATAAATAATTTTCAACGAATATTGAAATGGAACTCTGGAGGAGATCTGCGCCGCACTGCGGTTCCAAACAAAGAATACTGTATGCTAACCACGAAACGATGACGACGACGAAGGCAACGACAGCGAGACGCAACGAGGAGGCCTGTGGGTGTGGCAGGTATTACAAAAAATCAAAGGAACTGAGTGAAATTGAAAACGCTAGTAACTGAAGCAGTATTAAAGAAATTTATTTTCTTCGCAATGCGAGGAGGTCCTTATTTTTTTTTGGTTGGGTCGGTGTAACTTAACACTCATGTCATCTACATGGGCGGGGGCTGGGACGCTGTAACTAAGATACCATTGATTGATGGTGATGTAAATTTGAGGTAAATTTGCGTCAACATAAGTACACGGCGCTCGTCTGCTCTTTACTCCTTATACAAACGGTGGTAATAATTGCAAAGGATTTCGTGCGTAAAAGAGTGATTCAATGGAACTGCTTTGGTTTGGATATGTGCTGGTGTGTGTGACTGATTTGTTTTTGATGTCTGAAAGCAGAAACAGCTTTCATTTATGCAAGCGTTGCGAATATTATTCTCAAACACATGCTCCTTTCGTTTTATTACTTTTCCATAACAAGAAAGGAGCAGCCTAATGCTGGCTAATTATTCATGGATTTCGCTTCCGCGTTTCCGCTGTCTAGTTGAATACTTTTATTGCGTTGTTAATATGCGTGTCGGATGTTTGTTTTGGCGAATAAAATATTAATGTTTGAGCTTGTGCGAAACATGTGCTCAGGTTGAATATGTAAGGGTGGGCTGAGCATTCACAGTTAAGGACGAATTTCTTTTATATATATTTCTACTTGAAATTTTAATGGTTAAGTGTGTAAAAGGACCAGCCAATTTTAGGCTTCTGGGAAAAGGAAGTTTCGTAAGCAGCTGTTAGCTTCTGTGTGCTGTATTTTTCTGAGAAACTGCGCGAATAAGTTTCAAGAGATCCTTTGACACCAAGTAAGCAGCCACCACAAATTCGAATTTTACCTATAATTTAAATTCCCGCTGTGAGTTTGCTGTGAGTCCACCAGGAGTGGACTCGGTGTTGCCGCATACACCGGTGCAACACCGAGTCCACTCCTTTTTAAAGCAATGAGATATTGACGTAATATTATGTGGACTGCTAGTTGGTGTTTCCACTCATGATCCCATGATGGTCCCATTCAAGCACGTAGAAACTCGCGCTGTTTGGAACCCGTGGTAAAATTTGGAAACACTGTCCATCTGTTCACGCACAAGCTGTCCCATTTTTGTCGCAGGTTATGTATAAGCAGAGACACCAACTAGCAGTCCTTATGTATATATTTTGTCAATGCTATGAGACTTCTTTGTTTTTCTCCATTAAATCGACCAATGTGTCAGCCCGATAAAAGAAGGAAAGATAGATTTTTACCAGACAAGGACATATATAGTTCAGTTGAAAAACAGTTAATGTCAATATCTCTGTTGACAAAAACAATGGAGTGAAATTAGGTTTGCATTTATAATTTTTTGTTCCAATTAAACGAGTCGGAGTTTAATATAACAATTTTTATTAGAACTGTGCCACTCACAAACAAATTCGTGCCAACACAGGAGTAGTTAAGCCGATTCAAGTCATGTAATCGGAAAAAGTTTTTGGGTGCGATAACATAACTCGAAGAGAAATAATATTCTCAAGAAAATATCATAGTCAAGCAACTGAGCTGTTGAGGAATATAAAATTTTTTATTGTTTTTTGGTTTTACATTTTAACAGTTGTTATACAAAGTATATTTTTTCAAATCAAAAATAAACTTTGATGAAAGCTAAAAAAACGTTGTGGCAGTTTGTAAAAAAAATCCCTATGTATCAAATTTACTACTTTCTGCCTTGGCTTTTCCTTTTTATATCCCAAACCATAGGATAGAACTTACAAGAATGAGATTTACGAGGAGACTTATTTTTAAAATAGTGTTTGGGCGATTCTTTAAGACTCTGGGCGTCTCTACGACTCATTAGCCGGCCGACCTTCGGTCTCACATGCAGGTGCTCAAGTTTCGCATTTATTAAAATTAAATTGTATAAACACTTTTTCTTACACTTTTCTTGTTACACTTTTTCTTCGCGTTAGAATAAATATCGAATGTGCGCCGACGATGCGCTCGCGGATGTAAACAATTTATGAAAACTAAAAGCTAGCGGCGAAAAAGTGCAACAACACAGCAAGTTGTTGCTGTGCTTCCCGACTGCTCAGCAAGGGGGTGGGTTCCGAGAACAGATGATTGATACGCGATAAGATGCTTAATGATTTTTTTACGTGGATTTAAAAGGGCGCCAGCTTTTTTATAAGTAAAATAGCAAAACTATAGGTAGCTGAAAATGATTAGGTCAAAGGAATAACACAATGGTTTAGGTCGTTATAAACGTTCTAAGACGAACGAAGGCGATTTATTAAAAGGAGTAAATGAATCACAGCAAGAATTACTCGAACAGATTGGTATCACAAACAAAGAGAAGCAACGCAAACAAGGAAATGGCCGAATGAAATAAAACGAAAAGGTAAACATTTTTATCAATGTCGCCGCACGAAGAGAATGGCTCACTATATTAACACGTCCCGAATGCAAAAAGGTGAAAACTAAAAGGGTTGCGCGTCCCGTCTTTTCTTAGGGATTTTCTCGAAACGAAAGTCTACCAGCCAACAATTTTTCCTTACAAAACACAAACGCAATCATAAAACACTACTTAGCTTTTCCTCTTTCTCCTTCTCGTTCCTTTTTCCTTTTCCTTTCAATTACTGCGTCCTTTCTCTTGGATCTTTCTGCTTCCTTAGAAGGTATTTCCTCTGGATCTTTTTCCCAAAATTTCTTTATCCTTTTTATCAAAACCTCCAGCTCTCTTTTCTTAAAAACCTCCACCAAACTTGCTAGGTAAACCAGAAGTGATTCACCCAAGCTTGGCTTGGCTTTTTCACAAACAAACAATGACTCATTCACGCACACATTCATCCAATCCTCTCCCACCGGTGCAGTGGTTATCGGGCACGGCGTTTCAAGCCACGCTGAGCTCTTTGCTGGGCATGCTTGCCGTTATTGAACCCCAGCTGCATTCCTCTCACACAAGAATTCGTACCAAATCGCCCCACTGCGAAATAAAGGGTAGAATTCAAAGCCGAACCGAAAAGACAGCATTCAGTGATCCATAACATTTAACTCTATTTTCAGAAGGAGAATAGGGTTATACATTTTAGTAAGGAGAACAAAGAAGGAACTACCATACTCAACTCGCGATATACTACATCACCCTAGTGGACTTTCGCGCAGATTTGGGGAAGGGGACTCTACCTATAGTAAGCCATTCTTTACATTTAGAAACACGGTTAGAATGGGCCCTCGGCCATTGGTGTTGTTTCCTCTAGGTGGTTTCCTGGTACTGGTGGCGGCACTGGTGGTTTATCCGGTAATTGGGTCCATAATTTGGGTCCATAATTTTGGGATGGTGAACCACAAGTTGGGAGCGTCCTGACCGTCAGTCCTGCCCCAGGAAACCTGTATGGAAGAAAAGAGGGAACACAAGTGGGAGAAGAAAGACGGGGAAGCCAAAAAAGGTGAATAGGAAGGAGAGGACCAAAAGGACAGACAAAGAGCTTCTTTGTTGCGCGATTTTTGACCGCAACAATATTTTGGGGCTATTTTCCATTTTTTAAGCTGGGGCTATTTTTCATTATGAAAAATGGCACCAATTTCGGGGCTATTTTTCATTATCAGTTTTGGGCCATTTTTCATTGTAGCTATTATCAAAGGCTTTGCCGATAAATAATCTTAATCTTAAAAAGTAACTTCTGATCAAACCAATTTGAAATAAGTAATCAGAAAAAAATTGAAATTAAAAAGTGATCTCACTGAGACTTAGGAGAGCGGAAGTGATTTTACAAAGTCGTTTGCTGCGTGCTTTGTTTTATTAAACATTCTCTTGGATTCAAATTAAGTTGTCAATTATTTTAAATTAGTCATAAGCAGCTTATATTGCGATGAAAAAATAGAGCGGCTACAAAATTGTGGTTGTTATAACATTGAACCTGTTGACTTTGAATATCGGTGCAATAAGTGTAGTGTTATTCACGTTTATCACTTCAATAAGAACATTTAGCGTCCCCTAAATCAATAATTCTACATTTATCTGAATTTAGCACATAACAAAAACCTGAAGATCATCAAGCGAAAGTCGTTGTTAAGCAAACTAATCATACAAAATGCCAAGAATCTGCAAATGCATAATAAGATAAGCTAAGCAGCCACTGCTCCAACCAACAAAAGATCTGGGTAAAGAAATTCGACAACAACAACAACGTGCAGTAAATACCTCCAAGGCAGCCCCATCGAATTCTCACTGATTAAACAGAACACAGTAGACGCTCGATATAGTGAAGTAATTAAAACCAGGCATGTTCACTTTTTCGAGATTGTTCACTATTTGGAGAGAGATGCGAAATCGGTTTTCCAAAGCTAATTTTTATTAAAACTGCACATTTTTGAGCCAGTAAGATGCATGGCCTTTTCTTTTTAATTCATTTAATTGTTTATCAGCAACTTAACAAAAAAAAAAACATAAGCATAAATAGGCAGAAATCAGTCTCCATGCAAAAAACATTTCTCATCACAATAAATCAATGTAAAATAAAATAAAGCTTTTCAACTCAAAACAAAAATGAGATAATTCAAGTACTTACATCAGTTTTTTCTAGTAACGTTAAATACTTGCGCGACCTTTTAAAAACACACTGAACACAACTTTTTGCGACAAAATCAGAACTCAAATGAGCAGACGCGGCAATGCACTAATAGAGATGCAACGCAAATAAAACAGCAAAAGGCAGTTGGTAGACGCTTTGCCGTAGACAATTTTCAGCTTTGATATTACCGTTTTTTCTGCGAAAAATAGTTTGTTCCATAAATCGAGATTGTACTGTTCACTTTTTAGAGTATAGTCTGTTAAAAATTTTGAGTGTTCACTATAGCGAGATGCACAATTTCGAGCTTCTACTGTATTGAGTTTTATTAAAATAAAAATATCCAACGAACTCTACTTGGACTACGATTTTAATTAAAGTTAAGTTGATAACAAAATATTTAATTCCCTTTATAGTCTCTTTTCTGGTCGTCTTCCATTCTTCGCAATCTAGTTCTCACTTCAAACACTCTCATTTACATAAGTGCTTAAACAATAATTGGAACTATAGATATACGTTTCAGAAATTAAAAATCATTTATTTTTAATAACAATGGAAAGATTTTATTTCAGTATGATAATCAAATTTCTGTTACAAGTATCCTTAGGGTGGATTGCAGCAAATCTATAGCAAATTCCTTCAACTACAGCCAATCAATACCACATTAGTTGGCATAGGTATTTCCGGAATTAATTGTACCGGTTGGATAAATCAGGTACCTATACACCCAACCCAAGATGATGATGCTGCGTCTGTTTCGGGCTTGGAATTACTCTGGAATGCAGATTGTTGCAACACTCACATATTCTTCCAATCTGCGGTCGCACAAGTATCTGTTTGCCGCCATATTTCAGCCGTTAGTGCGCTGCCTAGCACTAATTGCACGTAATTAATTCGGAGCACGATTTGTTTATGGTCAGGCATTTTGGTTGTGTATGTTTGCTGCTGTTTACGTTCCACCTAAAAACGGATACGGAACCACCACCGCATTCAATGGAAACGTGTCAAACCCATACGCACAGCGTTGCCCTTTATGTGCTTTTGGTTAAGGCCCGGATGTGCATTGTTGTTTAGGAATTTCTCTTTTTATTGAATCGTAAATGTTTACGTCACAATAAATAAATACACAAACATGCAGAGGCGCACATATGCGGCATACTCTCAGGCGCACGCAACAAGACATTTTAAATATGTGAAACGATTGCGGCATCCCAACGCACGATTTACCTTCTTCTTCACCTGGGTTTCCGAAATTCAATATTTAATCGTGCTCACACATCGTACCGCATGGTCTATTACCACATTGCCAGCGGGTGTTTCGAAAGCAATATCTCTGGATGATCTCATGAAAAAAGTCCTTTTATATCTTTCTAAGACCTGATGGGTATGTATCTATAGCACATACCTGTATTGTCTTTGTCATTTCCTTGGGCTATATGGTATTAAACAAGGATATTCACCGATTACTTACTCACCTTGCCTCATGTGTAAACAGAACCTGAAAAGTATAAGCTCTTGATTGGGGTGGGTGCCATTGTCAGGATTGTAAATATCCAGGTGGTCCTGACCATTTAAAAAAAGGTCGACTTAAAAAAGAAGGTAGGTATTGTGGGAATGAACAAAATTGTTTAACGATAAGGTTCAATCATCCAACGATCGTCCTTCATAATCCTCGATATCTCTTCAAGGCACTGGGCATGCCGCCGAAACAAGCGATGTGGAAATCCATAGTTTCACGGTTCGTTCAATCAGCTCCCATCCTGATCAAGGCACATAGGAGGACTCATATACCTACTCACATAACCACAAAGTAAATCATATGCAACCCAGTGATGTTGTAGCTGCCGCAGGACGGCATTTTCTTTGCCTCATTGATTGACGTTTCATAGAGAAATAGACCGAGAGGCAAGGCTCCACTGTGGCAGCCCAATGTGATGGCAATTATTCTGGAGATGTGCTCTGTCTGATTGGCCCCAGGTGCTAGCTGCTCGAACGAATGTGCATAAACACAGTCACTGTTCCCCCATCCATGCTCACGCTCAGTTATGGACACTTTGTCTGTGAACACTTCCAATTACACGTTCCATTACGATGGCAATGGCCATTGGGGAAATCCAATATTTTCATTGCGAAATCCTTGGGTGCACACACAATAGCTGGCCTGAGCTGTATTTTAAAATGCTGCCTGTCTGGGGCACAAAGCCGGTGCCAGCAGCTACAGATTCACCGGACACAACCGGAGTGTGTGCCAATATGACAATGTGAGCTGGTTATAAATTCCGGTAAAAACTTTGGCCTTTCGAGAGTCTAGCACCACCAAAGGTATAAGGGACGCGTTTATTTCCAACCAGCGCTATCTGCAAGCATGGCAGGGTTTATGTGGGATTCGAACGCGAAATGAAACTATGTTTAGGTTCGTTATTTCATCTTTGTGCAGAGGGATGGCCATGGCATGCATGAATCCCCGGTGATAGCGCGACACAACAAAATGAAAACATGACCCCAAAACTTCCTGTAATTTTTCAAAGTGGTACCTATTGCCGCAGTTACCTGCAGCCGATGAGTGACTTTGGAAAATCGACGCCCCAAAACGATGCCACATGCAGTGCAGGAATTGCGTTTTTGTACATGGGTATTAAGGATCAGGCTGGCAACGAACAGTGGAGGCAAATAGCTATTGAAGCATGCTGTAGGCATGACGCTTTAAATGGAACTTTCAAGTAACAATGGTGTGCAAAATTTTTTTTTAAGTTTCATAAGGAGAGTTTATTGGGTCGTGTAACCTTTTTTTTTAATAGTCTCGCAATTTAAGGAAATATAATCTGTCTGAAATATTAGCTGTCCAAGTCTATATAGGTCATTCCCATCGTGTGTCTCTCCGCATAGAGTTTATCTTGTAAACCTGCTTGTAAACCTGTACCTGTTAATCATATATTCATTGCTACAGAGGACGACAGGAGCTTTTGTTAAACGCTTAAATCATCATCACCTATAAAATGTCTAATGTTGAGGAGCCTTAAATTTAATGTAGACTCACACATTGAGACAGGTATGCTACGTCACTGTTTCTTTGACGAATGTAGCAGCAGCCAGAAGATGGTGTCTGGTTTATTTTGGTAAAACGCTGTTGAGATGTTTCATGTCTTTGTAATCTGACAGTCAAGTCAGTTCGTTTCTGGAAAACCAGTGGGGTAGATTCTTATTTCATAAGCATTTGTGCTTCTTGATAACCTTTGTCTTTTGTCACGAAGTGCCTTAATGCTTAAAAAAGTATAGACTTGAAAAGTATACATCCGGGTCTTCTTTCATAAAAGGAAAAAAAAAAGCAACTAGTTTAATACCTTCTTATGACTTCCTCACCAAAATTCTGACAGCAGGCTTTTGCAAGAACTTTTTTTTTGACACAAAACGATCCCAAGTGATGGTTTTCACTTTAAGTCAGAAAATTCATCCAAACAAGATCCACCAGCAGTTAACTCTTCGAAGAAATTTAGGGAAAAAATCTTGATTTCGAGCTCCAGCTTGCACGACATTAAGGCCTAAGCATCTTTTATTACGGTTTGAGTAAAAATCTATTTTCTAAAAAAGAAGAGGTAAGTTGGCCCTAGCTGTAGTCTCAAGTGACTCTAATGTTTCCATGGCAAGCCTGGTTACAACGATTCTTTTAAGCATGTTGAATTAGACCACTTACCTTATCCTTTTTGCCTTCAAGTGAACAAACATCGTTTTAAGAGGATTCTCTGAGATTTTTGTGAAGCACAAATAACATGAATTAAAATTAAAAAATTTTGCGCATAAGAGAAGACATTTCCTGCGTGTATTGGGTTAGCTTTCTTCTGTATCCTATGGACAAGGTTCTATGGACAGAGAGTTCTTCGATGCACCTGCCCAAACGTGGAAGTTGAATTTACAATTTATAATTAATAATTTACAATTATGTCTCATTTATAATTTATAATTTAATATAATTTGTTTTTCGTCAACAGAGATAATATTATCCTTAAATAAATAATTATTTCGTTGGTAGGTACAATAATATACCCACAAAAAAAATTAACTATTTGATTTTTTTTTTTGTGGGTATATATTTGTGTATGTGTATATATTTGTGGGTATATATATATGTTTTGTGGACATGATTCCTCTTGCGATGGGACGAGGCGGACGGCGCGCGCTGCTTGAGTAACTTCTATACAAAACGAGCCAACGTTCCTGCCCAAGTAACATTTCTGTTGCGGTATGCTTCTAAGCAAGCTGTTTTCCCTCCCGCTAAATTAGTGTGTATACGGCCTTACAGAAGCACATTTGGAGCACTTACTGTCACGCCCTAACAGGCTTATTTGTTCTGTAAAAACCTAACAGACTTGTATAAATCCTATTTTTAGGCTTTAACGAAACTGTTACTTCTATAAGACTTCCTGCTGAAAGCTGTTAAAAGGCTATTACTTTTACACGACTTCCTGTTGCAGGCCTTAATGAAGCTATAACTTGTATAAAGGCTAATAGGCTATTACTTGTAAAAAGCTTCTTCTCACAGGCTTTAAAGAGACTATTTCTTGTATAAGGATCTTGTTGCAGGCTTAATAGAGGCTTTTACTTGTATAAAACGACCTGTTGCAGGCTTTATACAGGCTATTACTTGCATAAGGCTACCTGTTGCAGGCTTTGTAGAGGCTATTCTTTGTATAAGGCTTCCAGTCGCAGGCTCTGTAGAGGCTATTACTTGTATAAAGCTTCCTCTTGCAGGCTTTATGCAAGCTACTATACTTGTTAAAGAACCAATTAAATCATGTCCGTCCGTTGTGGACGGTCTAATTTTTGCCTTGTTAAAGGTCTTGGGCCAATATTGCTCAGTACCAAAACTTGAGTTCCATACGTTTTGTCTTACTTTACCAAAAGGCATCATGAAAGAAAATGTGAAATAGAGGTTGTCTTACATTGAAGCCAGTATTGGGAGTGTCCGTGGACGGATTGAGCCAATTTTCACATTTTGTCTATGCAACAGAAGAACCAAGCCGTGTACCAAGTTTCAGCTCTCTAGCTTGATTTCGAAGACCGAAAATTTTCACAAATACAGACGGACGGACATGGCTTAATCAATTCACTTGCCGGTTTCGATCATATTTCTTAAAGGTCTTAAGGGTAAACGATGATTTTTTCACTGTGTTACAAACTATGCACTAAAATTAATATACCCTTGGTCAGATATAAAAAATGACCGCTAGGCACAACTTCAATGACAACTTTAGACAATGACACCAGCGCTGAAATCAAACGAAGGATAACTCTTACCAATCGCTGTTTCTTCGGGCGAAGGAGACAAATGAGTAGCAAAGCCCTCTCTCGAGCAAATAAATTGTCCATGTATAAGACCCTCATCCTCCCAGTCCTGCTTTACGGTGCAGAAGCATGGACCCTGTCAAATGCGGATGAAAACACTTTAGGCTGCTTTGAGAGGAAAATTCTTCGTACGATTTACGGTCCCGTCTGCATAGACGGAGAGTGGAGGAGGATATATAACATCGAACTGTACGGGCTGTACAGCGATACCGACCTAGCCAAAAGAGTCAAAACACAACGTCTACGATGGCTGGGTCATCTAGAGCGGATGGACACCAACGCCCTGGCCCGGAAAATCTTCGAATCCACACCGCAGGGACGGCGCGGTAGAGGAGAACCGAGACTCAGCCGAGACTGGCGCACGCTAGTGGAAGGGGACCTCAGCCAACTTCGCGTGCGAAACTGGAGACGGCTAGCTAGAGACAGAGCTGGCTGGCGAAGCTTGTTGGCTGAGGCCCAGGTCCACCCCGGACTGTAGCGCCACCTTAAATAAGTTGTTGCGGTCAAAAATCGCGCAACAAAGAAGCTCTTTATCTGTCCTTTTGGTCCCCTCGTTCCTATTTACCTTTTTGGGCTTCCCCGTCTTTCTTCTCCCACTTGTGTTCCCTCTTTTCTTCCATACAGGTTTCCTGGGACAGGACGGACGGTCAGGACGCTCGCAACTTGTGATTCACCATCCCCAATTATGGACCCAATTACCGGATAAACCATCAGTGCTGAGAAAGGAACAAACCCTTGTATCATCGCTTGACCACCAGTCGTATATCCACCTAGAGGAAACAACACCAATGGCCGAGGGCCCATCCTAACCGTGTTTCTAAATGTAAATCTGCGCGAAAGTCTACTGGGGTAATGTAGTATATCGCGAGTTGAGTATGGTAGTTCCTTCTTCGTTCTCCTTATTAAAATGTATAACCCTATTCTCCTACTGAAAATAGAGTTACATGTTATGGATCACTGAATGCTCTCTTTTCGGTTCGGCTTTGAATTCTACCCTTTAATTCGCAGTGGGGCGAATTGGTACGAATTCTTGTGTTTCTTGAGAGGAATGCAGCTGGGGTTCAATAACGGCAAGCATGCCCAGCAAAGAGCTGAGCGTGGCTTGAAACGCCGTGCCCGATAACCACTGGACCGGAATGAGAGGATTGGTTGAATGTGTGTGTGAATGAGTCATGGTTTGTTTGGGAAAAAGCCAAGCCAAGCTTGGGTGACTCACTTCTGGTTTACCTAGCAAGTTTGGAGGAGGTTTTGAGAAAAGAGAGCTGGAGGAATAAAAGGTTTTTGAATTTGGAAGAAAAGATTCCGAGGAAGGATAGCAAAAACATCCAGGAGAAAGGACGAAAACAGGAGTTACAAAAAGGAAAAGAAAAAAGGAACTGAAGGGAGAAAAGGAAAAGATAAGTAGAGTGTTTGACGAGATTTGCGTTTGTGTTAATTGTGAAGATGAGTGTATATTTGGCTGGTAGACTTTCGTTTCGAGGAAATCCCTTTGAAAAGACGGGACGCGCGACCCTTTTAGTTTCACCTTTTTGCATTCGGGACGTGTTAATATAGTGAGCAATTCTCTTCGTGCGGCGATATTGAAAAAATTGTTTACCTTTTCATTTTATTTCATTCGGCCATTTCCTTGTCTGCGTTGCTCCTCTTTGTTTGTGATACCAATCTGTTCGAGTAATTCTTGCTGTGATTCATAGGCCAATTCTTTAAACTTAACTAAAATAGATAAATAGAGTGGCGTAACAGCTCGAGGTGAACCAGGGCCAACTTCTCAACAATGTATGCTGGTGTGTTAATTTCTTTACATACAAGGGGACCTACAATTTTTTGCCGAATCCGAACGGCACTTTGAGAAGTTTTTCAAGACAAATGGGAGGCTTGAAGACAATCTCGGAGGGCTAGTCAGACCCTCGCGGAGGTGGTGGCCGTGAAAGAAAACAAGTCTTTTTTTTTCAGGTGACGATGACAGGGTTCGAACCCAGGCCTCCGGGGTAGTAAGCACACACACTAACCACTACGCCACTGCACCCCACTTTAAACTTAAATCCTTTTAATAAATCGCCTTCGTTCGTTCGTCTTAGAACCTTTATAACGACCTTAACCATTGTGTTGTTCTTTTGATCGGACCTAATCATTTTCAGCTATTTGCTAGTTTATTTATAAAACAGCTGGCGCCCATTTAAATCCACGTAAAAAAATCACTAAGCATCTTATCGCGTATCAATCATCTGTTCTCGGAACCCACCCCCTTGCTGAGCAGTCGGGAAGCAAAACAACAACTTGCTGTGTTGTTGAACTTTTCCGCCGCTAGCTTTTAGTTTTCATAAATTGTTTACATCCGCGAGCGCATCGTCGGCGCACATTCGATATTTATTGTAACGCGAAGAAAAAGTGTAACAAAGTAAGTAAGGCACAACTTAGTTATGGGCCAGAAATAATAGATCGTAAATATTTAAGTACAACATAGGAGCTTATGTTTAAAAACCTAAACGAACGTATAGTTCCTTATGTTGGGGAGCGGCCCCTATGGCAAAGCCATACAAAATTTAATATTGAAAAGTGAAAAATTACAACCATTTACAATTCTACAACATTATAGGAAGTTTTATTTTTAATTTTAGTATATAAAATAAATAATTTTATATTTAAAATTTTTTGATTATACATCTCACGCCTGCTTTAGTATGAAAGTATCCCATAATAAAAATATAGGTGCTAGTCTGCCCGTAAATTTATTCCAAACAAATTTATTCAAAAACAATTCAGTATTTTCTCACTCAACCTAATTGACAGCTGCTATGCTATGTTGAGCTTTAATTGATTGTAAGCAACCGAAAATCATTATGTTTCTTATAGGTTGTAAGTATAACTTAAGTCATAAGAAGACCTTATACTGAAGTATCATAGGCCTAAGAACAGAGACTTGGCACACAGTTTGGCCCTAAGTTGCACAAACAAAGGGTAAATATTGATCCAATCCGAAAAAATATTTTATGAAAATATTAACGATATCTCTTGCTTCATACAAAATTTTGAGCACTGCCTACTTTTGGGGGGTGTTATGGAAAAAATCTGTTTTTTTTTTTGTCGGTCTTAGTTTTGGCTTTTGAAGCATTTCCTTATGGTTATTACGAAACAACATTGAAAGATTTTGTTATTGGTCAACGCCTATTTCTTTGGGCGTGGGTCATACAAAAAATCGACTAACAATTATTTATAAATTCAGGCCAACATTTTTTATTATTTCGTGTTACATGCGGTAAACAGGATATGGTATTCATAAGTTCGTAACAGATGAACTTTTGCACTCACTTCTTTTTGATTCTATAGTGTCGTTTTGGATTAATACGTGGTTGTCTTTAATGTTGAACCCACATATTTTCAGTTAACTTAATTCGGATAACCCCCAAGTATTCATTAAATGTATTGCTCAGGTTCTTATAGGTATACCTACTCTTTTTTTTACAGATTATCTTTCATGAGCTCTTGTCGTTTGTTTTAAAAACACAATTTTAAAGAGTATATCACTCACTTTTAAAATCCTCGTTATCATGGCAAGTACCGCCTACCTATGAATGAAAAATATTATTCATTAGTCCTCTCTATAAGCACTAAGATTTACACAACCCAACAATCTCGTTGTTTAAATCAGGGATATTCACTCATAATCCTTGGGAAACATTTTAATTTTAATTCCGAATGCGGATGTTGTGTTTTATTGCAAAAAAAAGAGATAAACGAATGAAATTAATAAAAAAAAGTAAATGTCCAACCCATGGCATACACCACCCCAAAAGAAATTGTCAGCCAGTCACAGAGCAACAAACAAACTATTAACCATCCATTAAAAAAATGCTGGAACGGATTGGGCGTAAGGAGGGCGTCACAATGCAAACACATGTACCGACCACACTCTCCTAAATTATGTATGTGTCCAGTAACATTGTATTTAATTTATTTTTGACGTTGCACTCTGCAGCAGTCTAGGAGTGCCTGCATACTCACTCCTTTACGGGCGACACTTCGTGAAACTATTCGCACCGCAACAGCAAACCACCCAGCTCAACCCATGCACTTTGAAGAGAGCTCCTCCAGCATACCACATGACCATGCACACACATAGCACTCGTCGGGTTGTACGAAAATAAAGGACAATAAAAAATATATTCGACCTCATCTCTTCGATATCTCGCACACCTATAAATTTCATTTTTATCACAATGCTCGCGGTGTGCAATATTTTTTCGTCCTTTTTTCCAGCCTTTCTTTTTTTTAAGGGAAATTTATTTTCCAAAAGGGAATAAGTGTGGTGTGATCATAAATTTATCTGATATCCTGAATAAATGAACTGCCAATATGTGTGTCCCCGTTGTGGCATTCTGCCGGTTTTCTTCGCTACCCCCCGTGTGATGGTTTCCAAGGCGGTTGTATTGTACCATGCACATGTGTGACGAGTACATAGTACGCCAGGCGTACGGAGAATCTGCGCTACTTAAAGTCGGCGAACAAAGTCCCCCTAGTGCCGAGGCATGGAGGCAATCTCTAGCGATACGGAGCGATTCTATTAACATTTTGTGAAATTTGTTTATTATTTTCTTGGCAGCACAGATGCGATGTTTGTGTGGGACCCAAACGGTGGTGTAGCAGCGGTACCGTCATCCCTACTCCCGAACAGGGTATTGAAATTTATTTACCTCCTGAAATTGAATACTGATTTATAGCCCCCTGTTGGATGAGACCGTATTCTTTTGGTGTAATTCTCAACAAATCATTGCACGAATTTCAATTAAGATTGACTTCACACATAAGTCGAGAGTGTAGTCCTGCTCCCGTGTGTATAGTCGGGTTCATTTGCAACTGATTTGCAAGGCAAACTTTGGAATTGAATGAACTCAACTGATGGTATCGACTAATTGCATTCATCCTTCTGTTGAGAATGATTTCACCAGGCACTAAATCAGAGTTAACGCCTCCAAATGCAATTACGAAGCCGCGATGAACAAGCTGCTAATGCCTCACTGCAGCTGGACAGGCTCGATAGTAATCGTTACACACGCCTCCTTTCGATGAAGGAGCCTTGCTATTTGTGAGTGCGTTATTTCCTTGTCTCTCATGGCATAGTAAAAACCTGAAACAATAAACAAGTGATTGTATTGCAGTGAAACATACTTTGCTACGCTACAACAAGCAGCGCTGCAGCAAGCAGATGCTTACAGGGTGATATTTAGATTGTTTATTTAGAAAACGCCAACTTTCGGTAAATTCCGATGGGACTCAGCTCGTATGAATGGGCTTCACGTTTAGAAATCAAAACACCCAAAAATTAGTAGTACAAAGGAAAAGATAAAAGTTACAATACAATAAAGTTCCGTAAGATTGTTTTAATGTTTCTTTGTGCCAGGTTTCTGCCAACCGGACGATTTTTCAGTCCTGATAAAAGACCGAAAAGTTAAAAACAACAGAAACAATCTTCGTCTGTGATAAACTTTTATATACGACCCTGTGCCTATACGTGTAACACCAAATTTAAAAACTTTTGGCCTGTATGGGCTAAGAATTATAATCAGTTAATTGTAGTTTTATAAGAATCATGAAAAAACGCGTTTAAAGCGAAAATAACTTAGGAAAAAATTCGTTTTTTCCTAAAAACGCTTCCTAAAAGTGGACGGAGCTCAAAACTTTATATGAAGAAAACTAAGCAAATAGTTTTCTCTTTCTTTCTTTCAATCTTTAATACTGTCAAAATATTTAATTTCGATTTGGGGTGATCTTTCCGAGAAATCAGGTTTTTTTAAGATCTAACATGTTAAAAGTGGAACTAATATGTAAAAAGTTCGATATTGTGGGCGGTCAAATTTTTGCCTTCTTAAACCTTTTGGGCCAGTAACACTCTGTACCTAAAGCATTTTGACAGGTTATTAGAAGGTGCATTACAGGTTGCATTACATATTATAGAAGATGGAAGATGAATAACAGATTATTAAAAGATGCTGTGGCAAGAAACTTGTGTGTTGTGTGGATTTCGGAACACAAGAGTAGGAAGAGGTGGTAGTATATTTGATCAAAGTGCTTTTCTGGCGTTTAAGGCACATCTCCATAAATATCTGCACGGTCGGAAATTCGTCTTCTGTATAGATCATGGAGCCATGAGTTGATGGCTCCATTAAAAATGCAAGGTCTGCTGTAATGCCACGTGGATCTATGGAAAGTTGCGCAAACTCATTGAACTATGTTTTTTGCATTTTTTTAAAGATGTTTTAAGTCGTTCTTGTTAAGAGAGATTTTAATTAAATCGTTGTAAGAGTCTCCGTTGTAAGCATCGACTCCATGCTTTGAGTCGCTGAATGCACCTATCGATTCACTTTACAGATAAACGTGCTGGACTCACTAAAGGAACACACCTAACTCTCATTCCGGTCAGCTGACAGCAAACTGACGTTCAAAGTTCGAAGTTCGAATATCGATATCAAATTCCCCTCTAATAGAAAAGTACCAGTGGAAAAATTTGAATGGAAAATTACCGAAGGGAAAATACAGAAAGTGCTGAATTTGTATAAATACACGTATTATAGGCTGAAAATTAAAAAATGATTGAATTGAAATAAAGTTTTGAGTTCTAAGTAGTTAAGTTTAACTAAGTGTGATTTGAATTTAGAAAAGTGTTGTTTGATAAATAAAATGTTTTATTGTGTAATTATAAAAGTGAAATTGAAATTTTTTCGACAAACGCCAGACAAAAATATTACACTAGATAAAGCGTACCTACCTACCTGCTTTTTTTCTATTTGGACGAACTAGGCTACAACCAGGCTATACAGAAAACCAAAGTTTTGGATTCTGATTCCAACAGCATCCGAATCCAACTAGAGAGATTAAGTATGATCTCTATCTTCAGCTGCACCAGAAATGGGTCGATCTTCGAACGCAACAAGGACTAAGAGTAAGAACAAAATCTGCCCATGTAGATTAGATGCGGGTGCATGAAATCAATGATAATGTTTTTTTTTTCGGACGACTTAAGCTGGGAGGGGGACCATGGGATGCGGGAACCTTATATAATAATTTAAAAATTTTAAAAGAAAGTGTGCTCGGGAGCCTAGGCAAAGATATAGCAATGAATCAAACCAAGAAACTGCAATAAGGCTTGAAAAAAAAAAAACAGAAAAAAATTCTGTCAAGACACTGACAGATGTGCTTGAAACTTTTGCCAAAAATCGCATATGTTCTCGAACAATCCCTATCCCAAATAGTGAATACGTAGAATGAGAGCCTGTAAGTGACCCAGTTTTGACCCAAATTCATCGGGATTGCACGCGATAGACAAAGCCTAATAAGTCGGGTTTTGAACCAAGGGCAAAGACCAAAAAAATTCTAATTAGCCATGTTGATCGCTTGAATCATAAAATCGCCACGAAAGCATTTATGTTGTGTTTATTAGACTCGCTTAAACTAGGAGGGGGGCAATGGAATGTTGAAACTAAATGTGATAGTTTTAAAATGATGCAGTTTGTCAAACTGCCTGAACGACGACAACCTACAAAAAAGAAAATTGACACCGCCGCTCTAGGAGGAAATTGACATTTATATTTAGTTTCAAATCGCACATTTTAGAACAGTCCCAACTTTAGTACCTACACCGCTATAATGAGAGTCTCAAAGTGACCCAGTTGACTCTGAGATTCTGGAATGCATGTGATGCTTGTGAAAATGAGCTGATGTTTTACTTTTCTAACTTGACACAAGGAATAATGTTGACTATTCGTGATTTTAACATAAAGAAGTTGTGTTCTAATTACAAAGTTTTTAAGTATCTGCGTTGTTAAGAAAATTTAATGGAATTAAATTCGATTAACCCATAGGCAAAAATATTACAGTACCATGTTCCATTAAAAATTGACGCGTGCTTCAAATTGCTGGCTTTAGGATAGAAAATCCTTAACAGTCTTACAAGCATTCTAATTTCTTGTTGGCTTGCTTTTTTGCAGTTGAAAGAAAAACTTTTTGCTAAACTCAAACTCAATTCTGCAGTTCTAGAAATAAAAACTCTCTTTTAAAATGTAAAATAGGGTATCGACTTTACAGCCACTCTATAGTTTCTATTAAAAGGGTCAAACTAAGGACCTTAGCTCACACCTATTTGCATTCATGCAATTTACCTATTTATACAAGGAGCAACCTATTCAACTCCTTAGGTAGGTATACTCAGCGGAAGGCGAAATTCAACTCGAAAATTGGATCTGATAAAAATTCAATTTCATATAATTAACCATAAGTCTTGCGGGGCCGTTGTTGTATCTGGCCTGCTTGTATAGGGAAGTTCGCGCGCTGCTGAAAGAAAGCGATAAAACCGAAAACCTAAATAGGAGCTGAAGGGTTAAAGGCCATATAAAGTTGAATTATTTATTGCACCGTTTAGTTTTTCCATGTTCCACTGCCATTATTCGTGTAAGGTTGCCCTGCTCCATTCCACACGAAGTCATATCAAGTTGGCACCGCACACGGTCTAAGGCCATGGGAAGGTGCATTCCGAGTAAACTGTACAAGTTCTCAAATCATTTCCAACTAACGTCTTATCTCCTGCGAACAGGACTGCAATCTTTCTTCCTTGAACGAGTAGGTACCTACATATATGCAGTGAGCTCCTGTGCCACCCCGGTCTATTGATGGTTGTGCTCGGTTCTGTGTTCGGTGTGAGTTCACATTCCCGACGAGTGTGTGAGTTAATTGTATGTATGTGCGGCGGCAGTACCAACAGTTGCACTGGGACCAAAAGGGTTATATTGCCGGCCAACTAATTTGTTACCAACTTAACTTTTCTGTCAGTTTGAGTGCACACAGTGCCACTCGGCGCACTTTGAGTCCTCCTCCTTGGCTTCATGAGAAATGCATAAATAATGGCCCCCAAGTAGGTGAGTCGACGTAGTCGTCCGCTTGATCCGGAACCAACGTAGACGTACGAGTAGCGCTTACCGTTGCCTGCCTTCTCAAACTAAAGGGTTAAATTGTAATAAAGTTTTTAATTAATGGCACCTCTGCACAATATGTTACTGGGGGTTGCTCGCAAAATGCCTTCCTTTGATTTTTCCGAGGAAATTCTTTAATGAATTCAGATGCTTGTCTTACATGGCCTTTCATTGTGGCTATTTATTATCCGACGACGGGCAGGGGCTGTGAACTACCTCAGGTTTGGGTATGTTGCACTTGAGCTTTTTGTGCGTCTATGCACCGAGTGTGTGCGCGTTTGATGTGCCCCACACACATCGGCTCTCCAATTAGACATGGGGTGTGTTAATTTTCTTATTCCGAGAAGGGTAGGCATACATGCATGTGAAAGGCTTGTTGCTGGCCGGGTTATGATTTTATCGCTGCTGCTAAGTTGTCAGCATAAGTTAACCCATTGAGAAAGTTTGCATTGGTGTTGGTGTTTTATACAGACTGCTGTGTGCAGGCTATTGTTTGTGGTGTTGTTAAGATCATTATTAGGGGTACTTGCCTTTGCCCATTGTTGCAAGTCATGCATGTGCACTTCACTTTGAGTTCCTTGTAGGTACGTACTGTGGTGTGGGTGTGCACGTGTAGTACATACCGAGGTCCGGAGAAAAATTCATAGGCGACATGTCTCTGGGGCGAGATTGCTTTTTGAGCATTTTGGACAGCCTCCAGAACGACATGACAACAGAGAACGGAGATACCGTATACCACCCCCGTTCGAGGGCAAAGTAATTGCATTGCCATGTCCATGGAGCAACTATAGCTATAGTCCGACAAAAGAAATGTCGGTCGAAATGAAGGCCAAAAAAGATGTGTTTGCTGCCCAAGAAAATCCTTTTTAAATAATGATATCCAAGAGAACAAAAAACTTGTCTTCGTCGGGAATGTAAAGCGAACAAGGAAAGCATCTCGTGCCTATACAGCGAACAGACGTCGTCGTCTGCAAGGATGAAGTGTAATTATTTTCCTGCTCCTTTCATTTAGAGAAAACTCTGCCAAATGTCTTCGAAATGTGCACTCGCATTGAAATCGAGGATGCTCATTATTTTAATGCGAATCGTCCTTGTAATTAAATAGGATGACGACACGTGAGTCCGGCGGAATTCATTGCCTGCATAGTTTCAATTGTTTGCTCAGAAAGTCATCACATATCAGTCTGGGAAAAAAAAACATCGAAAAATGCCATATCGTTGCATCCCAGTCATGCAAGGAGTATTTGTTTGCTTTTCTGAACATGAGGGTAGAAAGAACAACAGCAAAAAAAAGCGTCTCGAAAGTCCTTGCAAAATGGGGGAAATTCGCCAAAGTTATCCCTTTTAAGGGAGCGTGTAAGTGTAAATTTGCACGTAGAAATTGAAGGAACACCCAGCCAGAATGTTGACTATGATCCTGTTGCTTTATTGTCTCTCGTTTTTCGGTTCGTCGTCCTCGTCCGTTCTAACCAAAAAAGAGCTGTCCTATAATGTATTTATGGGTGTGCACAAGGACACACAAATGAATTGAGCAAACACGAATTTTAAATGACTGAAAGTTAAACCTGAGAGTGTTTCTGCAGTGAAGTAATTTGGTCGAAACGGGTAAAGCGGTGACATATTAATAGTGAGGGTATTTCGTATTATTTAGTCCGAATCATGAGCAAGGATTATGCATCGGGCTAAAAAGTAAAGGAATACCGGTTTTACAGGCTGGTTTATGTGTTTAGAAATTGGTTTGCCGGAATATGGGGAAAAAAGGCTTTAAATTATTCTAATTTAAATTGTGAAAGTTTGTGCTCTCATAGCGTTTTAGGCTTTTATTGAGCAGCCGAAAGGCATCCTTAGAAAGTTTGCGAGGCTTACTAAGAAAGTTTTCCACAAGAAAAAACTATGACTGAAATTATGTCTTCATTGAAAAAGCATAAAAAAGCTAACCGAACGGAGCGGGCCCTATGGCAGAAGTAGTTCGCCTCCCCGCGGTGTATCCTAGGTAACACTAAATGAACTAACTACAAGATTATCCGATTTTCTGGCTACGACAAATAAAGGAAAAATTAAAGAAAGGAAATATAAAATAAATAAAAAGTAAGTTTCCTCACTACACACTCCTCGCAAACATAAAAGGGATCAGATGCGATCGAGGACTATCGGTCAACCACTCCGTATCTGTCAAATAAACTAAGAAACCATAAGCAGTTCTTAGGCAGAATTTCAAAACGCCCTGATCGCGAAAATTTTTGCAGAATAACCTATGACGCCATTCGATTCGTATCTCCAACGCCGTCTAACTTCGATTTAGACGGCCTCCTTATAGCAATGACGAAGGATTGTATTCTACGGGGCTTCCACAAGGAATTTCCACCATTCTAGAAGACAGTGACAGACTGTACGAAGAATTTCGTTCAAATGGAAACGAAGCCTGAGCTAACGAGCTTATAAAAAGCCTTGACGAAAATAGGAAGCAAAAGTGGATAAATACGGTCAATAGCATCAACTTCAAACACTCAATCCGAAAAACATGGAGTTCTCGTCCGAAAAAAGCAAGCATTGATCCGAATAAAGTAGCTTGATTATTCATTCATTCATTTATTTATCATAACGGCTGTACATTAAGACCGTGTCTTTTACAGTAAAATGAGACTTAAAACTAACTTAAAAATTATAAAAAGGACACAGTAGTAAAAAGAGGTAGAAAAGAAAAACAGAAAAGAAGAAGCTGCCCATAAGCCAAACTGTCGAAAGCAGAACCAGATGAAAAATTCACAAGACACATCAACAAGCGATTTAAAAAACCTACGAAGAAATACAACACCCCATGCAACCTACTAAAACCCATTCTCTACAGCCAATGGTGATATACTGCCCTCTTCTTAATAAGAGCTGGAACTGGCGCTGGAACTGGCGCAGCTGGAAAATACCCGAAATTCCTAAAGCACAGTGGTCCGAAAGTAAGAAGATGGCTTGCCCTAACCTTTTCCAGGATGCTTTCATCCGCCGAGCTACCTAAAACCTTCAAGAAATCAAAAATCATTGCACTCCTCAAGCCAGTGAACCCGCAGGTGCTGAGTAAAAACCGAGATCTGCTTTTTCCACCTCAATCACAGAGAGTATTGAGGTATAGAGAGTATTGGGGTATTCTGAAGACACAAACTTAACCCCAAAATATCTCAGTATCACCATAGACCGAAAGCTTACGAAAAGGACATACCAAAGATACCCAAAAAATAAAGACTAGGAATAAAATAACGTGACTTAAAACCTAGCAGCTCCTTGGGCGCCCACGCACCTCCGCTATCTCGCTGGTATACCCAACTGCAAAATATGGGCCCCCGTTTGGCTAAAAAGCTACCACAAAAAATAAGGTTGACATTGACACCCAGCTGAACACCACTGTGCGGCTAATATCTGGCACCAATATCAGTTGAATGGCTAACCCTGGAAGAGTCTTGGTCATCAACGTGGGCTAATTCTGGCAGGCAAAGCCCAAAACGAAAAAAAAGAAAACAGAGAACCAGAATTTGAAGTACCAAGGAAATCGTGGTGCAACTTGAACCGTGTACGGATTTCCACTTGGAGATGCGTTCTACCTCAGCTAGATGGGGCCAAGCTACTTCATCAGACCTTTAGTCTCCTCCCTAGGACTCACTTTGCGGGAAATCAGAGCACCACGTACTCTTCAGCGGTACCGGCAACTATAGCCATACTCTAGAACTAACGAACACAATGCGGCCAAACTCGGTATTTTGAATCCAAAGTGGTAAATGATGACGCTATAAAAAACGCAATTGCATCTTTTGAAAGTCTTAAGTCAGCTAACTAGTATGAAATTTACCCAGTTATGCTAAAACAAGGTTTAAGCCATCTGTTATCGAAGCTTAAACGAATATTTGCCACAATCTTTGTCTTGGCTTACATACCCCTTTGAGTGCGTGTATGTAAGCCAAGGCAAAAGCCTAGCATAAAGTTTCAGACTCATAAGAATGTCTTCCTTCCTGCTAAAAAGTCTGGAGAGGATGGCTGCATCCTCTATCTGAAAACTTTAAACCTTTGTCGGAAGGATTGATACCAGCTGGACTATGTTCTTGGTGTACCTTATTGAAAGCCATCTTTCCCAACATGTACAACTTAGCCAGATAACACGGTGTAGATCAAACATAAATTTAATGGATAAAGGATGCTAATGCACAGAATGATGACAAAAGAGGCAAATTATTGCAAGTGCGTCCTAGCTGGGGTAAAAAGGTATAATAATATATAGGTATTTTATATAGGTGCCTATAATAAATCCGCAAGGTATCGTCCTGTTTGTATGCTCTCTACATAGAGGCTCTCAACCTTCCTGTAGCCAACACAAAAACCTACGTGGATGATTTCGCCGTTCTGTCTATGTCGGCCTAAACCTAGGACTGTCAGGCGCAGATATTCCTAGGCCTAATCAATGGTCGGTGCACTAGAAATATATGATCTAGGACTTTCGTTCCACTTAAAAGTACGTTTTTTTTTATTGCAAGCAGAAGGAAATGGTCACTGGTCTAACTCAACTCGTACTTTATGGTGTCACTATTCGAATATCCGATTAAGTCTAATATTTGGGAGTAATGCTTGATAGAAAAAGTTTGCGATTTAAGCCTGTTGAATCTATCTTACACCGAGGTTCGGATAATACGGCTCCGATTGGTGGAACAGGCTTTCACGGAAACGTGTTTATTTCTCTTTTGCCAAGCTCCACAGGACGGCTCGTTCTGGTTGCACGCAGCCCTCTTCGCTAGCATGATGGGCTCTTTTCTAGATGCTCTGATTAACCTTTATTGATATATATTTATCATGGTGGTGCAAACCATCTTTCGCTTAAAGAGATGTGGTGTTTAGTACCACGGGCATTCGAATTCTATCACGCGAGAATTGTCGATCGACCCCATGCTTATGTCTTATGGCTCTGTCATTCGATGGAATGATACCCGAAATCCTTTTGGGCAAAACTACCACGGCGATTGTCGTCAGGCTCTGGAATGATTTCAGTTAGACTCCGAGCCGGAGAAATGCGAGCCGAGATGCGATCATATTTTCGCAGATTCGTCTTTAGCGGGAAAATAAACCCCATATCTGTTATAAGAGCTTAAAAACTGATACTACTGTATTCCGGGGCGGACTAAGATAAAGTACCGCCCTAGGCCCCACATTTTTGCCGCCCCTGGGACAAAAATAGGTACGCATAATAAAACGATGGATGATTATTGGACGTTTGTGGGTAGCCACATCCACTGGGGCAGTTTTGCATTTTTTTTGTTTTCTGATGTAATATTTTCGGCTTTGCCTATTATTGACTGTTTCAATTTCATGCGACTATTTTCCATAAATTTTTCTTGCGTCTTAATTTCCCCCTTGTGAAAACAGGATGCATGTGAGTGGGCGGACTTCTAAAACTTTACTTTACTTTTACTACATGGGGACCTAAAAAATCCAAAAATATAGTTTCAGACTTCATACCTTGAAATTTAAGGCCTTTTATAGGCGGGTGTGTCTTGTTCGACTCACAATTCTGTCTCGATTATACAGGGTGTTCTATTATTTTTCCCAGTACGGGTAAGACCTCTGCTATGACCCGGTATCCACTTAACGTTGTATATCCGGTATTGCGGGTCTGCCATTCCCGCTACCCTGTGCAGAGATAGGTTGCATAAAACCTTTCGAGGTTTCATATATATTTAAATTTCACACCTATTTATTAAAAAACAGTCATTTTAAGATAAAATCCCTTAAAAAGTGGGGTTAATGAAAAGGCTAACATTTTTTGGCTACTTCAAAGACAATTACAAGTCACTGTTACGTACCAAAAATGAATGCGCTAGCACTATTGTAACAAAGCCAAAATTTGGAAAAAGTATTTTTTTTTTAATTAGAGAAGGTCGCTCACGCAGGCCTGTAGTACGCGTGTCTGTGGGCTTCAGCTAAGTTTCAAACTTGATCTCAAGGACTGGACTCCCAGTCATCCCACCAAATTTCAGCTATCTACCTTAAAATTTAAGGCCTAAAAGTTGTTTACATACTGACGGACGGACGGACATGGCCTAATCGTTTCTCCTGTCGGTCCCATTCATATCTCTAAAAGGTCATAGGAGTCTACGGTGATTATTTCACTGCGTTACAAACAACGAACTTAATTTACCCTGGGTCGGGTATAATTATCTGACAAAAGTTGTAGGCATAACCATTTTCTAACTTTCATGTATGTGAAGTATGTGCCTTTGCCAACTTTTGTGGGCGTGGCGTTAATTTTTTTAGTTAAAAAGGCGGAGTTTTTGGTCGATATGTATGCAACCACCTAGTATAAAGCATTCAACAGTTATATTTTTATATCCCGCCCACTTTTTGGAGGCGTGGGCGTTTTTTTTTTGGCATGGTCGAGTATTTTGCAATCCGTCGTAGATAGACTGAAGCTTTTGCATACGCACTGTTGTAAATAAGCAATTGATTTTTTTCCGGAAAAGTTTCTTGTCATGATTTTTTTTGTTTTTAATCTCTGCTTTCATAATTTGGCGCCCCCCCAAAATCTGCCGCTCTGTGCCCGGGCTCCACCCACGGGTGTAGGGTGACTTGACTTATCGTTTTTTACACATCTCTACTTCCACTCCGTCCCGCTCATGAGTTTTCACACAGGAGGGTAGCATTATCCCTTCTTTCTAGTGCGTTGTAAAGAAAAATTGTGTTATAAAAAGGGATCTGATTGAGACCGTGCCATTGCTTTGACCAGGCTCTAAGATTATTTTCAATTAAAGAGAAATAAATTGTTTTTTCAATTTAAATCTGAATATCAATCAAAAAAAGATTAGTGTGGTCTGAAAGTCTTTAACACGTAGAAACACATTAGGCTTCCCGTATGGTTAATTGCGTCGTCATTTAAAATAGTCCTTTCATCATACAAATGCCCAAATAATTGCTCTAAATTCTAATTGCGTTTGATGTTGAAAAACTTAATTAGTTATCACACCAGCCCTCTGTTCTGCGAGAATAAAAGGCTACGCTCTTTGCCTTGCAAGGCTTCATTCCTTAATCGTAGCCATTCGTACTCGCTTAAGTGTCATGGAAACCATGAAGAGGTTTGCACAATTAGCGCGGAATTTTCAAATATTCCTGACACAAAGGAGCCTCTTTGTATTTTTTACAATCGTTCCTAAAAGGTGTATAGTTAGAGGTTAAGTTCATGAGACCGACCTATTGAAGACATGAACAAGCTACAATAGTATCTATCTAAGAGCACGTACTGCTGCTACAAATTGCAGCTGTGAGCCTCAATATTTAACTCCACCGTGTGATTTGCCGTTCATTGTCATCGTACATTGACACCGCGCATATGAATAGGTGTGACGACGCGACTATTCCCTCGTTAGTGGGTGTAAACACAATGCTAGCAATAGAGCCTCAAGGCGTGCTTCTCCGTACTTCAGACAAAACGTTTCAACGTCTAACCTCGGGCTACACTCCGCCGTCGCGTCGCACCATCGACAACATCCTCTTTTGAACGTAATCCCCCCCCCCCATCCACTATTGCTTGTATATCTCTGCAGTTCATGCATTTTCCGTTTGGAACAACGGAACGACTGTTAAATATTAAAACGCCGTTCAAGGGCGTAAGCCCCCCATTTTGTGTAGCAGCTATTGAAGTGCTCGCAGTCGTCCATAGCTCTAATCGCATGCAAAAGCGAAGTTCAGTTACAGGCTGAATAATGCGATTATAACTCACCGCACTAATAGAATTCTATATACCGATTCCGACCGCAGGATGCACACAACTTTCTCATCCGTTCATAGATACGGACGAGACGAGTATGTGCTGTGTGCGCATCTCCTCCCTCGGGCTTTGGTAGAGCGGTTAAGGCCCTTAGCTGCTTTCAAATGCCAAGTTTGCATTTGAAATCCATTGCCAGTCGGTAGGTTATATAGGAACTAAGGGGTGTGGGTGCACTTGACGAAAATTTAATTAATACGGATTTCGTAATGCCGAATCAGTTCTGTGTAAACTCAGGCGTTTTTCTTCTGCTTTTTGGTCTTTTGTGGCTGACAAAGCAGCCAACACTTCTATCCATCTTGAGCGTCAACTACTCTGGGAACATCAGAGACATGACGCGCATCTTCAAAGACCCTTTTGTAGTTTTTTCCTGTTTGGCAGGGTTTTTTTTTTTTTTGTTTGCGTCCTTGTTTCTTATTTGCTTTGAACTTCATCTTTAAAGTTTTTTATTAGTTTCTCTTTTTTGGTAGACTTCGTCGCCCACAAATTTTCCAATTAACATGTCAACTTTGCCACTTCAAAAAGCCACGAGTTGCCTTCAAGTAGAGCAGGGCATAAAAAATGAATTCCCTCAGCATCGGCGTTCGAAATTAAAAAAGTTTTCCCCTATGCACAGGACTATACCGCCTCGACTGCCTGCTAGATTGCATGGCGTAGGAGCATTTAGGTTGTTGTATCCTTGTTGTCTTCATATTGCCTTGAATGGAAAAAAGCCGTTGTGAAATTGTGTTGTATAGCTATTCTGTTTTACTTTCTCTTTTTTTTGTTTGTTGCTGTTGTTGCTGTACTCTCTTAAGGGTCAAGTAAAAAATATCCTTCAAACTCGGTGCGGTGTTATTAATTTAGTCGGGGGAGTAGGTTTATTTTTCTCCTGCAAGTAGTTGTACGAAGCTCGGATAGGATATTAGCAAGTTTGACGTGTATACTTTTGGTTAAATAAAAACCGAATATTTAGGCATTACCGCACAGGGAAGCGTGCAGATGAAGAACTAGGGGAACATTTTGTAAAGATGATGTGACTAGGGAAGTGGAAATTCAGAAAGTCACTCGACCAATAATTTACGTTTGAAAGAAACAAAGTCTTCCAGTGGCATGAGTTTTATTTTCGTAATTCACGAAATGTCTTTGAGAGGAACAATATAAGGGTATATGGTGTGCCTATTTCGTAAGAGTCATTCTTTAAGCATTTGGCTCGGCAATTTATCCAACGGCTTATGGTTTGGTCTGTTGAATAAAATCTTACAAGTTCAGCGCAGTAACAGAAGAACACACTACATTGTTTTTTCAGCCTCTGATGACGAGGCTTTTTGCATTGATGTGGGGCTTAAGAAAGTCTTGCTGCTTTTCCGTAATTAAACGTATAAAGGAAAAAGTAAAAAAAGGGAATATCCTTTTTAAGTTAAGATCCTTGACTATGAATATTGACAGAAAGTATAACATGGATAAATTTCTTTGGCTAAAATATGCAGGCTCAATGCAGGTGACTGCTTAGACTGCTTATTTCCCTCTTCTTTGAAACTCAGAGCAGGTTAGGTTAGATTGGGTGGCTGCCCCCGCTAAGCAGGAGCACACTCCCAGGTCGTGGAATGGAAAGGTCGGGGTAACCGAAACAGTATGAACCCGTACCAGTGGGGATTATTTGCTGGTGATCCCGTGGGGACGGGAAGCGTGAGGGCAACCGAAGCAGTGTAAGCCCACACCGGTCTAACTCTGTGAGGGAAGACCCTGATGGGATAAGGCGGGGAGGGTAGAGATGGGGAGAATGGCAATTATTGTAGGAATTCTACTAATTATGTTCCCACCCAGGTGGTATGAGGGACATAAGGTATCTACCCCCTTTGCGTCGAGTCTTACTAGATCTTTACATCTTTTTGTTTACTATTGCCCCTTAAGTGAGAGTTAGAGAGAACCGAAATGGTATGAGCCTTTACCGAGCAGGGAAAAACCTGGGGGGGGGGGGGGCGTTAAGCCAGTTTGACCTGCAACTTTTGCAGAAATCGTTGAAGGGAGCACCAAGTCTTCGGGCATGTCGCCCTACCAGACAGTGGCCGGTGAGGGCCCCAATTATCTTTTTTAAGATTCAGCATATTGAAGGACCCGAGTCTCTTTGATTCCTACGATCAAGCTCTGGCCAGATTTGTTTTGAGCAGCTATATGTGCTGATGTTATTCCACCAGGTTGAACTTCACCAAGGTTCCACGCAGGTGAAACTTTATCGAGTTTATGGGTGCTGCCGGTTTCGTTGTATGAGTAGGATTCGCATATTAGCACCTTGTCTAGCTAGTTCGTCGGCTCTGCAGTTGCCTGGAATATCCCTGTGACCTGCAACACCGCACAGGGAAACGTTGCACCTGACAGCAATCTCGTTAAGAGATTCACGGCATTACCTTATCAATCCAGATAGTTTTGGTGGAAATTTCAACAAAAGCACTGCAGTCTATTAAGTTAATAAAAAACTAGGCCGCGGCTTCACGAGCGGCTGTAATATCTGTTTGAAAAACACTACAGTTATCTGGCAGACGCTTAGAGATACATAAGTCAAGAGTGCTGGAATTGACTTGGACTCCTGATCCTATTCCAAGAGCTGTTTTCGATCCAGTGTAGATTTCTATTGCAGATGCATTTAAGACCTCACCTGACTCTTAGGCGATTCTGCTTGGAAATTTGGTCTTGAATTTGGAATTGAAGTCGAGGTATGGTACGACATAGTCCGAGTTACCAAGAATGGTGTCGTGGCAATTCAGGATGCTTGCGTGTCCCATGTTGTCACGGGCCAGTTGCGGGGATTCCCTAAACCTAAGTGCTTTGCATTATGTCAAGCGCAGCCGAGGGGTAGTTCTAAGAGCACATGTGATGTAAATACAGGATAGTTTTTGAGCTTTCTCTAATATAGCAATATTGCTTCTCTTGCCTATAGTGCCTCCCACCCAGACTAGCGCTCCGTACATAAGTATGGACCTAACGACTGTAGTGTATATCCAGTGCACAATCCTGGGTTGGAGTCCCCAGTTTGGGTCTAGGATTTTCCTGCAGGAGTACAGGACAATGGAGGTCTTCCTTGCACGGTCTTGTATATTAAGTTTCCAACTGAGTTTCTTATCTAACCCCCAGGTATCTAGCGTGATCTGCAAGTATCAGTTCAACGCCTTCCAGTATTTTATACTTTCTTGTGAACAATACTAGTTCAGTCTTTGCCGGGTCCACTCCGAGACGGAAACTATCTATCCAATTAGCATTACGTCCCTAATAGTGGGGAGGAACTTGCCTGTTACCGCTATCGCAATATCGTCAGCATAAGCTATGACTTTAAGGCCATTTTTTTCAAGGATTGACAGTAATTCGTTGACAGTAATTCATTGACAGTAATTCAGAGCAACAGCTTCGCGAAGTTAAATCCTTACATTGAATCCACGAAATTCTAACTCCAGGTGTTTTAGGGCACTAAGTTTTTTTCTCGCCACCATCACCTACACTGAGCCGCTTCACTTCACAAAATGTTTTGTAGAGCCCATCAACTCCTGATGCAGGCCCTCCTTGGTTGAAGCTTGTAACACTTCTTCTTAGCGTGAGTGCTGTGGTGTCTATTCCAGTTCAAGGCAAAACTTTTCATCTCTAATGTTCAAGAAGCACTTCTTCCATGCCTTGAAGGCCGTTTTCTTTTCACTAATCACTAGTTTCACCTTATCTAACCACCACCCTGTTTCTTTGTCCTGTTTGTGGGTTCATTCTTAAGCCGCCACCTCTAGTTACCTACTCACCTCCCTCCATATAGCTGCTTCAAATCGATTCGAAATGAAGTCGAGAAGTGTTTAAAAAAATGTTTACAAGTGTTAAAATTTTTTCTTACATATCTCGTTTGTTCGTGCGGTTGTGAAACTTCGCAACTTGAAATACTTTTAATTCTTAGAACTGTCACCCATATAGCCATTCGCATTAAATTATGATAGGTATATGCAGACCAATGAACTTCCATCATCCACATCACTCACCTTAAGAAAATCACCCCTAACCGCGCCGCAGAGGTAAAAAAGCATAACTTCCAAAAATTGAAACAAAACAACAAAAAATGACTTTCCATGTCCATCAGTTAGAGAGCTTTGCAAATATTACTGGCATTACCTGGCCAAACCGCTTACCTAAGGCTTCAGCCACAAGGAGATTGCATGTGTTTGCCTTTGAATTTTCTCCCAACATTTTGTTTGTTTGATGTTTGGACCATCTGACAAACTCATTACATGCAATTGAGATGCACAAATGTATAGACCGGTTCCAGTACTCGAACATCTCCTTGCCATACCTCAGTCAAAGCAAAACAAAGCCTTGCTCCTTAAATTCATATTTGCTCTTAACCAAATTGGATTTCCCTGAGATATTTTCTGGCAAACAGTACCTACACATGCACTAGAGAGAATATTACACATGGACCACAGATTTGAGTACGCTTGTCGACCACCAATGACTGGCACATAGGTGAATCAACCCAACACGCCAAGGGACGGCAACACGGCAAGGATATATCTCAAAAGACGTTGTTAAGGGTTTACACAAAATCGAACGTTTACGGGAACACATTCATTTATTTTCATTCATTCCGTTCCGTACATGTGTCGTAATGAAATCTGAACTTCTAAGCCGCACACATGGAGGGCGGGATAGGTCCTCACTATCTATACACAAAAGTGTGGCACATTATATAGCCGTCGAGGACATGGTGTTTCTGTTTAGTTATCTGGGACTATACTTTTGTCCCCGAAATGAATTTTATATTTTATTCAAGACCCAAATAACACAAGAACTTCGGGTGGATATAAGGATATTTCGAAGTTGGTATGTGAAGGCCGAATTTAGTGACTTCCGGTCTCGTTTGGCTGCCCCGAATATAAAGTGTTTTAAATGAGCACTTTGCAGGCAAAACATTGGTAGGATTTAGGTCTTCCCGTTGTGTTGGGTTGACTCACATTTCACTCTCTCGAAAAAATAGAGTCAAGTGGACGAAAAGGAAGAAAACAGAAAAAACAAAGAACAACAGTGTTGTGTGGCATATAAAATGTGATTGTTATAGCGATTTGGCCCGAGGATAACCATTAAAGGCGATAACGTTTCGGTTTATGGTATTGTGATGACAGGACTTACTTGCAAAGGGTTCGGCTCTGTATAGCATTTCTTGTTAAATAGGAAATCTAGACCAAAGCCGTTTTCTGGAAATGCATTTTTTATTTATAAAAGGATTGCAACGTTCTAGATAGCATAAGAATATAGATTTTCGCGTGAAGACTTTATGCTGTTGTTACATAACTGCAAAGGATTCGCCAGAGGGGTTGAATAATCAAAATGTTGGAAACTAAGCAAATCATAAGAGTCCTTTTAAAATTACAATCCATCAAAAAGCCTAAAATTGTTCCTAAGAGATTGGGAAAAATGCATGTCTTTGAGTGCGGTATCGATATCCTGTTTTTGGCTTTTTTATTTAATACCAGAATTTTTGGATAACCTTGGTCCAAAAAAAATTCATTGAATTTTTGATATTCACTAATAGTATCTCTCAAGCATGACCTTTCGAAAAGGTCGGGAGGATGATGACGTCGACAAAAAAATCTGCAACATACACCGTGATAAATCTTGGCCCAAACCTTTGGGTCTACCGATCTCCAGAAACGACAATTTTGTCAATAATTAACGTACCCAATCCTGCCGATAACTGAAAATATTTCAACTTTTCATTGAGAATTTAGAAAATTTCTCTCTTCATATGGGAAATATTCAACAAACATCCATGGCACGTTCAGTGGAACAGCTCACACGTACCCAATTGTTTTTACGCGTGGATTTATAACAAACTTTAAAGAATCTAGCTTCTAATGTTGTTTTTTTTTCGGAATAAAATTAGTCAGGAAAAATTAATTGAGGCAATGCATCCGACTTCATGGCAAAAATTGGCAAAGACTGTACTTTATGACTTAAGCAAGCTTACGAAATTCAGTAGATCGCAGTATGAAGCCGACACGTTTCCCTTACATCGACAGTCATGCTATACCGACACTCTAGACTCACCTCGATCCTGTAAAATATTCAACACACGTACTATCTTCTCTAACTCGTCGGACCATTGTGTTATTTCGTCATCTTTCCCGTATGTCAGCCATAGAGTTCAGGACCCAACCCTGGAAACAACAGTCTGGCAACAAAGCAAACTGGGACGGCCACAGCAGCTTTTTTATGATCTTCAATTGGTTTTAAGATCGTAACGTTGATGCCGCCGCCGATATGATTTTTGAAGTAATTCTCCTTGCCATGAAATTTTTTATCATTTTCTTTCACAGAGTAAGAAGTATCAAGAGGCTATAAAGTTGAGGGAAATTTTTGGTTCTATAAAAACAACCCAACTGTGGAAAATCGAAAAATTTAAGCGAGCCAGGAATGACGCCAAATTTTCCTATGATCGAAATTTGTGGCATAAGATTATGCAATGCAGCAAAAGTGTTTGGTGTTTTGTCAAAAACATAAAAAACTGTATTTTCAAAATCATGTTCAATCCCAACGCTCATTTACACCGAAATTCTAGCTTTCAGCTCCTTACAAAAAGCCAATCTGCTTACATTACACTTTGCTGCTATCTGGATACTTGTGGCCGACTAATTCAACTTACTCGACTAATTCGACTAATTCGCTTTGGTACACGTACAGTTGCAGGAGTCCTTAAAAATCTCAAGCGTACATAAATCCACAGGTCCTGATGGCATATACCGTCTTGGGTTCCTGAGAGATCTTCAGCATCATAATCATCATCATCATTTTCGGTGACCGCTTATCCTTAGAAGGGTCGCGGAGCTTCGTCGGCAAAAAACCACTGCGTAAGCTATTTCATCTGTTTTACTCTTCTTGTACCTTCTCGAGCAGATAGAAAACAACATACGTCCAGGAGGCGGTCCCCAAAAAAGGTGATTACTCTTCTCCATCCAGCTACTGACCGATCGCATTGACATCAATCCTTTCTAAGGTCATGGAAACATTGATGAACAGTCAGCTTATTAAATGTATCGAATCTGAGAAGCTCCTCAATGACTGACAGTAAGGCTTCCGTTAACGACGGCTTATCTTACTAAAAAGTGGAACCGCTGCGCTCCGTTCGTTATCAGTGTTCATCATTCACGGCATCAAGCCCTTTGGTCTAAAATGAGTGCATTCGGAGTTGACGATTCTCTCGTTCGGTGGACCAGAAGTTCTCTTTCGAAGCGTTGGTTCGGTTTCTTTTTTTCCGCAGAACCACTCCAAGTTAACCACATTAACGCTGGTGTGCCCCAGGGCTCAGTTATATCTCCGACGCTTTTTTAAATATTTACTAACGAACTATTGTGTTACACTTCCAATCCATTTACATTTCTTTGCCAACGACACTACTCTGAGCTTCTCCTACTCGTTTCCATGAAAACGGAGTAAAACGGAGGTTGAATTGGAACGATTGCGCGTGTTCGACTCATTAAACGCTGACCTGAACAGCATAACAGCATGGGGTCTCTCAAATTGAGTTGAATTTAACGCATCCAAAACTCAATGCTGTTTACTTTCCTATAAGAAATATAGAAATCTTTCTTCAGTCGTTATCTTTGACATATTAGCATTGCGGAAACCGTAAAAATCTCTATTCTCAGAATGTGTGTGACAACCGTCTTTGGAATGATCACATATATGCGAGGTAGTCAAAAATGCAGCTAAATGTTTAGAATTCCTAAAGCGATGCAAAAAATATTTCACACCTTCCAATCTGGCTTAAATGTACATAGCATTCATGTGCCCCAGCCGGAGTATAATTGTCATGTCTGCGCAGGTGCAGCAAAGAGCACCTTACATCTGCTTGATAGAATTAAAAACGAGCGTTTAAACTTATAGATGACTTAAACATAACAAAGTCTTTCGATTGTTTAGAGCACTGAGGTAATGTCTTTTGTCTTTCTATGTGTTTCCGCTTTTTTTTTACAAAAACTGTTCCAGTGAAATAGCTCGCTGCGTTCCACCACTTAAAGAGTTCAACCGTAATAAGCTCACAATCACGATTGGCTATCAGTTCACCCTTGATTATTTCAGGCGTTGTATTGTAGTTCTTTTTTGAGGAGGACATCACGAATGTAGAACATGCTTCCACAGGAGATCTTTCCTCACCAGTTTAGCCCTGAACAATTTAAAACAAACGAAAGATTAAAAAATCTTCAATTTGCATATAAATGGATGGCTTGGTTCTTTTGTTGCACAGATGAGATTTGTTGCAAGTGTGAAAATTGGCTCAATCCGTCAACGGCCACGCCCACTACTGGCTTCAATGTGAGACAACCTCCGTTTCACTTCTTTTTTCAAAATGCCCTTTGGCCTAGTTAGCCTTGTGTAACAAGAACTTAAATTGAAAATAGAAATTAGAAAATTGGACCACCCAAAATGTCGACCATGCCCACTTTTAACATGTAAGATCTTTAAAAACCCGATTTCTCGGAAAGTTGACTCCAAATCGAAAAAAAATTATATGACAAATATAAAAGATATCGCTATTTGCTGTTTGCTCCATACAAAGTTTTGAGCTCCGCCTACTTTTAGGGAGCGCTTATAGGAAAAAACTGTTTTTTTTTTTTTGTAAATAATGTGCGCTTATACCGTTTTTTGTCATGATTTTAACGAAATTGCAATTAATTAATTTTAATTTTAAGCCAAGTTCGGGCCAAGAAACTTTAGGATTTGGTGTTACATGGTACCTATATAGGGTCGGGTATATAGAAGTTTGTCACAGACAAACTCTTGCACTTACTAACTTGTTTATAAGCAGCCCTGCAACTACAAATCAGCGTGACTTGCCCTTAAGGACACGTCTCCACAAGTCAGATTCTTGACTTACTGATTTCTAGTATTGTAAAATGCACAATTTCTATATGTGGTTGAGAGAAAGCTCTAATAACTTCAGGTTCAATCTATTCTCAGGCCTGAACCTCGGAATCTTCAAGCCCATTATTAATCTTGAATAATTTCGGCAATAGACTAATATAGTGTTCATCTCAGTTGTGGTGGGTGTGTAAACCAGTCTCTTGAAAAAGTGTAATTTTTGCAATGCTTAGGTTTTGGACGTCTGGGCGAAAGGTCCATCTTGTCAGATGTTCTTTTCTGACCCTCTTAGCTTCGCGCTGTGTAATGACTTAAGATTGTTGCCTGAAAACAGAGAACCCTTTCTCGGTCTGGAGTACGTATTATATTAAATAGTGGTATTATTTTCTTTAGCTTTAGATAGTTTTTGTTCCATGGGCTTTATGTCCACCGGACGGTTTTCCAGTGAAGAAACATGTATGAAATCCTGTACATGAAAGAAATATAGAACCAGAAGGATCAATGAGTATGGATGTGTGTTAGGCTCAGATTATTTAGATGATGCCCAACTAACAGCGCGGCATCTCATATACCTGGACACAAGACTATCGGACTTTTTGGTAAAATATTCATATTGCAATTGATTTGCTGTTATGTGGTGTAAAGGGATGCGCAGAACGGCTAGTGTTGCTATGTTGATGTGGATGTGGTTGTTCCTGTCAAAAATGTTAAATGCACTAAGGTGTGCACACTGCAAAATAGTGTGGGGTGCCGTGGCGTAGTGGCAAGTGTGTGTGCTTACTACGCCGGAGGTCTGGGTTCGAATCCTGCCATCGTCACTTGAAAAAAAAAGACTTGTTCCTTTTCACGGTCCCCACCTACGCGAGGGTCTGACAAGCCCTCCGAGAGTATCATTTGTCTTCAAAAACTTCTCAAAGCGGCAAAAAATTGTAGATCACCTTGTATGTGAAGAAATTAACACACACAGCATACATTATTGAGAAGTTGGCCCTGGTTCACCTCGAGCTGTTGTGCCAGTCTATTTTTCTATATTTATAGTTGATTTGATGCCTTGTGATGTCGTTCTGATATAAACTGAAGCCCTAATTTATGTAGATTTGTTTCATAAAAAAGTAAACAAAGTTTTGATAAAAAAGTAAACAAATACCTTACACAAGTGTATTCCAGGAATGCCTCACATACAAGAAATAAAAGAAAGATTTTATATCATTTTAATTCGCAAGAAAATTCCAAAACAAACACAAATTATCCTCGCCGTAACCCCCCACAGCATAACATTCAACTTTGAGCTCTTTAGGAATTTCCAGTGCTTTAAACAAGAGGGATTCGTGCAATCTAGTACACCTTTTAAAGAGGTTTTCGTCGAAGACAAACAACTTTTTCATTAAAATTTCATTACAATCTAGCCTACGATGAACAAGTTTTAAATTGTTTCCCCCCTATTGCGGAGAGTAAACACAAAAGGCAGAGGGTTTTATCTGCGATATAAAGAGATATTTTGAAACATTGATTGACCTCGATATTTTATATCTGTATAATGTGTTCAAGGAAGATGGCTCGACGCTTATGGATTATATCGGTTTGTAGGGATGTATGGGTGTACATTCAAGTTTTTATGCAAACTCTGTCGTTCATTTGAAATACACAACACCAAAGTAAACTTTGCTTAGTGGTTTTATTTTCGAGTGAAACACGCTGCAATTCAATTAAAATTAATTTATTAATGAAATTAAGCTTTGACATAAGTGCAAACATCCGTTTGGTTATAGGTTTGGCTTTAAGTTTACATTAGTACGGGGAATGTTGACTCATTTTCGCTCATATTAGCTTGGTTTGAGTATACCAACGTTTCTATAAAGACGATTTGCGGGAATCGATGATTTAATCAAAAAATGTGTTTTCTTCAATATAGTATTAATTGGTATAAAAGATTCAACAAATAGTTACTTGTATTAATTAATAACATACTTATAAATTCAAGTATTTGTAAACGCTTTTAATAAATTGGTAAATTTGATTGTGGTAAAAGGAGCTTTTGACCGCTGAGACTCTATGACAGACGATGCAATTTCGTTCTGAAAATGGATGACCAAAATTTTAACCCTTTCGAAAAAAGGAAAGGCACGTGACTATTTTGTATCTTTCTCTATTAAGTAGGCGGATTCATATAGTCGGCTGACATATAGTGATGTGTTTTTCGTGTCCTGCTGGTCTGACAACAACAACGACACACTAGACTTTAATATACTGATCAATTCGCCATCCTCTTGGCCTTCATTTGTCTAGAGTAAGTAGCATTGCTGGGCCGGCAGTGGCCGCGATGGTTTGGAGGACAAAATCAAAGAAATCACTACGGTCAAAAAACGAGGATAGATACAACGATTCGCTGGGATCTGCATGAAAGAATGTCTATGCTCCACCCCGAGTATTGAGAAATATATCTGAGCAGAAAGAAGGAAGACTGAACATTTATCGTCTGCTCCATTCGAATATAACTAAGACTCTCTTTTGTGAAAAGGCGGCTATTTAGCTTTCCCTAACGACTTTTAATAATCTGACAGCCGCCCCTGACAGCATGAAGATGAAAAAAGATTCAAAAAAAATTATAGAGTTGAATGGTAAAAATTCAACCATCTCGGTATGACCTTTGTACGAAGGCGGTTCTAAAATGAAGACTTGGTTCTAAAATGATATTCTTGGATAACTTCCTCAGGCGGACTATTCAGTTTAGCCTTTTGCAAAAACTTATCCATTTTCCAGGCTGAAATCCCTTCCGTAGAATAATCCCTTCTAGAATAAATCTTAGTTCAACACAGGAGGAAGGACAATATTTATCTTTTCCTACAGCCAAGCAGCTCTCAAAGTTTCAACTTTCTTGATACACTCTGTCATAAAATCGAAACTTGTTCCAAGAATAACTACCTAAGAATAACTTATTCATCCTTACTGGATTCAAAATTGGCTTTGATGGCAATAAATAAGCTAATTCTCTGGATAAATTCGTGGCAAAATAAAAGACAAGTTCGAATGTAAGACCTAGACAGCATTCTCCAAAAAAAAAAATCCTCATTTGAATTTCCAGCGGCCATTGCAAACTCAAAAAAGCATCTCCAACGCATCGGGCTTTCGCTGGACTCCCGATGCAGATTTTGACCCCTCTACACATAATCATGGATTGCCCGGCTCTACATCATCTTAGGAAGAGTATTCTAGGCGAATAAATTATGCCTTCGGCGAACCTAGCCTCTATCCTTCCAGAGAAGAACCGTGTCTTCCGGAAATCCTGACTACCTCTGTAGCCAAATATAGCATAATTTACGTTGAGAGCTTGTCCTTGCCTATTACTGATTCTTTAATCTTTTAATGTTGTATTATGATGGCCACGCGTTTGTTCAAGCTGTTCCTGAAATTAAAGGTGAAACGGTAGCCCTAATAATAGATTTGATTCAAAGTTTTTTTCTATTAGTTGATACCCACCTGGATATCTGATATTAGTATAAGCGCTTTTCCCCGAAAAATAAACCCTGCAAACCCAACCTATAGGAGAAATAGTTGTTTTAAATTTTGTCAGCAACAACATTTTTAGTTTTTCCAACCAAAGTTTTGAGAAATGTGAATTGATTTTCTGAACTCTGGACGTAGAACAGCTAGTCCCCTTTGTACGGAGGTGCTTTGAATAAAAGCTTTGCCAACTTCACCCAAGCATAAAATGTTTACTGCAAACACCAACATGTTTGTAGCAAACTACTTTCTTGAAAAATAGAATGCATCTTTCGGAAAACTCTGCACTCTATAAGTTTTTGTTCGCTTTGAAACATAGAAACGATCGTCATCAACACTTTGATGTTTTGATGTTTTGATGATGCACAGAGAAAAAACAAAAATATTTTTTGCTTCCGAAAACACTTACTTTTTGCTATGAAACATTATAAATGATCGTCATTAACATTTTGGTGTTTTAGGAGAAAAATTAAAAAAAAAAATTCTTGAAGGAAGTATTTATCGTTCTTCTGCTAAGCAATCGCCTGCAAACACTTAACTGTTAGTGGGATGTGGCAACTCAATGTGACAATTTTTAGTGCATGCATTACGTTTTACCCCACGGTCAGAAAACACATCCAGAAATCACTGAACTGGCATATCGAACTGCCATTTCAGTTCGCTGACAGTAAACTGACATTCAATTTCATTTTCTTTTTTAAAAAAATTTTCCCTACCAAAAGGGAAATTTCGATAACGATTTCCATTTGTAGGGAGATAGCTAGGTGGTTCTAGCGGGGATGAGAATTTTTATGCGTTGTGAACATCGAAAGTGAATGTAAAAAGCCGTCAAGTATAAAATCATATTTGAGGCGGTCTGTTGGCTTTTGTGACTCAAAACGGGTGTAGCAACACAAATTGTCGACGTTCTACAGTAGGTTGATTTTTCGGAGTAGAAAAGCACCGTCTTACCTGCAGGAGAAAGATCCTCGTCCGTATCTAATCATCTTGACATTCCAGAAACCAATTTTGGTCTGTAGACAAGGCTAGCTAAGCCCCCATGCGTATAACAGCTGAAAGGTCTGTCATCATGTGAACAGTTTCTATCCGATGCGTGCGTCGTTCTGTAAGCATAATCGCAACCTTTGGAGTCCTGGGGACGAATTTTCAATAGTTATCAACTGAAGGTAAGATAAACACTTTGTGTTAAGTCAAAAATACAACATTTTGGTCCGTTCTGGTAAATATGCGTGTTTGTGCAGAAAAATTTCACATTAGAGAAATTACATTTGACAGCAAGTCGAACTGCTTTTCCTGCTTATACCTGATCCAAGGTAAATTAAATTAATTGCATAGTTTGCAATAAGACCTAAGACCTTTTAGAGGTATGATCGAGACCGACAGGTGGATCGATTAAGCTGTCCGTCCGTCTGTATATGTGAAGGTATCGTCTTCAAAATCAAGCTGTTGCACAGACAAAGTGTGAAAATTGGCTCAATCCGTAAACGGCGACGCCCACTATACTGGCTTCAATGTGACACAACCTCTATTTCACATATTCTTTCAAAATGCCTTTCGGTCAAGCTAGACATGGCGTAGGAGCTGAAATGTTGGCACTGAGCAATATTGGCCCAAGGCCTTTAACAAGGCGAAAATTGGTTCGCCCACAATATTGACCATGTCCACTTTTAACATGTTAGATCTTTAAAATCCCAATTTCTCGGAAAGTTCAATCCAAATCGAAAAAAAACGATGACAAATATTAAAGATATTACTATGTGCTAAGTTTGTTCCACACAAAGTTTTGAGCTCCGCCCACATTTCAGGATTGTTCTTAGGAAAAATGTTTTTCCTGAAATTATTTGCGCTTTCACCGTATTTTCTTATGATTCTAACGAAATTACAATAAATTGTATTTCAATTTTTAGCCCATGCCCACTTTTGGGGGAGTGGCCTTTACAAAAAATATATGAATTCGTTCCAAGAAACTTTAAGATTTGGTGTTACATGGTGTATAATGGTCGGGTATATAGAAGTTTGTCACAGACGAACTCTTGCACTTACTCACTTGTTTTTACAATGCGAAGCCACAGTTGGGAGAGCAAATAATTTCGAGATTCAAAGACTTCGACAGCTTTATTGACGGAGCTAACTTTGCACTGGGTGCCGTGGCGCAGTGGTTAGTGTGTGTGCCTCTGACGCCGGAGGTCTGGGTTCGAATCCTGCCTGTGCCACCTGAAAAAAAAAAAAAAAAAAAAAAGACTTGTTCTTTTTCACGGCTCCCACCTCTGCGAGGGTCTGACAAACCCTCCGAGAGTAACATTTGTCTTGAAAAACTTCTTATGAGTGCCGTTCGGATTCGGCAAAAAAATTGTAGGTCCCCTTGTATGTGAAAAAAATATAGCACACACAGCATACATGGTTGAGAAGTTGGCCCTGGTTCACCTCGAGCTGTTGCGCCACTCTATTTATTTTTATTTATTTATTTTTAACTTTGCACTGAAGAACTGTTCACGGAGTTATTTGTATAGTACTTTACAACAATTAATTGAATAATAATTATTACTCCTTTGAAATATTGTCGAAGGATACATGTTCAAAAAGTCGCTGATGTTGAATTCAAGGCAGAAGGATTCAGTACATGAGACAACCTTATCCAGTCACTTCTGCCTCCTTTGTTTCACTTCATTATTTATTCATGTTTAGTTCATAAAAATTAATCAGGTAGGTAGGTACTCTTTTGGTTTGGTTAATCAGCAGCCATTTATATCCCTGACCACGCAGCTTTCTATTTGGGTCGAACTCCTAAATAGTCAAAACAGCTCAAACAAAAAGAAGGAGAAGGCAAAATAAAACAATTTACAAACCACCATGGTAGTGGATGATTTGCACTTAATTTCTTAACCTGACACCTTGTTATAATTTTCACAATTTTCTTGACCACCACGTCGCACGCCATATTCACCTGTTGCGAAATTACACACACAGACAGCGACACAACCGCACCGAGGATAAAGGACACGTCAGCAGCAGAAACTCACGCCTCACTACAACCTGATTCTAATGGTTTTGTACGTTTAACAACTTTGCTGACCAGCACGAGCTTGAGTACTGAATGAGCCCGACCGTAAAACAGATGTTTTATCTATACTGGCAGTGTATTAGAGCCCCACACAACTGCGGTGTGTACTTTTAATTTCCATCAGCAAAAGAGGACTCGTTTATGACACCGTTTTGATGCCCACTTTTATGTTTCATGTCGGAGGATTTAAATCACAACACACAGGGGGGGGGGGGCTTGTGGGACAGTAGGCGTACCAGGCAACAGCGGCGAAAGAGTTTTCCAGTTACGGGTTGGGTTGTTAAAATTGAATTAATTCCCACGAACGCACAGAGCGAACCGAAAAGGGAAAATAAATGACCAAACACGACCCAAACTAATTCCAGCATTTTTCATTTGACCCGGTACCGGCCGCCATAATCATCGCGAGCACTGGAAATGTCCCTTCCTAATTGAAATTACCTCATTAAACAGGCAACTCGACTCAATTCAAGGGTGAAATAAAGAGAGCAGAAAAAGGCCAGCAATGCCGGAATAAATGAATGAAATCCATAATACTTACGGACCGCAGGACCCTATCGAGCGGAAGTGCTATAGTGTCTGGCATGCCGCCAGAAACTACTGCAATTGCCAACAGTAGTACACCAACGTCTTGCACGGAAAAATAATCTGAAAATTTTATAACAAAATTTATGTGTACACTCTTGAACAGGGCAATCTACAAGGACGACACGGAATCCTTATCTGAGGACGGCATTGCTGCCGAGTGGCAAAGGAAGCAGCTAGATGTGTAAAGCGACTAAACTATCCGTGAACCATTCCGGATAAATTATTGGCTTTTTGAAAATTCGGGCAATTTGGCGGCACTCGCATGCAGCAGGATAGATACACAGGATGGCACTTGGACCAATGTGAGAAGACCCGGTGAAGAACTTTTAATTAGCCAACTTCAATTACACGAGCAATTAATTCCTGCAGGCGAAGATTGCCCTACAAATTACACGCCCGGCAATAAGGTTCGCTTTGTTCGCATTGTGCCAAACGGGAGCCCGCCAATGTCAAGTCGAAGGAGGCCATAAATTCCTCGGTTCCGACAGCCGAGGATAGGAGTAAAAAATAATCAAACCTACCAGCCCATATACGAATGTTGTATACGAGTATATCTGCAGAGGAGTGTGACACGAGTCGTCACATGCGGTGTAAAGCATTCCACATCCGCCTCCGTTGCGCAGCCATCCCTCCAATTAGGGATGCCTTTTGAATTTAAATGAGCCACGCACAAGGACTCTCTGGGTTAGTAGTAGCGGTTAGATGTCACTTCATCTTGGCGAACTTTGTGTAGAGCTCCAAACAGAGTCGTTCGTGTGGGTATATATAGGTGCGGGTGCTGCGACTTCTTCCAATTATGATTTTCTTTTGCACTCGTAGTCCTCAAAAGTCCTTTTCATATGCTAATAACAATTTGCTGTAATGAACTCACCAGCGCTGGATTTCTAAGCACACGAGTAAGTATACAGCCGCCGCCGCCGGGCCGTCTTAGGAGAGGTATGTTCACGTTTCGCCTCTTTGCGGGTTAAGGTCGCACATAATTCCGCTAATAAAAAAGGCGTGCTGGATTTTCACAAAGTGGATTGCAGCAGATCCACATAACATGCCTTCTGCTCCGGCAGTCGCGAAAGCAGTTAAAAGCAACGTTTATGCACCCTAAGTGTACCTACTAGCGGGTGAACTAGTAGTTTTAGTAGTTTAGCTGACGATATGGCGACTCTGTGTGACTCTGACGATGGCTGTGTTGCACCGATGAAACTTTTGAGGGAATCTAATTAGAGATGGTCGCCTTTGCGCGTACACCTAAAGCTGTACGCCATAACCCACACCGAACCGCAATGTGTGTTTGTGCCAGGAAGCTCCGGCAGCCAAATGGTTCCCTCCTTGTCCTTAGTCGTCTTTTGTCGTCGTCGTCATCGTCCTTGCTGGCGTTTTTATTTTCTCGTAGCACTGTGCGCCAGTGTGCGTCAGTGTAAATTTAATTTGAAAGTTGATTCCCATTTTCCTTCGTTGGCTTTATAACTTTTGTTTGCTCGCCTGATGCAATTACAGTTTAACAGACAATTTTCGGAAATGAGAATTCAGTGAAGCTTCCTGGCGAGCTAACTAACACTTTTCACTTCTTCGTATACTTATAGTTTGTGTTTGCTGTGTTTTTTCGTTTGTTTTCACTCAAAGTGGTGAGTGCTGGTTTTTTAACCCCTTTGCAGGACCCACAGTCGCTGACTCTTCAAAAGCCATCAGCAGAGATTAGGGATTGTCGAGTCAGGAATGGAATGCTGCACAGCCACTCCTTTGCTACCACATATCCAGGATAATTACGCATCCAATTCGAGATCGAATAGACGGGGACCAAATTACGAATTCCCAGCGCAGAGTCATCTGGTTCATCTCCCTGGACCAGAGCCCGACCAGGATACATTTCCATTTCGATTTGGTGAGCTTTGATGTTTGATCCTGTTGTACAAATTTAATAAGGCACGCGGCCTTCATTTGTAACAGTCACCCGCCATCACAATAAGGGTTCTTCCAGTCAAACGCTGTCAAATGCGCATCGGCGCGGCGGCATGTAACAGGGATGGGAGGCCCACCCCTAATACATTTGTTCAGCATGTGTATTTGAATATCCTGTCGAGCAAGAGAAACGTACGTGCAACGAATTTGATAAATATACACAAATTGTTTATTTTTATCCGGGCTTAGTTGACGGGTGGTGAATATGTTGGCTTTCGCCCGATGACTAGCTGACTGTTGCCGCCTAGGCATGGTATTTCTCTTTAATTCCTCGCACATACGACAAATGGCACGCCAACGGAATATTCGCCTGTGGGTTGGAAATTTTCACTCGGCTAAGTCGAACTTTTCCCAAACACATTGCGGAGTCTCAATTCAATATAAACATGGGACGAGTCCGTGACGCAGAGGCAAAGCAAGAAATCCTACCCGAGGCAACAATACGAGCTGTTTCTATATACGGACCCCCCTGTACGCGTGGATACAAAGTGGTCTGAAGCATTTCGCCAACTTGCGCGTCACAAATGCGGTGAGCAGCGAACCGCCTTGGAGCGAAAGTGTTGGTGTGCAAAAGGCGAACGCAGAAAGCGAAAGTGCGAAAATTAGTGTTGTTCACCTTACGTCATTGTTTCAGCTCAGGGACTGTCTTAAATTATAATGTTTTTACCACTAAGGGGGAATTTTATTTTGGACCAATTTTAAGTTTTAAAATGTCTGCTTAGAAGTTTGGTAGAGTCCGTGTATGCTTTTGAGGAGCAAATAGTTCTCGAAATAATGGACTATTATTATTATGAGAAGTAACTGCGAACCTTCAGTATGAATGATAAAGTACAGATCCTTAACATGTCTGCAAGGGTAATTATTGGCAACAGTAGTTAAGTTAGACTTGAGGTTAAGTTAGACTTGAGGTGGCTGTCAGGTAAAAAATAGTTTTTATCCTTGCATGGCTCCTGTAAAAGCTACTTGAAACTACTCTATGCGTCCTTACCTGCTAGACATTGTTCATTGTCGACTCATGACACCTATGTCAGAGCTGAACAATGACCGTTGTTTGCCAAACAGTTAAGAACCGTAGTACACCCCATCTTACGGGAGAGTATTAAAAAAGGTCGAGACCGAATTGTGAGTCAAATGAGCCATGTCCATCCGTCCACCCATCCATCTGTCTCTCTGTCACATGTTTTTAGGGCTTAAATTTATAGCTAGAGCTAGAGTATTGAAATTTTATGAGTGGGCTCTTTGTCATCAGAGCATTACTAATGGTTTAATGGTTTAATTTTTTAAATCCGCCCACAAATCGGTGTAAATGTTAAACTACCTCCAGTGCTTTTAAAACTATAAGACGTCGTAAAAAGCTGAATTTCATATTTAACACGTCCTGGTAATTGTAGGTTATAAAATAGAAAAGCTAAATCGCTTAACCTCCTCCAGAGAACGTGGCATCGATGTAAAGGGTTTCAATGGCCGACTTGGCAACTGATACAGGCAGGCCGAGCAAAGGTTCGGGCCCAGAGGAAACCTTTTCTAAACTAGCCAGCTCTCATCTGCATGAAGTGATGTCACAAATCACAAAAACTCTTCTGCGGAACTGTGACAGCTTGTCAAATCAATCCCCAGTTTTCAAACTTTCTATTAAGATGTTAGGGATTAGTTTGATTGATCACACCGACTGTCACAAAATGTAAAAATCACAGATCACCTTAGCCGACTCCACTTCTGGTTATCAGTATAACCTGGCTACGATATACGGCTTTGAAACTGAAAATTTCGTAAACTAATATTTTTTTAGGACTGACATGAAACCAAATTGCATTAACTTTTAGATATGTGTTTTGCCACAGATTTTTAACTTGCTTGTTGCCATAAAATGACTTTTTCTTAACGTTAACATTTTTTAACACTTATTAATTTCTTTTACTGCGATCACATTTTAGGCTTAGATATTAAAGGGTTTGATGGCATCAATCAAAAACAAAGCTGCATGTGACAACAAACAACTAAAAAATCTTTGGCAAAACACAGATTTAAAAGTTGCTGCAAACTGGTTTCGGGTCGGCTGCGCATGTGTGTGCATTCCCATACAAGCTTCTAGGACACAAAAAGGCAATCAAATCGTTGCGTGACTAAAAGTGTCATGTGTGCGATGAGCCTAAGTTTCCTCTTTGCGATTGCTAATCGAGTCATTGACACCAAAGCTACATATTTTTAGAAAACATTGAGATCGTGTGGCTGAACTTCAAAACGTCAGGTCCAGGTCGAGCCAAGGCTCTTTTATAAATCCCGGTTGAATTCTTAATAAATATTCAAAAGGACGAATAGGGCTTTAATTTCTGGCCCATTCCTTTTATATAAAAACCTTCAAATAACCGCTTCTTTTGTGATTTCCTTTGTTAAGAAAAGTGTGTTGCTAAAAATTATTTTGTTAAATTGTAGTTCTACTTACACTACTTAAAGTAGTACTGCGAATCTTAAGGTGGGATGGGATATAGTTTCTGGTACTCCAAACACTATCCTTCGTGTTTCTAATCGCTCTAAAAACAAGGGAAAGAACACTTCATGATCATGGCTCATCTGATTCAATACACATTAAACAAGTTAGTAAGTGCAAGAGTTGGGTGAGAGAGTGGGTGTCGTGGCGCAGTGGTTAGTGTGTGTGCCTCTGACGCCGGAGGTCTGGGTTCGAATCCTGCCTCTGCTACCTGAAAAAAAGACTTGTTCTTTTTCACGGCTCCCACCTCCGCGAGGGTCTGACAAACCCTCCGAGAGTAACATTTGTCTTGAAAAACTTCTCAAAGTGCCGTTCGGATTCGGCAAAAAATTGTAGGTCCCCTTGCATGTGAAAAAAAGTATAGCACACACAGCATACATGGTTGAGAAGTTGGCCCTGGTTCACCTCGAGCTGTTGCGCCACTCTATTTATTTATTTATTTCTTTAAGTGCAAGAGTTCGTCGGTAACGAACTTCTAAATACCCGACCCTCTTTAGCCATCCACACCAAATTTAAAACTTTTTGGTCTGTTTCATATACTGAATGTCAATTATTTGTATTGGCCACGCCCTTAAAGAGGGCGTAGGCTGAAAATTAAAATCAATTAACTCTAATTTCGTTGGAATCACGAGAAAATGCAGTAAAAACGAATATTTATACTTAAAAAAAAACGCCCCATAAAAGTGGGCGGAGCTCAATGCTTTGTATGCAACAAACATAGCAAATGGTATATCTTTAATATTTGTCACATAATTTTTTTTCAATTAAGAATGAAATTCCCGATAAATCAGGTTTTCAAAGATTTCAGATCCTAAAAGTGGCAAGGATGAGTGGGCGGTCCAATTTTTGTCTAATTAAAGGCTTCTGGTCGATATTGCTCTCCACCAAAATTTAAGTTCATATGTTTTGTCTATCTTGACCAAAAGGCATTTTGAAATAAAATTTAAATTTGAGGTTGTCTGACATTCAAGCCAATTGTGGGCGTGGCTGTGGGCGTGGCTGTGGGCGGATCTTCTTAATTTGCATACTTTGTCAGTACAAAATGAGAACCAAGTAACGCTGCAAGTTTCAGTTTCTTAGCTCAATTTTGAAGACCTCAAAACTGCATACATACAGACGGAAGGACATGGCTTAATCGACTTACCTGTCGGTCTCGGTCATATCTCTAAAAGGTCTTAGGGGTCTACGGTGATTATTTCACTGTGTTAAAAACTATTCATTTAAATTAATATACCCTCGGTCGGGTATGAAAATTGCAAAGCTTTATCTTTAGCCTTTATCTCTATAAATTTAAAAATAAATTTTTCAACCCTTCCTTCATCAAAATTTCACCATTTGATTCGCATACAATAGCAATGCCATAATGTTATCCCTTTGCTACGAATCATTTACTTTGTATGCGTCCCAGTTCCAAAAGCCATTTACTTGAGCGATATAATGGGCGGAACAGTTCTATCAAATGTGACAATTTGCCTCCAAATGACGTCCATTTTGGGATATCCACATTTTGTTTGGTCATTTTTTTTTTGAATCTCACAAATGTCTGACCCACACTGCCCCTCCCTTTGATATCTCAGTTATTACCTGGCAGGAATCACCCCAAGAAACTTTTAGCCCGACCATTTACTCAACTGAATTGTTTCGTTCGCCATGGCCATATGTGATGCATTAGCAACAGAGCCCATTCGAAAACACATTACTTTCGCTTTCGTGGTAGGGCGTCGGAGCAACAGACAATTTTCGAAGAGAGTCCAACCAAATGACGGCCATGTGTGCCGTAAATAATAATGGCCCACTTGCTTTCACATAAAAGATCCGGTAGTTTTGTTTTGGGCCAAAATGAAGGCTCCTCACTTCGCCTGTTACGTTACACTACCCGAATGACCATTTCCCACCTAACGCACAGCCAAATGACTGGGCCTAAACACAACAACAGCCTGTGTTAGTGGGTTTTCTTGGGTAGATGGCAAAGAATTTAGGTCCGAATTATGGAAGCAGCAGCAGCAGTGAAGCAATCCCTGGGTTCGAGTTAAGTGCTTTCACAAGGCAATAAAATGCCATTTTGCCTTTGCAATTTGTAAACCAAATTACCAAATTAAAGGAATGAAGCGCTTCGCTCTCTTCAAAACAAAAAAAAAAACAATAATAAATTATGGATACAGGGTATATGGTGAGGGCGGCGGGAAGGACTCTTGCACTCCAGTCGATTCCACACATCTGTTGTGTGTGTCTGTATTCTTAAAATGCTCATTAGAGGCACCCTCTTATAGAAAAAATTTCAAGGATCCCATCACACACATCTAGAACATTCACGCGTCTATACGCATCCATAAATATGTAAATGTTCTATTTTTCTGCACTGTGTATACATCCAGGCACACCATTTCTTCCAGACTCTTGAGCATCGAAGAAGAGTCTATTAAACTAAGTTCCGCACAATAGATATCTCTTTGGGTACATAATGGATTAGAATCATTTCATTTGCACTTATTTTCTATATGCTTGAAGAAGAAGCACAAGGAATTGGCCATTAAGTTCACATGCTCCAATTCAAAGTTGGTAGGCTTTGGGGGCCCATATTGGCATAAATTAGGACAAGGGTCTAGAGAGTCGTCTGCATTTTTAAGAGGGGGAAGCAATTTTTTTTTATCTTTATATTTTTGATATTTTTAACTTGGTAGATTTTTGGTTAATCGTATGTAGCCTGATTCACTGAAGGCATCGACATTGGATATTGGAATATATTTTTGGTTCCGCTCCGTAGTCCTTAGCATCGTTTGAATTCATTGTCTATCTCAAAGATGACCAGCTTAAAAAAATATGGTGTTTGATTCAGTTCATACATAAGCCTGATATTTAAACAAGGAAAATGCAAAAAGGGCGCTCATTTGTTGCAAGGGTTGCTTAAAGAGCATCATCAAAAGTCGTTCTAGAAAGAATCATGAAGGTTTAACATATGTAACGAAAAAAACTCAGAAAAATGCATGAATGCCGTCATTTTGATGATGAAAACTGCTAAACTTTTTAAGCTGGGCTTTCTTATCTACCAGCTCATTTTCTTAGGGCCGGTTTTTCAGTGCTGAGTTAAGCCCAGCTAAATCAAAGGTCTGTTAATCCCGTAACAAAACGATTCTGGAGTTACTCAGCGAGCAGTTATTCAGTCCAGAGTTAAAACCATCAGCAAAGTTGTCAAAATCTTCGACTCTCGAAATTTTTGACTCTCCCAACTCTCACTTTACACAGAAAAACACAAGAAAAGGTGTTCGAGTTGCTCTCAGATGTAAGTTTTCGCAGAAACACGCAAATAAACTAAAGTTCGTACTGAAGTTCTTGAGAGTTGACAATTTTAGTGACGGAGTTAACTTTGCACTGATAAACTGCTTGCTGGGTTAACTACAGATTCGTTTTGTTCCGGGAATAATAGAACTTGGTTTAACCGACCCTTATGCCCTCTATACACCAGACCGAAAACCGTGTTTTCGCGGAAACTTTCCCGAAAAACCTAAGCTTTCCCATACATTTTCCTGTTTTTGTTACCTCGTGTTTTTGGTAGTTTTTGATGAGTTTTCCTTGCAATCGCAAGACTTCATAAGCAAACAAACCTTTTCACGCATTTAACAGCACAGCTAATACTTTCTGTCAAAACAAAATTGAAATTGACAATTGAAAATTTTGTCAAAACAAAAAGGAAAAAGCGCCTTTTAATTTGTGTTATTTTGTGGTAAGTGTTTTGTGTGAAAAATCCTAATGCAAAATATAATGCCCTTTTTATACCCCATCCCATAGGATAGGAGGTATATTAAGTTAACACGGTGAAATAATAATGGTAGACCCGGAAGACCTTAATGCGGACCTTATCGAATGAGCCATGTCCGTCTGTATGTCACATGTTTTTAGCCATAAATTTGAACAAGGGTGCTGAAAGCTTCGTACGTAAGGTCCACGTCATGCGAAGCTGTACAAGTGTAAAAATTTTTGAAATCCGCCCAAAGACACGCCCACAATCGGTCAAAATGTGCAACTACCTCCAGAGTTTTCAAAACTGTAAGACGTTCTAAAAGGCTGAAATTTTACTCTTAGCATCTCCTAATGAATGTAAGACACAAAAAAGACAAATTTAATTGGTAAGCCTCCTCCAGTGGGCGTGGCATCTATTTCAAGGGTAAAGTTTCAAATGCAAATTACTCAATATTTTTGCTCGAAATTGAAAAAAATTTGCTTAATATTTTATGTAGAAAACGCTTAGTTCTAAATTTTGTTCATACAAGACTTTCGGTCACGCCCACATTTGGAGGCAGAATTGAAGAAAAATCTGAAATTTTCCAGAAAAACTTAATTCTGACTGTCCTCGAGCCTAATTTAGGAAAGCATGAAACAAAAAAATAGTAGGTTGGGTATACGAGACCTCGGTCCAGATTTCGTTCATACAAAGTTTTTAGCCACGTCCCCTTTTAGGGGTCGATTTTTCAAAAATATTGAGTTTTAACCAAAAAACTGCATTTATACGTACATTTAAGTGTAACTAGGAAATACCTGTGAAAGTATTTTATAATTAATAGTTTGTAATTAGGGGCAGTTGGACCATGCCCGTTTTCGAAGTTTGCATTACTTATAAAATGTCAAAAAATAACTTTGCCGTCAGAATTTTACAATGTGGGATAGGATGGGGTATTCAACGGTCCGCTTTACGGACTGTAACTTCTGCGTACACACTGTAGCACTTACTCACTGGTTTTAATAGCTGAGAAATAGAAAAAATTTGCATAGAAAAGCTGCGGCTAAATTCCTTTTCTTTTGGATCCTAAGCAGTTCTCATATTCGTTGGCGATGTTTTCTTTTGTAGAGACTAGCATTGATAGTCAAAATAGTTATTAATGTTTTCACTTAAACTTGTTTGATTAAAAATTATTGTTTTAAATCATTCGAGTTCATTGGTTTTCTTTGTTTACAAACAACACTCAACAATGTTGCGAATAGTGTCAAAGTGACTGAAATGTCAACCAAACCCTGGTCGTGTTCAGTGTGAATGAGTCAATGAGTTTTCGTAAACTTTTTTCCAAAAACTTAGTTTTTGATTCGGTGTGAAAAGGGCATTACCGGTGAAAGTAAAAAATATTCCAGAAAATGAGTGCGCAGGAAGGGGTAGGGATGGCCAAGAAAATCTTGTTTGTTTGTGTTTCTGGTGAGGTTTAGCTAAGGCAAAGAAAAATGCATTGCAAGTATGGTACCAGCCCTGGTACAGTAGCTAAATTGACTCAGAATTAAGTGCATAAGAACCCGGGTTCGAATCTCGACCGGGAGAATATAATTTTTTTTTCATGGTCCCGCTCCCGACAAGATCTTTGAGGTCATACATTAGAAAACTTCCAATTCGCTGTTCGGAATGGTTAAAAAATTGTGAGTCCCCTCCATGAACGTAAGAACGCTTGTAGCGCACACACCAAAGTTCTGGTTAAGCTTAGGTTAGATTCCCCTGAATCCAATTTAAGATAAATAAGTCTCTCAGAAAACTGAGTCAATTTAGCTTTTAGACTTTAATGTGTCTGACCACTACATAAAAAGCGCTTGAATCTCAATTTCTTGGTATTTCTTGCGACTTACAGTTTAAAAAACATATAACTTTGTATACCTGTGCAATTTTGTGGTGCCTGGTGGTTTTTCTTCAATGGGTTTTAACTTAGCCGAGCTCTGATTTGATATTCACATCACCGCTCACAATAGTTAAAGCTGCTCCTGTAGCTCTGTTACTAGTTACGCGATGCCGGCTAAATTAATTGGTATGGAGGTTGCTAAAACATTCACGACAAATTAATACTACATTCAGGAAATGAGATTTCTGAATGCAGAGTTTGAATAATATCAATCTTTGTGGGGACCTCAACATTGAGCAATTTAAGCCATTGTTCGCAAGTGTCGCAGCCATTGTTCGAAGAAGACGAAGCCACCTCGCAGCTAGCCCGTGATTTGGATTCAGCTAGAATTGGGGTGCATCACAAATTTTTAAAGACACAAGGAAAAATGGTGATGAAACTGATGAGTTCTTCATAAAGACTCACGCTGCCGTCAGTCACGGCCATGCACAGATCACCACAATTAACCACGTGCATGTGTAAATAAAATGTTGTAACGCTAAGACCTCGTAAAGATCTAAAGGGTATGCTAAAATCAATTTTTAATTGTAATGAAAACGGCTTTTTTTTCTATAACTTACCTAGGGTATATTAAGTCTGATAAGGCCCGTATGTAAAAAACTTTTGAGCCTTAAATTTTAAGCTAGAAATTTGAAAATTTGTGAGAGAGCTGGAAGTCTAGTCTGATCGTGTTTGAAAATTATTTGATTCCGCCCACAGACACGCCCACTACAAGCCTGTATGCGTGACCGTCTCTAATTTTTAAAAACTGTATTCCAAACTTTAGCTGTGTTACAATGATGCTAGCGCACTAATTTTTCGTACACGATATCGCTTTGTCATTGTCTTTGAGTTAACTGAAAAAGGTTGACCACGTCCACTTTTTAATTGATTGTAACTTAAAATTACTGTTTTTCAATAAATATCTATATATGAAATTTGCCAAAACAACTTTTATTTGTCGAACAGTCACAGAGTCAATTAGAAAAACCTTAAATATAACTCAAATTTCATTGCCCCCTATTAGGTACTCCAACATTTATTCATTTATTCATGGTTTCGTGTCTGGGTAGGTGCACAGCACCATCCTAGCAAAAAAAAACAATGCACAAACGAAGGCCAGTCAATTTTTTAAACACCGTCGTAATGCTTAATATTATTAATTTCCGAATGCCTTGCCATGTTTTAACAACATTGGACTGCACGCTAATTCCAAAATATGATAAATTAGTTGTAGAGAAAAACCTGCAATTTGAGCACTATAGTTTTCAATTAGAAATTATGCGCTCATTGTGTCAAGTGTTTTCAAATTAAAACTTTATCGTTCAAAAGCGTCGATTCATTGCATCATGAAATCCACACCATTATCTATATTATATAGGAAGGCACAAATTGACACATTACGAGACACTTTGCAGTAGAAAAAGGAAAAACTTTACTGTTGTTCGCTGATAATTTTCTGCAACTTCATCTTCCGCCAACCGGCAGAAATCCTTCAAGATTTTACCATTCAACAATTTCTGTTTTTCCAAATCACTAATTCAACCGCGCACAGCTACCCAACCCACACGGGGTACCCGCGTACCCTCCTACGAGAAAAACTTCCAAAAGAACTTCATTAAACAAATAGGACTTGAAGAGCTTAAAAGATCAGCAAGTCATCCAAAAATCGGAACCCCTACCAACGAACGCGTCTCTTTCGGATATCCACCCTCGATATACTTGTCCATAGGTAAGACGTGAAATAATCACTCCACTCACTGCGAAGCATGGAGCAACGGGAAAAGTGGGAGAAAACTTTTTTCCTCAATTCGTCAGTTCAAGGAGTCATCCTATCCGAAAACTTTCTAACTCAGATCCAGAGCAACTCTCTAACATCCAACAAGGATGACAAAAACAGAAAACAAACAAGACTGCTGGTGTAGTTTTTTTTTCGTTTTTGCTTCTTCACTCTTGTGTACTCTTTCCTGTATCCTTTATCGCGCAGACTTCCTTGGGTGGTGTAGGATGGTGGGAAAAGTTTTCGTTGCTTTAACCAAGTCAGTCCGTCGTCGGTTGTTTGACGAGAGACAAATTTTCCGCCAAACATCCATCCATCCAATAAAACTCGCCCTCGACGATTCGTGCCTAGGTGCACGTGTAAAGCCCAACGGGATGCAACAACAAAGGCGGAAGTAGTTTTAGCCCCAAAAGTCAATTACGAAAAATTTTCGAAAAACGAGACGAGAAGAGGATGACCAAACTTTTCAAGATGAAGGCGAAAATTTCAGACGCTTGAGGATGCGCCTCAGAAAGAAGGAAAATGATTAAAAGTTCGAAATCAAGTTTACTCTGGCTCGTCTCTGGGCACGATCTGTGCGGAGGAGTATAGAAAGTGCATAAAGGACGATTGTATGCGGTGGTGGGAAGGGGCTAGTGTCACTATGTAAGGGTGCTAATATGAAGTTCTGTCGTGTATGTATATAGCTCCGTGACAGACGTCGTCGCTGCTGTCACTCGTGTTCATGACAAAATGAAAGTGGCACAATATGACATATCATGTTCCTCACATGTTGCCGCACGGACGTGCCTTCTCGAGTTCAACAATACGAACTGAAAGCAAATGTTCTTCAACGTGTACGACGTATCCATGTCCATGTCCTTGTGCGCTATCCCATGATTTTCGCACTTATTCGTTGCTTTGTGTGCAAAGCAGGAAGGAAGAAAAATATTGAAAGAAACGCCAGATATAAAGTCCTGCACCACAACTTTGCGACTGCCATGATGGTATTATTGTGAATATGATAGGGAGAGTGAGTTCTTTTGTGTTTCTTTTGAAAGCTGTTTTCATTGAGAGTAGCTACATTAGTTTTAAGACATAATTCTGGACATGCCCGCTATTTTTGGCAAAAGATTTAGAAAATTCGTATTGAGAAGAAAAAATAAGTGCATGTTTTATTGAGTCTCAAATAGGTTTTCCAATAGGTAGAAATTTAAAGAAATATTTTCTTGTATTGAAAATTTCAGCTTAATATTAAAATATATATTTGTTGTGGCTATCTTGCAGTTAATTCGCTCAAGTATTTAAGATCTTCATCCTACCTATGTTAGTTTCGTTATTCTGAAGAAATCTTGAAGAAAGATTACGTAAAATCTAGCTTATTTAAAGCGTTAGTAGCTCACCAGATGGGAATAAATTATTTTCCAATTGTTCAGAATGACAGAAGCAAACAGAATATGAAGCAATAGATCTAAGGTAAATACATGTTATAGGTGTGACTCGTAATGTATAAAGGCTACAAAGGTGGATGAGGCAGTCCCAAAGGCAGTAAAAGACTATCCCTCTTCCCCAGCCATGCTACCGAGACTTGCACTTATGTTCGTCCATCCATCTGTATGTGTAAAGGTTTAAGGTCCTTAAAATCAAGCTAGAGAGCTGAAACTTGGTACACGGCTTGGTTCTTTTGTTGTTGAAAATTGGCTTAATCCGTCAACGGCTACGGCCACTACTGGCTTCAATTTGAGACAACCTGTATATCACATTTTCTTTCAAATTGTCATTTTGTCCAAGTAGACTAGGCACATGAGCTCAAATTTTTGTACTGAGCCATAATGGCCAAGACTTTTAACAGGGCCAAAGTTGGACCGCCCACAATATCGACCATGCCCACTTTTAACATGCTAGATCTTTAAAAACCTGATTTCTCGGAAAGTTCACTCTTAATCGAAAAAAAATTTTATGACAAATATTAAAAATATTTCTATTTGCTAAGTTTGCTCCATACAACGTTTTGAGCTGCGCCCACTTTTAAGGGGCGATTTTAGGGAAAAACTGTTTTTGCTTTTACCGTATTTTTTCATGATACTAACGAAATTACAATTAATTGATTTCAATTTTATGCCCATGACCACTTATGGGGGCGTGGCCTATACAAATTTTATATGAATTCGGGCCAAGAAGCTACGTTTTAGTGTTACATGGTATATAGAAGTTTATCACAGGCAAACTCTAGCACTTCCTCACTTGTTTATTTTAAAGCATAAAATTATAATCGGGAGTTGGGGGAGGCGGGGAGTCGTTTCTGAATTACATAAAATATATTCAATAACAGTTTTGAGCCCTATTCAAGACTCTAAATTATTTTCATGCTTAATTAAGCAACATTTATTGAAGTTTGAACTACAATAAGGCTTAAAAAGCGATTAAATAGGAGGATGATAAAAACATGGTTATTTTTATTACAATAAGCACAACACTATAATCATAATTATAATAACAATATTATTATAACTTATGTAATTATAATATGAGTAATTAGTGATGTAGTTATAATTATCACTAAACTAATACTATTATTATTATTATATGACCGGCTCAGTTGATACTGCCATGTTCTAAGGAGAGATCCCGACGAGACGGTCAGCAAGCAAGCGGTTTTGTGTTTTGTTCGCCTCACCTATAGATCACTTTACAATCTTTTACCCACGGTTTTACGGTACTGTAAATCAAATGAGAGTCAATCTGGGTCTCATTCCCACTGCTACTGTCAGTGATCAGGTGCCTGCTTTTCTTGACGATTATGGTATTAAGCACGATAAGACCATAATTCAAACGTTTAGGTTATATTTACCACAAAAGTTCCTAGTGCCCTATCCAGTCTACCATAGCAGTCTTCATAGTTCTCGTTAGATTTCCTGTCACATCCGTTCAAGTCTCCCCTTACAAACAAAAGCTCTTCCTCTGGGATCGCCTTGATGAGATGATGATCCAAAATGCATCTCTACTTACACCCAACTTGGGGAGCATATGCACTAAAGATGTTCCACACCTTACCTTGCATCAACAGCTTGAGAGACATCAACCGGCCACTTTGCTTTGGTATATTCAAGATGCCATCAAGAAGCACTGCCGCAAGGTTGATACCATTTACGTTCCTGCCTTGTTCGGTTCCGCATAGTACATCGTGTAAGCTTTTGTCTTTTTATCCAAGAAACGAGGCCCGATTTCCGGGGCTCCGCCATTTCGTCTCTTGAACACACAAGGTGATCACTCGCCTTCTTACCATAATCTCTTCAAGTTCGTAGCTACGACAAGTCATGCTTCCAATATTCTAACACACGACCCTGAGCTTTCGCTTAGTTAGTTGAATTTTTTTGCTATCCTCCTGAAACCGACTAGCTCTGACCCAAGCATTACTGCTCCAGCTCCATGTGCCATTCGTAGCGTACCTTTCCACAATGCTCTTGTCTAAACGACTTGTTCTGTTCGACACATGTTTTGTTTGAACGTCCTTTTCTGATGATGATCTACATATGCACATTTTTTCAAAAGTTTAAGAAGTTAAAGGTGTCGCTAGGCTCACTTAGGTGTTACAGTGGCCTAGGCCCCTTAGTCGCCCTTTACGACAAGAGCTATCTTTTTGTTTCAGTTGCATTCTCATCCGTAGCTGCACGGCTTTTCCTGTCACAAGTTTAATGAAACCGTTTAATTCACCGTTAAATCATCTCTATTGGACACATAGAAAATATGAAACTGTCATCAGTTGTTAGTTTTCTTTTCTTCGTTCTCAGTTTTTCTATTTATTTCCTAGTTTAATTCCTGTTAATAATTTAACCAATGTCGGTCTGCTTATTTCCATTGTCATTTTATAGACGTTTATAATTTCATATTTTCTGTGTCCAGACGCCTTGAAATAGACGGCATACCCATCGAAACGTCGCTTAAAAACTATGAATATTTCTTTTCATTAAACTGAATTTGTGGCCTTAATAGCGGAAAACAATAAATTTCTTAAATTTCTCAAAATTCGGCAAGGCTCTCATCACACAATAATAATAATGATATTATTTACCTAAAAAGCTAACCGAACGTATCGTTGCTTATATTGGGGAAAATGTAATGGCAAAGCCATACAAAATAAAATTTGGTATTAAAAAGATAAAAATTAGAACAATTCTACGAACATTATAATAATGACTAGTTCTAGATATTTTTATTGGTGTATTACTATTATTATTACTTTCATTATTTTTTATTTGTTCATTATTATTTTTATTATCATTATTATTACTGTGATAAATATACATTATATATTTTCTTTATAATAATAACTAATTAAGCATTTTGTTGCAATGAAATTAAGCATACAACTGAATTTCAGTTATTTATTCAAAACTTTTTTTAATCCTTTATATTTGGTAAATAATGTCAATCATTATTTTTTCATGCTGGCACATTTTCATGTGCCAGCATGAAAATGTGGAATGAATATACGAAAAAACGTAGGTAAAATTACAAGAAGACAGGCGGCTCGCCACTGGCGAGATAGATTCGTGCCAAGCGGCTCGCTATTGGCATGAGGGGGGCTCGCCACTAAAAATGCTGAAACTTTTTACATTTCCATTAAATACTTTTAAAGTTTAACAACTTTTTTAATAAATCATACCTGGAATAAATTTTAAAGAATATCAAATAAAAAGAAAACACATTTTAGGTAACTTAAGCCGTTGCTCTGTGTAACGTAATTGAATGCAGAAGTTTCCGTAAGCGGGGCTCGCTATTGGGTGTTTTATCCTAGGCAGATTATATTATAAATTAAACTTGTCCACAAAGGATAAGTAGGTACCTACTATAAAAATCTTACTTGACAAACTTTCCTTTTGACGTCACTTATAGCAAGCAAGGACTTAAAACCAAATGCATAAGCTAGACGCCGACACCCGAGTCCGTCCCCCCATTAAAGTCATCTTAAGTATCAATTAATATATAATTTACAATAATTTCCACATCTCTGCTTTATTTACTTTTTAATTAAGTCTTTTAGAAGCTTATAAACATTTTGGTTGACAATTTACTAGAACTCACATTTGCAGCTCTTGTTTCACCCAAGGAACTCACGTTCTTAAAACAGTTTGCTTAGATTAAAAGACTTTTTAACTTAAGTGAAAAACACTTTCTGCATGAAAATTTCTCCAAACTATGTCATTCGTTTCTCGTTTACACTACACAAAAACACAATTCCACTACAAAACACAACATTTTTCCATCGCAGAGCAGGGACACTGTTTCAAAGCAAATCACTTCACACTACCTTTGGATGGAAATTTAAATTCCAGAACCCTATGCAACTACTTCACTTCACTGTGACAAACGACACTCTCCTCCATTAAACAAAGGTTGTACCAATAATTTTCATCCGGAAACTTACCTCCCATTAAGCCAATTGATATTATGGAATGTCCACAAGAGGTTTCTCTTTGCTGTCCGGGGGGAAGCAAAAAAATAACCATCCACCATGCACCAAAAGCTCATCACTAAGTCAACTTGTTGCAGGACCCAAAATCCTGATTTCTACACAAATCGTCAGACAATAGCATGAGAGGTGTAAGAGCTCACAAAAAAGTCACCATTTTAAAAGTAAACCAGCTAAGAACACGAAGAGGAAGGACAGCGCAGCACTCTTCCTGGCTACGGACCAAAATTTTCATCATCATCCCGAGAGGCGATAGGGTGAGGTGACGGGCGGAAAAATTAGCTGTTGCTAGCAGCGTCAGCAATAGATGCACATTGCAAAAAGCTGTGCTCGGTGATGAATGAATTCTCTTCTTGTTCGTTCGTCTGCTGGGAAATTAAAGACATATTTCAGACAGCAGCAGGAGCACCACCACCACCATATTACCGCCAAAAACAGTAATAGTAGTGGAACCATAGTATCTTAATCCCAAACATTTGCCATCGTAACCCCAACACACCAGCGCCAGCGCTAGGACTCAGCGATGCCGACACGAAGGATCCGCCGCCAAGCGTTGCGCTGCGGATGAAGACACCGCCTCAGCAGAGAAGAATCTTTTTTTTGTGCGGAAAGGCCAACGACTAAGGAATTGTGTTGCCCTGGTCGACGAAGGATGCAATAAAGAATTGTGTACATAAATGGATACCTAAAAGGTCAGAAACTGTTACGAACAGACGGGTCAGGCATGATTTATGTATATCCCTTCAAGGAAAAGGATGACTTGACGCAAGTAAGATATGCCCTGCCCAGACCATTGTGTGTGGGAGGTCACCAACTGCTTGGTGGAGGGGGCAACTGTTTAGGATATCTTCTGTGATTTACCAAACGGAGCCAAACATTATTTGCACAGTGCGCCATTACACCACCACCGATACATTATCGCCAAGCAGCGCGCTTAGAATGGGGAGAATAGGGGGGATTAGATTGATATGTTCCATCGTTTAGTGCTCCCTGCAGGCTTTCGCAGCGTAATCGTTTCATCTGGCGGCACACATAGGTAAGTACACACTCCAGCCGATAAGTCATGGCATTGGGAATTCGCCCAACGACGATGACTTGTCAGGGCAGCGTCTTTTTCTGCTGAGGCGCCATTTGTCCTTGTCGCCAACATCCGCTTTCGGTTGCCGCAATCAAACGACACGGTGCGGTCTGCTTTCAAGAGCCCTGGACGCAGTCATGTAATTAAAAGTGTGCACCAAATGAAGTTTTCTAATTAACTCGAAGTAAACACCAATTTAGCAAAAGTTTAATTACTCGCAGTCACGTAAGCCCGGGCCGCAATAGCCGCCGCGCCCGGTGGCATCTGCAACGGCTCAAGAGCGAAAGACTGCCAACGAACGTTGCAGTTTTCACTGAGGTTTATGTTGGGGTTGAAGTTTCTTTGTTTCGGACAGATACTCGTAAATAAACAGAATCGGCTCGGAGTGTGACGGATGAACTCGTACAACATCTCAAGGAGGAATAAAAGATTTCTTTCGCCATCCTCCCAAACAACACACCGCCATGGATTTTTCTTCTCTCACCGCATCCCAATGGGCGATTCCAATCACGTAGGTAGCTCACAACGAATTCCCAAGGATTATAGAGCTGATGTTTCCCTTTGATGTTTACAAATTTTTATCGGATCGCAAACAAATTTTACTCACTTCCACTCGGAATATTAACTATCATCGGATATTGTTGATTGAGGCCAAATACACATTACCTACAATTTATGAAATACGTGGAATGCAAGCCAACGACCGAGGTTCTTATTCTACAGAGGTTCTGGAAAAAACCCGAACATATAGACTATTAGTTCGGTTGGATGGGGGCTACTGCATTCGGCCGGATTACTGTTGACAAAGTAACATCTGAGACGAAAATGGAAATTCGTGCGGAAGGGATGAATCTGAATGTGTCTAGGGAAATAGAGAGTCGGGTGAAAATATTTTAAGAAGCTTTGTATTAAAGTCTTCTATAGCTTTATAAAGGCACACATGCTGTAAGCTGTGTTGGGAGAAAAAGGTATGCTTTTCGAAAACGTTGATATTGTGCTCCCCAATATTTCTATTCTCTTTTCCATTCCTATCTCCTCTCCAATCCTATCTTCGTTCCATTCGTTAATATTCTTGTTTTCCATCCCCGTCCCGTTAATGCATCATTTTAAATAGAAAGAAAAAAAAATTATTCTTTACAAAATTTTGTCTACTTTTTTTTTTAAAAAAGGGGCGTGGCATGTCCAACGCCTTAAACCAAAAATCAATATTAGCATAGAAATATCCAAGCTTGCGGCTTAAATGTATGCAAAACTGTAATTTTTTGGTTCAAATTCAATTATTTTGTGAAATTGACCTCTAAAGATGGGCGTGGCCAAAAACTTTGTATGAACGAAATCTGTAACAGTAACCGGTCTTCTTTATGTGCTAAATTTTATTTCTTATTCTATCCTTAGTAAAGCTGAAAACAGCAGTCAAAATCCATGTTTTTCTTTAAATTTATAGGTTTTTATGGAATTCTGCCTCTAAATGTGGGCGTTGCCCGAAACTCTGTACAAACCACATGTAGAACCGTGTTTTTTTTATATGATATATAAGGCAAAATTTTTTAGATTTGGATCATCTTATTCTGCTGGTTTCATCTTATGCTGCTAGATCTAAGATGAAACCGCATAAATACAATACCGTCAATTTATGCGGTTTCATCTTAGATCTAGCAGCAAAAGATGCAACCGCATAAATTGACGGTATTGTAGGTGCCTTCGTTGGAAGGCAGCCTGCCACACGCGATTACTACAGAAGCTTGAACTACTTGTTAAGGAAACTTAGTCGTAGTCTGACGGAAAATGGGAGGTTTTTTAGTGAGTAAGAATCTCACACTACTATGAGCACGCGCGGCCGGTCCTTGTAGTGCCTATGGAGGTTTTTCCTACCCACGAAAAAAAAAAATAAAAAAAAAAAAAAAAATTGGATCAAAAATATTGAACAAATTGCATTTGAAAGTTTACTCTTTAAATCGATGCACGCCTACTAGGAGTGGTCTGCCGATTTCGTTTTTAGGAGATGCTTAGTGTCAAATTTCAGCTTTTCACGACGTCTTATATAGTTTTGAAAGGGAGGCAACTGGAGGCAGTTGCACATTTAGACCGATTGTGGGCGTGTCTGTAGGCGGATTCGAACAATTTTAACACTTGTATTGCTTCGGATGACAGCGAGCCCACGTATAATTTCAGCTTTCTAACTCAAAATTTAAGGCCTAAAAATTGGTGACATACGGACGGACGGACATGGCTCATTTAACTCAGACTACCCTGCGGTGAGTCAAGTCGAGTTTTTCCTTCGTCATTTTGCCCATCAGTATACCTATTCACTCCTGTTATCAAGCAATTATAAAAAAAGCATTGTCATTCATTTTGCGTTCTTATAATACTGCAAGATGAACATTTTTATGGGCTCAAGTGAAGGGTCCAAATTGGGAGTTCGAAAGCTGCCACAAAGCTAGAATTAAAGAAGTTTTAATGGACCCACGCAAGAAGATGATAGGGTACATGACTCAATCCAGGATTTATCCGCGGAAGAAGAAGAAAATCTGATAGAGGAACCTGATAGAGGAAAAATAAAGGAACCATTCAACACGTTTCGTCGGGTGGCGTAGACAGGAGAAGTGATTAAGTCATGTTTGTGCGTCCGGCCGTTCATCTGTGACAGAGAAAACTTTGGTTAGTGAGATTTTAAAAGATATGGAAAAAAGAAATTCCTACTTTAAGTTCTTTTTTTAGGCTATAAAATCATTAAAAGATTTTATGAGAAAGACCAAAAACAGAAAAGGAGTTTTGCTCCCTTGCATGGAATAATTACTATTCTGCAAGCATCTAAAAATGCTGATCTCCAAGGATGTCAAGATGACGTCTCAATTAAGAAATTCACGATTTTGTGTCTGACGATCCCCGAATCCAAACTCGTGAGTAAGTAAGTTAAGATCATATAGAAATTTCTTATGAATAGACACCGTTTCTTACTGGGTCTTAGTTTCATGTAGCCCAAGGTTGGCTTAGGTTAGGTGGAGAGGTAGGGTTGCTGGCAGCAAAATCCACCAGCTTGCATAGGCCTACTAGGGCGTCACCCTATGGAGACAAACTGTAAGGAGGAAAGATTTTAATGTAGCTATAATACTTAGTCACTGAGCTTCAAAGAGAAACTTGGACAAGTCCGAGACCCTGCTGAACTTCACAATATTTGCCGATGTAAGCTCGGTGCAAGCTCGTTTATATCCTCAAAGAAGTGTTGTCCCAGGGTTGAAAACGTTATCCGCTGCCACTTGGACACTGGCAAAGAAGGTGTTTTACATCTTCTTGCGCTCCTGCAATTGTAGTTGGTGATAGTGATCCTTAGTTCTTCTGAGTGTTTCCCAACAGTTTCTTCTTCTTCTTTCTTTCTTTTAAGTTAAGGAGCGAGGTTAAAATCTGAAGTGATGGATTATAGCCCTCCAACTCCACTGCGTTCCTAATGGTACGCTTGTGGGGCACGCCGATTTGACCTCAGAATATACCGGCAGGCCACCCGGTTTTGGATTTCTTCGTCACTGAGGCCAAATAAATGCTGTTGTAGTTGCATTTGTGTGATCCATGTTGAATGTTTAGGCCTTCCTCTCCTTCGCGATTGCGCTGGAATGTTAATTGACATTGCCTTTTTGACGGGGTTCGTAGAATCTCTCCTTTGAACGTGGCAATACCCATTTCTTGGTGCCGGTTTAAGCTCGGTTCTCGCCACTTCATCCACCCCACGCTTTCGCGATGATTGATGTCGTCATCACACTTTGCTTTGCTATTGATCATAGATCCTAGGTACTTGAACTTCAGTCAGTTTTCCTTCAAGCAGATAATCAAGGACTACAATGAAAAGCAAAGGGGCTCCCTGGCGTACACCGATTTTAATTGAGAACTCATCAATGACTCCGGAAGGATATCTTACTCTTGTCTTTGCTCCATCATACATGTCCATGATCATCCGCACGTAGGCTTCTGGAAATCCTCGTTTTTTTAACGCCACCCATATCAGATCTCGTGGAAGTCTATCGAAAGCTCTTTAAAAATCAAGCAGCACCATATGCAGATCTTTAAGGGCATCCCGATGTTTTTCGATTATGATCCTTATGCTTTGGATTGCGTCAGTGGTTGATTTCCCCGTGACAAATCCACACTGGTCCTCAGATAGCCTTATTAATTTTCGTAGTCGACTATCTAGTACCCGCTCGACGATCTTCATTGTGTGAGACATCAGCTTGATAGAACGGTAATTGTCACAGCTTCGTGTATCACCTCTTCCCTTAAACAAAGGAAGCAGATAACTTTCCCTTCACTGATTAGGCATTGGATCCCCTCTTATTAATTTGGAGATGAAGGTCTATGAAGGAGATGAAGGTCCGATGTCTCCTATTTTCTTCCAGAACTCTGAGGGTATCTGATCTGGCCCAACCGCTTCTCGCTTCTTGGAGTACTTAACCAACCGCCTTCCCAACCTCGTCGACTGTGATGTCTGGTACTTCTTCTTGGTTAGGAGTAGTCTCTTGTGGAAAGTTGTGCCTGGGAAACTGTTCCCAACAGGTTTTGCCAACAGGTTGTGATGGCCTTTTTAGTGCGAAAAGCTTTTTTGATTTGTTTCCATCTATATATGGCCATATAGCGCCTTTGTGTGGCTGCAGCTCCGCAGATTTACTCATCTGTTTTGAGCTATACTTTGAATGAGCGAATGGACAAGAATCGGAAGTATCTTCGAATCTAAAAGCAGAATCAGGCCTGACACGAGCAGGGAAGGTGAAGGTCTCCTTTTTAAGTATCCAGCCCTCATATGTGTCTGATTGCTTGGTGCGAAAAAGCGGTAGCAACGTACTCAGTGTCGCAGAGAATGAAAAGCTAACCAGACAGGGACCCTTCCCGGTGGCCATAATAGACTAGGACGAGCTAAATCTTGGTCTATTATGGCCACCGAGTCGGCCTTTCAAATATCTCACGAATTTTGTACGGTTTCCGTATCCTTTATACTTAAGTCTTATTTAAGGCATCACAAGGTGTTTGGCAGAACTTGAGTGCGATTTTCAATGTGTTTTGACTCTAGATTTATCCCACTTAAATCTATTATGGTTGGTCCTTAAGCTCTTTAATAGAGGCTCGAATCGGTTGGGGAATTAAAACTGGTCTGACGTCTGAGAGGTTAATGAACTTCTGTAGAGGTAAACGCTCTCCAGACTGATTTTCTGTAAGATTGTCACGCTTTAAGAAAGTTAGAAAACAAAAATTCTTACTATATTTATTAATTAATTATTAATACTATAAATACCACTTTTACGTTTTTGTTGGAGGTTGCGATGAAGCACTCAGGCACAACTACTGGTCCATTCTACTACCATATGCAGACACCTAACATTCATGTATTTAGATTACCAGCATTTCGAGGAACGAGCTTCAGTGATAAAGAGCTTAGGTGCTCGGCACCCACCATACGTAAGCCCCAAAGATCCTCCACCTGATCCTCTACCACCCAAAGGCAAGAGAAAGTGTTCCGCAGTATCGTCGTCCTCTCAACAGATAGGACAGGTGGTGGTTTCGTTCAAGCCTAACACATTGTAGAGTCTAGAAAAAGCTTGGTGGCCGGTAAAGACGCCTACAAGACGTCTGCAATCGATTCTCCATGAGAGAAAAAAACAAAAACGCTGACCCATTGCAGATGTCCGGGCGTAGTCGTTTACATCAGGCAGGCATAAGGCAGTTTCGGGTCCTGAAGGCTCATCAGAGATCTCTTTTCCCTGAATACCAGTGTGTGACCTATGGGACCCAAACAAGATTCATGATGCATTAAGCCTTCCGACTAAGTTCAACGAATGATTGAGTTGAAGCGATATTCCTCCTTCTTGTAAAGAGAAAAATCGTAGTTTTAAGAGAATTCACTGAAAGCCAACTTACTCTCTCTGCGCCGGAGCGCACACAGTCGGAGTCGCCCTAAGAATGAACGGCGGCATCACTCGCGTAGGCTTGTGTGTAGGCTCGGTTCCAGGAAAGTTGAGAGCCGATAGAAGAGAGTCTACAACCATGCACCATAAGAGGGCAGAGAACCAACTTGCGGGCAGCCCCTGTTTACCCCAGTTATGACGCACTTGCCACAATCTGCTTCGGTTATCAGCGTCCTGTGCACCAGACCACAACCACTTACTTCTTACAACAATACATCTCTTGGACTATGCTACTCTCGTAGGACTAAAACCTTGTCTCTTTTCAAATATGTACCTGCAAAAGGACTCTTCGCTTAACGAGGCTATGTACATGAGATAAGTCGCCTTTTTTCCGGTGATCCCCATATTTGTTTTTTTAAATTAACGTATGCAACAAAAAAAAAAATTGTAATCAAATACAAGTGCAAATGCACACTGTAGGCTACATCCTCATACCTTCCTAGACGACACGTTCTGTCATTCCTGAAAATAATTTTAGTTCAAAAAAAAAAATATAAATGAAAAATTTCGAGAAATTCTTAGAAATTCATAAAATCTTCTTTTGTTATTAGACCGGCGTTGTATAACTTGTTCCAATTTTTTATTCCCATTTAGAGAGCACGTGTACCAGTAGTATTCCTTTTATGCTATCAAGTCCAAAAGTTCATGTGGAATATCAAAAGAATTTATACAAAAAAAAACATACCTTTGGAATCTTCCTTAAAGATAAATACTTTGCAAGAAAATGCTGTTTGATCAATTAACGTAATTAGCCAAATTAAATAACGGGAAGTGAAAACTTCCAAAAGTAAAACTTCCATGGCCATAGCAGGTGTACTAATTGAGACCTGATTATCATTAGTAAAGTAATATGGTACCGAGCTTTTAAGGGCAACACTTTAACAACACAAAAATTATGATTACAGAAATGTTGTTAGCTTCCTCTTTTTAATCCCTTAAACGTTAAATAAACTGACGTCGCTTTTTGCATGGAAAATTATTTTCCGCAAAAGAAAATTCTCTGGATATTGTATTAAAAAGAAAGCACAGATTAATATTATAAAGACAAGACGAGGATCAAAGTGCAAATATTGTCACATCCCCTTTTGTATAATCCTACCTTGCAGTGTTCTATAACAGATAAAAGATAGGTGAGAGCACGAGCGGTACTTATCGAACGTGCTCAATCGCTCACAGCGCACACAAAAACAAGAAGGGTTCGCTTTTCAAAATTCGCCCCAAGCACTTCTGATGTATTCTTCAAAAGCCCTAATAACAATATTGGCAAAATAAAATATTCCTCGCCAGGGATTATATGGAGTAGGTGAAAGACAAACTATATTCTGGGGGTGGGTGGCGGAGTATCGGTTCTCTGGTAGTATCGGATAGACGACATTTATGAGCCCTACAAAAGGGGATATTCAAAAGCAGATTTGATATCCTTCATCACAGTCGGTCGAAAGTTTTCACCTCCTTTCTCTGGCTTGGCCACTTGAGTCATTCAGGTCTCGAAGCATAAAAGCCCGATGAAGAGCAAGAGATTGAAGGATGGAACTTGTGCTTATCATAAGCACCGACACATCCACATGGAAGAAAGGAAAAAAAATGTACTATAGGAAAACTCCTAGAAAGGGTTACAAGCTGTTGCTATTGAGAAGCCAGGTGACACCAAGCAACATTTCAGCAGCGGATCTATGTGCTCCTTGCTTAAGGGTCGATGGCATTATTAAGTGCAATCGATGCCTCTCTGGACGGCGCTGTTCTTAGAGAACAGTAGACGAGTGCCATGCAAACAAAGCAGATGCATCACTTTCTATGGCACAACAAGGGGGATTTTGAACATACAGTCGGATCAAAATATTTATGCTGCACAAGCCCCTCGGGACTGGCTGGCAAGTGCGTTCTTTTCTTGTTGTCACCCAAAGTGCATGTCATCATGGGACAAAGCTAAGCATCTTCGCCTTTGTTTCGATTCGTCCTATACGTGTGAAGTGCGATGCTCTCCGGCTGAAAACATACCCAAAAGTTCAACAAGTACGGTATCTAAGATGTGACTGGATGCTTCTGTCTGTAACATTACAAATGGGTGGCGTTAACGGCTGTATTCTGAGGCGAATGGAGGCGTACCTGAATGTGTACGCTCCTCTATGTGTGTATGTACTACATACATAACACATTTCTAGAATTTTTGGGCAAAAAAATTTTGATTTGTGTAAGTTGACAGGACACCCAAAATTTTATAAAATGCCAACAGCATGCTGTCATTTCTTGTCACTGCGAGGCTTTATTTGAACAAGAAGTGAAAGGATAATATACTTGAGTTTGTCTCTAACGAGAGCCTAAAATGCGAGTAGGGTAACTCAGAGCAGCGTCGCGCGAGGTAATGAAATTTATGTGGCTGGGACTTACACTACTTTTACCGAATTGTGTAGCCCACGCCCACCTGAAAATAATATTGCCTAGAGCGCGTCTCATGTTGAAAAATGCTCTGGCAGGTTAGAATTCATTATTTCACCATAGAAAAGCATAACTATTTTTACTACGTTTTCCAAGGTGCGAAGCTTTGCATATTACCGAATTGTGTAGCCCACGCCCACCCGAAAATAATATTGCCTAGAGCGCGTCTCATGTTGAAAAATGCTTTGGTCGTAAAAGGTTAGAATTCACTATTTCACCATAGAAAAGCATTACTATTTTTACTACGTTTTCCTAGGTGCGAAGCTTTGCATCCGCCCAAAAAACCCATCGCCCATTTCTCAGTGTTTTCATACACTATTCCACTGAAATGGAGTATTAAGTTTAAGGGTCCAATCATAGCTATCATCGGATTTCATCATTGAAAAGTTTGTTTTCATGTTTTTAGACGCTTGAGCAAACAATGTTGGCTGCTATTGGTATCAAAATGAAGCTTACGAGTTGCAGAATTTTTTCCGTAACAAACTTTTATGTAAACTCGCTTTTACTATTTCACTGACAGAAATCGATTTCAAGGAACAGCTGATTTTGATTTGTGTTTTTGCGACAAAATCGTTCCACTGAAAAGCATTCCATTCTCTTTCTATTCTCAACTTTCAGTTTTCCTTTCACTGTTCAACTCCAACCTCAAACGCCTGTAGCTGTTTGCTGGCACTGACAAAGATTTTCAATGATTGCTATGAATGACTTGTCAGAAAACCGAAGATATTGTTCTACTGATTTGTTCCAATGATGCTATCCGATGATAGCTATGATTAGACCCTAATACAGGCGAAAATGAAACATACAGAAATAATAACTATAGACCCCTCAGATCATAACAGTTAGGGAGCTCAAATTTTGTTAAAAAAAAAAAAGAATCGGGCCAAACAGTTTCAATAATTTTTTCCTAGAACACTTTTTAATTTTTCTGGATTTCTAAATAGACGACACTTGTCGCATGACCAACGCCCCCTCTGGCAAGTTGAACAGAAGTTTTGTTTCAACTCTCAAAACACCTTTTATAACCCATCTCATGGCTCCAAAAAGAAGCTAATAACACGCTTGCGTTATTGGCAGACCATCAAGATCGGACATAATGATCGAAACAGAATTATCAGTCCAACAAGCCGTATCCGTCGGTCCGCCTGTTTTTGTGCAACGCTCATGTTGAAAGGCCTTAAATTGCAAGGTAAGAAGTCTAAAACTTATATCTGGATCTTTTAGGCAACCCTTTATTCATAGGGTGAAATTAAGTCGCAAGAAAAGTTGGAGGAAAATAGTCGCAAGAAATTTAAACTAGTATATCAAGAGCATAAAAGCCAAAAATATTACAAAAACAGAAATAAATCTGAATCTTGCCCCCTATGGACTTGACTGCCCTAGAAAGAGAAAGTCCAATAATTGGGGCTTAGGGTGGCACTTTGCCTTAATTCGACCCTGGACCTTGGATGGATGTTCCTCGATTTCAGTGTTTCAGTTAACATTGATTCGAATCCATGGTATAGCGAGGTGTTAGACTCGAATCGTTCATTTTTTTAAAAAAAAGATTTTTTTCGGCAACAAAGTTACCTTTTTCAGAATCCAGACATTTGATTCTCTTTGATGCTCGAATTCCATTGCATTAAATATTTTTGACATAATAAGAATCATTGAATGAAAATTCCTTAAACAAGCCAATTAAAATAAAATCAAAGAATTTTCAGCTCACTAAAATAAACTCAACTCTTCCCAGGGCACTTTCTTGTAATGGTGCTAAGATGTCCCATCAAAATCTGGAATTATACAATACCACAAGACAGCTCGTGCTAAGAGCCCTCCCAAGTGACAAGCAAATCAGGCCAAGTATTTCCTTTAGCTTTTCCACTTCAGCTAATTGCAGAAATATACACGTACTTCGAGATTTAATGAGGATTACCATAGCAGCGATAAAATGCAAGCTTCCCGTCGCTCAAGTGTTTAGCACCATGACAGTTGCTGCATTTCTTGCAGCACATTGAACAAGGATCTGTATTCTTCCTTTTAATTACTATGCCAACAAAATAAGAATTTTCGGACGTGCTCGAGTGGTGAAAATATAAAAGTTCTGCCCGCAAGGTGTGTTTGTACATCTTTTGCCCAAGTGGCCGCCACCCCTGAACGAATCCACCGACCGACAAAACCAACTTCACTCGGTGTCACCACCAAAACCACCGCCCATTCAACATCATCGTCAAAGAGTGCTGCGATGTTGTGATGCCACCACAGAAAGTGTTGCGCCGGTCGGTGCGGCGGATAGCTTTGAAACAAACTGACTAGGATTAGTAGTTGTTTCTCTCCAATTTCGACTCGTGGTGCTCGTCATCGTGCCGTCATCTTAGCCTTTAGGAAGTCATTCAGTTAGAGAATTTGCCATTCTGATGGTCCTTTCTGCCATCTCGGGGATGATTATCCGCATGATGGTGATGGCAGATAGCCAGCGGTGTAGTTCTATTCCTAACGCTGCTGTAGTTCACGTCGCACTCGGTAAAGCAAATTGCTTAGAGGTGACTCTGGCAGAAGGAGAACAGGCACCTTAGCACGCAACCTGTTTTACCCATGGAACCCGCAAGCAAATGCAGAAGATGGTCCATCTAATGAGCTAGATTCTAAGGAAAGACATCAGGAGTCGCACAAATCTCCTTGAATCAAAGTCATTCGTGAATGCGTGCGGGCGCCATTAACGAAATTAAAATTATTCTCAAAACACGATTGAATCGAGCTCGCTGCTGAGGGCACTCGGTCGACGAGGACAAAGTTCCTGCAAAGAAAATTGATTTGTTATTTTATTCCCGGCTTCAACTGAAAGATATTAAATGCAAGATAAGGGGCTTTCAACTCGTCCTCACAAGAGAGCATAACCAATGCGGAGTAAGAGGATAGAAAAGTTCACCAAACGACAACTATACGACATCACCTTCAGGGAGCACAATGCGATGTACCCAAAGGCGATTGCATACCGACTTTGGGCGCGCTCTCGCACCACCCGAAGAGGATTCCATTTCTATCAAAACAAGGTATCACTGAGCTTATTAAAGTTTGAAAAGAATATACAGAATACCCATTGTCGACCGGAGAGTAACAAATGTTTTGCTAAGCTCCATAAAATTTTCCGCAGTAAGTTATGGCGCAGTCCCGCAGCCATTTGCATTTGCGTGGGACGGGGACCATAAGGGCCATAAAGGGGAGTAGTGGTCGTGCGAAAGGAGTGAAATTAATAATAAGTTATCTCGCGTTGACAGGAAATTACACTTTTGAGTTATGACTGGCCGCATGATTGCCGTGGCTAATAAAAGATATTTGCCTCGCGCACCTTCATAAATAATGGCTAATATTAGCGTAACACTTTTTATTGCGGCCGAAATAAAAGATTGCTACAGCTGTTTGCAAATGCTGGCAGGCTCTGCAGTAAAATGCGATTTCATTACGGAGAATTGTTTATATTTCTTTGTGTTATTTGGACAGTTTTAACTGTGAAATATTGGGGACTTAGTGTTATTTGAAAAATGCTCCTCCAAGGGGTTGTTCATTTATGTTAAGCTTTTGGGTGGCTCGTTGGTTAACAAGACATTAACCAAAACTACGCAATTATTCAACATTTTTGCCTTGTCACAATAAACATTTATAAGGCAGGCACATTTAATGACATAAAAAATCAGGCTTTTAAATGCTCAAACTATAAGAGTAGCATAAACCGGAAACCGCGATGAAAATATCGGCTTGGTGCTTTGGAAAGACCTCTTGTGGGAAAGCTTAATTGCCGTCTTACAGCTTGCTAGCATTGCATACCCACTAGTTCGTAACTTGAGCAGTGCTGTTTTGCGACAAGAACCCCGGTGTCAGGATCATTTCCTTTTTTAGAACTAGCGTCTTGTTTGCCGGATCCAAGTTATCAAAAACTAAACACAAGTGGTTGAATATGCGAAATGCTTTTTTACTGGTATTCAGAACTTTTCTTATAAAATAATTGTAGGCAAGATTAAACCTACTGCCTGGGAAGTTTGTCTATTTTTTACAACCAGGGATGGGTCCTATCTTGCGACAGGACAAAGATCTCATTCTGACGACTAAAAAAGTTGGCCCGGTCTTATGCAAGCAGGAAATGTATCTATCTTGCGACAGAAAAAGGGAAGATCATTTAAAATCTGGACGAATGGAAAACTTGACTTAATACCCAAACATAAAAGACTTAAGTGGGATTAACCTTATGTCAAAATAGATGGAAAAACTCCCACTCAAGTTCAGCTAAACGCTTACAAAGCCCATAATAGACTTAATGATTCGAGAATTACACAAAATTTGTGTGTATCTATCCAGCTGTCAAATTTCTGCGCTGAATCTCTCACTTAAGTGGGACTAACTAAGGAGAGCAAAAGTTAACGAAGACCTGACGAAGACGCGACATAGCTTTTAGTAAAAAAGTTAACGAAGACCCGAAAGAGCAAAATGCTAGAATGGTCGTGGCATACGAATCGCAAGTAATTAGACGTTTAGAAAAGCTGACTTAAGCTCACCTAAGTGAATTATGGTTAGACTTTTAGCCTTTTCCAACTCGGAAACGTCTCTATCATGCGACAAGAAAAGTTGACTCGGTCTTTTCAATAGGAAAATGTCATAATTTTGTGATTGTGACATCAAAAAAGTGATTTGTCATTTCGTCAATGTGTACCCGTTTGGCCACAAGAATGACTATGGAATGGTCGTCCTTCAATAGAAGGGAGACCATGTCTATGTAAATCCGTTCAGTCTCGGTCGATCTGAGGGTCATATAAATTCTAAAGAAAAAAATTTAAGTGCGGAGAGGGCTCTTTGTATAAAATCTATACGGCTTACTGCTTATGGGAACTTTCGAAACTTTGTACTTCATAACTGGAAGGGATATGTGGTTATGTAAATCATAACTGTAAGAGAAAATCCAAACGTTAATTAAAACAAGAATAGGGATGTTTGCTTAGACCAGTATAAGAACTTCATATTGTTTGAAATGTGCCTTCAGGTCGTTGTTTTTTTTTAATGCGAAAATAAGAAAGACCTTTTGTTCCATTGCTTCCCGACGTTTCGTCGATTATTTGTCGACTTCGTCAGGGGTGTAGTTTATTAATTCAACTTAAATTAAAATTTTGAGTAATTTCTAATATTTTTACAAGTTTTTTCCCTACATTTTAAATTTTTTATAATATGTTCTATTGAAAATAAAGGCTCCGCCATCTAACGTTTTTTTATCAACTAGTGTTTATTTCGTGAATGATAACACTTAGCTCATGTCTGATTTGACAGATAATTAGTTTTATCCTTCCGCTGAACGAATGTGGTTGTGTATACGCTTGAACAAAGCTGGGAAATATTGCGACATTACTTTGAAAATCATGGTAATGTTGCAGAATGTGTGCAAAAATTGCGTACGGATTTTGGAAGTATAGAAGCACCGTCAGCTCCGTATGTTCGTTATATTGGCGGGTGTGTAAACAAGCAAAATTATCGCATTCGGGGCACAGAAAACCTGCATGCATATATCAAAAAACCGATACACCCAAAACGAATGTGTTTGGTGCGGATTTTGGTCCAGAGGCATAATAGGGCCCATTTTCTTCGAAACGGAGCAAGTAGGGGCCGTTACAGTGAATGGCAATCGTTATCGGGCCATGTAGAACGAATTCTTGTTCACGAAAATTGAGGAGGAGGAAACTGGAAACATTTGGCTTCAATAGGACGGCGCTACGTGCCACACAGCCGAAGCTACACCCGATGTTTTGCGCCCTGTTTTTGAAGATGGCATTATCAGATGCTGAGCTGATGTCGTTTGGCCACCTCGGAGCTGCGATTTGATGCCGTTGGATAATTATTTATGGGGTGCCGCAAAAGATAATTGTTACGCCGACAAGCCAGAGACAATTGACGCTTTAAAGGACAATATTCGTGAAGTTATCGGTGAAATACAGCTGCACACAATCGATAATGTGCTTAAAAGTTGGACCGTTCGTGTAGGCTACTGCATGGCCAGCTGAGGCAGGCATTTGAATGAAATTATTTTCCATTATTAACCGGAAGAATTGTACTTTCAAATAAAAAAGGAAATTTGAGAAAATATTCAGTAGCTTTTCAGTAGCGGACCGTTTAGTTGACGTCACAGCAATAAATTAACATAAATTAGAAATTAAAAAATAGTACAAAATAAGTTTACATGAAATAAAATTTATTTTTAAATATATTCTGTATATTAATTTTAAATATATTCTAGCCGTCAGACCTGGTAGCTAGTGTTTAGTTTTTTTTTTTAAGATTAAAATGTAATTTTATTACTTTTTAATAAATTAAGAACAATCATAAAATAAATTATAAAACATTACTAAGAACAGAGATATCACAGTCTATTGCACACTTTAAACTATTTATTAGGACTAATGTTGATAGCTACACTGTAATTTGCATTTGTATTATCTCTGTCCTTTATGATACAAATACAAAATGATGTAATTGTATGGAAATGATCAACACCTGTTGATCTCCTGCAAGTTGAACTAAACTCAGCTTGTGCTCTTTACAAATAGATCCGGATCCCGTTAGATATAAAAACAAGTGAGTAAGTGCAAGAGTTGTGCAATATCGTTTAACTCCAAATCTGAAAGTTTTTGGCGAATACATATATTATTTGTATAGGCCACGCACCAAAAGTGGGCATTGGCTAAAAATTAAAGTCAATTAATTGTAATTTCGTTAGAATCATGAGAAAATACGGTAAAAGCGAAAATTGTTTCAGAAAAAAACATATTTTTCCTAAAAACGCCCCTTAAAAGTGGGCGAAGCTCAAAACTTTGTATGAAGCAAACTATTCGTCCTAGAATTTTTTTTTTTTCGATTTGGAGTGAACTTTTAGAGAAATCGTGTTTTCAAAGATATAACATGTTTAAAGTGGACATGGTCGATATTGTGGCCGGTCCAAATTTTTCCCTGTTAAAGGTCTTAGGGCTATATTTTACAGTTCCAAAATTTAAGTTCCTATAACTTGTCCAAAAGGAATTTTGAAAAATATGTGAAATAAATATGTGAAATAGATATTGTCTCACATTGAAGCCAGTAGTGGGCGTGGCCGTTAACGGACTAAGCCAATTTTCACAATTTGTCTATGCAACCGAAGATTGCATAGACCCTCGGTCGGTTATAAAACTAGAAATACAAAATAGAGCCTAAGATGCGTTATGGACTGTAGTTAAATAGATTTTGGACCTAAAACCCTGCCTCTTAGCTGAAAAAACCCGAAAAGTAATTATAGTGTGTACATGTGTATTATATAATACAGTGTGACTTATAATAGGTCGTATGCTCGTTTATAGGTAATCTCATAGGTGAGGTCAAAAGAAATGGATTTTGTTATGTTACTTGTTTTTTCAAAAGGCAACAGTTTTTTATTTTTAGAAAAACTAGGTTTCTGGCCATTTACAAATACGTAAAAAAAGTAACTGCAAGAGTTTGTCTGTAACGAACTTATAAATACCCGACCCTATTTATCATGTAACAACGAATTTAAAAGTTCTTTGGCATGAACTCGTATGCTGAACGTCAATTATCTGTATTGGCCACGCCCACATAAATAGGTTTGGGCTAAAAATCAAAATCAAATAATTCTAATATCGTTCAAATCATGAGAGAAAGCGTTAAGAGCGAAAATTATTGCTTAAAAAAAAACAGTTTTTTCCTCAAGACCTAAGAATTTCACACATATGGACAGACGGACGGAAATGGCTTAAGCAATTCAACTGTTTGTGTTGGTCCTATCTCTAATTATCTCTAATAACGGGTGATTTTTTAAGAGGTTGAGAACTTTTTTAAAAAAAAAAACACAAAAAATTCGAAAAAATTAATGAAATATTTATTTGAATCGATAGTTTGAACCTTGCAATTTAATGTTTAAAGACAATTTCATGCAAATGTTGACCGCGGCTGCGTCTCAGGTAGCCCATCCGCTGAGTCCAATTTTGGCATACTCTTTCACACATATCAGCCGGTATCTCACGAATTAATGCATCGATGTTGGCTTCCAGTGCGTCAATCGAAGCGGGCTTGTCCCTATAGACATTAGCCTTGACATACCCCCACAAAAAGTAATCTAATGGTGTCAAATCGCACGATCTAGGCGGCCAATCGACCGGCCCGAAACGTGAAATTAACTGTTCACCAAACTCGCCTCGCAATTGCGCCATTGTTTCGCGTGCTGTGTGGCATGTGGCACCGTCTTGTTGAAACCACATATCATGCAAGTCAAGAACTTCCATTTCGGGCAAAAAAAAGTTTGTTATCATCGCTCGGTAGCGTTCACCATTGACAGTAACGCTGCGATTCGCATCATCTTTGAAAAAATATGGCCCAATAATGCCACCGGCCTATAAACCGCACCAAACAGTGGCTTTTTCGGGATACATTGGTAGCTGTTGCAATGCTTCTGGCTGATCTTCACTCCAAATGCGGCAATTTTGCTTATTTACGTGCCCATTCAACCAAAAATGAGCCTCATCGCTGAACACAATTTTTCGATAAAAAAGCGGATCCTCGGCCAGCTTTCCAAGAGCCTATTCACCAAAAATTCGGCGTTGTGGTAGGTCGGCTGGCTTTAGTTCTTGCACCAGCTGTATCTTAAAAGGCTTTATGCCCAAATCCTTCCGCAAAATTTTCTACGTAGTGCTGTAACAAAGGCCTAACTGCTGGGAACGGCGCCGAATCGACATTTCGCGGTCTTCTGTCACACTAGCTGATACTGCCGCAATATTTTCTTCACTACGCACAGTACGTAAACGTGTTGGTGGTTTATTGTCCAACAAAGTAAATTTGGTGCGAAATTTGGTCACAATCTTCCGAATAGACTGCTCAGAAGGTCGAGAATGCCGACCATAAAATGGAAGCAGCGCGCGATGAACCGAGCACGAATGAACCGAGCACGAATTTTGATAGTAAAATTCAATAATTTGCAAGCGTTGTTCACTTGTAAGACGATCCATGGTTAAATTGCAAACCAAACTGAAGCTGTTTGACAGTGACACAAGGTACTTAGCACACTTAACACACGTCAGCTGTCAAAACCAGTGTTGCCAAAACCAAACAAGCTAAAAAATCATCCGTTATATCTGGGGCACAAGCGTTTTCATGAATTTTTGCGATATATTTTCCAAAATGCGTCAAAACAGCAGTATTAAAACCTTTTCTGAAGAATATGACTTCAGCACTTCGTTACTATTAGAATTCTTTTATACTTGCCTTGGCTTTTGTGCACTTGACGGTTCAAAGCCTCGAACAATTTCAAAAACGTCATCCATTCTCAGATCTTTATTTCTCAAAATCTTTTCAATATTTCCCAAAAATTTAAATTTTTCGTTAAAGTTCATTCTTTATAATTTACTTTCAAAAAAAATATTGAAAAGCCTTTAATCCATTTTCCTTTGAAATTTAGAACTTTAGGTATCTAATTAAACCGTTATTTCTGCTTAAAAGAAATTGCCCTCGTTGGATTTTCCGCGGCTTAAAAGCACAACAAATTTTGTTTTTGTTTGCGACTTACCGTTCAGAAGTTTTACTGCGATTGGATAAAAGAGGTCCTTTTTCCAATTTTAGATGGACAGCTTAAAGTGACTAACACAAAACAACATTCTATTTGGCATTGCCGAGGCTCTATACACGTTGGGCCATGGGCCATGATCCTTTCTAAATAATATTGAATTACAAAAATACACAAAATTCTACGACTGAACATGAATTGCTAAACGCTGTACTTGGTTAGGTTATGATCTGAAGTGATGGATCATAATCCTCCTTATGTGGTGTATTCGTAATGGTCCGCTTGTAAGGTACGCCGATTTGACCTCAGAATATATCGGCAGGCTACCCGGTTTTGGATCTCAAATAAATGCTGTTGTCGCGTTGCATGTGTATGATCCAAGAATGTATAGGCCTTAGGTTAGGAAGGATTTAGGCGTTTAGTGCAAGTTCACTCGGTGGCCACATTGGCCCATTGTTATTACCCTTGTAAGGCAGACAAACATGGTTGGACATTGTGTGTTGCTAACTCAGCCAGCCTGGTCTTTTAATAAATCTTTCAAGGTCTAGTAGTGATATTCCTGCCAGGTCGTCCAGGCTATCAAAGAACCTGACTCCTAAAAAGGTAAGTCGCGTTCTTGGAGAGCTGGACAGTGGCAGAGAAAGTGTTCTACATAGACTCTATTTCTTCTTCATCCCTGCTGCTTCTGCAGAAGTTGTTCGCAAAGATTCCCATTCGTGTAGCCATGACACCAATGGTGCAGTGACCTATGACTATATTAACGAGTGTTTTTATGATGTCTAGAGTATACGAGGTTGGAGTCCAGGGCTTTAAGTGCTGCTTGACTATCAACACATATGATGATTTCCGTTTCAGGAAGATCCATAGATTGAATTATCTGTGCAGCTCTCTTCACCGCATAAATCTCAGCTTGCGAAACACTGCATTAGTCATTTAGACGATAAGACTGGTGGACTTGCAGTGTTTTCGGGAAGACTCCTGAACCTGTTCCGTGTTCTGTTTTCGAACCATCGGTATAGATAGCTATACCTTTGATGTCAACATTAGTTTCTACCCAGTCTTGCCTACTTGGTATAATGACTTTGAATCTTTTATCGAAGTCAAGTTGAGGTTTGAGACCCATTTTCAGTGTTCAGTATGTTCGGGTGTCCTAGTCACATTGTGACTTTCAGAGGTTGTTCTCTCTTAATCTGCGAGCTGCCCTTGCCGCCACATTACTTGCGAAAGGCTCCATAGGTTGGAGGTGCAGAATTGTTTCCAGACCTGTTTGAGGTGTGGATTTTAATGCACCTGTACCTACTTCAGATTGTTAAGATTAGATTTCGTTTTACACGCCTCCTACCATACCAATGCTTAGGCCTTCCTTTCTTTCGCGATTGCGCTGGAATGTTGATTGATATTTGTGACAGGGCTCGTAGGATCTCTCCTTTGAACATGGCAATACCAACTGAGCCGGTCATGTTCCATTTTCCTGGATATTTGTTCTATTCCATGGAGGCTGCCCCGGTTCTTTGTACTTCTAATTCTATCTCGCTTTGTTACCCTTGCAAGACACTGTACTTGATATCTGTCAAAAAAAAGTTTGAATTCAGTGGGTACAATTGACAACCAAAATCCATATGCTTAGTGCTTTTCGTTTAAATTTTAGGTTTACGTATATGTATTCGGCCTTTTCTACCCTGGATAACGAGGTTAAGAAACTTTCAAACTAGCAAAACATTTCATGTACCTACTTTTTGAGGTGTCTCCTCAACCAATGTCATGAATGCTACTTTTAATTCGCGCACTTTGGTTCCTTAAAATGTCTAAAATTTCTTCTTTTTTTCTAGGGTAAATATTTTCGCTGTTGCTTATCGCCCTTGATGTAACCACGGGCAATCCTGACTATATTTTCATTAAAATATTTTGGAAATGGTACGCAATCCGCTACAGAGAGCCCTGTGGACTTATTTTAAAATTGTGTAACAAAACTGACTAATCAAAATAAAAATCCAACTTTTTCCCTTTTCAATGGCATAACAGTGGGAACAGATTTTCGACGTCAAAAACGAAAAGGAAATTGTGGACTCTGAAAGTTTAGAATACTTGTTTTAAGTTTGTTTATTGCACCCACATTTCGACGCGTGCATTGAGCCAAGGTTGACTTTCTGTGAGTCACGACTTATCCATGTGAACCATTTCGTATAAAAAAGTAACCCAAAGACTCTGGCTCTGGCAGCTTAAATGCGCACCCATATTTTCACAAAGTTTTCGAAAAGTTCCCATGTAACCACCCGTACCTATGGACGCTCACTCCTACAAACAATCACTTCTTATCCTTTTCTTAACGTGTATATCCCTTTGAAAGCTATCAAAATAGATTTTAGGGAGCAGACTCTAAGCGCATGTCTCTAGTTAGCGAACTCCTTGCAAATAGTTTTGTCGTCTACTTCCATCTCCCGCATTCTCTGTCCTTAAGTGGCCCTTCAGAAGAAAACCCCATCAGTGGCACTCAAATTTGCACGCTTTTTCATCTCCTACTCACCGCCGACTTAAAGCTGTATATTTCATTGCAATTAGTCGTGGTTGCAATCCAACAGAGTTTTATCCTTTCAATGCAGACAGAAACCGCCACCACTAAGAGTCGGGTGCCTCTCTCGTCCATTGAAGCGAAACCCATCATCGCGTGATGATGAAGCGCCTTACTTTGCTTTGCGTATATGCAAAGCAAAAGAAGGCTTAAGTATGCCACCATTGAGCGATCTCCATCCCTGTGCAGTGGCACACTATACAAACATCTATACAACACTGCTAATAGCAGCAATTCAATTTCTATTGCACTCATTACCAAAGGACGACGATGATTGCCACTTGCTTCGCACGCGCTCACAAGGACTTCTCGCCGTAAATCAACCACCAGCCCGACATTCCTATCAAATTAAATCTCAATCAAAGCCATCTACTCGGAGGGTACACCCGCCCGAACATATGCCTTGAAATTTGCATTACTTAATTAAAAAAGGATTTCTCGTCCGTACTTCACAGAAGGCTGCCGCTCGTCGGTGCTGTTCTCTGCGG